>CAMQGK010000500.1:3682500-4417500 GCA_947000775.1 Pterois miles | reverse complement strand
TTTTTTTAAAGCCATTCAGAGGTGGATTTGTCGGTGTTTTTCGGATCATTGTCCTGCTGCAGAACCCAAGTTGGGTTGACCATGAGGTGACGAACTGATGGCCGGACGTTCTCCTTCAGGATTTTCTGGTCGAGAGCAGAATTCATGGTTCCATCAGTTACGGCGAGTCGTCCAGGTCCACCACCACCATGTTGCTATGATGCTGTTTTTATGAAATGCTGTTAGTTTTCCTCCAGATGTAACGGGACGCTCACCTTCCATGAAGTCCAACCTTTGTCTCGTCAGTCCAAAAGTCTTCAGATCATCAAGATGTTTTTGGACAAATGTGATGAGCTTTTGTGTAGTTTTTGGTCAGCAGTGGTTTTCTCCTCCCATGGTGCCATTTTTGCCCGGTCTCTGTTTTATTGTTGA
This sequence comes from Pterois miles, assembly GCA_947000775.1. Lineage (NCBI taxonomy): Eukaryota > Metazoa > Chordata > Actinopteri > Perciformes > Scorpaenidae > Pterois > Pterois miles. The sequence goes on along the minus strand of CAMQGK010000500.1, from coordinate 4,417,089 downwards.
ATCATTGATCACTGATATTGAGGCAGTGAGGCCTGCAGGTCTTTAGATGTTCTGGTTCTTTTGTGGCCTCCTGGATGAGTCGTCGATGAGCTCTTGGAGTAATTTGGGTAGTTCGGCCTCTTCTGGGAAGGCTCACCACCGTTCCAGGTTTTCTCCATTTGTGGATAACGGCCCCACCGGGGTTCGCTGGAGTCCCAGAGCCTTAGAAATGCCTCTGCAACCCTTTCCAGACTGATCGTCAGTGACTTTGTTTTTGAATTTCTTTAGATCGCAGAATGATGTGTTGCTTTTTTAGATCTTTTAACCTCCTTTGCTTTGTCAGACAGCGTCTATTTAAGGGGTTTCTTGATTCAACAGGTCTGGCAGTAATCAGGTCTGGGTGAAGCTAGTGTAATTGAACTCAGCTTTCCAAAAAAAATGTGGTTAATCAGTTAATTCAAGATTTAACAAGGGGGGGGGGCAATTACTTTTTCACAAAGATCCAGGTAGGTTTGGATAGATTTTTCCCCATAATAAATAAAATATCATTTAAAAACTGCATTTTCTATTTACTCAGGTTATCTTTGTCTAATATTAAATTTATTTGATGATCTGAAACATTTAAGTGTGACAAATATGCAAAAATAAGGGACAAACACTTTTTCACAGCACTGTAGACATACATTTACTGAACTGAATAATAATAGTATAGTAGTATATAATAGTAGAAATTCAAATATAAGCATTTTTTTAATTAAAAGTTACAGTATGTGATGTATATAGTATATAAACATAGAACTGAATTGAATAGATCATTGTGACCATCTGATCCAGCTATATGAGTCAGTATCGGCCTGATATCCGTTTTTGGTTTCCATCTGTTTAGGAAATTTTCTGACAAAACCAAGAAACTACAGAAACAGTTTTTCTTCTGCATCTGCTTTCACCGAGCAAACACATCTGCTTCCACGCTGCAGCTCAAAGTTCGCAAGCGTCAGCACTACCATACCGACGCTTCCGGTTTATGCCCGCCGGACGCCTCGCATTCGGTCGCTTGCAGCACTAAACAGATTCGCGTGGGAAGCAAAGCAAGTATTCCCAGCCAGAAGTTGAAATCCATTCAATCCGAGCGGTCGGATTGAGCTCTCGGCTCGGTCGGGAACAAGCAGCAGGGCCCGCTTTCAATTGAGAGTAATGAGAAAATGAAGGCGGCAAAGGGAGGCTCCCAGCAGGCATGGCTGAATGGAGCTGTGCCATTAAGTGATCCTGGGGTTGAGCAAACTGAACATCCATGGTAGGATCACCGCTGACAGCCGGAGGTCAGACCTTTCCCGGAGCAATCAGCAATGGAGGAGTGTGAATGACCTTTTCCACTTAAGAAAGCTCTTATATGGGCATTCAGCTGAGTAGTCTGTGAGTTAAAAGGGAGGATCAGACATTAATATGAAGGTGTAACCGAGCAGAGATGGCTGGGTGCTGAAATCTGGCACCTCCAAGTCAACAGTGCGCAGTTTTTCCACATTCCCACATCCATACTTTATATCAGTTGAACCCTGGCTAAACTTTATCAAACTACACATTGTTTGAAAGCACAAAGCCTCAGGATTATATCACTGGAAACCGCTTAAATCACAAGTTTTTCATTTTAGGGCTTGTACACGATAACAGGCTGCTTCTTAAGGAGATAAAGGGACACTCCAGTGATTTTAAAGGGACACTTCACCCACAAAATGACCATTTGTGTACCAGTCACTCACACAGTGTTAGCTCGAAGAAAACTTCTCGCACGTGTCCGCGGTGAACAGAGTCAAAAAAAAAAAAAAAAAAAACAACTGAGAAAAGTCTTGATGGATTGAAGTAAATGAAACCATATCAAAACACCTGTTTACAAACTGTCACACAAGTCGCGCATTATAATTCAAGTGTCTTTTATCCAGTAGTATGGACCTTCACACTGCCAACGTCCTAATTACATCACGCTGTTAAATGGAAACTGTGATTTGAGGCTCTCGCGAGCTAAAATATCAGCAAAACGATTTAGAGAATGCTGCTAATATTTAGCTAAACTATGAGCATCTCTCTCTTTTTGACTGGCTTTACTGTAGGATAGTTAACGAAAGGCATCTAAAGATTTATCTGTCCTCAATTTATCTTTGCAGCGCTGCCGTTGGCCACTAGCCCGCTGGTCGGATGGCTAGCTACTCTTGCAGCTTAGCTTGCTAATTCCGCCATGCAACGCCATCAAAGTTTACTCGTCTGGCGATAGCACTGCGCTTTCCTCCATTGTGACAAGACCGTGTGGATGCAGCAGCACATTGTTACTCGTTTAGCGGCCGCCTAGCTAGCTAGCTACCTTGCTAATTCCACCATGCTACAGGAAATGAGCGGACACACTACTTTGCTGGGAAAAGAGCAGGTGTTAGCGAGCTAGCTTGTCAGTTTCGGGACAAGCTAACAAATTAGCCAGTTCTGGTGCAGACAATTTAGCTAGCTAACTAGCCAGCCGTCCTCCTGAAGTAGTTTGCTAGTGGCGTAAGGATAAACTAACCTGGTCCTGTTGGTTAATGTTAACTTTCTCAAATAAAGCTTGTGATCCTTGAGAGTGAGTGACAGAACATATTTAGAGAAACTAGCATTTTCCTCAGCCATTGCTAAAAAAAAACCCAACAAACTTGCTGGATAGCGTTATCTAACGTGTTCAGAGCTTTATTCGCACCCTGCCCACAATATACATCATAACGTTTACGAACAGACAATAAAGTGATGCTAACTACTTCGCAAATACATACGTCTTTGCTAAAACAGGCAAAAACAGACGGACATGCTACTTGTCTGTGCTGCCCCATTGACAACATTTTCGTCTGCTTTTTTTTTTTTATTCATCGTGGAGGCATGCGAGAAAAGAAAAAGATTTCTTTAAAGAATTCAAGGCAACACAGGTTGAGTTATTGATATACAAATGGTCATTTGGGCGGTGAAGTATTCCTTTAAAATCACTGGTTTCCAGAGATTTTTTTGAAAACAAAAAGGTCTTTACAGCAGAGGCCAAGATATTTTAGCCCCTTTTATTGTTCAAGCTTCAATAATATGGTGTCCTACATTTCCCATAATGCATTAGATTGTCTAACAGACAGTATACAAGTGTTTCCAAAGGCTAATCGTTTGAAATTAGTGGAGTGCCCCTTTAAGATTACAGTCTACCAACATGCAAATCAGTCCATTATTAATTTGGATAATGACACAAGTATTTAGGCATTTTCTATCAATTTGGCGGTCCACTGCCGCACATTGTACTTTGAAACCATCCTCAAACGAAAGCTCACAGCCACAGTTTCATTTCAAATCCAGTGCGCTGGAGTGCCGAGCCAAAACAACACATTTCCAAAGGCGCCACGTTGAAAGTCGTCACGGCGTGTCATAACCCAAACGAGCCTCATGTCGGCGACTTTGTTCTCGACTTGGAGCCGAGACTGCAGACGGCGCAGACTGGCAGCGAGTCAAAGAACGGCGAGGCGGGCACAACGCCGAGAGACGAGCACAACGCCGAGAGACAGGCAGAGGACCTCGTGGCAAAGAAAGGAACTCTAATTAAAACACTTTGCGTTTTTTTGTGAATCTGGGGATGTGGGGATTTGAAACTTGCAGGCTGGATCAATATTTTCCCACCGCCACAGGCTAGTTTTATATCTCACCTTCTGAAAGTTTATCTGAGTTAATTTTGGCTGCTGAAGCCACAGATTCGGAGGCGGTAAACAACACCTCGGCTCTCCAGCACCCCTGAAGCATCCACATACTGCAGAAGATAAAGAGAATACTAATCCAATCTTTAAGCCACACAGCCCTTGTTTTTATCATCACATTGCTTTGCCCTTAAGCTTTCACATCAGTGTTTATTGTCTTTCTTATACATTGATGACACTGCAAATAATGGAGCACTTATAATAATCAGAATTCCTGTATTATAAACAAAAAGTTTTTAATATGAAGATATTGACAAGTTAGATTTACTCCTAAATTAAAAACTTGAAGGAAGTATTTAGGAGTGCTTGGTTAAAGATTTTATTAGTGTCATTTATTTCTTGGACGGCAACAAAAACTCTCCCACAAACATAAGACTGTCATCTGATAAGGAGTATTACTCTGAAGTGCTTAGCAGCAGCTTGACAGCTTGAGGTTGGATTGGTACGTTACACGCTTGTTAGCCATGTAATTACACTCATTTTAATAAGAACACTTATGCATTAAAATACGCTCCAAATGTTGACGTCAACATCAACATACCAGCTGTTATTGTCAGTATAGCGGACTATGCGTTGCCTCTTTCATCAAACCATGACATCTAACCCACGGTGGCGTGAGGCTGATGGGAAATGGTGTTCTTCTTTTGATGTACCTTTGGGCATTAAACGAAACCCGCCTTCTGTGTGGGGTTTGCATGTTCTCCCCGTGTTAACGTGGGTTTTCTCCGGGAGCTCCAGTTTCCTCCCGCAGTCCAAAGACATGCATGTTAGGTTAACTGATGTCATGAATGGTTGCCCGGTGACGGTCTGGTGACCTGTCTAGGATCTACCATGCCTTCGCCGGCTGGAATTGGCTCCAGCTCCCCCGTGACCCTGAATGTGATTGGCGGTTGCAGATAATGCATGAACTGTTTTTTCCTTTGCCTCTAAAATGTTAATCTAATCTGCCCCTTACTTAAGACCCAAGTGTGTGGTGGTGTTTGCTTCTGCCCTCTAACTGTATAACTATACTTGGCATGCATTTCTGATTTAGCCGTGTAATAAGCGGGATAATGTACAGCCAGCGGGTCATTGTTGTGAAATAAACCCTGATAGGACGATGCAGCACCCCAACCTGCAAAGCCAACAATGACAGGGTCACTGTACATTACCCATTACTTTGTGGCCATGAGGTTGCCCTCGTTAGAGCAACTAACTTTATATTTTACAATACCGCCACAGTCAGCTGACTGAGTTCATTCATTCTGTGGGACCACCGCAGACCCTACACCAGGGGCGTGTGATTTGAATATTTAGTGTCGTATTTGTGTACATCCTCAGCTCAGTCATGTGTGAAAACATGTCCACAGCGAAGTTGCAAAGCCAGTTCGTGTCGCTCGCCTCAGGAAATTCGTCACATTTCCCCATTAACTCCAAAAACGAGCTACGTTGAGGAAGTTGCCTTGAATGCAGCAAAAATGCACCACCCTCCGACAAAGGTCAATGGGTCTGGAGAGCGCCATATATCGGGAAAATGTGGGCATTGCAGGGAAAAGGCAAAATGGACGAGGTTTTTACTATAATTTGGACAAGTTCCGGTCGTAGTTTGCGCATGCCTGCCTAGATAGCGCCTTTAGCCCACTGATGTTAGCTATGCTAGCAGACACTACTTAAACTACACTTGCCAAAGAATCTTGACTTTGTCACGATCAGCTGTGGTTTTTGCTTATGTTCAGCACCATGCAGCAGGAATGCTTGGATGTCGCAAGTTGGAAATTGTCTATAACGCAGCATTACAGCTTCAGGTGGGAATTCAGCAGCTGCTTTATGAGCATTGGACTGAATATTCTGCAGGCACAATTCTTTGTACAGATTGTACCAAAAATCCTTCACCTTCTTGTGAAGAATCAGACAAAAACAGCATTTCTTCACATACAAATGAGCTTCTGTTTCTGAAGTAGACGAATCTAAAGTTGCCTGTCGGGGACTCTGGCGCCTTTATGACTTTGTGAATGGGTGTAGAGATTGTAAAAGGAAAGAAATTTAAAGTATTACAAGGAAATGCTCCAATATTGTCTTGACTCCCTTCGGTATTAAGATTTTTTTTTGTTACGTTATTCTGTGAGCCATAAAAAAAAGCCTTCCTTCATGAAACAGCTTAGATCTCTGCATGACGACTTAAGGCGTGACAAGCGGCTTAACTTTTAAATTTAATAAACAGGGATGAAACACAGCCAAACAAGTGTGTGAACACGAGTCAAACTGTTTTCAAATTTGCAGCCAAGGTGCCTTCCAACATCTGGCACAAAAGCATTAATATGAGAGGAAAGAAGAGAAATTATGACAGGAACATGCACATTAAAAGATAAAGTAAAATAAATAAGTTTCATATTATGTTTTTCGGTATTTACTGATTCATGAGAAATATTCAAGTGGTCACCAACAGCTGCTGTTGATTAATAATGTAAGGGGAAAGGGAGGTAATGAATGATCTTGACTTGAAATGTCTGCACATTGGTTGTAAAAACCATTGTCCTGGTCCAGAGAGGGCATCAGCTTCTTTTGTTAGAGTAAATAGCGAGTAAATAAAGAGAAATTATTTATTCCTTCAAAGGTAGGTTGAAGTGGACGGAACCAGAGTGATGTCAATCATTGGTTTGTGGGCTGCTATTCTGGAGCCTTGAGTTTGACATTTTGCCGTATTGTTTTTTGGACATTGCCATCTTGGTTTTTGGGTGTCGGCATATTGGTTTTGGGCTGTTGCCATTTTGAAATTTAGCCATCACCATCTTGGTATTGGGCCATCGTCATATTGGTATTTTTCTGTCGTTATGTAAAATTTGTCTGTCCCCTTGGTTTTCGGTTGTCACCATCTTGGTTTTTGGTTGTCGCCATCTTGGTTTTTGGCTGTCGCCATCTTGGTTTTTGGCTGTCGCAATCTTTGTTTTTGGCTGTTGCAATCTTGGTTTTTGGCTGTCGCCATCTTGGTTTTTGGCAGTTGCCATCTTGGTTTTTGGCTGTTGCCATCTTGGTTTTTGGTTGTCGCCATCTTGGTTTTTGGTTGTCGCCATCTTGGTTTTTGGCTGTCGCAATCTTGGTTTTTGGTTGTCGCCATTGGTTTTTGGCTGGAACCATCTTGGTATGTGGCCATCACCATCTTGGTTTTTGGCCATTACCATCTTGGTATTTTGCCATCGCCATGTTGGTATTTGTCTGTCGTCATGTAAAATTTGTCTGTCGCCACCTTGGTTTTCCGTTGTCACCATCTTGGTTTTTGGTTGTCGCCATCTTGGTTTTTGGTTGTCGCCATCTTGGTTTTTGGCTGTTGCAATCTTTGTTTTTGGCTGTTGCAATCTTGGTTTTTGGCTGTCGCCATCTTGGTTTTTTGACTGTTGCCATCTTGGTTTTTGGCCGTTGCCATCTTGGTTTTTGGTTGTCGCCATCTTGGTTTTTGGTTGTCACCATCTTGCTATTTTTCCTTTGTCATGTCGCAATTAGGTCAATGCCACCTTGGTTTATGGCCATCACATTTTGTTTTTTTGCAACCATTAGTGACATAAGAAGCTGAACAAGACATTTTTAGGTAACCTAAAGCTTACAATTACCTTTCAGAACGCAAGTTTAAGGCTCCTCGGTTTGGCTTCACTTTACAGACCTAGAGGTATCCCACTGATTTAAATCTGCACGCAAGTCAAAATTAATATAATTCAATGAGCATGGTGTATAAGACATATTTTAAAGTGTTATGTATATTTAAAAGCCCATCTGGGGATGGCACTACAATTCAGCTCAGGCTATAGATCACATGCTATATGCTTGTCTCTGAATCAGCCAAGTCAACGTAATCTTTAACACGCCGCTGTCTTGTTTTGCAGCAATTAAAATAAGATTTAAGTTACACTGCTTTCATTGCAGCTGTCCAGTCTGCATAAAATATGCAATTATTTTTGCATGGCAGTGCAGCCTTAGTTACCATTTCCTTGTTTATTATATCATTAGTCCAATTGTTTATATTTAATTGGCATTTACAGCACCATAACTACCGTTAATATTGGAGCTCCCCTTGCCGGAGGGCATTGTTTGACGCTACCTGCTGTTGTTTTAAAGGGAATAATTGTGAGTGCAGCTGTAACAGCCTGAAGTTGGTGCGTGTTAACTGTCTTGACGTGTGATTACAGAAAAGCCCACTTATTACCCACGAACCACTGCCACCCATCAAGAAATCACGTTAACAGCGCAATATTGCAATTAATCCAGTACCTAGAGGGAGCAACATAAAAGTGTGTGTAGAAGTGACTTATTTACCTATTTTCTACAGCCAGAAAAATAAGGTATCTGCTCTTGCTTATCACCACAGTGTTTCCATCAACACCTCTTGGGAATAACTAGTTTCTTCTGTGGGACTTCTGCAGCCATTAATTCTTATTTCCCTGCTCTATTAACCCTTTTACTGACTTATTCTGATTACTTGTTGATATATAGGCCCATTAGCAGTTTTACCGAATTGCTAGAGATCTGACTGTGTGTGGCACCTGAAGCCATTCATACACATCTCACTTTGACGATACAAACTCATTAGGCCTGGGCGGTGATTGACCGTCCTTTCCATTGGATCTGAGAGGAAGCGACTCGATTAATGACGACCCAACGAGCGCTCATTGATTGGGAGGGTAGCGGGCGCTAATCTGTCGGGGGGATAAACATAATCATTCGTGGAGTGCTGACTTTGGAGCGCTGTAGGGAAAGTTTGTTTGAGGACTTAAACATCATTAAATCCTGCCTGGTAATTGAAGGAGAGGGACGGGTCCTTCGTCGTGTCCAAGGAGGAAGCCTTGATGCAACTCAAGTGCACTTAAGAACTAGCGAAGAGGAAACAAAAAAAATATGGCGAATTACTCTAATGAATATGCACATCTTTAACAATCAACCCCAAAAACTTCAAAGAAATTTGGTCCAATTTTCTGTAATTGCCCATGTCTGAGGTCACTACTTATTTCAGGAGTGATAAAAGTGTCTACACTGAGCGTTGTAATTCACATTTAAAGTCACACATTTAAAAAGATGAACTGCACTTAACTAAAAAGTTTATTGCAGCACTACACGACCCTAATTACCTCCGCTGGCGTTTATCTGTCTGTGTTCAAGATAACTCAAAAACTTATGGACGCATTTTGATGAAATTTTCAGGGTGTGTCGAAAATGTGAAAAGAAAGAACTGATTTAATTTTGGGGGTGATCCGGAAGAAATCCTGGATTCTGGATCACTTTGAAATTTTCGTTAACATTGGGGTAAATGGGACCCAAAAAATAGTTTCTCAATATCTCTGGTAATTGTTGCCCAAAGCTCATGAAATGTGACTCAGGGATTTACAATGTGTACTTCTATCAAATCCCAAAGGCTGATCCAGATCTGATCCAGATGGCGGATTTTATGGCAATTTATATAAAAAATGGGGGTACTCTTACATTTTGGCCTACTGTGCATTTAATATTAGAGGTAGAGATTTCTAACAATCGTGTAGCTGAGACAATTCGGCATCTGAAGTATGTCAATGAATTTGATCTATCTTTAATACTTGAGGAGACAGATCCAGAAGAAACCACAAATTACCGAAAAAGAGATTTTCATTAATAACTCCTGAACTAATAATGATATAAACTTAAATCCACTTGGTAAGGGAATGTTTTCATGGTCAAGGAATCTAATAACGCAGACAAAATGAAAGTAGGTTTGTTATTTCTTATCCAGAGCGAGATCCAGTAGAAAAATGTTAATGTTCATATGTTGGTTTTAGAAATAATGTGAGTTTTATGTTGTGTCTTGTATAAATGTTCTATGTTTGCCACTGATATAAAAGTCTTTTTAAAAAATGTAGGATTTTTATTTTGGAGTGAATTACAACATGGGGGGAAACTATGGTGCTTGGCGGAGGTCTGCGCTCTCGAAGTGCTTTTCTAGTTTGAACTGTAAAAACACATCAAATGATCCAGATAATCAACAGATTTTAGTGTTGCTAAAAGCCCCTGAAACTGTCCTCAGCCAAAACCGAATATTAGAAACTTTTTGTTCACCTAACTTGGTTCATTGTTGAGTGACGACAATAGCCTGCAGACATTTAAAAAGTTATTTTGTGTTATTTTCAATTTATTTTTCATTGTTTTTCCTGACTTCATGTTGCCCTTCAGGCAGCGCTTTCGGTGAGGTAATATTTAATGAGCGCAGTGTTGATTCCTAACAATCCCTGACAAAAAGTACATGTTCAACAAGATGTCACCACCCAGTCTCCAAAGAGTCGTCGCAAAGTGAGCCTGCATACTGAGTCTGAGGCTTTTTTGAAACTACTTTCTGCGCAGTTATCATAGTTTGGGTTGGAGGCTTAATTATGATATTATTATGATTACAAGTACTTCCATGGATTAATGCCATCTTGACTTATGTTGTTACAGCACATGAGAGACGTCATTCCGGCTGATTCAGTAGCAAAACTACTCCAGCTTATAAATACCAGAAGTAATAACCATTATCCCTGAATTGTGCATTTTTGGAGTGGATCTCCAGTATTTTCCCATGATGTTCATTTGGGTTGGTAAGTGGTACCACTGAGGCTAATGGAGTCCGATTTTAAAATAAAATCGCAGTGAGGTGCTTGGTTTTTGTCATTAAATTAACAATATTAATCTCACGAGTAAAAACTAAAGAAAAATAAACTGAGAAAGATAAATATTAGAATGTATTTTGCACAGCCTCAAATATAAACAAAAACTTCGATATTGAATTGCAATTACGGGAAATTAATGAGCGATTTAATCACTTTTTTCTGTTAGTAGATTAATCAGCAGCAACACTTGTTTGAGATTACTAAAACAGTGTGAGATGTTGAACACCTGCGTAAAACGTTGTTTGAATGGGCATTATCAGTTTCATAAATATGGGCTAGAAGGGGCCTGCTACACCTGCTAGTGGCCGTATGAGCAAAATGGAGAAGTTGGGCCCCAGATATAGTTTCAGTCTGTTTAATAATCAATCCAAACTGAGTCCATTAAACAATAATTTTTTTCTTCTCTTACAGCAACTATGGAGGTGGTGCTACTAGCTGGTTAGCTTAGCTTAGCATATGGACGGGGGAAACCAGCTTCCCTGGCTCAGTCTAAGGCTCAATTAACATGTTATATCTTGTTTTTTATATATTTTTTATACTATACAAAATGGTTTTCTGGGGGTTATGGTGCCAGACTATTTCTTGGCTGGAGACCAGTAACCTGGAGTCTGGAGCATCAGTCAAGATATAGTCCAACCCACTGTAAAACCACAAATTGTTGTTTTGCAACATGCATGTTATGAGACGACTGACTGGGAGTTATCGGCTGTTATCGGCCTCATAGATATGGGTTAGAAGGGGCCTGCTACACCTACTAGTAGGTTCAGAAGGCTGTTACCTATTCATGATTGATCACATATGAATACAAGAGGACGACACCAACTTCTAGTAGCCGTAGTAATAATGACGGGAGCAAAGGAGCGTGTCAGGTGACGTGGTGGATGAGTGGGTCAAACAAACACAGGACCTTCACTCAGGAGACAGCGGTTGGAGCCCCGTGTGAAACCAAAAATCAACGTTATTATGCTTTTTTTACATACTTATTTTACCTCAGCACAAAATCTTTCCCGAAACCTAACCAAGCAGTTTTGTTGCCTAAATCTAAAGGCAACAAACACAGGCCCTTCAGCCAGGAGACCGCTTTTCGTGGCCTGTGTGAAATCAAAAATAGGGTTGCACCAATCCAACTTTTTCAGTCTTGATACCGATTGCGATAATTGGGCGTTTTATAGTTTTAGAATTTAGTTGCTTTTAATTTCCATCAGAAAATAAACTCTATAATTCTGTTTTTCCTATTTTGATGCTTTTAATCGCATTTTGGTGAAATTGTCTTAACACTGTATTGTGATTATTTTACCCTTTGGGTGAAGCACCTTGAAATTTCGCTGTATTTTAAAGTGTGCTATATAAATTTCATTTGTTATTATTACTATCATTATTTATTAATACGCTGAATGCCTCACTGTGGAAACAACTGGGATTATTCTTTTACATGAAAGGCAACATCAGGCTCAACATAAACACTGTTTTATTTTTACTTTTTAAAACTAAATGTAACACATAAATACATAGATATACATTCCCTGAATTGATATACATTATTGAAATAATAAATCCTACACCGGCTACTTATTTAATTGCTAACTTATCTGAGTGCAAATGTTATTCATGCAGAAACAAATTGCCAAAACTTAAACCGTAAACAAAATTATAGTATATCATGTTTATAGTATATAAACATAGAATTGAATTGATTAGATTGGCCCCATTGTCACTGATATCCGATCCATCTGCTTGAGTCAGTATCGGCCCGACATCCGATCTGGTATGGGTACATCCCTAACCAAAAATCAACGTTATCGTGGTATTTTGCTGTACTTTTGTGAGGTACTTATTTCAACCTAAACCGCAATCTTTTCCTAAACCTAACCAAGTAGTTTTGTTGCCTAAACCTAAAGTTGTTCACAATTCACAACATTAAATTTCACTTTCACGCAATAGTCGGTGCAGTTCGGCCTCTTTGACCATTAAAACGATCGTGATAACCACTGATAACACCCAACTCATTCAAAATGGATTCTGAGAGGGTTAATGACAGAAATACTGGGTTATTTGGTATATTAATAGTACTCAGTATTGCCACTAGTTATAGTATATAAAGTAGGGCTGTGTATATGCAAGAATCTGGCAATACCATACGTATCATGACAAAGGGGTTACGATTCAATATATTGCGATATATTGCAATACTGAAAGGTGATATACTGTGATTTTTTTTAAAATCTAATTTCAGATTGTAATTCTTGTATAAAGTATAGGACCTGAACAACTGACTAAAGGTCAGGATTGTACAGAATAATCTAAAATGCCGTAGGTTTCCGAACTGCGCCATCGTTCGTCTAAGCAGAAGTCCTCAGCCTGCTTGTCTTGCTTATAATAAAATATTTACACAGTTGATGATGATGGTTTCTGGTGTTAATACGCTCCCCCGGAAACACAATCCTTTGTTCAATGAATAAATGAGTGAGCAAACATGTAAACATCACCACCGATCTCGTATCTCATTGTTAAAGTGCTGCAGCCTTTACGCTGCTAAGTTCATCTGCGTTGACTCGTGTGCTTTCAGCAAGTCAAACGGATGTGGGTCTTGGATCAAAATTGTGATTTTTAGTTCATATCTTGAGCGTTAGATGCATACGCCTGAGCAGTTTTGATTGAGGTGTGCCAGTTTCAGAGCACCAGCAGTACTTCAACTGCTAATATTCAACAAGCAACGCTGTTTCATCTGGAATAAAAAATGATTCATGCAGAGCGAAGGCTTCAAAGACTGTTTACTGGACTCAGTAAACATAATTTAGCTGATGCTTTATTGTATTTTTAACCTCAAAATATATTTGCCTTTCTGAAGCTGCGAATATTTGATCTGAATGCACCTGAGTGCCTCAGGTTGTAGATAATTTATTCAGCAGTAGCTACTGGGAAATCCATCAAATGTATTCGGTATCATGATAATAAAATCAAAAGGTTTAACCTCAGACAACTTTCTAGTGGATGAGCAGCCTCTTTATACGGTAAATGATTGAACAACAGAAGTGATTGTCATGCATATTTTTCATTACACGGTTTTGAAAATAATGACTTTCATTCTGCAAAATTACGAGGGAATTGATTATCGTAATGGACGGCGATAAAAGAGCTTGTTTCCCATTTTGATTCACTTCCAGGAAAAGTTTCACCGGAGAGGTTCGAGGCCCTTTCAGACTATTCCTTCAAGTGCTTTGACGAGATTATTGCAACGTTCCTCAAACAAAATCTATGATATTAAATCACTGCGCTTGACTGGAAGGAGAGGAAAGAAAAAATACAGCAGCCGCAATAAAGCTCAACACAAGCGATACCATACTGTATCAGAGTCTTCATTGTGCATTACTGTTGCATTTTCTCTTAGTAAGAATGGTGGCATTGTCAGTAGTCTGCTTTTCTGGATATTTCAAATGGAAAAGTCCACTCATCTGTTGGTAAAAAGCAGTGATGTAGGTTACCGAAGTAATAAATAAGATTAGGAATAATGTGAACAGTCAGCGTTGTTTGGAAATAACTGAAAGGGTTAGAAATTTTGATGTAATGTTCATGTATACTCCGGCATTATATGAGGTAAAATTACTGTTTTTGGAGGCTGGTGGTTTTAAAATGAGTGATATACAGTCCCTGCCTCAGTTCCCTTTCAGATAGTATAAATATAGTGTACAACTGATATTTATTGTTTTTTTTTTTTTAGGTATGTTAGGTAGGTAGGTTTTTTAGGTATTTTAGGAAATATGTTTTTTTGCTGCTCCCATCCACAGCCACTGTACTTTGCATCAAAAACTAAGATGGTGACAACTAAAATCCAAGATGGTGAGAGCCAAAAAAAAAATAAAAAATAAAAAAATAAGATGCCGATGTCCAAAAACCAAGATGATGACCGTCAAAATAATCAAGATGCCAACGCCCAAAAAACAAGATGGTGGAGGCCTAAAAAACCAAGATGGCAACGGCCAAAAAAAACAAGATGGCAATGCTCAAAAACCAAGATGGTGGTGGCCATAAATAAATAAATAAATAAGATGACGACAGCCAAAAAAACAAGATGGCGACGTCCAAAAACCAAGATGGTGGCGGCCATAAATAAATAAATAAATAAGATGACGACAGCCAAAAAACCAAGATGGTGATGGCCTAAAAATATAAATAAATACATAAGATGGCGACAGCCAAAAAACCAAGATGACGACAGCCCAAAAACCAAGATGGTGATGGCCTAAAAAACCAAGATGGCGGCAGCTGAAAAACCAAGATGGCAACGCCCAAAAACCAAGAGGGTGGTGGCCATAATAAATAAATAAATAAGATGACGACAGCCAAAAAAACAAGATGGTGATGGCCAAAAAAAAAAAAAAATAAATAAAAAAATAAGATGCCGATGGCCAAAAAACCAAGATGGCTACGTCCAAAAACCAAGATGGTGGTGGCCTAAAAAAACAAGATGGTGATGGTCTAAAAAACCAAGATGGCGGCAGCCGAAAAACCAAGATGGCAACGCCCAAAAACCAAGAGGGTGGTGGCCAAAAAACCAAGATGGTGAAGGCCAATCAAACAAAATGGTGACAACCACAAACCAAGGGGGTGACCACCAGAAAAACCAAGATGGCGACAGCCAAAAACCCCAAATGGTGATAGCCAAAAACCAAGACAGTGATGGTCAAAAAAACAGCCAAAAACCCCAAAATGGCAGCAGCCAAATTGTCTACCTTGTATTTCCTCTGCTTCAGTAACAGTTTATGCTACTTCATATTGTAATATGAAGTAGTAAAATAGATTAATATTTTAAATACTAGACATGATTCAAAATGCGGATTATTAATCCACCCAGTCATCGAACACTGTAAATCCCCTTGTTGTCATTCCCAGTTCAAACCCCCAGTATCTCAATACACAATAGTTTTGAGGTCTGTCATTCCCGTTGACGAGCTGAAGAACATTTTCTTCCTCAATATTTCTCAACGTAAAAACACCAGCGCTTCCTCAATCTACCAATATGTTAAGTTTATGTTGTGGCCACTTTTAATGGTAAAGTTCCAACCTGTCAGGCCATAATTATGTCATGGCAGCGACGATGGGAGACAGAAAGCCTTTCCGTCAACAAATTAGAGCGATGCAAGAAGGTTGACAAGGCTTAAAATGTGGTGTTAGGGACACAGTGGAGTAACTGGGGAGGGAAGAAGGACAATGCAGTGATTTAGGATGTGAAAAGAAAACTTATTGGGGAAAAAAAGACTCAGAGAAGAAGAGCAAATTGAAAAGGAACCAAGGGCAGTGTCGCAATCAATGAGATTTTTCTTAAAAGATTCAGAGCGAGCAGGTGGGGAGGAAGGTTATGCAGCCTGTTACAAACTAGAATAGGATGGAGAAAAAAGAGCCAATTCAATACCCTACGAATGCAAAATACACCGAGAGAAAATAGAAGAGAGAAATTGGTTGGTGAGCGATAGAAGGCACGAACATATTTTATGCGTTGGCGGGAAGAAAACCAAGGAGATATTTCTTTTATTAACTGTGCGTTTATACAAGAAAGTAAAGAAAAGCGAGGCGGCGAACTGGAAAGACGGTCCGCGATTGGGATTGGCAGATGTTTCACTTTTAATATTGTCGATTGAGCTGACCAGACTTCGTCAATATTCAGTTTGATTCAGTGGAGCAGATAGCGTGAGTTGTTTTTCCTGTTTGACCTGCACGACTTTCCGAGATTATATAAATAAATTGATGTTTTTATGATTGACTGATTAATGAAAATGTGGTAAACTACCATCATTTAAGAGTAAATTGGATTTGGAGACAGAAAAGTGAAGGAGGGTAAATGACGCTCCAAACTGAAAGTAAATTTTGGCGACGCAAAACTGTCATTTTCAAAGGGGCCCCTTGACCTCTGACCTCAATATATGTGGATGAAAATGGGTTCTATGGGGACCCACGAGTCTCTGTTTCATAAAGAAACCATGCTGTTTTATGCATGCAGTATAAATATGTTATTTTCTCCTATTCTAAAACGGTGTATTTGAATACTGGGGTCCCTAAACAGTCTTGCAATTACATAAATTGGATACCACTGTAAAGACTTGTGGATCCAATGAGCCAATGTTCAGTAGAATCACAGCCTCATGAAACTTTACAGCCACAAACTAGAGACCTAGAGCATCCGGAGGACGGCTGGCTTTCCTCGCTAGATTGACAATAAGGGGGTTTCTGAGCAGCTCGCACAACAGAAGCGCTTGCCATCCAATTGCCAAAAAATGTGCAGAAATCTCCAAATGTCAAAAGTTTTTTATACCAAATAACAACATGGCTTTTCCTGTTGTGTTTCGCAAGGTCTTGGTGCCTTAGTGTGGTATTTTGGAGGGATTCTTGATCATTTTTCGCAATTCTCGAGTGGATGGAAATCACATACTTCTATCATAGCGTACTAAACCCTCATTCACAGTTTATGTCAATAAATGTATTTACTGCTGACCTGAGAGGGCGAAATGCCAAAAGGTTTATGAGTATTAGTGTGTCGGAGGCCCACGGGAGGAAAGTTGAGACATGAGATTGTGGAAATCCTCTTCCCTCTCTCCCAGGCTCCTTCCCACGATGCACCGCCGCTCGCTAACAAGAGAGGACAGCCAATCGAAGTGACCCGCCTTAAGCTCGCCGTTTCTCCCTGCTCTTGTTTTCTGTTTGAAAAGCAGCAAACACGCTTGCAGGCCGTTTAGCCAGCGCAGTAATGACAGAGGCAAACACTCGCTCGATCCAAAACAGCCCAAACGGATGTGGGAAGGCTCGGAGATGAGACGGTCGAGTTTTATTTAAGCTCGGGCTGCAGGTACATGTATGGGTGTGTTGCCTGCTGCGTACTTTAAAGCCTCTGTTTGCATTCCTGCACACAGCGGATGTGCATGATAGTCCAAACGGCCTGGAGAGGATTTGCAAATGAGAAGCTTCCTGCACATCCCGGCATTTTGTTTTTCTGGAACATTAAGCATGAGGCTCAACAAACACACTTCTCATGAGGCATAACCTCAACACGAGGACGACGCCGAGCCAGAGCTGGAATAGACGTCTATGGCCGTCTGCGTCTTTTAAATGAGAAATGAGCTGGTCTAGCCATGCAGCAGTATTCTGGGAGAGAAGAGAATGGTGCTTTAATGAAGAAAACTACAGCCTGAGGGTGTTTTCACTCGCGGTCTGTTGGGTTTCTTTGAAAGGGAACCCTGGTGCAATTGCACCATTTGTGCTGTTTATTTGAACAAGATGTGAATAAATCCTTAATGTGGATGCAACACTGAGAACGTCTTGGTCCACTTCCAAGTATTTGGGGTGAAAATGCAACAACCAGAGGATTATACGCAGCTGCTGATGATTTTCTAAATGACTCAAGAAATCGTGAGTCTATAAAATGTCAAAAAATAGCGAAAAAAGACCAGTTTTTCTCTCGCTCCATCCGACTTACAGATATTCAATAAACAAGCCAAATATAAAGTGAGGAAGCTGTCCGTCTGTGTGAGAAGTGTTTATCCCATCTATTTCGCACTCGGTGGGTGTATTGCTGTGGACCCAAGGACGCGCAGTGTCCAATTTGGTGCAATTTGGACACAACATGTCTGAGCATGTCGTCCAATGGCACATGCTCCAAACTGGCACTGCACAACTTATATAAGACAGAAAAAGCAGCAAATCCTCGTATCTGAAAAGCTTGACCCGAGAAAGTTTTGACAGCTTTGCTCGATAAAGACTCAAAAAAAAAAAAAAAAAATAGTAGCGTTAATCTCCATTTAGTTAGTTTAGTTTAGTTAGTTTTTGGATCTCACTTTCCAGAGAGCACAGATTGTGATATTTGGAAATGTCGCCACAGACACCAGGTTTGTAATGATGCAAGTTCAAGGGCTTTCATCATTAGGCTCAATCACCATTGAGTTATCTCTTTCAATGATATACATTTATTTATATGAACATCTTTGATATTACTACTTTAAACTAATGCAACAAGGTGCAATAATCTGCTTTGGTCTAGACCAACCAAGTCAGCAGGGGGCAATTGTTTAGTTTGATTGTATACAGA
Source organism: Pterois miles (assembly GCA_947000775.1). NCBI lineage: Eukaryota > Metazoa > Chordata > Actinopteri > Perciformes > Scorpaenidae > Pterois > Pterois miles. The sequence goes on along the minus strand of CAMQGK010000500.1, from coordinate 4,398,658 downwards.
GAAAATGATCCTACTTTTCACTTGAATTATTACCTCAGTAAACACTGTAAACATTAGTTAATGGTCTCAATCACTAGTTTCAGTTTTTCTGTAATGCAGCATCATGGTGATTTAGTAAATTATGGTCCATTTAGAGTCAAATAGACCATAAAGCAGGGGATGGTTAAGGGCGGGGCTATCTTGTGATTGACAGGTCACCACCACGTCCGTGTTTTTGTCTTACCTAACTCTTTCAAAATGTGTTTCCTGTTGTTGCTGTTTGTGGAAGTTAAATGTAACATTTTGGTTCAAAAATGTCTTAGCTTCACCCTGTAGTGTCACTTCTGGATGCAACAAAAACAAGATGGTGTTGACAAAAACCAAGATGACTACAAACAAAAACTGAGATGACAACAGCCGAAAACCAAGCTAACGATGACCAAAAATCAAGATCGCAACGATCAGAAACCAAGATGGCAACAGCCAAAAACCAAGACGGTGTTGACCAAAAACCAAGATGGCAACAGCCAAAAACCAAGACGGTGTTGACCAAAAACCAAGATGGCACTGAGGAAAAACCAAGATGGCGTTGACCAAACCAAACGACAACAAAACAAGAACGAAAAACCAAGATGGTGACAACCAAAAACCAAGATGGTGACAACCAAAAACCAAGATGGTGACAACCAAAAACCAAGATGGCGTTGACCAAAAACCAAGACGACGTTGACCAAAAACCAAGATGGCGACAACCAAAAACCAAGACGACGTTGACCAAAAACCAAGATGGCGACAACCAAAAACCAAGATGGCGTTGACCAAAAACCAAGACGATGTTGACCAAAAACCAAGATGGTGACAACCAAAAACTAAGATGGCGTTGACCAAAAACCAAGACGACGTTGACCAAAAACCAAGATGGCGACAACCAAAAACCAAGATGGTGTTGACAAGAACCAAGATGACGACAAACAAAAACTGAGATGTCAGCCATCGAAAACCAAGATGGTGATGACCAAAATACCAAACTCGAGGCTTAAAAACGGCAGTTCACAAAGCAAAGGGTGAAAGCATGCTAACTACATCCACTTCTTATATACAGTCTATGGTGAAAACATGTCCTAAAGCAATTTTAAAGGGGCATTTCACTGATTTTACAAATGTAGTTCATTTTGCTTGTCACCAGTACCCCTCAGCCTGTAAAAACTGTTAATGTAACTTTATGATGAAAACACACTATTGAGTTGCATTATGGGAAATGAAGGCTGCATAGTGTTGGGTGATCAACCCCTTTACAGACTATTAAGTTAGAGTAGCTTGGCCTCTGTTGCTTTCTTTTCTTGGTGCTTTCAGACAGCGAGTAGGTTTGTTCATTTTTTTCTTAATCCTGCAGATAACTGTCCAAATGTAGATGATGCAGTGTCAAATACAGGATTTAAGTGCAAATATAATGACTTTTTGCAGCAGACAAATGTGCAGCTTTTTCAATGAAACACTACAAAACAAGCTCTTCCTTCTGCTCTGTTTGATTTAAATGCCATTCAACAGTCATACAGGGAGAAATCCATTGCAGGGGAGGCACCGGCATCGATTTCTCCACTGACAGCAGCCTTATTTGTCCGGAAAGCAACGCAGCGATGAGGCCTGCTGCGCTCCGAGGCTCGCTTTATCTCGACTGGTACATCTTGCTCTCTTGCTTTTGTTATCGCCAAACGCTATCGCTATTTTCCAGCGGCACAAAGAATAACACACCACTTAAACACCACAAGTTCAGATATGTTCTCTGGGGGCTTTCAAAAGGCATTCAATACCGACCAGAAGTAAGGAAAATGGGTATATTAAAAAGGCAAATTACAACACAAGGTTTGCTTTTATCATGCTCTTACCTGTAATGTCAGGTTTCTGTGGCATGAAGAACTGATAGAAGGTGGGCTCCGACAGGCCCTTGACGTTGCGCGCTGTGATTTCCACTTCGTACCTCGTGTTCCACTGCAGCGGCTGCAGCATCGCGAAATCATTCGCCCCTGGGACGAGCTTGGTCATCCACTGTTCCTCTTTATCCTGAGAGGATAGAAAAGGGAGGAGAGAGGACAGAAATGTGAATGAATTACACATTTAATCAACGCTCCACATTTCCTTTTTGTCTGCGAGCGTCAAAGGGGAGCAGAGGAATTGTTTTAGTTGCAGCTTACCCTTTTGTGTTTTTATTCTGGGGATTCGGGGGGTAATTGAAGTTGTGAGAAGCCCACACAGATGCATAAGTTAACAGAAAAGGTTACCTCTTTCATCACACTAGTTTCTCTTTCTCCCTCTTCTTTACATCATTCGTCCTTCCTCCTCTATTGTCGTGACACTGAATGCAAAAAAAAAAAAAAAAGGATTGAAAAACTGGCCAAGACCTGCACATGTGCCAGATGTGCCATGTGCTTACCATTCTTGGCACCAGGACCAGGATTGTCAGGTGACTACGATGGGTCTACGTGTGCATATTCAAGTCTAATCTCCATCCTTTGTGCATGCCCCTCCATGATGAAGCACTTCCTGATGCCAGACAAGGTTGCGCGATTACTGGGGTGTGAAGCGCTGGCCCTCAAAAGCCTTGCTGACCCTCTTTTTCCACCACATGTTTTCAGTTGTGTTGTTTTAAATCGCCGCCACTTTCTCAATGAGACGGTGAAACGCCTGCTTGGACACATTTGGGAGATAGGAGATTTGGACAAATCCACTTAGTCCTGTGGAGAGTTTTTGTACGAGTGCCATCTATTCTGCAGCCTTATCTTCGGAGTTTAAGCTGCTTTTTCTTTCCTATTTTACACACACAAAAATGAACTACTTGAATGAACTTGGAGAGCTTGTGGGAGCACTCTTTAAAAACATGAATTGTAAGTGATGCAAGGGTAGAAAAACAGACATTCCCAAGCAGAACATTATTCGTCTTGCCACCAACGCACCACCTCAACTCGAGCTGGTGGGACTCACACAATCCTCTGGGAGGAAGATGCACTCTCAGCGGCACATCTGCGTCGCTATTGTGTCAAACACAAAAAAAAAGCTGATTTGGAGCTGTTTTGGTGTCATCAAATCAATGCTATCAACTTATCCCAACCAGTCTAGAATTACTCCTCCATACCCTCACGACTATTGCAATGCTCTGCTCTATCGTCTCCGACAAGAAGCCCTATCCCGCCTGCAAGTCTACTAAATCCAACTGTGGATCCCACATCACACCAATCCCCACATAAAGTACACAATAGACTTCAAGGTACTGCTTCTCACATACCCCTTTGTACGTCTTCAAACTCGTTGATCCTTGTACCGCCTCTGGGCCACTCAGATCATCCCACCAAAATCTCTTATTCATACTCCCGCTTTTATTGTTAGAGCCCCATCCTTCTGAAACTGTCACCCCCGTCTTGTTCCCTCTGTTAGATCAGCTAAGCCTGTAAACTGCTTCATAAAACTTCTCAAAACCCATCTTTGGTGATGGCCAAAAACCCAAGATGGCGACAGCCAAAACCCAAGGTGGCAACAGTAATCAAGATGATGATTGACCAAAAACCAAGATGATGACTGCCAAAGATCAAGATGGCGACAACCGAAGACCGCAACGACCAAAAACCAAGAGGACGATGACCAAAATCCAAGATGGCTGTCCACAACCAATTGGTGACCCCCCCCCCGTTTGACCAGCTGAGTCTGTAAACTGCTTCATAAAACTTCTCAAAACCCATCTTTGGTGATGGCCAAAAACCCAAGATGGTGACAGCCAAAACCCAAGATGGTGATGGCCAAAATGCCAAAGTCAAGTCTTCAAAACGACAGTATACAAACCAATGGGTGACTATCACCCCCTTCTACTACACCCTCTATTAGATCAGCTAAATCTGTAAACTGCTTGATAAAACTTCTCAAAACCCACCTTTACTAACTTGCCTTCCCTCTCACAAGACGGTCATGGCCAAAAAACCAAGATGGTGATGGCAAGTCTTCAAAACAACAGTCTACAAACCAATGGGTGACTATCACCCCCTTCTACTACACCCTCTATTAGATCAGCTAAGTCTGTAAACGACTTGACAAACCTTCTCAAAACCCACCTTTACAGACTTGGGGCTGTAATTTCTTTGTTTATTTACTGTATATGAATGTTTCCTATTTTTATGCATCTGTGTGGGGCTGATCACACAGAGACATGTTGCTACAGGCACAAAAACACCTACCGGCAAAAGCTGTTGGGCAAACAGCTGATACTGATTCAACTGAATCTGGTGATGTAAATATTCTCATGCAAGTCTACAAAATAACTCAAACAGTGAGTTGTATAGACTCGATTACAGGTAGATTCAGAGCCACGATTGTAGTCGCCATGTTTAACTGTATATTACTCACAGTCTTGTACTTGACTATATACTCCACGATGGGCATTCCTCCGTCGTCCTGTTTTACCAGCCCCAGTCGGTAGGCCTTGCCCATTCCTCGTTGCCCGTGGACGGCCGGCGGACTCGGCTCCCCTGCGGGACACACCGGGAGGAGGCTTCAGCTGAGATGCAAAACAATACATCGTTGTGTGTTTATTCTGTGGATGTGTGCAATCCCAAGGAGGGGAAGCAGGTGGCAGGGTGAGATATGAGATAAGGATGCAGTACAAGGAGAGAGAAGCTTTAAAGCTGAATTAAATTCATATTACGAGGCAACTCCTGCTGCCTGGCTATAACTAATGTTGACTGGAGGTTCTTATTATTCACTGTATTTTACTAATTGGGTCTTCTTTCTAACATTCATTCTCAGTAGCTGTATAATATTAATGGTGGGAAATACTTTTTCTATGGCCTCGCCAGGATTTACTGCAATCCTGCTGTGCCAGAATGCCAGAATAAATAAAATGCTTATCATAAAACCCCTGCAGTATATAATTTTAATGCAGCACTTTTACACCAAGACACAAATTTGACAGGATCTATTCCAAGCCCCAATAATCTGGATTCATATCACTGAAAAATATGGGGGTTGTAACTATCTCAAATATAGAAGCACGCCGGAGTCTCATAAGACGGCAAATAGGACTCATTTCACAGCAAGGTGCTGATACTTTGAATATATTTTGCAGCAAGTATCCTCATATAAATCCAAGTTAATTTTCATGGCAGTTTTATATCCTGTTTTATATAAAATATGACATTTTTGTACACTGGCGTGTGCACATTTGTGAAAGGCTACGATGTGCCAGTAATTAAGAATTAACCCAGTGTAATTGCAATAAAGCTATTGTAGTTTTGAATAAGCTGGATTCATATGTAAGTGGCTGTTAGATGCTCTTATTTTGAAGGGCGGGACAGGAAATGAGCTGCACGTGGGGGAGGAGGAGATGCACGGTGGAAGCGGACTTACGGATGGGTATGGTCTGGAAGGTCTCCGTGTGGCTGAACTCTCCCTGACCCTTTCCGTTGACCGCTGCCACTCGGACCTCGTACGTCGTGTTGGGCTCCAGCCCCGTCAGCACCACCGTCGCTGGAGAGAGACAGGACCAGAGTTCATGTCACCTGGAAATATGTGGCGCCCATCGATCATGTAGCTAACAGAGAGAATCATTAATAAAGTAAATAATGTGCTGGTTAGATATATGCTATCGCTGCAGAACTAGCACACATCCACGGCTCCACATGATAATGACCTTAAAGTGCAGGGCTTTAAAGAAATGATTTTCCCACATGACTGGCCTGACCTCAAACCCATCCAACACCTTTATGATGCTATTTGACCATTTGACAGGCTCATCTGTTGGAGGATACTGGAGGATGCATATGAATGTAATGTTCGATTAGCCACATACTTAAGACAATATTAGGCCTGCCGCAGTAGTCGGTGTTACCGCTGTGCTACTTGCCCACCGCTCCCACCATCGTTTTCCTTGTTTTTATAAAATGAAACCCATTTAGTTCATTTTCACACGTCAGCAGCAGGAGTCAGATTTCAGAGCTGACAGGCGATTAAGCGTCAAAGCGAAAAGCAAAAGCGCCTATTTGGCAGTATTTCAGATTTAAACCCAAAGTTATATGGGAACGGGACCGCACTGTGGTGCAGTGGTTAGCCCTGTCGTCTCACAGCAAGAGGGTCGCAGGTTTGAATCCGACTTGTTCTCCCCGTGTTCGCGTGGGTTTTCTCCAGGTGCTCCAGCTCCCTCCCACAGTCCAAAGACATGCAGGTTAATTGATGACTCTAAATTGCCCGTAGGTGTGAAAGCGTTGGACTGGCGACCTGTCCAGGGTGAACCCCGCCTTCTCCCAATACCAGCTGGGATCGGCTCCAGCCGCCCGTGACCCCTAACGGGATAAGCGGTTGAAGGTGGATGGATGGTTATAAGGGAACCATAATGCTAATGAGGTAATCGCCATGAGGAGGACGAAGTGGTCGCAGCACAACAATGCTAGTGGAAACGGAGAGACCAGACACAAAGCCACACAAAGTTAAAGATTAAAGTAAGCGCTACACATAGTGAGCGTCACCTTTTCTTGTAAAATGTCCGGAGTAATCGGTAACACCAGTATGGGAAACCGGTAGGAAAATTTCCTCATCCCTATACATCCATCCATAACCGTAACCGCTTATCTTACTCAGGGAGCTGACAGTGGGTGAAGGTAGGGTAGACCTCGGACAGTACGCCAGACTATCACAGGGCTGGTACACCGAAACAACCAGTCACGCTCAAATTCACACTAGACTCAACAATTAAACTGCATGTCTGGACTGTGGGAGAAACCTGAACACCTGGAGTAAACCCACGCTAACACAGGGAGAACATGCAAACTCGTACTGTTGACCATGTTCTGTGTTTCAAAGCTATGCTAAATGTATATCCAACCTGACATATTACCATTTTTTAAAAGAAAAAAAATGCACTTTTGTAGTATTTATTCTAGTCTGGAGGAAAATTACTTATTTATACGATGAAAGATTGTTTGTTTTGTGCTCATTTGTCTCAACATAGACGCTTCAGCTGTTTTCCTAAAATACAACTCTGAATAGAGAAGCTGCAGTAAAAGACTAATAAACAGTACGAGTAGATTATTAGTATGTAAATGCAAGACAGCATTTACAATGTAAACACTCTATTTAGTGTAATTGGTAACAAATAAGTTCACCTAATGTATGGCAATATTAAATTCTAATATGATACATATTCACAGTACATTTTCTTTAAGTGCTATGAGAATTGTAGCGACAGTAAAGCAGCCTAATCTGTAGCATTCATACCGTATTAATTATTGAGGAAAATCTCATTATCAGAGCTCATTACCGATTTAAATCCTACAGTCACGAGGCATCACCTTCTACGTTCAGAGTCGGCAGCGTAATGAGCTTGAGTGAAAGTTGTTGTTTTTGTGAGTGTGCACGAATTAAATACTTGAATGGTAATAGGTGCTTTTGCACTTCTTTATCCCCCGAGCTGAAAACAAATTCTGCCGTTTGCGGCGGTGCTAGGTTGCTTTCCAGGCCATCAGCAGACGTTTCAATTTGGGCGAAAGCATTGAAATGAAACGAGTCCAGGCATCTCATTATGCTGAAGAGTTTACCGTGTGCTGCTGAGGAGATCTGAAGTGGCTCCTATGATTATATGACACCTCTGACTGGTTTGTAATTAGTTGCAATTTTAAGATTTTATTAATAGTCTTGAAAATATAAACAAGCAGGAAACTTTATCTCGTACCGCTCCTCCCTTTGCTGTTAAAGCGCTACCTGCAGTTTAGTATTCGCCTCGCTGCGTCTACATATTGTAATTGACTCTGAAATGAGGGATATTAGCGATAAGCCCTTCAGGTTTGTCAGACCTGCTTCTCACCCGACCGTGAGTCTCCCGGCTTCCATTTTCCATCCTCCCGTCCTTCACCTCGGGGTGTACTCCCCGCCAGCGGCCTCACAAATCAATTCGTAGTCGTACGGCGTGCGAAAGGGAGGCGAGCGGCCTTTCAGCTCAGCCAGGTTCTGGCGCTCGCCGAGGTGCGTCGAGACCCGACAACATCTCGGGGCCGATCGTGCGATACGGCTTCTTAACATTCGGGATTGGTGTCGTCCGATGTGTGGTGATGGTTAGGACACAGAAACGCTGGTAAAACGCCGATGGGATGAAGTGACAAATAAACGAACAAATAAATAAATGAACAAATATTTCTAAAAAGTGACGGTTTTATTTGCCTGAGCAGTATTTAAGACAGATTGTGATCCCTGAGGCAATTTAAATAACAATTTAAAAAGCAATTTACCTGCATGTCTTGAGACTATGGGAGGAAACCGGAGCACCTGGAGTAAACCCATGCTAACACCCATGCTAACACGGGTCTCCAATTGGTCTCAGGCCCTGTCTACACAAATATGGATATTTTAAAAAACTGATATTGTCCTCTACGTTTGGTTTTGAGTCACAATAACATTTTGAAAGTGCAGATTTTTTTAAAGAACTCTTTTACGTCGTAAAATGGAGCGTTTGGGAAATGATGACGCCCTCTCCTCATATCGCTAGCCCGTTATTACGTCGTTTAATCAACAGGTGCCTGAAACAATAACATAATAATAATAAGATTTATTTGAGAATAATTACGATTAACTATGGACAATCTTGCGATTCATAACAATTAAATATATTAATCGACTGACAGCAAACTTACACAAAGACTCATTCAGAAAGTCAATATTGTAACTTTGACGAAAATGCAGAGCTGAAGCGAGTGCTAAGAGTCCGCCATTCAAATTGCATGCAATACAAAAAAGAAAGGAAATCAGTGACTCAGTAGTGGTAATGTCAAGTTTTCATGGACTGTATTTGATTGTCTAAAACTAGCCTGGCTGCACGTAAAGGCATATGAGGACACGATAATAATGGTGGGTGGGTGGGGAGGCGGACGGGTCCAACAAACACAGGACTTCCAACCACAAGAGTATTAGAGTATTTTTGCTAATTGTTTCCATATGTAGTGGACTTAGTTTGCATTCTTATTTTAAGGACTACCATGACGTTCTTCCTAAACCTAATTACGTTGTTTTGTTTATCCTCTGTTGGACAGGTGGGTCTATTGGCGTGATATTGGGCTGTGCATAATCTCTGGTATGACCCTTTACCATCAGCTGAGAATACTACTTTAACCACTCATTCATCGTCAACCTCTTATCCAGGTCAGGTCCCGGGGGCAACAGCACCACCAGGGGACCCCAAACTTCCCTTTCCCGGGCCACATTAACCAGCTCTGACTAGGGGATCCCGAGGCGTTCCCAGGCCAGTGTGGAGATATAATCTCTCCACCTAGTCCTGGGTCGTTCCCGGGACCTCCTCCCAGCTGGTCGTGCCTGGAACACCTCCCTAGGGAGGCGCCCTACAGGGGGGCATCCTTACCGAAAGCCCGAACCACCTCAACTGGCTCCTTTGAACTCCGAGTCCCTCACGGATGGCTGAGAACCAACCACGTACCCGTGATCTAGTTCTTTCGGTCATGACCCAGCCCTCAGGTGAGAGTAGGAACGAAGACTGACCGATCTCACTTAATCGTACTGGTTAGTCCTACTTTAACCAGTGGACTGTAGGAAAACTTCACAACTTCTCTGACCTGACATAATAACGTGAGTTTTTGTTCGTATTTTACTTTTTGGGATCACTGGTACTGATCATCACTCATATATACTGTTGACAATCCGCCCTGTCCATGAAATGAGCTGAGCTTGTGGACGCTCCCTTATTGATCTGACAACCCGCCGGAGACGGGAATGGACGCATTGCGCATAATGAGGCCCATCCCATTTCTTCACGATGTGTTCCAGTAATTATCTGGCGTGAAGGTTAAGCTCATTAAAGTCGGACTGCGACTCACTCTGGACGCTGTGCGACTTGACGTCCCTCCAGTCCTGCGAGCCGACCTCCTTGTACTGGACCAGGTAGTAGCTGATGGGGACGCCGCCGTGCGAGTCGGGCTTCATGAAGGTGACGGTTGCCAGGCGCTGGGAAACAGCCGAGAGACGCACCGAGTATGGATTTGATGGTACATCTGAAAAGAGAAAATAGCGAATGATTTCAAATGTTAGTTTTGAAATTAGGGCTCAGCCGATTAAAATTAAAATGACAAATTAATCACTGCTGCTTTATGCAAATATATGTATATATCTATTATTGGAAATCAATTAACAACACAAAACAGTGATAAATATTGTCCAGAGATCCTCACAGCTACTGCATTTAGCGTGAAAAATATCATTTATTATCATAAAGTGGGCATGTCTGTAAAGGGGAGACTGGTGGGGACCCAGAGAACCCATTTACATTCACATATCTGGAGGTCAGAGGTCAAGGGACCCTGATTGGAGCGTTATTTAACCTCCTTTTCGACAAGCCAGTATGATGTGGTGCCTTTCTAGTTCAGTCTAGCTTAAACTAAAAATTGCAAATCAAGAAATTAGCGGCATTAAAAGAAATTTGCGTTATCCCGTTACTCCCGTTGCGTTACTCTTTAAAAAGTATCACAAAGTGCTGTTAGCTATTCGTTCTTTGTGCTCTCAGTCATTTGGCAGCCCAGAATCTTGAAAATGTCAATGCCAGTTTTTCCTTGCTAAAATTTTAGAGAATTTGTTATTTATCCTCCTTCACGACATGGTTGGTAACAATGGACTCCTTTGGTTTTCTAGTTTCATATAAAGTGTTATTGTCATGCTGCAACCTCCAAAAGATTGATTGCGTTGACTTTTTAAAGAGATTAGGAGCATTCAAATGAATTTTTCGTAAACGTGTTATTACCGCGTGCACTTTGGCAGCCCTATTTGAAATATTTTCCGACTTTGAGAGATGTTTCAGACCGTACGTGTGCAATGGCATTTGCAAAATAAGAGTAAATGCGTCTTATAACTGAGGATGAAGGTGATTTTAATGCTGCTCCTACCTATTACATCACTGCTGTCCCCCAAATCAAACTAAATATAGGCATTATTGCCACAATGACTATGAGCCTTGAAAGCAATTTAACACAATTCACTTCATTTCAAAGCGACTCAGCGGCGTCTTTCATTAGTTTTAGGACTTGTTTTAGTTGCAAACCAACATAAAGGTTTAGTGTGCGTCTCATTATCGAGTGTTAAGTTTAAAGTTTCGCTTTGAAGGGTTCTTGCAGCTTCCAACGAGTCTCTCCTGCTGACTCAAACTTTTACAGCGACACGAGCGGTTTTTCCTGCAGAATTGTAAGTGTCAGAACAACATCCGAAAAACACATTGTTTCCTCTGTGACTACACATTAGGTCAGCTTTTTGCTCACTACTTTTCTCCTCAGCCAGAGCAATTCAATCTGCACTAAAGATAATTGGACTGCGCTGTTGTGTATTAGCCTGTGCTGCCGTAAATTAGGGGGTACTTCGGTGAATAGCGAGGGGTGTGGTAAATCAGCTGGCACTATTTGAGATTAGGCTCAAGGGTGGGAGTTGTCGTGGCATTTATCTCACTGAGAATTGCAAATAAAGCTATTACCACTAGTAGAGGGGTAGAAGGTTACAGAGTAGTTAGCAAGAGAGCAGTGATTCAGAAGGAATACAGTCTCGTTAGATCAGCTAAAAAGGCCGTACTCACCTGCCTGGGCCAGAATGAACTCCTGGTATCGAACGCCGATATTGTTCCTAGCTGTGCAGTTGTAGCGGCCAAAGTCTCTGTCGGACATCGGGGTCACCTAGAAGAGGGAAAAGAGCCTGACATCTCGATTGATACTGTTTCGCAAATAGTTTTAAAACTCCAAGTGCTTCCATCCCTGCTCACATTTAAAGCTGCCCTAATCAATATTTTCTAGGGCTGTTGATCGCACATTAATTGCACTTCTGTTCAAAATGTATCTTAAAGGGAGATCTGTCAAGTATTCAATACTCTTATTATCATGTGCAAATATGCTGCTTTATGCAAATGTATATATTTATTATTGGGGAAGAAACATGAGGTTATATCTGTTCCGCATATGTCAACCAAAACAAGTCAACCAAAACAAGTCAAGCCGAAACGAAAAAGTAGAAAACGGCGGAGGGTCCGTGGAGATACGACCTGCACCCCAATCCAAAGTGGTAAACACGACACATCCAGTAAAGGACGGCATCAAGGCTAAAGCTACATGCTAACTCTAAGATGTTGCTGTACTGCAGTAACAAGCGGTCAAGACGTTTACGCTAAATGCATTCAAACGGCCGCAATGCAGCTGGTTGTATAAGGAGAGCTAGAGACGACCTTGGAGAAGTTAGCGGAAGTAAAACACGTGTGACTACGCCTGGTTTTCAAAACCTACGGTAAAATGAATCCATGCAATTGCGAACCAGGAAATATACTGAGCGACGAACGCCGTGATCAGAGCAAACCCGCATTCATACTCCGCGTGAAACCCGAAGTCAGCGTTGACTTATTTGTCACGTGACTTCCGTATTTAAACGTGAAGTACGAAGAAGGTTTTTGGCATCACTGGGCCAAAATTCTGTAAGAAATAGGCATTACAGTGATAGAATATTGATTCAAATTTGATCAGCGCTGCCTCGTTCGATCGGAGCTTGCGAGTGATTGACAGCTGCTCAGAGACGACAGACTCCAACTTGTCTCTGATTGGTTGTTTTCCTCCGGACTGTGAAATCTTGCAGATGCCAACAGGAGAACCGGAGGACACCGATGAACATGATATTTTTCAGTCTCATGCGCGACTGTCAGGATATAATGACTCATATTTGCTCCATTTCTACCCACTGCTGCTTTTATTTGAACCCAAACCACATCTCTTCCTAAACCTAAGCAGTTCTGCTGGCTAAACCTAACCACAGTGCTTCCTGTGAAGATGGAAGTTTATTTTGAAAAGACTGTGAGCATGTAACGTGCAGAAATTGACACGTATTGCTGGAAAACACAGGGCTAATTTAGCAGCATGTGGACTTCCTCATGGTTTGCAGTCGCTCATAAAACGCTAGCACCCACCTCCAGAACGGATTTGCCGTTAGCGCTGTGTACCCGTGTGTTGGCGGTTCCCTCCGCAGAGATGGTGAAGCGCTCTCTCCTCCACAGCATGGTGGCCGGAGGGTTGGACATCACATCGCAGCTGATGTTCACCGGGTTGCCCTCCCACGAGTAGTAGATGGTGTGGTTGGTCAGGAACTTTGGTATATCTGTCAACAAAACAAAGAGACGTGATCTCGGAAGCTTCGTTTGTATTGTAAAACAAGACGTAAATTGGTAAAATCGGTGGCAATGGCTGGCTCAGCCCGGCTTCAGCTGCTGCCGCCGCCGCACTCTCAGAGCAAGTCGTCAGTGATGATAGCTTCTGGTTGTGTGTGCATGCATGTGAGGCTTGTTTTCTTCTTCAAAACCTCACAGATTTACAAGAAAAACTTCAAAATTCTCTGATTATAAAGTCATAAATGTACAAGAAACAAACTCACTAATTAACAAGAAAAACAAGTTAATATTCCCTGATGTAAAAAAAAAAAGTCATAAATTTACAAGAAAAAACTCACTACTGTACAAAAAACTTGAATATTCTCTGATTAAAAATAATAATAAATAATAATAAATAAATAATAATAAATTTACGAGAAAAAAATCATTAAGGAGAAAGAAAAGAAAGTCCTAAATTTACAAGAAACAAAACTCACCGAACAAGAAAAAAATTATATTAAAATTAAATATATGTGTGTGTATGTATATATATATATATATATATATATATATACACACACACACACACACAAGAAAACTTGAATATTATCTTTTCATAAAGTCATAAATTTATGAGAAAAAACTTGGATAGTCTATTGTAGAAAACTGGTAAATTTACAAGAAAATGACCATAAATGTACAAGAAAAAAAAGTATATTCTTAAATTATACAGTCATAAATATGGGAGAAAAAACTTGGAAAGTTGATCTTTTTCTGATGTCCCCCCATCGTTTGTTTTGTTATAAATCCATTTTTTCACAATTTTTTCTTGCAAATTAAGTGTTTTTTATTCTCATATTTGTCACTTTAATGTCAGAGAATATCTAAATATGCATCCCTCTCCCCAACTATATTAAAAAATATATTTATTGATTTTTATGGCTCTAATACGCCATCATAGCACAGTCACATAATAACTCACTTAATGGTTTATGTTCATTGTCCTGTAGAGGAAAATGTGGATGTAATGTAAGTCTAGTTAGATCAGATCTAGATCATCTAGATCAGGACACATGCAGTCTGTTTTACCTACTAGACCTTTTTCACAGCAGCCACTCTGACATGTAATTGCAGGGTAAACACGGGTTATAACTGATAAAACTAATTACGGCCGCGTCCTATTTACTCGTCCAAGTGATCCAGAGCGCAAAACCAGAAGCCCGACCCCCTTTAATCAATTACCCCTGTGATCACCCTGGCGCCATCTCAAGGCGGGAAAATGTGGAGGTATAAACTCCAATCAGAACCATACTCACACTCGATGTCCAGGAACATGCTCTTCTGATGGCCTCCAATCCGGCTCAGCGCCTCGCAGTCAAAGCGACCCAAATCGGTGAGGCGCACGCCGCTGATGGTCAGCACCGACTTGCCGTGGCGACCGCGGACTTCGAAGCGTCCGTCCAGACTCTGAGGACACAAACGCGCCGACTTATTGTTACGTTCCTCTCTAGGTATAACGCTGATGACACTAAATAATGGTTTGAAATTCTCATGAATAACAACCCAAACAAAACTTCTCTGACAGACCTGGAAACAGGGAAGGATTATATGTAGAACAAGGCCATTTACTGACGATACCATATTTTATTTGACTGATTGACTGAAGCTGGATCGAGACGTGAAGAGGGGAACACAAACAAACCAAGCAAAGGAAAGAAAGTTTCCCAACTCAACGTCATCTAACTGATCCATTCTGAACCCCCCCTCGCGGGCAACCGTCGCTTGTCGCCCAGAGTTGGGGGTTAACACAATAAACCGCCAATTTATTACAAGGTCATTACATCTGTATGAAGATAGATGGGATCAATTTGAAGCAACGGGTCAATTACAGCAGACGAGGCTATCGGTCTGGCGATCTGGCAGACTGTTTTCTCACTGATAACCTTTGTCACTGCCCATGATGCGTTCAGGAGCTTTTGTTTTCATTGGATACACAAGCAAAAATAATTTCAAATGCCACATGCTGCCTTTTAATCTGAAAACCTCGTTTCAACGTCTTTTACATGATGAACCCTGTAACAGGTATTTGACTGTTGAATATACAGACTTTGGATTCTTTTTGTTATCGTCATTGATCTTACTTGTTATTATTATAACTTTTACTTGCACATATTTCATTATTATAATAAAACGACTCCATTTGGAGTCACAATTTTTATTGCCTTTATACTGTGCGGAGTGCTAGAATGTGATTATGCTCAGGATAATTTTGCACTAATTTTGCGGTAATAAATTGTGTGCATGTAGCCTCCTGTAGTAGATATCAGTAGTATTTTATAGCAAGATTCCCTTTCAAGAGGTAGAAAACCCATTTGGCACACTTTGGTCCTCGTGGTCCTATCCTCACTAAAACTTTATTATTATTATTATTAACGTTATCTATTTCTGCTTTGGCACAGTTGTAGTCAGTAGCAATCATGGTTTGAAGACATAATAATAGTAGAAAACAAAAATGCATAAACAGAGTTCCCGTTTAAGAAAGTCCCCAAAAAATCGCTGTATCGCTGTGTAAATATCCTGAATTTAATTTTCAAGTCTTAAATCCAATTTTGGCAGATTAATGTTACTTTAATTTCAAAAGGAACGCATAATATTACTTTTAAATGTTGTTTTTGTTGTTATCATTGCTATAACATGCTATAGTTTTTATGCTATACTATTTATAGTATAGCATATAGTATACACTAATACTACTATACACTATAGCAGTATTATAACCGAAGCAATCCATTGGTACCAACCAGGTCATGCTATCTTGTTGGGAAGATGACTAAACAATGCTAAGAATTAACACGTTTGACCTATGGCATAATCGATTCATTGATTGAAAATAAGCGTCTGCGCTCGCCATATTGGCGCAAAAAAAATCGGAGGGAATCCGCGAATGTCAAATGTTTTTGATACCAACTCGCAACGCTGCTTTTTCTGTGGTGTTCCTCAAGGTCTCGGTGTCACAATGTGGTACTTTAAACGGATTATTTGGGGTATTTTGGAGGATTTTTGATCACTTTTTATGAATTCTCGAGCGTTTATATGTCTGTTTGTCTGTGTTCAAGATAACTCAAAAACTTCTGGACGGATTTTGATGAAATTTTCAGGTCGTGTCAAAAATGTGAGAACTGATTTAATTTTGGGGGTGATCCGGAAGAAATCCTGGATTCTGGATCACGTTGAAATTTTCGTTAACATTGGGGTAAATGGGACCCAAAATATTGTTTCTCAATATCTCTGGTAATTGTTGCCCAAAGCTCATGAAAGTTGACTCAGTGATTTACAATGTGTACTTCTATCAAATCCCAAAGGCTGATCCAGATGGCGGATTTTAGAAAGAAAGAGAGAAAGATATTCCTTTATTAGTCCCACAGTGGGGAAATTCAGTTTTACACTCTGTTTTTCACACACAGTACATATACATGCGTCAATGGAGAGATGTCAGAGTGAGGGGGCTGCTCCTGACAAGCGCCCAGAGCAGTTGGGGGTTTGCTGCCTTGCTCAGGGGCACCTCGGCAGTGCCCAAGAGGTAAACTGGCACCTCTCCAGCTACCAGTTGGTCTTGGTCCATGGGGGTCTTGAACCCGTGACGTCCGCATCCTAACCCAAGTCCTTACAGACTGAGCTACTGCCGCCCCCAGCAATTATAGCAATTTATATAAAAAATGGGGGTACTCTTACATTTTGGCCTAATGTATTGTGAGTTTTATGTTGTGTCTTGTATAAATCTTCTGTTTTGCCACTGATATAAAATTCTTTTGAAAAAATGTAGGATTTTTATTTTGGACTGAATTACAATATGGGGGGAAACTATGGTGCTTGGCGGAGGTCTGCGCTCTCCGAGTGCTTTTCTAGTTTTTTATGAATCCTCGAGCGGTAAAAAAACGGTTCAATTTAGCACCAAATCTGTGTAACAAATGAGATCAACCCAAAAATTGCTGCAGCAACTTATGAGACACAACAGAGCATGTGGACAACCATCATACACTTCTATCATAATGTTCTAAGCCTTTATACACACTTTATTTGAATTATTTTTTCTGATTTATGACGTCTACGTGACTTTTTACCGGCCCTTGAACACCCCCCGTCCTCCACTGCTGCTCTTTCCTGTTCTGCTTGCAAACCAGAAAAGCCCAGCATCGACTTCATTTCAGCAAATCGGATGACAAACATGATGAACGCCAAAGTGTGTCTTCTTCTCTATATATATATATGTGATGAAGAAGTTGCTCTGATATTCTCCTCTCGCAGCCGAGGCACCGCCATGAATAGGAAACGCAGTCTGAGTCGAGTTCTTCTTATTATTCATAGAGTCGGAGAGAGCCGTGGGGTGTTTTCAATGTAACTACCGACCGAACGGCACGTGGCATACATTACACCGGCAATCTATCTTGGGCTCTTGAAGCCTTTGTGAGCGAGAAAACATGGATATCAGCGGCGGCGGCAACACGTCACGATCGCACCAAGTGACGCTGAAATGGGCCGGCTGGTGTAACCTGGGAAACAGGTTTTATTTATGAACACGACTCGAAGGGGGAAGCTTTGGGGCTAGAAATATGCGCAAAATGTATGTGTACAATCACGATTAGATCGAGCTGATTTCCCACATTGTTGCCTTCGAATTAGTCAATTAAGTCAACATGGATAAACAGCTTTAAAAGAGTAAAAATAGAACAGAAGTTATTTAGCTCGAGGCCTGAGAGGTAATGTAGGATTGCTCTCCAATTAGTATTGTTTGTTGCTAATAAAGAAAATCATACTCCAAATAAGTTTAGCAAAGGGATACCCCACAATGCTTCGAGCTTTCATTTTTATGGCATATTACTATATACAGTACAGCATGTAGAAAATAGCGCTGCAAGAAATCTGTTATATCCTGATTATTGCTTTTTTTCCAGCAAAGATTTGGGGTAACGCTGCGTTTGTGTCATATAGGACAGCAGTTCCCGACGTTTTTATGGATATTTCACATCATATTTAATGCCTAACAGTAACAGTACAGAAGAAGTGATTAACTGCACAACTAACCCAAATAGAGAAGGCAATTGTTAGTGCAAAATGAGCAATTTTAATAATTTTGAGCAGGTTATTTCCTGTGATGTGTTGAGTTGAGAGATGTTGGAATAATTCTGTCTGTATTATGTGTTTTTTAATTATTTTTTTTAATTATTCATACCTCATATAGGCTTCTTTTGTCAAATTCATTCATTTTACATCTTAGGTAATAACCCCAACATTAAAAATAACAATTTCATTTAGTTGTCGTCACAGAAATGAATGAAATCCTGAGAAGTAGCCCAACTGACTACTAAAAAAAGTTGTTTTACACGCCTTAAAATCAAGAAGGCCTGATGGGTTTTAAAGGTTTGACATTGCGGGAAATGGTGTCGCAGATACAGGAAGTCTTGGGCGGAGGAGTGGTAGCATTTGTTCGCCAACAAATTAACTGTGCACACACTGCGCTGCTACATTCATGGCTATTCACCGACAAAACACTCACCGCCGCCACACGTGCGGTCTGTCGGACGCTCGCTATCGCTACGCCGGGCAGACAGAGTAACGTTACACACAGCTGCCAACGTCACAGCTAAACTAAGTGGGTAGGTGTGTCCTCGACAATAAAAACAAATGAACTGTGGACTCCATTGTCTGTTTCGTGACATCAGAGATGTCTGTATTATGTCGATTTTTTCATCATTCACACCTAATACAGGATTTTTTTTTTTGACAAATTCAGTCTTTGGTTGTTTAACTATGTACTTTCCTAATGCAGGACGGGGCTGTTTGCTCTGTGAATATACTGCCCTCATCCTGTTTATATCTTAAATAATAATCCCAACTTTAAAAATAACAATTTCATTTTGTTTTCTACGCAGAAACGAATGAAATCTTGAAGCTTTGGCCCTAACCCTAACACGTTACTATAATTACCAGCTTTCGACTGAAGTTGAATTTTTCACTGGGAAACTGATGGGATTTAATGCTTTGACATTGCGGGAAATGGTGTCGCAGATACAGGAAGTTGGTCTTGAACGGAGGAGTGGTAGCATTTATTTGCCAACAAATTAACTGTGCACACACTGCGCTGCTACATTCACGGCTATGACGCCACCGACAACCCAACACTCACCGCCGCCACACGCGCGCGGTCTGTCGGGCGCTCACTATCGCTACGCCGGGCAGATGGACCACATGTGGGATAATGGCGAGTGCGGACCCGCCGGCAATGCTGCAACTGGTCTGTCAGGCAGGTCTGTGCAGGTTTGTGCTGCCACCCTACCAGCTAAACTAAGCGGCTGTGTGTCCTTGACGGTAAAAACAAATGAACTGTGGACTCCGTTGTCTGTTTTGTGCATGCACCACAGCTGGCGCACTGCTGCATGCGACGCACTAATCTTGCAAATTTAAATTTAGCATCCCTAAGTGTGTGTGTGTGCGCTCCCATCCACTTATGTATATTTGCATATTTAAAAGCTATAAGCCTGTGGATGTGTGTGCACGTTCTGCACACCTCCACCATAGATTACCCTGGTAAATCGATGCACATCCAGGCCCTACTAATGCCCCCTTGCATGCGCTAAGACTCATTATGTGTCTAAGCCCCATGAGCCTTGGTCGCGAGGCCCCCCTCTTCTGAATCGCACCCTCTTTACGTTGCTGCTTGCAGTCTGCTACAGCATTATCCTGTTCAGAATGGCTTATCTTTGCTCTGATCATTGCAATACTATCCACCGATGAGGTGAAGCAGCTTTTAGAGGCTCCGTTCTTTGTGCCGCCACTGCACACTTGCTTGTTTGCCTCGCCGGCTGAGGTCAATGGGATTGGGGGGAGTGTGTGTTGAATGGGAATGTGGGGGAGGAGGAGGAGGAGGAAATCTTCCAGGAGGGAGCTTCTGAGTCAGGAAATTACTCGCTAACCCCCCCACCCCCAACCCACAGGTCCGTCTGGAGACAAACGCTAAAGCACAGCCTGTTTGATATGCAGCTCGGTCCGACGACGAGGCAGGCGGCCAGACATGAACACAACGGCGAGTCGCGACGGCATGCTGTAAAAACGTGAGCGGTGGGTGAAAGACAAGAGGAAGCAGAAGGAATAGAGGAGACGAAAGAAGGAGGGTTGAAATATGAAATCATACGACATGAAAGCCTATCTGATCCAAAAAAAACACAGCGAACATGTGAAGCCAAATGCAATGCAAAGTGGGATTCTGCACTGTTCCTGTGCGGTTTCAGTCCAAATGCTGGATTTTCAGATATTCAAAATGTCAGCCGTAAATGTCAGCAAGGCTGGAAACACACTGTTGTCTCATTCTGGTGAGTATTGCTCATTCAAACAGTTTGGCGTCGGGGCTGTTCGTATTTGCACAATTACATCACCTCGTCCTCATGACAACAGCAAAATGACATTTAATAATGGCTTTGTGGTTCAAGGAAATGGAGGCCGACAAGGGGTAGCAACGGCAAATCCTCGGATAAACATTACTATTATCCATTTAGGACTGGGTTTGGGCAGCGTCGTGTGCCGCTTTTCAAACCAGGTGTCAGATGGGATACAGTGTGGGAGTCACGAAGTCACCAAGAGGTCAGATCTATACAAATACACCTCCATGCTTGACTTCTAAGGTGCTGTTATTCAAAAGTTAATGGAAAGTTTCAAAAAGATGGCAAAATAAGTAGTAAAAAGTCATAGTACAGTACACACAAAAAATAGTCATAGTAGAATGTCAAAAATGTTATTGCATAGTATGTTGAAAAACATAAAAAGTCATACAGTATGTCAAAAAAAATTATAAATAGTTATAGTATAGTGTGTCAAAAAATATATGCGCTGAATAGAGTATAAAAAGTCAATGTATGATGTGGAAAAAATTATTTAAAAAATCATAATATATGATGTTAAAAAATTATAAAAAATTGTAATATAGTATGTGGATAAAATTATAAAAAGGCATGTAAAAAAATATGAAGACATAAATATATATAGTATGTCAAAAAATGTATAAATAGTCACAGTATACTATGTTGAAAAAATTATAAAAAGTCATAGTATATTATGTTGAAAAAAAAAAAAAAAAAATAAAAAAATAATATTAAAAAATATAAAAAGTCATAGTATATGTTGAAAAAAATTATAAAAATCATAGTATATTATGTTGAAAAAATTATAAAAATCATAGTATATTATGTTGAAGAAATATAAAAAGTCATAGTATATTATGTTGAAAAACTATAAAAGTCACAGTATACTATGTTGAAAAAATTATAAAAAGTCATAGTATATTATGTTGAAAAAATATAAAAAGTCATAGTATATTATGTTGAAAAAATTATAAAAATCATAGTATATTATGTTGAAAAAAATATAAAAAGTCATAATATAGTATGTTGAAAAAGTCATAAAAACTCATAGTATATTATGCTGACAAAAAGTTATAAAAATTTATAATAAAATATGTTAAAATTATAAAAACTCAGCATATTATGTAGAAATGTTATAAAAATTCAGAAAATATGTTAAAATTATAAGTCATAGTATATTATGTTGAAAAAAATATAAAAATCATAGCATATTATGTTGAAGAAATATAAAGTCATAGTATATTATGTGGAAAAAGTCAGTCATAATGTAGTATGCTCAAAAAAGTATACTTAAGTAAAGTTTAAGTATATTTTGCTGAAATTTATTTTTAGTAATATCAATGTACAAGTAGTATACTGGTAGAAGTACTACTTCAGTACTTATTGGGACTAAGTTGGTCCACTTTAATTAATAATTACATCTAAGCTGTATTTTGTATTGCAACTATACTGTACTATGAACTATACAGTACTACAAGTGATATATACTTGTAGCCCACTTTATAGCTTATGAAAGTACACTTTGTATACTTTAACTTCTAGTACTTACAATGATTTCAATATTATATAAAGAGACTTGCTCCTTTTGCTAGTTGACTTTTGAGATGATAAAAAAATGAATACATTTTTTCGAACATGCCTCCACGGCGAACGGACAATCCACAAATGTGGAAGTTTTACCTTTCACAATAAAAGATTAATCAATATTTTCATTTGCAAAGCACTTTTACAGTAAAAAAAGCAAACTTTTTTTTGACAAATCGCGATATATTGAATCGTAACCCCTGTCTCATGACAGCGCGTTCTCGCCGACACGTGTAGCGCCGGTAGCTCTTCAGCTTCGCGCCACATTAGCCGAACGGCGGCGATGTCGCTAACCTCGCTCACAGGCGAGAGCGAAACCACACCCCGACTCGAAAGCCGCCTCGGCTCGCAATTAAATCCCCGGAGCTGCATCCCCGTTACGCTGCCTTAGCGAGGGTCGAGGCGTTAGTTGGCGAAGAACGAGAACAACGGAAGCAACATTATGCGGTGAGTAAAACTCAGCCCGTTGAAGCTTAATGCCTTTCAACAACAGAGGAGGGTGTGCAGACTGGGTATGCAGATTTGAGAGCAAATTGAGAGAGGAACATCCCGCCTTAAACCTAAATGACTGCCGCCATCCATCACGCCTCGCGCCGCTCCAGCCGTGTTTGTCTTCGCGTATGTTTAGGTGTGTTGGTTTGCACTGCGCATTTCCATAATTGCATTTGCAGTGGGAAGAGAAGCACTTACTCTCATTTTCGGCTGTGATTTATCAACCCGAGCGATTCGAGCCAATGCACACATTCATTTATCTCCGCGGTGACCTTTTCCCAAGCAAAAAAAGAACGGCTGCCATCGTTTTTTTTTTTTTCTTTCTGTGAGAGCTTCACTCCCCTTGCCAAGGGAGGCTGTGATGGAGGCGCGTACAGTTTTGACGTTGACGGCGGCTCGTTCAAGAATAATTACTTTTCCCATGAAAATGTGTCTGCAGCTCATCCAGTTTCTGATTTGTGAGGCCGCTCTCACGGACAAAGTGAATAACGGACGCTGAGAGGAAAACACACAACAGAGGCTGAGTGTCTTTTCAATTTCTTAAGTTGGATTACATAAAGTGTTGCGGAGTCAAAGGTAGAGAAACCGAAAGTGCAAACCGAAAGTATTAGCGTCTGCCCTGAAAACTTCAAGGTTCTTGCCGCTTCTTTGTGCCGGGAGCTAATCAGAATAAACGCGAGCACTGATTTCCCTTGAGATAATAATCTCGGCAAAGTCGAGAGATTTAAACGCCGCCTGTAAAAAACAAAACAAAAACCAAGGTGAAGGTATTATTTGAGTGAAGCTTTGACATTACAGAGTCTCGGATGTCAGCTATGTGGAAATGCAAAAGCAATGTACAAGTAAATGTTCTGTGCATAACGTGAGCGGTGTTAAAAAGAAAAGAATCAGCTCTTGAATGTAAATATGTGCCTTCAGACAAGCCTTGGGCAGCACTGCGAGCAATAAATGACTCTAATTACAACATCTCATGTATGGCAGATGGGAATGATTGTCTGCTTTGATTTTTTATGAGGACATATACTAGTAATTACCTGTTAATGTCGGCTGTTTCTTTTAGTACTCGGCCAGGCTAAGCACAAATTGTCCAATTTTCTCTACATAAATAAAGACGTGACATCTTAATGGTCACCATGAGAACAGAAACAGGGGAAACATCTCACGTGGACTGCCGTGTTGTGTTGCATGAACATCCAAATTGAGACTTTCCACAACTTTCTGGGATTCCTAACGTATTTGTTCTGGGTTATCCGGGAAAGTCCAATGGATGGGACATAACGCGAGCTTGTGATTGCCTTTATTTTCAACTCAGCATACAGGGATAACAGTGTGCAACAAGAGCTAACGTTCAGTTAGAAATGGAGTTCGCTAACGCCAACAAACGATTGGTTTCACAACCTCCACGGAAATACAAAAACCCCCCAAACGTTAAATCTAGTGAAGTCGTCTTGATGTTGTGCTTTTAGCCAATGTTTCTAATGTTAATCAATGTGATGCCTGTCAGTCACGTTCAGTCTCGTGGGAGACCGATGCTTTGACATAACATAACCCTAACCCTAACCGTAACCCCCCAACCCTAACCCCCCGAAACCTAACCCTAACCCTCCAAACCCTAACCCTAAACCTGTCAGTCACGTTCAGTCTCGTGGGAGACCGATGCTTTGACAGAACATAACCCTAACCCTAACCGTAACCCCCCTAACAATAACCCTAACCCTAACCCCCCAACCCTAACCCTAACCCCCCTAAACCTAACCCTAACCCTAACCGTAACCCCCCTAACAATAACCCTAACCCTAACCCCCCTAAACCTAACCCTAAACCTAACCCTAACCCCCTAAATCTAACCCTAACCCCCCAAACCCGAACCCTAACCCTCCTAAACCTAACCCTAACACCCTGAAACCTAACCCTAACCCTAACCCCACTAAACCTAAACCTAACCCCCGAAAACCTAATCCTAACCCCCCAAACCCTCACCCTCTAACCCTCTGACCCTAACCCTAACCCCCTGAACCTAACCATAACCCCCCTAACTCTAACCCCCCAACCCTAACCCTAACCCTAACCCTAACCCCCTAACCCCCTAACCCCACTAACCCTAACCTGCACCCGTAAACAGCTTGCTGGAAATAAGCTGTCCCACCTTAAAACGTCATCCCTCGGGTTGGTGTGTTAGATGATTTGGCAGCTATTTTGAATACACATAACAGGGAGAACATGATGATGCGATTCTGGGGTCGATACCGTTTCTTAGACAGATTTGGTGCTAAATCTAACCAGAATTTACCACTCCAGAATTGGCAAAAATCCCTCCAAAACACCACGTTAACACACAAAGACCTTGAGGAACACCACTGAAAAAGCCATGCTGTTATTTGGGATCAAAAACTTTTGACATTCGGAGATTTCTGCAAGAGTTGCACTTGGATGGCGAGCGCTTCTGGTGTAGAAACTGCTCGGAAATTTTTCAAACAAATGGCCTCACTACAATGAAATGGCTACTATGGGGACTCATCTCTCATGAACACAGCCGGGCTCATTGGATCCAGAAGAGTCTCAGCTTTACAGCGATACCCAATTTATGTAGTTCAAGACTGTTTAGGGACCCCAGGATGCAGAAATATTCAAATACACCATTTCAAAGGCGAAAATAACATTTACAGTAAAAAAAATGTGTGTGATTATCATAAAGTGGGCATGTCTGTAGAGGGGAGACTGGTGGGGACCCAGAGAACCCATTTACATTCACATATCTGGAGGTCAGAGGTCAAGGGACCCCTTTGAAAATCACCATGCTAGTTTTTCCTCACCAAAATTTATTTTATTTATTTATTTTGAATTACTGAAGCCTAAATTTGCAGTGGTTGGTACTGCGACTGCGACTGCGACTGCGTTAACGCCAACGTTAAAAATAGTGTTAAAAGCGTCGCTGTCTCATTAACTGTCGCCCTATTTTAAATATTCTGCCACTTTGACAGAAAAAAAACGTATCGAACTGTACATATGCATTAACTGCACAGTAAGAAGACTCCAGCAAATAAAACTAGGCATTACTGCCACCTAATTTAACACAACTGACACAATTTTGAGTGAATCAGCTGCATCGCTCATTAGCTTTAGGACTTGTTTTAGTTGCAAACCAACATTTTTTATTGTATGCCTCATTACCTAGTGGTTTAAAGTTTATATCAGTATATTCCCAATACCTTGAAAACCTGCAGAGGCAGATGGACTCTCTGGCAGTTCCTACCTTGTCTCCGTCCACGAAGGTCTGGCCGTCGCCGGCCCTCCTCCAGGAAATGTCGGGCAGAGGCTCGCCCTCGGCTACGCAGGAGATCATGGCGGCGCTGCCTTCCACGGCGGTCACGTTTTTCAGCTGGGTGATGTGGGGCTGGACTGGAGGCCACGGGAAGACGGGAAAGAGAAGAAAATAGAAACCATGAGATAAAGATGGATGGATTGAAAGGCGGGTGGACAGGAAGTAAAAGGGAGAAACATCGGAGTCATAAGGGAGTGGAGATGACACACCTGATGCATGACTTTGGCCAACATTGTTCATACACTACGGTTGTATTCCACAGTTTTGGCCTATTTTGCGCCGACTCCTCGGCCTAGGCGACAACTTTGTTAGTCTGTGTAAGTTTAAAACACATCAAAAATCTCTCCTTCGGTGTGCGTTCCGCCTCTCTTGTCTTAAATAAATATAGATTTTTTGTCTGGCAGGACGCCTCTCCAGCGGCGTGTGGATTCGACGCAGGGCGAGCACCGCCGATAAGTGCTGCAAAGCGTGCCGCCGGGGGCTGCTTCCCGCTCGCCTCCTCCTGATAAGACGCTCCGAGCGAGCCCTGGAACGCCAGGCGTGGCGAGGCCATGGAGCATGTCACATGAATCATGGATTACTTCTTTTTCTCCCCACCCACCACCACCACCACCACCACCCACACATACACACTGCACTTAAGTCTTTAACGGGGTACTCGCAAAGTAGCACGGCATAAAATCCAAACGGAAACGAGTATTGACTGGAAAGCAGTGGAAGCTTTTAACACCGCCCAGGGGGATCTGAGGAGTGTTTGGCAATTTCACATGGCTTCAACCTTAGGGTGGAGGAGCCACCTCCGGGGATTCTGGGAGCTTGTCAAAACATACGCTCACGCAAACATACAAAAAGGCACACATGGTTTACTATACCTTCAGTGAATAGATCAGTGATCTGAGAATATAGCCATCCATTATATTTAACCCAGTCAGGGTGGCAGCTGACACTGGGCTGACACATTTAACCTGTATGTCTTTGGACTCCGGGGGAAACCGGAGCACCTGGAGTAACCTCGCGCTAACACGGGGAGAGCATGCACACACAGGCAGAGGTAAGTGAGATTATGTTGTTTTAATTTACTTTACATTTCAGTGAACCAGCCATTCAGCGGTTATGATATAGCAACAAAGCCAATGCACCTAGCTATAGCATTAAAACAAAAACGTCATTGCGTGTACCCACTGTGCGGCCGGACCGACTAAATCACCACAACCCCTTGCATTACGTATAAATCCGACTTAAGTTGGCAAAATTAAAACCCTTGATTAAAGAGGGCATTCACCTACGGGCAGTTTTACAGTCAACTATTTACCTGCATATCTTTGGACTGCGGGGGAAACCGGAGCGCCTGGAGTAAACTCACGCTAACATGGGGAGAGCATACAAACCACATAGAAAAACTGTGAGCGCAAAAGCCTGATTGGTTAAAACTGTACCATCATGTCATTTTCTCGTCCAAGCACGATGGTTTAAAACGCGACTGCTGGTAGAAACATTGTTCAGTGATTCGTCTGAGATCTCAGCAGTTAAATTGTTATAATATCCAATAGGAATAATGGCTAAAACCACAAAAAAAGCCCCCAATTTAAATGTGTATTACTCTTCAACAATAGACACCAACAGACCAACCACTCTAATAACTTATTGAGTCTGTTTTTCCAAAAACAGATTTGCCAACAAGAATGGATAATTTCACTTGTTTATAAAACAAATTGGCTTAATTCAAAAATCCCGATAATAGTGCAGCGATCTGCCTGATTCCACTTTGTGTGAAGACAAAAGGAAGCCGCAGAGGGAATGACTGAACTTATCTCAACCCCATGGCACAAGTTTTGCTCGTTGTAAGAAAAATAAGCTCCTAATGAGACTAAATTGTTAAGATGATTTCGGCAGAGAGGAGCACTTGAGATGATCGTCCACATCTGTTGAACCTCGCGTCGTTTTTTTTGCATTTGAAACAAACACTCGGCAATGCAACGCAAACTCACATTCAAAGCCGAGCCGATAAAACTTGCGGCAGCGCCGGGAGTCTGAACTGCTTCTTCGTCACCGCCTTATCTGCAGCCGTTTTGCCCTGGATGCCCTTCGTCATGCAAATATTAAATGGGAAATGTCTCATTTATCAAGCACGGTGCAAAAACCCACTCTGCAGGGAACATTATTAATGACGCATTATCTCAAACATTTCAGCTCGAAATGGGAAAGAGATGTGCTAAAAGATAAAGATCCAGAATTAATTTGACGTTCCAGGAGTTTATTCTTTTAGTTTGATGCGTCAGTCTTTTACTCTAGCATTTGTTAATAACTATAATTACACTTTATTGTATTATTATAATAATTAAACTTGAAAATGTTGGCAGTCCTGACACTCGGTGCTTAAAAAAACAGGCTCAATCTCGGCCTCAGACTGAGAAAAAGCCATTACTGGTGTCAGCGTTAGAGCAGAAAGTGACACAATGAAAAATGACGGAGCATTTTGACACTAGAAGTATTAGTGATGCTTTTATAAACAGTTCTTGCTACGTATGGACCTTTAATTGCTTTTTTTCTGCAGCCAAACAGCATTTTCATCCCCCCTACAGAGAGCTGTAGGAGTCCTAAATCCCCGAAATGAGCTTGAATCTTAGCACTTCCTGTTCCCTCTCCTCGAAGTTGGTGGGTTTTTATTTAGAGGAGATTAATAAAAGCTTAATGTTTTATTCTGCACGATGAAATACACCATGAAAACCTGTCTAACCTGGTCTGGTACAGTTTATGTAAATAAGGATCTATGGTCGCCTGCACGAGATTGGTCCTGCCTCCCAAGGCGCCGCCCCCTCTCGGAGCTGGAGGCTACTGATTGGAGCAGCACGCGGCTCGCTCCTCCAATCCCAAGGAGACATAATTCCCAGCTGAAGATTTAAACGTTTGCCCAGCCCGACCGCCCAGATGGCGGGGATTTGATGTGCAGCTCGTCAACGTATCTCGTTTTAATGCTTGTAGGAGTTCGTTGATGTTAATTGCGATGGTTAATTATGCAATTACGCATTAACGGAGTTCTGTCCATTGAAATGAAAGCAGGAGGTGTTGATTTAAAAGTAAATTTTTCACGTCCATGACATTTTCTACAGATATAGATAGCGAAAGTGTAGTAATGCTGCTGATATGATGTCAATATACAGTCAGAGGATCGCCATCACTGTCTGTTGTTGCTGTGAAACGCACATGGCTTGCGTCCAAAATAGGCCTCGAATCGCTAGAAAACCTGTTAACATGGACACTGAAATTAAAAACTGGTAACGCAGCCACCACGCGCTCCTCACATGGCCACACCTGGCCCAGACTTTAGATGGAAAGGTTAGCTTTTAATTGAATGCAACCTTTTTCATTCAGTTTCCTTTATAGCAAATTCCCTTTACCATGGTGAGCTGGGGTGTAACAGAGTAAATATCCCTGTATCTCGCAAACTTTGACGCTGCTCCATGTCTTAAAAAAGGCGATTGCTAACAAGTGGCTAAGTGAGACTACTAAACGTCATCAGGCCGACTAGTCTGCCTTTAGTTGAATGGTGGTGACGTGAAGTCGTACGACCGTGGTGTAGCGTTAACGTGAAGCTCTACCAATCGCATTCACACGTTAAAAATCGTAAAAGTGCAAATTTGTGGAGATTATATTCCGGATGAAGGCATGTAAAGGTCGGGCGTCAGCAGTTTGGGGTCGCCGGTGAGCGTCTGTGGCATGTTCACGATCGTCGCTTTGTGGCCGATTTACGCGCGCTGTCAGCTGAATGTTCGTCGACGGGAGACATCAATCTGAGTGGCTGTTCGGCTTCACGTGCACAAATCAGCGCACGAGAAGAGAAACAGAAGTGAGGAAGTCAAGCGGAAAAACATCGTCTCGTCTGATCGTTCCAACTCGTGGATGTCGTCACAGCTACATCTGGAATGAAGCTAAGCGGTGAGCGAGAAAATGGTCGGCATGCTTTGTTTC
The DNA here is from genome assembly GCA_947000775.1 of Pterois miles. Lineage (NCBI taxonomy): Eukaryota > Metazoa > Chordata > Actinopteri > Perciformes > Scorpaenidae > Pterois > Pterois miles. The sequence continues at coordinate 4,368,765 of CAMQGK010000500.1, read as the reverse complement.
ATGTCCGTTTCGTAACGACGGCCTGCGTATCCTCCGTCTTCCTGTTTCCGTTTTTGGACGACAAATAGAGACTAACGCCCCCTGCTGGCGTGGACAGTTACTTCAGCTAACGCAGGCGCAGAACGTACGTGCTAACTGGCTGTGGGCGATAGTGGGGGCGGCAGTAGCTCAGTCCGTAAGGACTTGGGTTAGGACGCGGAGAACGCCGGTTCAAGTCCCCTATGGACCAAGACCAACTGGTTGCTGGAGAGGTGCCAGTTTACCTCTTGGGCACTGCCGAGGTGCCCCTGAGCAAGGCACCGAACCCCCAAACTGCTCTGGGCGCTTGTCAGGAGCAGCCCCCTCACTCTGACATCTCTCCATTGACGCATGTATATGTACTGTGTGAACAACAGAGTGTAAAAACTGAATTTCCCCACTGTGGGACTAATAAAGGAATATCATCTTCTTCTTCTAGTCCTTGCGGTGTGTTCAAGTGCAACTTTTTGGGCAAGACAAAAGGCGACTTAACAGTCGACCAGTCCAGTTAGCATCCGGTTGGTCTGTCCTCAAGAATCATTTTCTGTAATAATCCCCCAAAAATTGACTTTTCGGCAATGCTAACTTCCTGGTTAGCCTACAAAAATACATCATCTCTGCAGCACTCTACAGCTAATATTTCAGCTCCTACTGACAGCTATGAGAAAACTAAATATGGTTCTGACTGACAACGCTAATGTTGTTTCAGCTGCTCAGAGCCACAAAGCAAATGTCAGCATAGATATCCTGTCATCCCTGATGTAATCTCATACTGTAACTCCTCTATTATATACTGTACGCCGTCAGTCTACTGTATGCTTTGCAGCTTATTGCAGACCATCTCTGCTTTTCTATGATGCATTCCTCCCTTATGGCTGCGAATGAATATTGCTGAAAAACGTTGAGTTAAGAAAGAAGTACCTTGCTCTTTTACCAAAACCTGACATTTAGCGATGATGCTTCACATAGCTGGAAAGTTATCTGCATTGTTGAACGCTGTCTACATTTAGGTCTCCGTGGAAATGATGTAAAAGACACCACTAAAACAAAAACTGAGAATGCAATGCTGCTATTTAACGTATAAATGGGGATTTTTTTTTTCTTATGGCAAAAAATGACTAAAAAGAGTTGTGGTTTGGGTTAAAATAACTATGGAAGTGACGTTACTTAAGTAAGGCGGTTATGTGACAAAGACTGTTTGGTTAGGTTTAGGAAAAGAATGCTGTTTGGGTTGAAATGAAGTACGGAAGTTATGTGACAAAATCGACTTAGATTTAGTAGAAGATTGTGGTTTGAGTTAAAATAACATCAGAAGTGATGTAACTTTAGTCGGGAAGGTATGCGACATAAACTACTTAGGTTGAGAAAAAGACCTTAGCCTGGGTTTAAAATAACTGTGGAAGTGGCGTTACATCAATACAGAAGTTTAGTGACAAAAACTACTTTGTAAGGTTTAAGAGAAGACTGAAATTTGGGTTTAAAATAACTCCGGAAGTGGCGTTACTTAAGTGCAGAAGTGACAAAAACAATTTTGTTAGGTTTAGGAAAAAAACATTGTTTGGGGAAAAATACTGTGGAAGTGACTTTACTTCCAGAAGTTAAGTGACAATCTATTTAGTTAGGTTTAGGAAAAGATTGGAGTTTAGGTTCAAAATAACTCCAGAACTGATTATACTTAAGTGGAGAAGTTAAGTGAAAAAACGACTTTGTTAGGTTGAGGAAAAGATTGTAGTTTAGGTTCAAAATAACTCCAGAACTGATTATACTTAAGTACAGAAGTTAAGTGACAAAAACAACTTTGTAAGGTTTCGGAAAAGACCATAATTTCGGTTAAAAATACTCTACTAAGTGATGCAACATAAGCGTAGAAGTGCTGTAACAAAAACTACTTCATTAGGTTTAGGAAAAGACAGTAGTTTGGTTTAAAATAATGCAAAAAGGAAGTGAAGTAGTGTTACTTTTCTTGTGTGATTTTGTGGGACATATTTGAATCACGTTGCACTACTTTCTGCAGATCAACAAACGGAGTACGAACAGCCTGATCAGTGTTAAAATCAAAGAATATGATGATTACGTGGCAGCATGTCTAAATATCTTTTAATCTTTATCCATAAGGGAGGGAAATCAAGGCTGCTATTTTCTTTTTGGGGAATACAGGAAAGCAAAGAAGCTGGTGGGAACATGGCTGGTATTTAATAAGAAGCACTGAGTGAGGAACACATCTCCGCACATACCTTATCTTAACTTAAATGCCCTGCTCTCCTCCCGCCTGTGCTGTCAAGGGTAATAAAACTAACTTACAACTGCGTTTCCACTGACTCCGCCCTCGCCCCTTAACGCCTTCATTTAAATGTGCATTTTGAAGAACAAGCACTTCCCCCATCTTGAAAGGATGTTGATGACTCGAGCACAAATCTCCATACATTTCCATGAGAGGGATATGCGCTATCGCGGCAATCTGTGAGAAAACAGCCAGCAGGTTTTATGAAAATATAAATTGAGATTTTTTTTATTAGGAGTGCAGCAAACGAAATATGAAGCAATAAATGAAATATTTCCGCTCAGCAGAGATATATCATATTGATGCAGCTGTTATTGTTGTGGGCTGAGGGAACATTTGGACGTTTGAAAAACAGTTTTTTCTTTACGAAATGGAGTTTGCAGAGGTCCTTATAATAAAGCTTTATGGCTCGACATAAAACACTGCTCAGTCACATGCAATGCCATCATACTTAAAAGCTTTGGAGGAGCGTAACATGGCGGGTAATGTAAAATGAAAACTTCTTGAATGATTGGAGGTATTTTGTGTGTTATTTCAGGTTAAAATAGATTAAAAGGGTCAGTTCACCCAAATTAGGAAACAAAAATAGTTTTCACTTACCGTGAGAGTAGCTATTCATTACAGTTTGGGTTTTATGAGTCCAGGTTTGGAGACATCTTTGTAGTTTGGCTGCTATCCCAGTACACTGGAGATGAATGTAATTTTGAACTGCTTTATATTAAAGAAATATTCGCTATGAATGATTAACAGTGGTCTAAAGGGGAACTCATTTCTGCAAAGAGATGTCTGTTGAATGTACTTCCAAAACTATTTTCAAGGCCAGACTCCAGTAGGGGTAAATGAGGTTATTATTTTTTTTTCTGTTTTGTTTTGCATTTCACTGAACCAACCCTTTAGGTTTTAAGGGGATTTACAGTTTTCTGTTCAGGGGTTATGAGATAGCAACAAAGCCAACGGCATCTAGCTGCAGCATGCATCCCTGGTTTCGTGCTCCTATTAGTTGGTGAACTCAAAATCAAAAACTTCATTGCCACTGTGCGGCCGGGCTGACTAAAACACCACCACAAGCCCTTGCATTAAGTAGAAATCCAGCGTAAGTTGAAATGAAAACCCTTAATTAAAGACGGCAGGGTTCACCCTGGACTATCACAGGGCTGACGCATGGCGAGACAACCATTCACACTCACATTCACACCTACGGGCAATTTTCGAGTCGACAATTAGCCTAACCTGCACGTCTTTGGACTGTGGGGGGAAACCGGAGCGCCTGGAGAAAACCCATGCTACCACAGAACATGCAGACTCTGGCTGTGACCACCATGCTGCCGCCTAAACAGTAATGTGATTTGCTAAAATTATCCAAAATAAATAACAAGTCGCTGCATGTTCCGTCGACAAAAATTAGCCAACTCCCAGCGCTAGTTGGCGAATCAACGAATGCTTATTGCATGCTGCGACAATGTAGCTGGCCATGCTTCTGTTGCTTTTCTCGATCGTAGTGTGAACATAGCTTTAGGTTAAATCATTATAATGCCATAATCAAAAGAATTTGTCTTCTTCTATGGCAACCCGTTCGACCCAACGTCATTTAGGCCGAAGCAGCAAAACTACTTGGTTCAGCTTAGTAAAAGATCACGGTTTGTCTTAGTTGTTACGTAGCTGCAGCTATGTAGCCTACGTTATGTTATGTATTTATGAAATTCAACGCTGGACTTTTGCCCCGGAGGCTGTTCGGACATGGTGTGAAGCTACAATCAGTGCTCACTTATACCAAACATGATGTCTTTTACTGGACCTACCCTGTAGGGCTCGGTTGATTTGATAGTATCAATATACTTGAGTGCCGATTTGATACGTAATGAGATTTTTGAGTATTGGGATTCGATATTATGATTTATTGCGATTTATTATGAACTTTCTTAACACTACAACATGAGAAAAAGTTGAATCATACACTTCTAGGGACTTGTACTTTGGAAAATATCTAAATAAAAAAATAAATGTTTGATTTTCACCATGTACATATATCAAAAATATGAGTAACTATCAGGCATTAATTAGTAAATTTTTTATCCAGCAACCTAAAAATCAAAGAATAAAGTAATTTTTTTCAAATTAGTGGTATTCTTAATTTATAAGGGATGTGTAGTGTTGTATACTTTCGTTAAATATAATCCAATCAATCTTATTTCCATAGATGTATTTTGTATGTACAGTTCCCTTTGTTCACACTTTATTTTGAAAAGAAAATACTTCCGCTAGCTTCTTAAAACATCCATGGTCATCTCCATCGGGGCTGTTTGAATGTATTTAACATAAATGTCAGTATATGGGCGCTCTACAGTCGTAGCGTCGGCCCGTTTGACCACGGAGACGTGAGCGACGGTCAAGTATGTTACCGCAAGAACGTTTCCTGTCCGTGACAGTTAGCGTGCAGCTTTAGCCGCGATGTCTAGCTCTTCTTTTCTTGTCAATGTGCGAAACCCAGAGTGTTTCCATCCTTTACGGTGTGTGCAGTGTTTACCGCGCTGGATTTGACATGTTTTATCCTCGGTTCCAGCTCGCGATTTTGTTTTAGTTGACGGATACGGAACAGAAATGACATCCGGCTGCAAAATAAAAGCGGTTCCAGCATCCTTACCAAAGACTTTGAGGAAGAGCTCCCTTTCCTGTGATCCCGCCTTGTTGGTGGCCTTGCAAGTGTAGGTGCCCCCATCGCCCTGTCGGATGTTGCGGACGGTTAACATGCTCCGCCCGCCTTCCAGCCGGTTGATGATGTACTGCTCCGACGGCTCCAGCTGCTGCCCTTTCCTGCACGCAAAAAAAAAAAAAAAAATTAAAAAAAAGCAGAAGCTGCAGATGAGCGACAGGAAAAAACATGGCAAACAACTCACACCTGACAGTGACCTCTGCAAAATTCATACGTCGGCACATGTTTGATGTTCCAGATGCATAATCTCAGCACTTTGGGTGTCAGCTGACTCCATAAAAGAGAGGCTAAGTGCAGACGGCTCGACTCTGAAGCTATTTCTACCTCTATGGCACATAAACAGGCCAAAACATGACGCCGCTTTTTATAGACGCCCTTTCAAGTGTGATAAAGGTACTGTTCAAGATAGATGTATCCCACGATAATTGAAATAGTTCAATGAAGTATTTGTAGTAGGTCATCAGAATTCGACACGCCACCGCAGCTTCGCAAACTCGGCCATGCAGAAAAATATTATCTTCATACTCTCGGTCAATGTTTGAGTCTGTTGTTATGTACATTCAGTTATGGACTGCAGCGCTCACTAAATGACTCCGCTGTGGTGTGGAATACAGTGCTGACTTAATGTCTTTTCTTATTGCACTCTGTTGGGAAATTAGTCCCAAAAAAAAGCAACAGCTAAATCGATCCATGTCTATATTTAAGCGTCATAGCAGAAGCATAACGGTGTGAAGTGGGTTTGCAGCCTCCCCCGCTTGTTTATTTATTGCAGCTTAACCAGCCGTGTAATCTATAAGGTTAAAGGGATCGCTAGTTTTCCCCACATTTTAACACAGATTTTTAAAAAACTAGTGGTTTCATATGCATGCAGGCTAAATGTATGACATTAGCTCAGTGTCTGGATGTAAAGCAAATATGAAAGGGAATAAACCTCTAAAGATGCAGATATCTGGAACAAATAAAAAAGTCACTAATTTTATTAAAGGGATACTTTGGATTTTTTTGAAGTGGGGTTGTAAGAGTCACTCTGTGACACCTATAGCTAGCAGCTATCATGGCTCCCGGCATTGTTTGTAGCTTGTACACAATTTTAAAAATTATTAACGAAATCATGAATAATATATGATCTTTAACACGTCTACCGTCAAATGAATCAACTTATGGTATTGCTTCTACAATGCTTCAATGTGGATGCTGGCAGACTGAATTCAGACTCTGCCGTGCTTTCAACTAAACAGGAAGTGACTGAACAGGAAGTGACATCGTGGCATGACAGGAACTGACAATATGAATTTACGAAGCCCCCAGGAAAAGCGCTGGCACTGCAGCTTCTGCGTCCTTCATGACACCGTTGGACCCAAAAACACTTTTTCCCATAGACGTACATTGAGAAAAAGATGTCTAGAACTCAGCGGATTATTTTTGTTGAGGTGAATTAACTTCCCAGCCCTTATTTAAATCACTAGGTCGATCAGGTTGAATCCAGACTGTTACGACAGCGTAAACCCTGACCTTGGGACCCTGTGACCAAGCGGACACTAAAGGTAGGTAACATAATTATCACTAGAGGTGATGAAACATCAACGTAAAAGTAACGTTAATGAGTTGACTGGAAGTAACAACGTGTGCACGTCATAAATGGATATACCGTATTGGTGCCTTCAAATAAAACTTGTGAGCTTATGGTTACAACATGCTCGGGGTTCAAGTGATTAAGTCGTGAGAACGTCGCCGCTAAGCAACAGCAATATTAACGTTACTGTCGGCGGCGAGAAGCCACAGAAGCTAGCAATTTAGCAAGCTAGCAAGCGGGTGACGTTATGCAGGAAATGCAAAGGCATAATGACAGAGGAGAAAGATGACACATTTTCCTTAGACATATCAGATAATTACAAAGGAAAACATACGACTGATTTTACAATATATTAACTTATTTTGTGCTGAAAAATTAGCTTCCATGGCCTCCGCCATTTCTAACGCCAACAAACACGTCACAAGTCGTGAACTCTGATTTTCCACTTCCAAGGTCGTGAATACGATATGAGGGGGGCGTTCAAGGACTCTTGGGATGCGGTAAACACGACCCCACATGGAGTTCATGAAAAGCAGTTTCTCAGGCAACTCCTGAGCTGAATCAAAGCTACAGACTGAATACTGTATTTATATTGACGCTCAAGACGGGTAAGAAATAAAGTGCAAAATAATACTTTCAAGATAGAAGCAGGGGTTTGATCCAGTGGAAACAGAGGGTCTGGAGGTCAGCGATGGAGGCTTGTGTTGCAGTTGGAAGATAAGTGGTTTGAAGCACCGGATCAGCTCCAAAATACTGAACAAAATGAATAAGTAATGTTCTCCTCTCCCTTAACAATTACAATCTGTGTCCTTGAACAAGGCACTTAACCTCCAGCTGCTTCAATGGATGGTACAGCTCGTAGGTGAACGTATGATGTCGGATGTATTTCTTCAAAATAAAATAATAACTGCATGGCTTGGAATAAAAGAAGTTCAGCCCTGCTGACATGGAGGCTAGACAAATACTCACATTCACATCTACGGGCAATTTAGCGTCAACAATTAACCTGCATGTCAATGGGGGAAACCGGAGCACCTGGACAGAAGGGCCCCGAGCTGGGTTTGAACCTGCGACCCTCTTCCCGTGAGACGGCAGTGCACCGCTGTGAAGCCCATTTTTAATCCACCCAAATGTTATTTACATACCCTGAAGTATGAAGGATAGGTTTGAAAACATTCTTATTCTTACCTGTTTATTCAATATGAATCATAACGTCCTCAATCTGAAACTGGCGCCTTGTTTTTTAACCTCATAAGCTGGTGTGTAAATTGACTTCAAAAGCTTAGAGCTTAGAATAATGCATATCTACAAATATATTTAGACTTTATATGGTCTCAGACTATAAATTCTATGAATGAAAAATAAAAATGGATTTTTTTGGGGGGATTTCAAATAGGCTCGAGTCACGAGGCCACTGTATTGGAGGAAAAGTGAGAGGGAGGATAATTGAAAGTCGACGGAGGAAACACCAAAGCCAAGTAATAATAACACCGGCGAGCCAAAGAGGAAATGAAGAGAGGCCTCATCTTTGGAACGGACAGTGCAGGACTGAATGTCATTATACTGACTGACTGCTGACAGGTAGTCCATTACCCGAGACGTACAGAGGACGAGGCGAAAACCCCCTCGCGCTGACAGGAAATGCAACTGGGAGGTTGGGGGACGCCGGGAGGGGGTGAAATCAAAAGGAAAACTAAATTGGGCCGTGATTGTTGTTTACACCGAAGCCGATTCTTTTGTTGCGGTGTGCGCATTTTAATTCGGTAGTGTGGGAGTGACGCGCCGGGCTTACTGACCTGGGAAACAAAGGAGCACTCAATGAAATGGTTGACAGCCATTGGACGCTGCTGAGTGTAGGATCAATGCTGATGGCGATCTCTAGCGCGAGAAGCAGCAGGCTGTCCTTGACAAATAACAGTTGGAAAGTGATCGTCGCAAATTGACCGCATATTTTCTGTCTGTCAAAATGTACCTTAAAGGGAGATTTGTCAAGTATTTAACACTCTTATCAACATATGAGTGGGCAGATATTAATAGAAATTATTACAATTAGGCAACAACAGCTGTCAGTGTGCTGACTTGACTATGACTTGATCCAAACTGCATGTGATTATCATAAATGGGGGCGGCAGTAGCTCAGTCCCTAAGGACTTGGGTTAGGACGCGGAGGTCGCCGGTTCAAGTCCTCCATGGACCAAGACCAACTGGTTGCTGGAGAGGTGCCAGTTTACCTCTTGGGCACTGCCGAGGTGCCCCTGAGCAAGGCACCAAACCCCCAACTGCTCTGGGCGCTTGTCAGGAGCAGCCCCCTCACTCTGACATCTCTCCATTGACGCATGTATATGTACTGTGTGAACAACAGAGTGTAAAACTGAATTTCCCCACTGTGGGACTAATAAAGGAATATCTTTCTTTTTCTTTCTTTCTTAAAGTGGTCTGTAAAGGGGAGACTGGTGGGTATCCAGAGAACCCATTTACATTCACATATCTGGAGGTCAGAGGTCAAGGGGCCACTTATTTAACCTCCTTCCCGACAAGGTAGTATGGATTCTTTAGGTTTTCCAGTTACATACGATACCAGTATCTTCACTCTAACTTGAATACTGACCCCCCCTACAACCTAAAAATCATCTTTGTGTTAATACCTTAAAGAAACGAGAAAAGCACTCGGAGAGCGTAGACCTCTGCCATCTGGATCAGATCTGGATCAGCCTTTGCGATTTGATAGAAGTCCACATTGTAAATCACTGAGTCAAATTTCATGAGCTTTGGGCAACAATTACCAGAGATATTGACAAACAATTTTTTGGGTCCCATTGACCCCAATGTTAACGAAAATTTCAAAGTGATCCAGAATCCAGGATTTCCGGATCACCCCCAAAATTAAAAATTAAAATTAAATCAGTTCTTCCTTTTCACATTTTCGACACACCCTGAAAATTTCATCAAAATCCGTCCATAAGTTTTTGAGTTATCATGAACACAGACAAACAGACAGATAAACGCCTCCTTGGCGCAGGTAATTAGTGGCGTTGAAATGAATTTGCTTCATGAATTATTGTCATATTAACTTTGATAGCCCCAGTAACTTTACATAAATCCGTCCGGCGAAGGCCGGGTACACCCTGGACAGGTCGCCAGTCCATCGCAGGGCTGAGTCATCAATTGACCTGCATATCTTTGGACTGCAGGAGGAAACCGGAGCACCCGGAGAAAACCCACGCTAACATGTGCAGCCCGTAAATTTACATTACATTGGAGCTACTTTCTACTCAAGAAATAGATGCGTTAACGCGTTAACACAAGCGCGTTCGGTCAATCGGGGATCAAATCGTAAATATTAAACATGTTCTCATGTTTAATATTCATGATATAAAACATGTTTTCTCTCCACACACTGTAGGAATAAAACTGTTGAATTCATCATCACATGCTGTTACATGTGGCGTCTCACATTTTCAACATCTGTTAACATTTGACAAATCTTAGTGTGGGACCGCCTTAAAATAGTGATACAAAAAAAGAGACAGTGAGTAAGACAATTATCCTGGGAAAATGCTGCCACATGCAATGTCTCGATATGAAAGTAAAAGTGGATCAATACATCACCTCTCACCTATTGCCACAGTGAAATTTGTTGCGTTGTATTATGCATGCTGTTAAATCATTAAAATCACATTTTCTTGCTGAAAGGCAAGGTAACGCACACCCAGGAGTAAATATAATTTCTGCCGTCGGGGCTGGAGATGAATGAGCCTTACGGAGTTGAGGTCGTCGCCAGCTGTGCGCTGTCTTCAAATTTTGTTTGTTCTTCGCATCGTGATGCATGTGCCTCGTTTTTTTTTGTTGTTTGTTTTTTTCTGCAACGATCAGCTTCTCTTTCAAAGTGCTACACAAGAGACTTCAGTTCTCATTAGTGTCTGTAGTATCAGTTCGGGAGATGATATCACATGAAAAACTGCAGGAGACAGATTCACACATTCCCACTTTGGACTGTAGGGGGAAACCGGAGCACCCGGAGAAAGCCCACGCTACTACATGCAAAAACATGCAAACTCCACACAGAAGGCCACAAGCCGGAATCAACCTTCTTGCTGCGAAGCAAAAATGTTGAAATTAAATTAATGGGTGCCAATTTTTGGTACCTGAGAGCACATCTGGGGAGGTGGGTGTACCTGTACAGGTCGCCAGAGTACCGCAGGGCTGACACACTGAGACAGACAACCATTCACACTCACATTCCCACTTTGGACTGTAGGGGGAAACTGAAGCACCCGGAGAAAACCCACGCTCCTACATGCAAAAACATGCAATTTCCACACAGAACGGCCACAAGCCGGAATCAACCTTGGCGAAGCCACGTCACTCGTACGCTTTCCTTTCTCGTCTGCTTTTGCCGTGTTGCCTCCACCAAATACAACTCTAATGGCGCACCACAAGCGAAACAAGGATCACCCGGAGAAAACCCACGCAAACACAGGGGGAACATGCAAACAAATCTGAGACCCTCTTGCTGTGGCGCAGCACTGCACCACCATGCAGCCCCAGGATAGCAATCACTGAGCTACAAAATCATGAACTAGCGACAATTTACTGCAAATTCTGGATGTTTAATTGTATTTAAGCAAGTAATTAAGGTGCTCCCTGACATTTTTGGAGTGATATCCTGTCAGTCACTTTTGTCAAAAACTGTGTTCTGACTATAATTGTGTATAATTATTTCTCTGTTGTTACATTGCTAATAGCGGGAAAGCCGGTTTACTAACCTTCACAATGATGCCTGCTCTTAAGGATCATGCATTTACATGTATTCTCCTGTTGGTATTGACTCTTGTTTTGAGTTGGCGGATTGGATGATTGATCAATAACAAGGAACAAACAAGACATATTGGCAATTTGACACTTCACACTCAGGCGCCAATCAGGCAAAACAAGAATCAATACCAACAGGTGAATAAACTGTTTAGCACTGGCAGACAATTTTGGCAAATTTCACTTAGGCGCTACCGCACAATCATGCTCATCCCACAAATGCATGATACTTACAAATTGGACATCATAGTGAAGGTAAATAAACAGGCTTTCCAACCATATGAAATATAATGCCAATTAGCTTTTTAACAGCAAAGAAATAATCCACCAAACACAAATTTCCTCACTATTTTTTCCAACTTTATATACATCAATCTCCGCAAATCAGCTACAGCGCAATCAAACTCTTCTACTCTGCAATAACGTCTGCAGAACACGGTAGTTAATGGCTGAAAATAATAACTTGAAATGGCGAAGAATGAAAGCTAAGTGTGGGTGTTTAAGATGTCACACTTAAATGTTGCTGTGTGTCATTATGTTCAATTCAGGGCTATATTTAAGTGTTATTTTTATCAGCCACCATCTTACTTTTTCCTCCCTCCTTCGTTATTGGAGTTATAGAATAACAGATGTGTGAGTTAAAAATATTGATGTTTTAAGGAGCCACGCAGTTTGCATGTATTACTCGTGCCACAGCAACTTAAATTTAGCTATTTTTCAAAGCAGATTTTTTAATGTGTTCTCCTTTAGCTCCTTCAGGGCTGCCATTGATTTCCATTCATTTCAGCGCGGCATGAAAAACTACTTACAGACACCTGCCCGAGGCAAGGTGATGCATCGCGTTTAAATAAAAAAAAAAAAAGAAAAAAGTCAGATGTTTCTCGTCAAAGTCGCATCATTTCTGAATGATTTTTCTCCGCTGCATTATCATACATAATGTAACTTTGAGAAAAAAAAAAAAAAAAAACTCATCTTCACTGTGATGGATTACATCAAGTACATTTCCATGCAAGTGAAATTAATAGCTGCCTTGAAGGTAGGAAATGTATGCTGAAAAAAATCGAAAACACTTCGCTCAGACCTGCAACGCAAAGGCATACTTGGTTTGTGCTAAATGGGCTTAAACATACAAGAACACAGCTACGGACCATTAAGAACAATTAACTAGAAGAAAAGTGCATTATGGGAAACAAAGTGTGAACTTCACTGGAATGCCATAAAGCGTTATCAATAGATGCTCAGGTGCAAACAGCTTGTCAGGATTGCCTGCTGAGTGGGTGCGAGCTAATTACTACATGTAGAGCTGTGCTCTGAGTGGATAGTGGGGAGTCAAATGCTCTTCAGGTGGACATTTTCACACTGCTGCTATGTGGCATGTGGTACTATTATGTGGCTGCTCAGGGCAACGTGCGAGGGCAGACTATAAATTCCTCCGTCGTGAAAGAATATCGACTTGATCTGAAACCAAAACACTGTATAAACAGTATATATAGCCTGTACGCGTGTAGGCTGTTTGCATTAATATTAACACGTTCATTGGCACAAATACAGATAAACACATTTGTAAGGAGTACTAGGACATATGTTCTGGTATCTGAAGGAGGTTAGGTAAGCTTCAGTTCAGTGGCTAATACACTAAATGACAAAAGTATGTAGACGTTTGGTTTGAAGGTGTTTTACATGGTTTGGGTTGAGCCCTTTAGCCACTCTGATCAAAAATGTCTATGAGCTAAATGAAGGATAATGATTTTAGATCTGATGGCAATGGCAGTGTACACCCTGTGCTAGACTCTCACAGACAACAATTAACTCTGAAATTGACACCTAAGGGCAATTTAGAATCATCAATTGACCTAACTTCCATGTCTTTGCACTGTGGGAGGAAACCGGAGCACCCGGAGAAAACCCACGCTAACGCGGGGAGAACATGCCGACCACACACAGAGGCGACAGTGCTAACCACTGCACCGCTGTGCAGCCTTTAAACCACTTTGTGTTTTTATAAGCCAAACAGCAACAATCAAGAACAAGTCCTTTTCGACGCAAGCCGCTGACATGAAGCTGCTTTGGACCGTGGGGGGGAATGGAGCCCCTGGAGAAAACTTACGCCAACACATGCAACTAAACCTGCAACCTGCAACTAACAGCGATAACCACCGCGCAACTAGCTCACTAGCCAGCCGCTAAATTAGTCAAATTTAACAACTTTATTGTACACACGGGGCAATGGAGGAACCAACGCTTGCAACCTGCAACCGACGCTTTTGAGATGGACTGGAAAGCCAATGCAAGGCTGACTTCATCGCCCAACATCAGCGCCCAGCCACTCTAATGCTCTTGAGGCCGAATGGGAGCAAATCCCTACAGCCGGGTTCCAAAACCTCCCCAGAGGAAAGGAGGCTGTTACAGCAGCAGATTAATGCTCATGGTCTTGGAAAGGAATCACACAGTTGGGTGTAAATCCACTTGCGTATATCGCCAACATCAATTCGGACGCTTTCCTGTCCAATACCTCTCTGAGGTGTATGTCAGAGGCCAATGCTCAGTATTAAGGAAGGTACCTGTGCCATCTGACAACAGGGTCAGGAGATCCAGACGTCATGCAGGTAAAGGTGACTGATTCCTGGTAGTCGGCTGTGGCGTTGAAGGACTGCTGGAACACCGACAGCACCGGAGGGACTGCAGACAGAGTAGAAAATAACACAAGTCATCAGTTATTAGACCCTGAGAGTTAATAATCACTGAGATCCAAAATCTATACTATCTATATTACAGATATTATAATCTATACTACTATTCTAAAAGTATTTTCAGTCTCTATTGAGCCAAATGATGCAGGCTAACACTTTCAAATGGATTAAATTGGCCTTTGCGAGTGGCCTATGGGCGCTCACTGAAAATGCGACTTCTGTTGGTAAGCCCACAGGGATTTCAAATAACATTTTGACCCAGCTTTGGTAAAAACACAATGGAGCCCAACACAGCGATGTGAAACCATAATACCATTGTCTGATTCAGAAATGCTCAGCGCAAATCTGTAGAAATAATGGCAAGGGAGAGAATGTGTTTTCGACATCAAAAACAACTGTACCATCCATGAATAACAGAGCTTTTCTTTCGTGAATAAACTATTCACTTCCTGTCAAGTGCTCCAGCTCCAGCCATTGTTTGTCCTGTCGGGCCAATTTCTGCCGAGTCCAAATTAAATGTGCTTCACCGCTGGGATTTTGAGGTTAGTGGTTTGAGAGATATGCAAACGCAAACTGGGAAACCTTGTGCTCTCTCAGGTATGTCATATCCTGGACCCTTTCTTTTGTTAAGACTACAAATGATCAATTTAAACAAAATCCGACTAAATATTTGTTCCAGAACAAAATATTTTTTCCACCCATTCTTGAGCCGTAAGGATAAATAGTACACTTTTGATAATAATGTTGTTTTTGTGCTTAAAAGGATAGTTTGGGTGTTTTGAAGTGGGGTTGTATGAGTGTCAGTGTATTACCTACAGTACATGAGAGACCCTAGTTTGAAGCTGTAATCTATGCTCCTGCCAAAGCCACCAGACTCCATTGGAAAAAACAGTAATTTTACCTTGCAAAACACAGGAGTTGCTGGTCCACTGCCTGAATTGGTTAGCTTGTTTGCATTTTTGACTTTGGTTAATTGGGATTCATCATATAATAGCACAGAAATGTTTTTTCAGAGGAATCTGGTGGCTTTGGCGAGAGCACAGATGGATATAGCAGCTTCAGGACCCCTTTGAAAAAATCTGTCTCCAGTATTTTAAATCTAGTGTACCCTTAAACCCGACCACAGCCCTACATTGCTTCGCTCTCTGGCACGTGTCTGACTCTCCGAACTATCCCTTTAAAAGGCAAATTGGTCTGAAAATCTTCCATGCAGCGCAGACGGTATGTAAATACAGCGAGTCTCGAGTCTCTTGGAAAACAGCGGAAGCCTTGATGACTTTATCAAGAGCATGCGTTGAGCGGCGGCGGAGGCCACGCGGCATGTCCCTGCCATCCAATCAGCTGAGGGCTGTCATGTTGTCATTCAGTGGAAGAAGAGCAAAGGGACAGCGGGCCCGGCCTTTCCTCCGTTCGCCTTTGCAGTGACAAGGGAGTGACAGCTTTATGGCACCAGCATTTTTTATCAGGCGTCTCAGTCCATTTCTCAAGCCTGTACTTATGCTGTAATTCTACTCCCACTGTAACTGCTCTGCTGTGGCTCCCAGCAGATTTTGCATGTTTGGAGCAGCTTATTTCATCAGTTTTGCATCCACTGGGCAGGTGAGAACAATAACAGAAAATCCCCTATAAAAGTATGTAATCCATCCATTATCTGTATCCGGGGATTGGGCGAAAGGTGGGGTATACACCCTGGACAGGTCATCGTTACTATAGACTATCACAGGGCTGACACATAGAGACAGATATTCACGCTCACATTCACACCTATGGGAAATTTAGAGTCAGAAATGATGTCTTTGGACTGTGGGAGGAAACAGGAGAACCTGGAGAAAACCTGTAAACTGAACCTACACACTGATGCAAAAATCACAACCTTTGTTGCATGTTTCCAATCTCCCTTTACTGTTAAAATCTTGACAAAAATACATAAATGTGCCTGAAAAATCCTTAAAAATACTGTATTTAGATATTTCTGATAAGAAAGAGCCCGTTGAATGCATTGCAACTGGGATGCTATTGGACTTCACCACATCTGGACTTGGAGATCTCAACCTGATATGAATCAACCCTGTTTCAACTAAAGCGCATTCTCAGTTACATTTCGAGGGAACAATATATTTCCTCTCGGTTTCATTTTTAGTATTTCTTTTAATTCATTGATAAAATTCTTGAAATTCTTAATGTAGGTCAAAGGTCAAACACTTATTAGCATCCCTATAGGAGACATAATATTTCATTTAATTTGACATGTTAGAACATGTTGCTTTTGCGTCCACTTTTAATAGGCGGAGCAGGCCCCTACTGACCCACATCTATGAGGGTTTTAACGACTGATAACGGCCATTTAATGAGCCGATAACGGCTGCTTTGGTTGCAACTGTCCTCCACGGACTATGATTAGAAACGTATTTCCGATACGTCAATAACAAACATAACCAGACAGAAAGCTGAAAATGCAGTTTTGTTGTATGGGAGCGTAATTTTTAGCCGACCAAGCCGTGCCAATGCAACCTGTTCTGTTTGGCCTCGTTATTAATAAAACGAATATATATCTTCCCCGCATGTTAAAAGGTCATCTAACGTCTCATCTTCCTTCTATTTCTAGCAAGTAGGCCATGGAAGACCTCCTCCTTGCAAAGGTAAACTACATTATTTGCATAATGAGATCTGATTAATACATGGGCAGAATGGAGATAATGAGAATGATTAGTAAAGCCAGGTGTGAATGCAACAGCTTGTAATCAGATGTTATTAACCAGATAATGCATCTAGATATTATCAGCAACCGTAAATGCGGTGTAAACTCATAGGTAGTGTAATTACTCATTCCACCTCTGTAATGTCACAACAGGTTACCAAAAATATCAGCAATACACAAGTATGAAGCATGTACTGCAGTTTTTTTTTGTTTAAAATGACTGGCTTGCTTGTAATTATTGTACCGGTTTTAACCAGAGACCTGTTGGTGCAATCATACTCTCATTCAAACAACTAGAAAACACATGATGTAGGCAGCAACTTTGGATCAGCGGCATTTACAAATTCGGCTGATGGATCTAAATTACGATCAACAGAAAATCAGCACAACCCACACAGAGAGCTGTTAGCATGAAAACGAAGGGCAATCACTTGTAAAAACATCTTCGATTTTGAGTCTGGGAATAAAAATGGGAATAAAAACCTAACCTAACAGATGTTTGCACTTGTGCTGAATGTGTGTTATTATAACAGCCCTTATATCAGCACCATTTGTTTTCCTAATAAAAAAAAAAAAAAGGCAGTAAAGGTTTCACTTTGTGGGGAAACAAAGCTGAATTGTTTTTAAGTCTCAAAGTGTAATTTGGCGAAGGTTAACGAACTGAATTTGAGGACACTTATTCCATGTAGATCTAAGGACGACACACAAATATGGCTTAAAATCTCATTAAAATGTGATGAAACGCTGTTGTGAGGTTGATTTTCCGAACTTGGGATAATGAACAGGGAATTCTAATCAAAACAACGCATCGTCGCAGATACCTAATGAACCAAACACTGCGGTGTACTGTAGTCTTTCTTAAAAGATCAATTACACTAACGACACCAGTGTGGATTACTGTATAAATGGAAAACTCTTCACGGTCCATGTAAACTCCACAGTGTCTGATCTATCTGCTGCCTCGCAATCAATCAATCAAAATATGGATATACTGGATGAAAATGTCCTCTCCATTTCATGGTCTCTGGGAGATTCATAATGGCGATTCATGACGGCGTATTTGCGCCGCGCCTCATCACGCTTCTTCCTAATTGGGTTCAATGCGAACAAACGACATCACATTGTTTGCCGTGGGTTCGAATCTGGATTGGGGCCCTTCTGTTCGGAGTGTGTATGTTCTCCCTGTGTTATTGTGGGTTTGCTCCGGTGCTCCAGTTTCCCCCCACAGTCTAAAGACATGCAGGTTAGGTTGATTGATGACTCTAAACGAACGAACGAAGTAAACGAACGATGTTAGATTGTTTTCATGGGGTCAAATCTGGATTGGGGCCCTTCTGTGGGTTTGCTCCAGGTGCTCTGGTTTCCCCCTACAATCCATACGAAAAAGACAAGCATGTTAGGCTAATTGGTGACTGTGAATGTGGGTATGAATGGTGCCCTGTCTCTATGTATCAATCCTAAGTAGTCTGGCGATCTACCCACGGTGAACCTTGCCTTCGCCCAGTGTCAGCTGAATAGGTTACAGATAATGGATGGATGGAAACTCCACGCTGACAGTAACTGTCAGTTAATCAATTGTGAAGAGTGACACGACTCGTAGAATCTGGGCAGTTTTTCATGCTCCATTTGGTGGAGTTTGCTCAGCTGCTGTATGTTAGTAGGAGGTGTAAGCCCTGTGAACATGAAAAGTATGTGGGGAGCATCTGGACGAGCTGACGAGTTCATGTCTTTTATGTAAAATAATTAGTGAACTGGTGGTCAGAACTTTTCTTAAAAAATTCAACAATTATAATTAGCGACTCTGGCCCAGGAGACCAAAACTACGATGACTCCCCTGCTAAGTTAACAGCTAACTGACCAGCCTTCGAGTCACAGAGGGACCTTTGGTAAGCTAATATTACTCCCAAGCCTGTGAGATATAGTAGGTTTTAGCTAGCTAATGTTGCTAACGTTACTCAAAATGCTGCTGGTCAACGACGTTCAGTCTCGTGTTGGCAGTGCGAGTACAAGCTTGAGCAACAGGACGCTGACTGTCGTTGACAAGCCACAAGTGTCAATGCTAAGCAATATCTGATTCCCTTTAAACTATTTCTGGATTTATAGAATATGATTTTACAGGACGGGGCTGCACGGCGGTGCAGTGGTTAGCGCAGTCGCGAGGGTCACAGGGTTGAATCCAGCTTGGGGCTCTTCTGTGTGGAGTTTGCATATTCTCCCCGTGGGTTTACTCCGGGTTCTCCGGCTTCCTCCCACAGCCCAAAGACATGCAGGTTAACTGATGACTCAAAATTGTCTGTAGGTGTGAATGTGAGCGACTGATTGTCTGTCTCCATGCGCCCTGCGATGGACTGGCGACCTGCCCAGGGTGAACCTCGCCTTCGCCCAATGCCAGCTGGGATCGGCTCCAGCCCCCACCCCCACCCAGCGACCCATAAGCAGTTGCAGATGGATGGATGGATGGACATTTCCAGAAGAACTGAACATTCAGACGAAGGCTGTGATAAATTATTAGCATTAATTAGTGATAATAATAGTCCAAAATGATGAAAAATTGCGTGTTTTACGTTAAAAACCTTCAAATTTTTTAGATGGAGGACCCAAATCCATTTTTTCCACAGCAAAGCACATGTAGAGAGACATCAAGGTGCAAAAAGCTTCTCATGGATAAATATGGCCTAAGCAATAATCAAACACTATGAATCCTTTCCAATAGTCCTGACTCGGCGAGTGATAGCAGCAAGCATCTGCCTGACATGATAACCACTGATTTCCGTGCCAATAGATCTCCATTCTCCAGTGTCTCTTTCTTCCTATGCAATGCACTCCCACATCTGCGAGGCTTGTTGAAACAGCCCCGTTAATGAGACACACTGCCGAGCAGAAAGACTTCAAACGAGCAAATCAGCAACAGGGTTTAAGTGTCCAAAAAAGAATCTGGTGAGCGTTTCACAGATTCTTGATGTATTAGTCATATTCTTGAAACTTCAGAGGCTTGGCGGGGATAAATGTGAGGTTTACAGACATCCCCCACGAGCGTGAACATACGCTACAAACATATTTCTCCCTTTGGCCGATTCACATGCATCTGTGAGGAGCTAGAAGACTTGTTTTGTTAAGCGCTTCAATGAACTACCATGTTTAGATGTCATGAAATGTTCTGGGTAAATGTCATATTTCACCGACTAGATTGGTTTCGAGGCCTTTGCTGCAGCGCTTATTAGGGTTTGTTTTGCCTTCTAGGTTTGCATACAAGCTGGAATCAAACCAGCCCCGAGACATAATTGGGACTGTAACGTGCTGTTATGATTGATGTCACTGCAAAACAATGTAAGAAATCTTGAAGGACACAGCCGGTAGTTTCAGCTGACGGCTGAAAAAGGGGAAAATAGCGGGTCTAGTTGTGCGAGTGAGTGATCCGAAGTGGATGTGTCCTGGAAGGGTACAGGAGGAAATCAGGAAGTTCTATGCATTTTGCATCAGCGTCAGTTGCCATAGAAACAAACCATAACTATCGTGGCTATCGGGGGTCATCAAAATGGAGTGGAGACATGTTTGATGCTGATAAAGGGGGAACATTATTGAAGGGAGCACAATGGAAAAGTGGGCAGATGCTAGACACGGATATTGGTGATACTATTGGCCTATTTAATGACCAATCGTAAGAGATTTGCATTAATAGTTTGATATTTTGATCAATTTTGTTTTCTTAGAATTAGATAAGGCCAACACCAATCTTGTCTGTACAGCAACTGTGTAGGCGGTGCCACCAGCTGGTTAGCTTAGCTTAGCATACAGACTGGAAACGGGGGAAAAAAAGCTTCCCCGACTCAGTCCAAAGCTCAGTTCAAACATTATACCTTGTTTGTTTAATCTAATTTTATGAGGGTTATGGGCCAGACTATCTCTTGGCTGGTACCAACTGAAGAAAAATGACAGTGACTGGGCCCATGTCCCATCCACTAATATGGAGGAGGCGGGATTTATTACCTATACAGCAGCCAGCCACCAGGGGGCGATCCAAAAGTTTAGGCTTCACTTTTGGGGAGCTGTCATGTTGCTCATCTATGATAAAGAACGATCAAGTCTACATGGGGTGGCGTTCAGGGGCAATGAATGAATTTTCACCCAGGAGCAATCTTTTTCCAAAAACCTAACCAAGCAGCTTGTTGCCCAAACCAAAAATTGCTTTTGTTTGGCCCGAGTGAAGCATTAGAGTAGTTATGATAATGGCTGATTACGCCAATTCAGTCGACTGATAACATTCAAAATGGCCGTCAATTTTACGTATTAAACTAATGAGATATAATGCGTTTCCCCCATATTTCCAGTCTTTATGCTAAACTAAGCTAACCTGCTGCTGACTGTAGCTTCATACTTGTGGGACTGATATTCAAACTATTCATTTAAGTGAGCGAGTCAGGTTGTTTAATTCATGACATTTATGTTTGCCAGTGTATGACCCTATCTGATGTGCACACCACACAGGGGATGAAAAATGAGTGTGTCTCTATAATCGCTACATCTCTCTACAGCCTCTATAATATGTCTCATTTCATGGGATTCCCCTCAACGTTCAGGGATGAAAAATGGCTGCGTGTCATGGCGGGAAGGACAAATACGTCCATGATAAACTAATGATGTCGCAGTGAGGGAGAGCAGGGAAGGCAGACTGCCCTGTAATTTTAAAAGCTTATTGAAAGCACACCGAGCAAAATTCATCCATTCCTTCATTACACAGACAAGCATTCATCACATAGAGACAGACAAATCAAGACTCAACAATTAACCTGCATGTCTTTGGACTGTAGGAGGAAACTGGAGCACCTGGAGTAAACGCGGACAGAATATGCAAACTCCCTGAGCCAGTTTTAATATGCTACCCTCTTGCTGTCAGGTGACGGTGCTAACCACTACACAACCACTCGCCACATAGAGGCAGCTAGCCATTCACGCTCGCGTTCACACTTACGAGCAATTAACCTGCATGTCTTTGGGAGAAAACCGGAGTACCTGGAGTAAATGTACACCAACACAGCCCAGATTTGAACATGCTACCATCTTGTTGTCAGGTGACAGTGCTAACCACTTCACCACCGTAGCGCCCCAGAACACAATTACATGTTTAAATTACATAATTACTGTATATTAGTGTTGTACTAGAGTTACCATATTTAGAAATCTGATATGCCTCTACATTGTGTTCATGTACTGTGGACGGGAGGCTTACACAACTCCTCTATGCTAACTTTTGAGGTCATTTCCTGACATGTTCTGTGTCCTTCCAGAGCCTGTTTTGTCCTCAGGTTGATTAGCCATTCAGTGGGTGGCCCTCTTCCTCGATACGCCATCATCCTCATCGACGACCCGCTTTGATGATCCACTGGAGACCGGGAGCTGAGGCGGGTCAGCCGCGCTTCATTCACTGCATGCTTACGGGCAGGAAAACCACTCTTTTATCAACCGAGCCATGAATATGAATGACTTCACATCGGGGGCGGGGGGAGTATACAGTGTGCTATTTCAGCCGTGCTTTCAGACAAAATATTGCTCTGCATGACTGGTTAAAGCAGCGTCTGTTAACACATTGCTGAAGTAGTCACTCTTCTGACACACCTTGTCAAAAGAACAGCATGATACAGTATATCGTTGCTCCAAGCTCTACAGTATATATGCATGACTTGGAGGTGGTGATCAAGTTCAGTAGGAGACACACAATCAACTCTGCAGGTAGTTGGCCGCGCTGTAAACAATTCAAAAATACATTTCACAGCTTCACGCAGCCACTTTGAGCAAATGATCCAATCCTGTACTTGAATAAATACATATAATTAATGAAAGTAACCCTCAGCCGCTGTCAGACGTTTTCTTGCAAGAGGCTGAAAAACTGAAAAGCAAGAGACCTCACAAGCAGGTTTCACCCCCCAGCTTTTCAGTTTCCTCACTTTTCATTTCCAGCGTCACTCTGCAACACTCCTCTGCTAATTGAGTCCTGAAAATAAAGTTGGCAAAGTGCTCGGAGGTTGACCTGAGGGCTGTGCACACATGGAACACTGCTGGCTTCATCCATTTGTCAAATAAAGGGCCTTTGGTTATCCAGACATAGGTATCTGTTACGTCAATGTACCTCATATTTAACACCTACTTGCGTGCATGCTCTTCGGAAAGTATTTTGCTTTATATAGAGCTGCGCTTCCAGATTTAAATAAAGAAATTCGGGAGGGAACCTGATCCCGTCTTGTGTGTGGAGTTTGCACGTTCTCCCCGTGTTAGTGTGGCTTTTCTCCAGGTGCTCCGCTTTCCTCCCCTTTACAGACTTTATGATAATCAGTCAGTTTGGATCAAGTCATAGTCAAGTCAAGTTTTCCATGTTATGATTTCAGCATATTTTTTTATGTGAAATGCAGTACCTGTGAGGGTTTCTGGACAACAGTTATTCTGTTATCTTAATTGATTTCCAATCACAAATATAGACCTACATTTGCATCCTATGTCGATAAGAGACAACAAAGCAAATTCCTTGCTTGTGAAAACCTACTGGGCAACAAATCAGATTCTGGTTGGGCTGGGTTGAAGCAGCCAAAAATAAAAACCCAGAAACGGCAGCATAAGAAAAGTCCAAAAAGCCGCCCGGGAGGCTTTGTGCAGATTCAGCGTCCTCACTGTTGGCTGTCACTGCTTCCGTATGGACACGAATCAATGTCCAGCCTGACTCTGACACAAAAGAGAGCTTTCTGTTGGACCTCGGGAGACGAGGTGGAGCCGGAAGATATCCTCAGTTTAGACCTCATCCTTTCTTCTCTCCTCTTCCTCCAGCGGTCTTCAGCATTGAACTGGCTGTTTATCTTACCTCACTGGTTTATCCCCAGGCACCGCAACAGAAAAACAGTTCACCATCCACAGCTGATTGATAAAAAACGATGTAGCGCAGTGTGCTGCACTCATTGATGGACCTGAGCCTCCAGCGATCTGCTTGTGTTCGGGGCCTCTGTGATGTCGGTCCAGTCCAGGTTGTTGTCAATATTCTCGGGTAGACCTGCTGGCTTCCTGTTCCTTTGGATATCTTCTGCTACGATGGATATTCCTGCATTTACAATTTCAGCCCAC
Organism: Pterois miles; assembly: GCA_947000775.1. NCBI lineage: Eukaryota > Metazoa > Chordata > Actinopteri > Perciformes > Scorpaenidae > Pterois > Pterois miles. The sequence continues at coordinate 4,344,879 of CAMQGK010000500.1, read as the reverse complement.
AGAAGGGGGAATAATCCTGGTGGATTCTCCAAGTGACATGCCCCATAAATATAAAGGCAGCGGTATAGAGAGAGAACAAGATAACTCCCTGTTTCCAGACCTACAAAAATAGTTCTTCAGAGTAAGGAGAAATTTAAGCATTTAGCTTCTGGGTAAAAAACGGAAATGAACATCACAGATTTCAGTGCATGGAAAACAACTCCTAGAGGGGCTGCTGCTGTAGAAGAAACACAAACCTGGATGCAAGCTCAAATCATTGACATTTAAGTCTATCAATTGAGACGACTGCTGACCTCGGAGCATATTGTAGGACACGAAACTTGCAAATTTGGTTGTTCGAAAGGTGATAAATTCTGCAAATTTAACAACAACAAACTGCAACGACGCAATCTGCACATCCAGCCACCACAGAGTGATGTTAGCATTCATTTGGAGGTGCGTTTTAAGCGACCTGACGAAACACAAATTCTGGAAATGATGAGCGCGAACCAAAATATTAAAGCTGCAGGTCATAAAACCAAAACAATGAGCTGAAAAACACTAAAACTCTCATCACCACGAGCTATCCCTTTCATATTACACATATTCACAAAAATAATTGTTGATATAAAAAAATATTATAGCAGCTTTAAAGGTGCTATATATACAGCATACTGTGCCTATTCTTCTGTCAACTGTGTTGCCGTTTTTTTCACTGTTAGCGCTGATAGCTCTGTCAACTGTGTTGCCGCTGATTTCACTGTTAGCACTGTTGGATCTGACAGCAGTGGTGCCATTGTTTTCACTGTTAGCTCTGTTAGCAGTGTTGTCGATGTTTTCACTGTTAGCGCTGTTAGCCTTGCCAGCAGTGTTGCTGATGTTTTCACTGTTAGCGCTGTTAGCTCTGTCAGCAGTGCTGCCATTGTCTTCACTGTTAGTATAATAGCTATGCCAGCAGTGTTGCCGATGTTGTCACTGTTAGCGCTGTTAGTGCTGTCTGCAGTGGTGCCGTCATTTTCACTTAGCGCGTTAGCTATGCCAGCAGTCTTGCTGATGTTTTCACTCTTAGCATGTTAGCTTTGCCAGCAGCGTTGCCGATGTTTTCACTGTTAGCATGTTAGCTTTGCCAGCAGTGGTGCCATTGTTTTCACTCTGAGCATGTTAGCTTTGCCAGCAGCGTTGCCGATGTTTTCACTGTTAGCATGTTAGCTTTGCCAGCAGTGGTGCCATTGTTTTCACTATTAGCATGTTAGCTTTGCCAGCAGTGTTGCCAATGTTTTCACTGTTAGCGCTGTTGGATCTGACAGCAGTGTTACTATTATTTTCACTGTTATCATAATAGCTATGCCAGCAGTGTTGCCGATGTTGTCACTGTTAGCGCTGTTAGTGCTGTCATTTTCACTGTTAGCGCGTTAGCTATGCCAGCAGTCTTGCTGATGGTTTCACTGTTAGCCTGTTAGCTTTGCCAGCAGTGTTGCTTATTATATGTAAAACATATTTATTGTTCAACACAGGCTAGTTTGGTAGAGACATAAATATCACAACAGAATAGAAATAACTGAGTTTTACTTTTGTACGGCACTTTGTAGGCATCCATTAACCGCTGTCAGTCCAAAATGGCAGAAGCGTAGCTTTGCTGCCGGGTGCTGACGTTACAAATGAACAACTCACTTTCACTTTTTGGCAGTATACATTCTTAGCTGAAAGCTGCCGCCTCGACTGCCGCCATCTTGAGAGCCTCCAAATCTCGTATTTAGCACCTTTAAGTAAAATAAAGTTTTTTGCTGTAATAGATGTCCCCTAGCCTGGTGGTGTCATATTGGACAAACTCATTAGTTATATAAAGTTTTCTCAAACTACTTTATATTTTAAAACCGACCAAATGGAGTTTCTATAAATCAGATTAGGTCTCCTTCAGGCTCAACTCTCTAAATGTGAGAGTCTTTAGGGATTATCTTGATGATTCTCCTTGAGGCAAAGTGAGGGTCCCTTTAACGGTCGCCCTAATAGAGCACGCTCTTCTCAGGACACTCAGCAAAGCGCTCCGCAGACCGTCCCGTCTCGGCGCCACACGGCAAGCGTCGTGTCGCTGCAATAATAGGTCGCGCCTCATTGAGCAGGCTTATTGGATCTTCCTCAGAAGTGAGGTAAGTGGTGTGCTAAATTGAATGCAATTCATAGTTTTTGGGGCGGAGGGCCGCTCTGCTATTACATGAGGTGGGCGAGAATTACATAGGCAGAGACAATATTGCGGCCGTTCAACCGTTACGCGACGCTCGTGGCCTGAGTGAAATCACATTTCAATCACCTCTGCAGTCCCAGGTGACTCGCTGTAAATGAGGACAAATGAGGAAATTAAAATGACATCCTTCGATTTTTGGCCCTCGGAGCCCAAAGACGCCGCTAATTGAAATTTTCAATCACACTAAAGAAGGATTAAAAGATATCGGAGTGAGTGGAGCTGAATCTGTCCGAGCTGACAACTCTGTCCTCATACAGCAAATGAGGGCATCCAACCTGAATTTCCAGCTCAGTTCCTGCACATCCCAATCACTGACTTGACTCTGCGGATGATCCCGAAGCTGTAGACGAGCTCTGCGATGTGTCGTGCTGTTGTAGTCTAGTAGCATGCTCAGCATCGCTTACGTGAAGCCTCTTATTATACTTTTAACCTTGGCCACCTGCAGACTTGAATGCCTCTTTGGTTTCAGAATGAAAAGAATGACTGGTGTTCATTTATGGAAACAACATGTGCACACAGAGGAAACTCAAGTCCTTAATGCATGCTAATCTGTTGACACTGTATGAGGAAGAGCTCTGCATCGCTACATGGCTGTAAATCACAAAGGAACAAGGTGTGTTTGCACTTACTTCTCAATTCGCAGCGGCATTGAAGGGGTGCTTTTTTAAAATTTGGTGCAATTTGGACACGTTCAATATAAATAAACTTTTCTTTACCTAGAGGTCAAGGGACCCTTTTGAAAATAGCCATCCCAGTTTATGCCAAAATTTAGCACAAGTTTGGAGTGTTATTTGGCCTCCTTTGTGACATGCTAGAACGATTCTGTGACTTCTTTAATGCGTTAACGCATTACAGAAATTAGTGGCGAGCTGTAATGTTATCCAGCATCCACATAGCATTAGCAGGCTACATCCAGGATCCAGCAGCAAATGCGAATTGCAGAAACGACCCGCTGAACTGCAGAGCCCCGAAGGAAAGTTTGTTGATATTGAACGTCTCCAAATTGCACCAAATTCAAAAAGAAGCACTCCCTCGGGTAGTGATATCCCCACCATGTGTGAAGTCGATTGGATGAGCCGTTCGCGAAATACGCAGACGGACGAAATTTTCTCGCTTTGGGTACCCATAGAACCCATTTTCATTCACATATCCTGAGGTCAGAGGTCAAGGGATCCCTGTGAAAATGGCCAGTTTTTCCCTCATCAAAATGAAGCGCAACTTTGGAGCGTTATTTACGATCCTTTGCGACAAGCGAACACTACATGGTACTGATGGCAGGTCGCCAGACAATCACAGGGCTGACGCATAGAGACAGGCAACCATCCACAATCAAATTCACACCTACAGGCAGTTTAGAGTCGCCCATTAACCTGCATGTCTTTGGACTGTAGGGGGAAACCGGAGCACCTGGAGTAAACCCACTCTAACACAGGGAGAACACGCAACCATAAGTAGTTCCAGTGTGCTCACCGTTGACGACCACAGCGATGTCCACGAAATCTATCTCGCCGCGAGCCTCCACGCTGGCCTCGCAGCGGTACACGCCCTCGTCAACCTTGGTCACCTGATGGATCTGAAGGTTGTTGTTGGGCAGCACCTGGAACCTGCCTTCACAGCACGGGGAAGGAGGGAAGGAAGGAAGGAAAGAAGGAAGGGAGGGAGGGAGGGAGAGAGGGAACGACGAAAAGAACAACAGCGTGTGATAGAGAGAGAGAGAGAGAAGCGAGATAAGAGAGTTAGGAAAATAGCAGGAGAAAATTGCCATCTCCACTCTTCAGCAGCCGGACTGTCAATCTTCTCTTCGCCACATTTACCTGATAAAGTCCACACAGATAAACACTCATGCAATTACAGTTCCAAACACTCACTCCCATTGAGAGTGGCCAGGAGTGATGAGGCCTCTATCGCTCACGGTACGATATTTATAACCACGCATCGTGATTAGAGCTGAAATGATTAACAAAAAAAAAAAAAAAAAAAAAGGTGGTGGAGAAAGCTGTAAATCAGGGCAGAGGAGAAGAGGAAATAATGAGTCCACTGGTTCAGAGTATAACACAGCAGACGGTTAATGTCCGAGCGCTTCTCTATTTATGTCTTTTTTTAGCAGAAAATATCTTAAAAAATGCTATAATCAAATGCAACATTATTGTACATTGAGTATAAATACACCCTCCAAATAGCTCTTTTCAGGGTTTTCACTGCATCTCATGGGAAGCGGCATCATCCGTCCGACCGCTCCATAATCCATTCTCTCAGTCGCTTGTTAACACGTTTCTGTCCAAGTTCTACGCCTCCTCCGGGGCTGATGGGATTTCTATTTATAGAATTTGATATCCTTGTCTTATTGTGGAGCCTCACAAAAGAGGGGAACAGCGTTTCCTCGAGAACGGTATTATTGGCACATTAGCAAGTCTTTTCATCGAGAGAGACAAACGGGACTCGTGAGCATTTTTCCCTCTCAATAATCAAGTGCGTTTGGCAGGTTTACATTCAGAGCGTAATCCTTTTGAGATTGCTGCTCGCTTGCAACTTTCGTCGCGGCCGTAATCCACAAAATCAAGATCAGGTACACAGTTTGATAACGCAAAACTTGAGTCCCCTACTACTTGTATCGGAAACGTGTCTGAGTTTGGAAATGAGTGAAAGGGTTAATTTTTTGAAGGGGGGTTGTACTGGATGTGTACTCGTTCTGAGGAAAAATGACTGTTTTTGTGAATGGAGTCTGGTGGCTTTGAAGAGAGCGATACCACAGCTTCAAGTATTGTCGGAATGATGGCGAGGCATTTGTGGTTAAAAAATGTACGCTATGTTTAGAATATTTTCTCCGCTGTACCGTAAGACAGCCTGAAGCTGAGGTATCACTGTCGTTAAAGCCACCAGACTCCATTTACAAAAACAGCAATTTTACCACGCAGGACATGAGAGTCGCTGGTTTAAGCCCACATTTTTGGATGTGAACTAACGTCAGACCAACCACCATCAAAGTTACTGTATACTATAAGGATGCATCATCATGTAGAAAGCTATGTCAGGTACCAATTTTTAAAAGGCCTTGAAGGGATTTGACTGCATAAGGAACACCACTGGGAAGCTACAAAACCTATAATAATAATAATAATAATAATAATAATGGATCCACAGAAAATAACCTTGGGTTTTTTTTTTTAATTAAGATTAAAACACTCAAAACTCTAATCTGCCTCCTCAGGTTTGGACAAAAACACAAATCTCTAATGTGCAAATACTTGAACTTTCCCAGTTCTTCTTCATTAAAAGCAACTAATTGGAAAATAAAATGTAATCCCCCCCCAAACTCCATCTATCCATCCTGTTTCTAAACAGTGCTTCCCATTCAGGCCTTGTGTTTTAGAAGTACCATGTGGAGCAAACAAAAAATGATATTAAAAATGCAGTTTGTACCCTTGAGGTCCGCTAAAGTATATCCTTCCTCATAAAACATTTACTGCACAAAACCGGAAATGATATTGGAAAAAATACGCAATATTATTAAAACACTGCAACATTTTCACCAAATTCCTAACTTTATAAAAGATTTAGGAATATTTTCTATCCAACTTCTGTCCATTTCAACTAAATTTAAACCACACTGGGGTCATGCGGCCTTTTGAACATAATTACCTCATAATTAAAATAATACCTCATACCATATTTACCTCCGCCAAGGAGGTTATGTTTTTGCCGGCGTTTATCTTTGTGTTCAAGATAACTCAAAAACTTATGGACGGATTTTGATGAAATTTTCAGGGTGTGTCAAAAATGTGAAAATGAAGAAGTGATTTAATTTTGGGGGTGATCCGAAAGAAATCCTAGATTCTGGATCACTTTGAAATTTTTGTTAACATTGGGGTAAATGGGACCCAAAATATTGTTTCTCAATATCTCTGGTAATTGTTGCCCAAAGCTCATGAAATTTGACTCAGGGATTCACAATGTGTACTTCTATCAAATCCCAAAGGCTGATCCAGATCTGATCCAGATTTTATAGCAATTTATATAAAAAACTATGGTGCTTGGCGGAGGTCTGCGCTCTCCGAGTGCTTTTCTAGTTTTATTTTATATAAAGTGAAAGAATGAAAATAATACTAGAGTAGCAGCAGTTGAAGTCATAGTGAAAGAAGGTCATGAAACTTACTGTGGTGCTCCTCCGTGATCTCTTTGTCCTGGTAGTACCACACCACCACGGGCACCGGCGAGCTAATGACATCGCAGACCACCTCCGCCGTCTCGCCGTGGCGGAACTCCTGCGGTGACTGAACATCCCGAAACGTCAGCCGCTCTGAGAGATCAAACGAGATGGAGATAGAACAGCGTATTATTATTTTTTTTTTTTCTTCAGCGAGCGTTCGGAGCAATTTATTGCAGGTCTGAACATCAAAAGGAAAATAAGAAAAAGAGTGCTTTGCTTTTAACTAGGACTGTTTGGACTGAATCTGGGGTTAGGGGTTTGGAGAAGTTGCTTTAAAATACATTTTCTCCCAATTTTCTTGTCTGGGTTGCATCGTGTAAATTGAGTGTTTGCCTTTTTCAGGTAGTTGTTATAACACAGGTGGAAGTGTTGGGATGGCCTGTTTTGAAGCACGTATGGTTGTCCTGAAAAGCCCAAGAACAGCACTTGCACAAGAAAAAAAAAAAAACATTTCTTCCCTTGCATTGAATAAATTATTGGTTTTCTTCAAGGCATTAGTCCTTGTGCCATATAAATACACTTATTTCCTCCTAAAAAGATAAGTTTATTGGGTTGTGTCCTCATGAGTGTAACTTGCCTGGTGGTGGTCATGTGATTATAACAAATAAATAACACAGTCCAAAATACTTGCCTGTGAATTTTATATGTTTTGGGCTTTTATAGTGAAAGTTAAGAACAGAAAGAGTGGATGGTACTGGCGCTGCCTCTGTCAGGTTTGAAAGGAGTAATAAGTGACATGAAAATGCTAAATACTCGCCTGTGAATATTACATGTTGGGGCTTTTATTGTGAAAGGTAAGAACAGAAAGAGTGGATGTGACTGGCGCTGACTCTGTCAGGTTTGAAAGGAGTAATAAGCGACATGAAAATGCTAAATACTCACCCATGAATACTACATGTTGGGGCTTTTATTGTGAAAGGTAAGGACAGAAAGAGTGGCTCTGATTTGAGCTGCCTTTGTCAAGATTGAAAGGAGTAATACACAACATGAAAATGCAAAATAGTTGCCCGCAAATATTATATGTTAGGGCTTTTATTGTGAAAGGTAAGAACGGAAGTTAAAATAACACCAAATTTACTACAATTGATCCTTACAGGCACATGAATATTTGTTCCATAGACTGTATACTATGATGGACGATATGACAGCAGTAGGGGTGTACTACACCTACTACACAGACAAAAAGGCTTCTTTCGGTTCAGGCAACAAAAATGCAACTTCTTTGGGTTTTGTCAACAAAAAAAACCCACTTAGGTAAGTTTAGGGGAAAAAAACAGTGTTTTGGGTTAAAAATATACAATGTAGGTTTCACATGAGATGTGAACTCCGGTCTCCTGGGTGAAAACCTTGTGTTTTGCGTCCCATTGTTCGTCCCCGACCTCCACCCGAATATACTACAGAGCCTGACTTCCACTTCTGCTCCTGCTGCTTCCAACAAAACCTACTAGTGGGTGTAGCAGGCCCCTACTGACCCACATCTATGGGGTTATTTTTGGTAGTTCTTATTTTCTGATAAGTTTGGGTTTCAGTTAGTTATTTGATGCTATGAAATGGGGGTGAGACGTCATGATTGACAGCTGTGAGCGTACTATACTGCAGCTCCACTGCCCGGTCACTCCGGCACAGACTGCTCAAGCGCCAAATTTCTTCAAAATCTCAAGATGGCAGCCCCCATATTCGGTACAATTTGGCTTCACTGCCATACAGAGGGAAGAAGTGGAGAAATGTCGTCTTTCTATATACAGTTTACCGATTTCATGGCAATCCATCCAATAGTTTCTGACCTATTTCTGTCTGGACAAAAGTGGTGGACTGACCAATCATGCTATCCAAAGAACCGTGCAGGTAGAGTCACCAAAAACTACATTCCCATGTGACTTCATGCCTCGCAATCCAGGCATGAAGTATTTGGAGACAGACGCATGAGAAACAAGGTGTGCCTTGGAAATGGATGGATGGATTCACTCAGGAAAATCAAATAAAACAAAAGCTAAATCCGGCTTTGACTGTTTTCTGGGACACAGATAAGGCGATTCTGATGAAACAGCGCAGGAGACAGTCGGGTGGCCGTTACAGTTGCTGCCAATCACAACCATCACAAGAAGAAGAAAAAAAATCAATGAGTGGAGCTATTCTGCAGCCTATGTTTGCATAATTAGAGCCGAACACAGGCAGCCTTTGATTCACTCTTTTCTTGGCTTCAGCAACGCTTCGGTGACGGTTTGAAGCTGCGTCCTCCCTCTTGACAAGCATTCAGCGTTTTGACAAATTGCTTTTATGGGGGACACTGTTCCCGGACGAGCCACTTGGTCCACAAACAGTACCCGATCCTTCTTCGAACCCCGCTCTTGCTCGGATAATCGGCTTTGATGTGCGCCGGGTCTGGCGTCGCAGCCACCTGCCGTCATCCGCGAGCAAGGCGTGAATAAATCAGCGACAGCTCCCCTATCAGTCCCTTCCGTTCATGAGGCTTCCGCATTAGCATTTTGCTGTGTGATTTATGCCAGGCTGCTCCCTAAAATGAGCTTTCTCTCCCCGACTGTGCCCTCCGCTTGCGAACGTGCCTGGCATCTCGGTGTCTTCATTAACTTCAAGGATGCCATCGCATGTTTTTGTCTTCCCTCCATTGGTTTCTCATCAATTTCCATCTTGTGTTCCTTTTATTTCCAAATTCTGCTCCTCTCTCACGCCCTCCGACTCTCTCTCAGATGTCACTTGTATCCATTTCCTTCCTCTTTTGTTGTCGGAGTGCTCTACAAGAGAACCAGTAAGGGAAACATCCTCTCCAGAGTTACACTCTGCTGCACACTTGACACTGGCGAACTGAGAATATACTCAGTACTCCGGGGTTGCTCTTTCGCCGGTTGCCTCGCATCATTGCAAGAATAAAAGTCTGATATGTGGACGAGCCAAATTCACTGGATCTTTCTCAACTGGTTCATTCCTGTCCTCACTGGCCAATATTTGCTGGTTTTGGGAAATTGGCTGTGCAGCATTATTGCTTTGTCCATTAATAAACTAAGAGGAAATGAAAAGAGCCATTGCCGGCATTGTGCTGGATTACTTTATTATGAGCTTCCTGTCGCCTTTTATGGCTGAAAACTTCTGCAGTTATTTCAGAGCAATATTCATCTTTTGCTATCAGGGAACTTCCAGGGAAAGCTATTTAAATTTCCATCTTCTGTGTGGGCCAGCAAGAGTTTTATCTCAGAACAAGAGCCAGCAGCCATGCTAGCGGAGCTGAGCTAAATGCTACATGCTCACGATGATAACGTTAACCCGCTGGCGCTAATTCTTCTTGAAACTTTGTTTTATAGGAAAGCATTTATGAATATTTAATATGTTGCTGGGTTTTATCATTCCTCCCTGGCCATTTAATATATTCTTTCACTTAAGTTGATATTTTTGGTAGCATTATCCTTCTGTTGTATTATATTTTATTGTTGTTGCTGCTGTTTTATATATCTGGCATTTTTAATTTCTGGAAAATACCTAGAAACTTTGTTAAGAAAAGTGCTATATAAATAAAGTTTATTATTTTACTATATTAATGATGATGGTGTTAGCATGCTAATTTTGCTAATCATCACTAAACACAAAGTGCAGTTGAGGCTAATATAACTGTCAGTCGTTTTGCAAGTATTAGATCAATAAGAAAAGTATACAAAATGAAATGATGGCGCTAGAAGTTATTACAATTCATCCTGAGGGGAACATGAATGTCACCCAACGGTTATTTTACAATTATTTACCATTAACGTTACCATTAATGTCTGCATCAAATATATCAATTCATCCAGTAGTTGTTGAAAGCCAAAAATATAATAGTGGCATCAAAGTCAGTAGGATTCATCCTCTGGGGACCATGAATGTCTGTGCACTGAAGCTGCAATGATAAGCTGACTAATTGATTCGTTGATCAACGGAAAAACAATCAAAAACTTTTATATTTCAATAGTCAATCATGAAAATGACGTTCTGCTTTGTCATATGTGTTTTATATCAAAATAAAGTGAATTTCTTTGAGTTCTGGACTGACAGCAAGACATTTAAAGACTCAGAAACTGGGATGGACATTTTTCTGTTTTCTGACATTTTATAGACCAATCAATTGATTAATCTTGAAAATAATCTGCAGATTAATTGATAATGAAAAAAAAATAGCTGTAGCCCTTTAGTCAGGACCAAAGTGATGGACCAACCAACTGGCCGATATTGCTGTCCCTAGAGCCATGTCTCTAGTTACCAGTTACTACCTCGCAATTGTATGGCTCCTGATCATTTTATCCTACTATCATAATTACCATAGTAATTCTTGAGTTATGGCCAATAACCATGGATGAACGAAGAGAACTGGATACAGCTTTGTGGGTAGGTTCCTATTAATTCCTATGGGAGTTGCTCAGTGTGGCATGAAGCCAAAATGGCTCGATTGTAAATACCCGGACCTTTCAGCGATGTTCCCCATCTATTGGCATTTCCTCCCAGACTTCGCTCCAGCACCTCATTCACACGAACAGAGGAAGGGCAATAATTTGGCTGATGTTTATACCAGAATGTTGATTTACCTTCAAAAACGATTATCTGAGTTATAGACATTTCTTTTCCAAAGTAAGTCTATGGGGAAAAGTATTTTTGGGTCCAATGGCATCACGTGATGGACACAGGAGTCGTAATTCCACTGTTTGGCTACTACCAAAATTTGGGGACTTGCCAAAAATGTGACCTAGACCTTTGGCCACCAAAACCTAATCAGTTCATCCTCGATCCCGAGTGGACGTTGTGCCAGATGCAAAAAAAACTCCTACCTGGCATTTCTGAAGTATCGCTTTTACGAGAACAGGACGGACGTGAAGTCACAGTGACCTTTGACCACCAAAATCTAATCAGTTCACAAAGAAGTGGAAGTCAGTGGCTAATTCAACTGCAACATCAGTGACCAGCAAGAAAGCAATGCATCCACCATTTTTGACTAAAAGTCTAAAAAGTGACGTACTAAAGTAAAACAAAATTATTTCTATTATATTGTATATTCCATTGAAATGGCCTGAGTTGAACAATAAAGTACTATAAATACAGTAAGTCCAAAATGGCAGCAGCAGGTGTTTGTCTCTTTGCTTTTATACTCCTTGTCCTTGAATCCAATTGAACTTTTTTTTGAGGAAATTCCCTCGACGTTCCTGAGATATTGAGTTCACAAAAGTGGGATAGACGGATGGACGGATGGATAACCCGAAAACATGATGTCTTCAGCCACGGCTGTCGCCACCGCGAAGACATAAAAAGCAACAGAACAGCCAGAAAGCAGCTTTTTTTGTTGTTTATATGAAATCAATCCAAGTCTAGGGACCCGTTTGGATTCAAAACTGAGCTGCCACTCCGTGTAGCATGATAACAACAGTCCATCATGGATATGTCAACACCTACTGAGACGATGTCAACACTTTCCCTCCCACAGGTCATGAATCCGTGTACAACATGTTGTAGCGCGCCCTGGCCCGTGCACCGCCCGACGAGTCCTCGCCTGCTCCGGCTGTGCGCCGGCAGAATGGCTGGCTGGAGCTTCAGGCAGGTTTTCATCCGGCATGCTGCTCATGCAGTCTATACTGAGGGGCCCCGAGTGAGTGGCGCCCGGTTACCATGGAAACAGTGGTTTTAGGGAGCTGGTTATGTGGCGAATGAGGCGAGGGCTGAGTAGTGGCAGGTGTGATTGAGGCTGTGATGTCTCCCCTAATGGTTCGCTGGTTGAGGATGAAAAAGGCAACCACACAGCAGGACTGTGTGTGCCAGACTCCAATCCTACTACCTTGATGTTTTCTCCGATTAAAGTTGGGGAAAACTGCTGATCAAAGTCCCGGTGTGTCTGGTATTTGGGTTATTCACATATCAATTCACCTATGTAATCTTTGTATGTGTGCTTTTTGCCTTATAATGTTAATCCAGTAAGTTTGGGGTCCTATATCCACTATCTAAATATGGCCCTAGCTGGGATTTAAGCATTTTATAAACTTTTCAACAAAATTTAGTCTAGATCTACTAATAGTAGTAATACTAGTATAATACTAGATGTGTCTTCAAGTGAAAATGTCCTTACCCACACCTACTGGGCGAACATAGGCTGCCTTGATCTGCTAGAGGGGCATTTGCCGACCACAAGTAACCCAAAAATCAGTGCTTTCAAGTCAGTGAATACTTAAAGGGAACACCAAAGTCACACTAACCGATGGAAGCAGCGGTGGACCAGCAACTTCGAGATTCTGCGAGGTAAAATTACAGGTTTTTACAATGGAGTCTGGCGACTTTGGTCAGAGCATAGATGTATACAACAGCTCCAGTTCTTCATTAGAAAGGGCTGACTGATGGCAAGGTAAAGCGGTGAAAATACTCCTATTATAGTGTACAATTTTTTTTACACAGCCTTTATAATACCTCCCAAGTATTAGTTGTTTAGTTGGGCAGCTGAAGGTTGCAAAAAGCCCTAAATTCCCAGAAAAAATTACATGGAGGACATGTCTGCAAGCATCATTACAATTCTGGTCCAGCATGGTTTTTCTAATTCTTGTCCTCAGTAAATCACAGGAATGAGCAGGTAGGGGTTAAGTTGGCTGTCTTGCTCAAGGACGCTGTAACAGGACAAATAGCGGTTCATTCACTGCTCACGGTTGAGGATGGAGCACTGCGATGGGGCAGTCTCTGGAACCACTGAACCACCCCTGCCTCGTAACATTACATTTTTCCCAGGAAATAGTGATGGGTCAGCAGGGTGGGTTAGCCTCAGTGCCACATCCCTCATTATGCCTGGCAGGAGCCGGATCCCATGGCATTACTAGCTGTCATTACACTTTAATCACAAGAACAAGTGTAGCACACAAAGTCAAAGGTACACATGGACCTAAAATACACATGCACACAGATAGAGCTAGCATTTATAACAACTTGTGGCTGTGCTGAGGCTGAGAATATGAATAGGCTGTGATCACTGTGAACACTAATGTGAGAGGTTTATTCCCCTCATGTCCTCTAAATCGCCTCAGGAGGCAAACATCTGCAGGGAAAATGTGCATCTGTCAAGCTTACGGTAGATCTCGAGCACGACCGAGGCCTCCTCGGTGTGGCCGTTGGCGTCGGTTGCCTGGCAGCGGTAGATCCCCGCGTCCTCAATGATGGCGTTGTAAATGATGAGCCTGGACCGCGACGTCTCCGTGTGGAGCGCCATCCGCTTGGAGGGCACGATGCGCTCGCCCTGGGGGTTGTACCAGTCCAGCCTCACCGGCTCGCCAATCGCTGAAAAGTCAGAGGAGATAAGGTGATTATGATGTTTTAGCAGGATCATGTGTTCAAACTCGCTGCTTAGAAACGTTTCCAAGATTACTCTCACTCACACCTGGGAACTACTTGCAACATTTCAATGCCTAAAGACATTCCCTTTGCAACAAGTCCTTGACTTCCAACGGCTTTATGCGTTTGCCAGATTGGTCCAATGAGCTGAACCTGTTACCTTCCAGTACCAAGACGATTTGTGAGAATACTGGATTGCTATGAGTGACGTTAACTTGGCATCTCTATGCATGAAGGATGCACAGCCTGCAGAGAAAGACAATGCACATTTATAACTGCTGATTGGTTTTCCTTTAATCAGCGATGCTCTAGGCTTCACGATCGATGTGGGTCAGTGACTCTTTGGTTGTGTAGGATGCTTGGATCCCTGTATACTAATTCTAGTTTTGATCTAAATATTTTGGCATTTCTGCCATTATCAAACGGATCAAACTACAGATACAACAAACGCTGAGAGATAATGTAGGAAGACATGGACAAATCAATTTGTTCTGACTAATTTATTCAACTGACTGCTTACAGTTCAATTATATTATACACAGTGGGCTTCCTCCAGGTCTGGAAAGTGATGCCTTAGACGTGCATTATTTCTAATAGCCAGCAGGGGGCAACTCAACAGGTTGCAAAAAGAAGTCTGATAGTATAGAAGTCTATGAAAAAATGAATCTACTACCTGCACACAACTTATTACCTCGGTAAACATGAGTTTATGGCCTCAACTGCTAGTCTCAAGACTTGATGTTCATTGAGTAAATTATGGTCCAATTAGGAGTCAAAACGACCATAAGCAGGGTATGCTTTAGGGTGGGGCAACCTTGTGATTGACAGGTTGCTACCATAGCGTTGTTTGGTCTGGGAGTTGTCTGAGTTTTCGTCTTAGAACTTAGAAACACTTTGGTCGCCTAAAAATATCTCACTCAGTGTTCGGTTGTACTTAGCCCCAAATTCTTGTGTCACTTCCGGTTGCAAAAAAAAAAAAAAAAAAAAAGATGGCGACAGCCAGAAACCAAGATGGCGACGGCCAAAATGCTGAACTAGAGGCTTCGAAACCGTAGTCCACAAACCAAGGGGTGACGTCACAGTCCACTCCTTATTTCCATTCTATGATTATGCAGAAATAAAAGAACTGATTTGATGATAATCAGACCCTGAAATAAGTCATATATGGTGTATAATTTGTATTCATACTGTGCTGCTAAGGTTTTACAAGTCAGCACAATAGCATTGCTGCTTGCTTAGGTCTGCTGAACAGCTGATCCAACAACGCTGCTGGAACTTGTCATGGGAACAGACGGGCTGAAATTATATGATTATGCCATAATCTTGGCATTACATAGTTTATAAGTCTGTAACAGCAATAGGGGCATATGTAGGCTGTAAATTCGATTCTCATTTCCAAGATTAGGCACATACACAGAAAGCAAAGCTAGCTCGAACCCTGATTAAAATGGCGTCCATATGCAGCCTGTGAGACATGAGCTTGTGTGCAGGCTACTGTAAGGAGATGATGTGGCCATCTGCAAGCAGCAGGTGCCCTTCGCCTGTAAATTCGGCAAATAAAAGTGTCGGCATGGAGCGCTGTTACCCGGCCGATCAATCCCCCAGAGCCTTGAACACGAGTGGAGACGGACAGAGGCTGGTCCAGTCCGTCAGAGACAGGTCGCTGGATTTAAATGAGAGAAGTGATACAAGCTTGTGTTGTGTTTAGGGGAAAATGGAGAAGCCGGTGGCGAGAGAGAGAACAGTGTAGACAGCGCTTTGACTCCGGGATCGAATAGCAACGTGGGCGCCATATTGGACAGGGCAAGACTGACCTGCAAACGTCATTTCTCAACCGATTTCAATGAGTCATTTTACATTCAAACATTTCTGAAGGAGCAACGTTAAGTTAAAGCTATATTTGTTTGCTTTTTTTTGGTGTTAAATATGTTAAATTTACTGCTTCTGGTTCCTGGATCACCGGCCTGTCCTCCAATATGGTGGGATTCAATCAATTATAAGGTAATTATTAAATACTAGTATTATACGTTTTCATTTAAGCATCTTTCACATTATCAGCTGTTCAAGCTAACATTATGCAAATGCAAGTTAGCTTATGTTCATATCTAGCATAATATCGTGTTTAAAACATGTACGATATATATTAAAAATGATGTGTCTTATATTGCAAACAAAACTAATGTCTGTCTTGGGTTATGGAAAAGAAATAATTCTGAGCAATGTTTAGCTTAACTTTATTTATTCAATGCTATATTAGGTGTGCTAACGTGTTACGGAGATTAGCAAGCAGCTAATGCTGCACAGTCTAAATGCAATTGAATTGTATTGATGGCACAATAACATCTGATTTATTGATTTGATTTACGTCGCATGTTTTTGAGACGGATTTTGCTTCAATATACTTAGTGAAGCTGAAGTGAGGACAGGTGTGGGCTGGCCAGCAGACAGTAACAGCTTTCTCTCCTGGGCTGGAAGGTGCTGGGTCATCCTCTCAATCTGTTGATTTTGTGCTGTGGGAGACTACACCAGAACATTCATTTATTTTATCCCCTCTTCAGGTTTTGCTGTGGGGTGTCTGTGCAAGGCTGAGTGTACCAAAAACATTTATTTCTTGTATATGAACGGCAAAAACAGGGAACTGGGTAAACGCCCATAAACCTGAATCGTAACGCTGTGCTTAGACAATCATTTCTTTTTCTGTCTTTTGTTAAAACTGCCGCTGCTTGATCATGAAACTCCATTTGGAAATGGTTAGATCACCACAGGTCGGCCAAGTGTTACTTTTCAGTTCTCGGCGACCAGAAAAAAAAAGTGCCGAACAGACGCTCAGTGCTTCAACACGTTGCTGCCGTTTGCAGCAAAGTGGAAATACCCAGCGCTCCAGTTGCAAAGCAGAAGGCTGTGGTGGTTTATCCCAAGAAATCCCAGGTGAAACTACGAAGAGATGGTTTGATGGAGGTGCCCGATTTTGCCTCTTGATGCCTGCGCTTTGCGGGGCTGCACGGTGGTGCAGTGGTTAGCGCTATTGCCTCACAGCAAGAGGGTCGCAAGTTCGATTCCAGCTTGGGACTCTTCTGTGTGGAGTTTGCAATGTTCTCCCCGTGTTAGCGTGGGTTTTCTCCAGGTACTCCGGCTTCCTCCCACTGTCCAAAGACATGCTGTTCAGGTTAATTGATGACTCTAAATTGCCCGTAGGTGTGGATGTGAGTGTGAATGGTTGTCTGTCTCTATGTTGTCTGTCTCTATGTGCCCTTCGATGGACTGGTGACCTGTCCAGGGTGAACCCTGCCTTCGCCCAATGCCGCTGGGATCGGCTCCAGCCCCCCTGCGACCCCTAATGGGAAAAGCGGTTGACGATGGATGGATGGATGGATGCCTGCGCTTTGCATCCTACAACGAAACAACATGCAGGCTCCCACTCACGCCCTGGCATGCTAACATGGATCGCAGTGACTCCAACAGCTATCACATCCTTGGCATGTGCTGCTTGTTAACTTCAAGGCCAACAAACCTGATGAGGCAATCAGATGTAAGGAATCACATTGCGCTACAAGTCGCTCTGCTTCCCTTCACACGTGGCTTTCCAATGGTGCGTGAGGGTACTTGTGGGGAACAGATAAGTGTCTAGCATCGCTACAGGCGTCTCTTTATACCTGTTAGTGTTACAGCGTTATCACCCCTCACCATTTTACAGTCTGGTGACAGCAGAGACAGCTAAATATGTTAGAAGATGATGTAGCTAGCGCGGTGACAGGCCATTTGCTTCACAGATGATCTGAGAAGACAGGAGTGTAAAGCGTGCTGCCCTGGTTTTCACGCTCAGCCCTGCCTCCCTGTGTGCGTCCTTACAACTGGATGAATAGCTGGTGGAAATTTCTGTCAAGCCGCTCTTAAAATCTGCATAAGCTCCGGCATTATTACTGATTCTTGGCAAGAGGGAACGCTCAATGACTGACTCCTGTGAAGGTAGAGTGGAGAGACAATTCTGTAGGTGCTTGCAAAATGTCTTCGCAGCAGCAGCAGCGTGCTGATTGATCGCCGGCGCCCGGTAGCTGCTGATGAAAGCGACAGCTCCACTCTTGATTTTTCGAGTGCACGTGGAAATAAAACTTTCAAAAAAAGCATGCAGCTTTGGTAGTGGGAGGCGTTTCAGGCAATGTTTGGGATCTTCCTTAGCAGGGAGGGGGCAGTACATCCATCCATTATCTGTAACTGCTTGTCCTATTCAAGGTCGCGAGGGGGGGTGGAGATGATTGCAGCTGGCATTGGGTGAAGGTGGGGCGCACCCCGGACAGGTCGCCACACTATCAAAGGCCTGACATACAGGCTCATATTCACACCTACATGCGATTTAGAGTCAACTCCTCACAGAAGGGCCCCAACCCCAAATCCCCCAAATCACTGTGCCACCGTGTAGCCCCTGCAACAAACTCAATTGGGAATATTATTTTTCTAGGGCTTTTGTTGTGAAAGATAAGAAACAGAAGGGGTGGATCTGGTCTGAAGAGCAGTAACAAAGTTTGCCGTCCAAGACTAACCCGTCCTGCGCTACGCGACTCCACAGGGATGCTTCTGGCCACAAGGGATCAGATTGTTTCCCGACTTTCACCTGGGAGTTCGTACTGCAATATGCAAACTCCACACAGAAGGGCCTCGAGCCGGGTTTGTTTATGATCTGCCTCAGCAGAGAGGGAGCAATATAAAGCAACTGAAATATTGAAGTGATCTAAGCCTCCTGCACAAGGCAGAAGATTGACTAGACGTGCCCCTTGGCGCCAGAATTAGCCGAACGCGAGCCGAAACGCTCCCACGTCCCTGCGGTGGCTGGCACCGGAGCCACGGTAGTAATTGATTCAGGTCTCTGGGGATGTAGATAGCAGGAGATGAGCGCACTGGTCAGCGTGTACACGTGTGCAGCTTGACATGATGTCTGAATTATTGGTTCGGTATTTATCTCTGCCTCCCTCTCCAGCTCTGTAATGTCTGGCCGGTGGGTGAACGTGGGCGTACTGGGACCGGCAGTTAGACCTCTCCCGCTCCGGTTAGACCCATCTGATGAAAAACACACGGCAACACGAGAGCCGTTGGATCTCGTTTGACCAGCGAGGCTGCCTTTGTACAGTAGCCGCCTGTGGTTTTTTGTTTTATTTTGCAGCCAACACTTGTTCTGGCGCTTTGCCACCTTAGTCATAGAGGAGGTTAAACACACACCTAAACACCAATTTATCCACCTCTTTATTTGTCACGCCATGAGCTCAGCTCCACTTAACCCTGACAGGACGCCCTTTCTCTCTGTGGTCTGTTTGTTTCCAACCAAAACGTCTAATTGAGCATTTTAAAGTTGAATGCAAAGATGAGTACTTGAGGATAACTACTTCCATAATGATGCGCTTGTTTGTCTGATTAGTCACAATTGTTTTTCTAGCATCTGGAGGAAATACAAATCCATGAATCAAATGAATGACTTTAGATTTCTATTGACTGCGTGATGTTCTATTCTTACTCACGTAAGAAATCAATAACCTGACAAAAAAATGGTTCTCAAGAGTCCGACATTAGAACTGCGCCCATAGCAACAGTCTGTTATACATAGCAACGGCCTGCTATAAAGAAATAGCAGATCATAGAACGCCGTGATTGATCAATCAAAATCAACAAAGTAATAAACGAGATGAAATTTTAGACTTTTTGCGTTTCATTTAATGTCACATTGTTACCATGCAATGGTTGCCTTATGTTTAGGCAACAAAACCACTTAGTTAGGTTTAGGAAAAACATCATGGTTGGGCTTAAAGCTTCAGTAGGCACAATTTTATGTGCATTATTGGGGTAAAAGTCTATAATAACCTCATAAGAACCAGTCATACTAGCTTTAAGCGAAGGTTAAATAACACTCCAAACTTAAATTTTGGCGAGGAAAAGCTGGCATGGCCATTTTCAAAGGGGTCCCTTGACCTCTGACCTCCTGATATGTGGATGAAAACGTGTTCTATGGCTGCTATGTTTTGAGCATATTTTTATGCAGCACCTGTGAGGGATTAGTCATTGTTTTGTGTTGATAATTAATTTCCAATAACAAATAAATACATACATTTGCGTAAAGCAGCACATTTGTCCACTCCCATGTAGATAAGAGTATTAAATACATGACATATCACTCTTTAAGGTACATTCTGATCAAATAAAAAATGTGTGATTAAACACGACTAAACATTACGACTATCATGTGATTAATCAGATTAAATATTTGAATTGACAGCACTAGTACATACAAATAACAGCCTGTGAGTGCGTCCACGTAGTAAATCTCAATGCAGCTTAGTTTGCTGCACATACGCCATAATGACGCTGGACAGGTGCATTGTTGCAGAAACTGCTCATATCTCGCATTGCATGCATTTACAACAGAGACGCCTCTGACCTTTCCCACAGCTATGATGGAAACAAACAAACCCAGAACACATGCACTTGAGGTGCAAGGTGACACCAGCACAAATGTAGTGTTTCGGTCTCTTGCAGACCACTTAACGCCGGTTTTCTAAATGCAACCCCTCCCTCCTTCCTCTGCAGCTCACTTCACCTGTTTTCTCTTCGCTGTTTTCCTTTTCTCTCCCTGAGCTCCTATATACCGTCTACTGTTTCTTTCTCTCCTACCATGCTGTGGCCTTGATTCAAATCCTTGCTGCAAAACAGCTTTGGCGAGCGCTTCACTATGAAGGCGTAAAAACATTATTCTATACGGCGAGGCGATGAATAAAAGCTAATTCTGCTGAAGGGACGTGCCTCGCATTTTGTCCTAAAAGCAAGAATTTATGAATAGATGCCACATCACTCACTCTGAGGATGAAAGAGAACATTATTTTTAATGAACACAAAGACGTTATTTGATTGACATACTGTATATCAATTTGTCTGTATACCCTTCGGTCTTGACGGGAAATTTTGTCAAATGCTTTATGAACATCCACCAAATGTGGACATTAAACACCATTACGGCCTTTACACACTGGGGGCATGACGAATAAACAACAACAGCTTTTTAGAGTCAACAATTAACCTTTGGGGTCTGGGGGAAACCGGAGCACCTGGAGAAAACCCACACAAACAGGAAGAACTCCCTACATATTACTCGCCTGAGACTATTATGTCTAGGGATTTTTTTGGGGAAAGGTAAGAAGGGAAGGAGTGGATCTGCTTTACCTTTGTGAAGGTTGAAAGGAGTAATAAAGTTTGCCGTTCTAGTTCAGACTAGAAAGTCAGATAAATTATAAAGAAAATATAACACAAACATTAGCGCTGTCGCCTCACAGCAAGAGGGTCGCAGGTTTGAATCCAGCTTGGGGCTCTTCTGTGCGCTCTCCCTGTGCTCGTAGGTGCGACTGTGAGCACGAATCGTCTGTCTCTATGTGCCCTGCGATGGACTGGCGACCTGTCCAGGGTGAACCCCGCCTTCGCCCGATGCCAGCTGGGATCGCCCCCCCCCGCGAACCCTAACGGGATGAGCGGTTGCAGATGGATGGAGATTTGGGATGCCAGCATCCCAGCATTGGACTCTTGATGGGCTACCACTACGTACTAGGCACCTGATTAGGTGAAGCCTTCCCTCATGGGTCGCTACTCCCAGCTTTCAAACCGGACCCGACATGGCAGCTCATTTGGAAACTTTCTTCTCTTACTTGACGGAAATAGCTCACCAAAATGTGTTTCTGAAAACATCTGAGGCACGAAATAAGAAACTGAACAGGCCATTTCAGTTGTAATAGTTTAAAGTAGAACTACTTGGTAGCAGACAAGGATGATGCACGCTCAAAGAGAAACATAATACCAGGATGTTGTTGTACGTTTGACCTCATTCTGACCTCAAACTGTTTATTTTCAAGCTGCTCTTTGAAGAAATGAGGTGTTCAATCATTTTTACTCCGCTGCCAATTCTTCCTGGCAAACTTTGGAAACAAGAAAGATTCGTATCGAACAAGCGAATCAATTTCAACCCGGGTTCTTTTCTCTCAATAACAACACATTCACCTCACAAACAGCCCGAAACCTGCGTATCAACGTATACTATAATTGTCTTTCTGTTCCTTTCTTTACTCTGATCCATATTTAAGTGGGGCTGATTCACAAAGGGAGCCAAGAAGTTTAAAAGACAAATTTATTTGCTTGGTATCACTGAAATTTGACTGTTCTGCCCTGTTTTTCAGCCCACTCCAGCTGGCATACGAATGTAGTAAAAATCAGGCTGTAAAGGGCAAAAGAAAGAGCGACACTTCCTCCCACGCACTTTTGACGGCGCATGGTGGCTATTTATCTCCCACCTCTTTTGCTTCTTTCCCATTCTTCTCACTTCTGTCATTTCACAATGAAAGCTTCTACCTTTTGCCTTTCAATTCCTGCCAGTTTTTGCCATTCAGCTCCATTTTTCTGTCCTTCCAGCACACGTTAGACCTCCAACGCCCCGTCAATGCTCCTCCCGGTGTTTGTGTCTACTCCCCTGGCTGTTAGCGCCATGCTGAGCGGGTTGGCAGGAGAGAAGAGGCGGCCAGCGGGAGGCGGGGTCGGGCCTGCCAGAGTGTGCTGCCACCCTGCCGAGCCACCGGCCACCGGCGCCAGCGTCGGTGTTGAGATGCCTTCCAGAGAGGGGGGGCAGAGGCTTTGTGGATCCATCAGGTCAAGGGGTCGCTCACCGTACGGACGGCGTGGATTGTGGTACGTACCCCATCCCTGTTCCCCAACAGACTTCACTACTGGCGACGCAAGGACCCCCTGCTGCCTCTCGGACCTGCCTCTAAATGCGCATCCACATACAAAACATCAGCGTGTGGTTTTCATACCTGTGCAGATGAAGAACTTGGACTCTCCGACACTTAACTCCACTTTGTTCAAGGATATGGACACCTGCAGCGCGGCTGTAAAAGAGAGGGAAATGGGTTAGTTGTTGCAGGCTCCATCCATTATCTGTAACCACTTATTCTATTCAGGGTTGCCGGGTAGGAGGCCGGGTACACCTTGGACAGATCACCACACTATCACAGGCTGACACATAGACATTTACGTTCCCATTCACACATACGGGCAATTTAGAGTCAACAATTAACCTAATCTGTATGTGTGAGGGGAAACCAGAGCACACGGAGAAAACCCACATTTACAAGAGGAGAACATCCACCACTGTGCCACCCTGTTGTAGTCTGAAGAATACAAAACACAATAATAATAATCTCTTTCAAAAAGCTTCTTTAGCAGTAGTGTGGCTCATTTCCTTCTTTGTGGCAGATTTTTACACTGAGCACAATTTCCTATTGTATGTCACCATATACTGTGAGGCTTACATGCAAATAAGAAGAGATATCCCCCATTTGCTGTCCCCGCCAAAAAAAAAAAAGACAATTTATATATTTCTATCCAAACTTCAACTCTTTTCAAAGTTCCTGCTTTCGACAAAACAGCGGAGCCATTTCTCCTCACAAAGACACCGATTTGCTCGATACCTATGGCTGTTTGTGGCACGCTTATCAGTCAGTTTCACAATGGAAATGATCCTTTCAGCTTGAGGTAATGCTATTTGCAGTTATCACCCGCGACAATGAGCGTGCACACGGTGAACAACGGTGGGATGGGAATTTAAAGTGGCTGAGAAATAGCGGCGCTTGTATTTTCCTGTACTTTGTCAAGCAAAGCTTCTTTTGAGTCGTCAATAACAAATTGACACTCTGGTACGGAAAAAAAAAAGACGACCAGAAAAGGGTTTTAAGATCGATACACACGAGGATCGCAATATTATATTGAGCGATACATTATCTGTTCTCCAAAACACTATCGATTTTTAATTAACTGGACACCATTCTGTCTTTCAGGGTTGTAGTTTTAAAGCGACTGGGATCATTAGAAACTAAAAAACCTAAGGAATCCATTGGTACCAATCATATCATACTGGCTAATTAATGCTCCAAAGTTAAGCTAAATTTTGGCGAGGAAAAACTGGCCTCAATCCCAGCTGACATTGGACGAAGGCGGGTTATACCCCGGACAGCTCGCCAGACTATCACAGGGCTGACACATGGTGAGGACAACCATTCACGCTCACATTCACACCCACGGGCAATTTAGAGTCAACAACTAACCTAATCTGTGTGTCTGTCGACTGTGGGGGGAAACCGGAGAACCCGGAGAAAGCCCACACTAACTAGGAGAACAAGCAAAACCGCACCAATGTCGCGCAAATGTTCTTTTAAGTCATCCGAAACAAACTGGCACTCTAGTATATAAAAAAATCGACAACGAGAATAGGGGTGTGAGACAATATCAATACACACGAGCATCGCAATATTATGTTGCGTGATACGGTATTGATTCTCCAAAACACTACTGATTTTTATTCTGTCTTTTGGAGGTTGTGCGGTAGCGGTATTCTAAGATGGTTCATTTCTGGTGTAATCTTACAAACTATGACAATTTTCAGAAAAAAAAATCACCATGTATCGCCTCGCTTACGGTATCGCATTTTATCGCAATATACTGAACCCTTACACCCGTATCATGATACGTATTGTATTGCCAGATTCTTGCCAATACACTTAAATGGCACAGATAAAATGGACGGCGACACGAAATTTGCAAGCGATCACAGGCTGTTTATCTGCGCCGGCCTATTGTAAGCGCTACTACTGTACAACGCCAGACAGCGAGGGGCGGTCAGCCGAGTGCGTCTTGATCTCGGCTGACGTGAATTTATCAAATGGGCGAAAACAGACGAGTCGTTGCGCGGAGGAAAAAGAAAGAAAGGTAGCCCAGCAAGTTGGAGCTGCATCCTGATATCTAAATGTGATGAGTCAGCGGGAAGAGGGTCATTTTTAGGCCGACTCGGCAGTAGTCTCGCCACGGCGCTGGGCGAGGCGAGATATTTGATGAGCCTGTCATATCTGTTCTCCTCATTCTTTGCCCTCAGAGCTGCAAGTCTATTTAGGATCTAGTCACACACACACTATAAAATACTAATGGATGTTAATTCTATCTACAACGCTGGAAACGCAACAGCAGAGCTCAGGGCGCCTGTCAATAACTGAGGAAATGATGAAATGATTATCTGAGGCTTCTCAGGGGGAGGGTGTCGGAGCTGCTCAGCAATCATCACTAAGAGCAATAACCCTCGGCTGCCTGTAGGTGGCAGTAGAGCCATCTTCGCCTGAGGAGGCCACATCATGAGCTGCCTTATCAAAGTATTCGATCATGTGTGCTATTCCCTATTTTCCATGTTATACTGTTTTTGTAATTGAGATCAATGTATTTTGCAATGCGAAACAAGACATCAATTAAATACCGCTGCTAATTCAGAGGAATTTAAATGTCTTTATACAGTTTTAACATGAGGTAGGGGTGTACGAAATATTGAAAATTATCATGATACTCAAAAACAATGTATTGATTTTTAATTGTTTCCATGCACAGATGAACTCGCGCCCTGTCAAAGTGTGGCGTTGGATGTTACAGGGACTGTGAGAAAAGCAAATGACTGCGTAAATTGCGTAGATTTTATACATATTGTGATCTTTATGACAGTTTAAAATTAGATTTTAAAAATTGCAATTGCAAAAAATTTGCAAAATTGCAAACCCGTGTCGTGATACGTATCGTATCGGCGGATTCTTGTCAGCCCTACTGTGAAGGACTTTTAACTGGTTATGAAACAGTCAGTTTAATACTAATGCCTCCATCAGACCATCGGAAAGAAGATCGGCTATTTCAATTTATTACACGGCATTGCTGAATATTCAATTCTGACTGGCCAATCACGGCATTCCAGCATCTGTTATTTTTCATAGCAGATTGTTGCTATGTATAGCAAACCGCTGATATAGGCGCATTCCTGATGTAGTAGTAGTGGATTGTTTTTGTGTCAAATTATTGATTTCTTACGTAAGTAGCCGTGTAATAAGTAGGATAATGTACAGCTAGCGGGTCATTGTTGTGAAATAAACCCCACAACAATGAGCTCACTGTACATTATCCATTCTTAATGCTTGCCACCGGTGCCACTTTTGTCCGATTCTGTGTTAAATCGGACAAACTCATGCAGGTTCACCGGAAACTCAGACTCCGACGGGGCCTCCAGCAGCAATATCAGCCATCAACGGACAGACTCGGATCCGGATTTGCCAGTCCGGAGCAGAGCTTTGCCTCGCTACTCCTCTGGGAGCTGCCGCTAACAGCACACCGCCACGGCAGACCCAGAACCAGGACTGTACGGGGGCAGACCGTCACACCCTGCTGCAGCAAAACGAGAATCTGGAGGAAACAGTACCACTTTTGTCCACAGGGATCGCCAAAAACAACATAAAATGAAAGTTCCTCAAAGTGAAAGTGGTTCTGGAGCCGTGTGGGCATTGCATAGTGGAAGAGTATTCCACCCACTATCTAATTTTGACACTCGCTTTCTAATACATTACATCCTCCAAACCTGCTTCGAGTTACTCTGCAGTATGGAGATGAGATACATCTACTGTCTGCATACACTTGTAGTGCTTCAAATGAATGCAAATACTGTTCTGGGGTTGATTAATCATGTCTATTTAACCTGCTGCCCTTCCACACTGCCTTGCCTCTGACTTAAGGCACATACCTATCAGCGCTTCAAGTAGTTTAACGGTTTTCAATTATTAATTGATCCCGCTCCATTCACGCTGTATGTGATTGATCATGTAATAAGTTCCTCACCAGACCCAGCAGGCAAAAAGAAAAATGGGCCTGAGCTGCCAGAGTCATTGTTGTGAATCATATAGTGTAATTAAGTTCAAGCTCAAAAATATAAGCGTTCAGTTGGCATTTTTAGGCTGAAGCACACAACAGTCCCCACAGCGAGTATACGTTGGCATTTTAATGAGACCGGATTAGAAATACGACACGGGAGAATTTGTTTACTCAACACGTCTCGCTGGTGGGGACACAAAGAGACATACTAATTATATCCATTTTCAGAAATGGAATGCTTTCACCTGCTTATTACAGAGCTGTGGGTCAATATGTTATGAGCCTGGTAGCAATTATCAGCTCCAATTATTAGCTCCTCCGAGGAGCGTCGGAGACAAGGGGAATAAGACAACAGACGAAAGCATTGATTGCGATTTGTAATGCGTCCGAGATGGTCGATACCATACATGACTTGCCAGCTCGCCTAACAACCTTGAGACTTGAATAATTCAAGCATCAATTATGGGATCTCAGCTAACAGAGGCAGGACCAGTAACTGACTGGGATTATTTTGGTTTGAGATCCACAACTTTACTGTTTTGATTCACTCTCTTGGCTCTCATCAGCGTCGTTTCCAGTGGCAACAGGCAGCCATTTACAGCCAAAATGCTCCGATGACCTGTAACGTAACGGAGTCAGAGACCAGGTTCAGTTGGGCTTTAGTCAAGGCCAAGTCCAGAGCAAACGAGTCCAGTTAAAAACCACAGCAGGCAATAGTGTCTTTCCAATGCTAATATAATAATTCTCAACAGTCGAGACCAAGACCAAGACATTTCCGAGTAAACAAGGCAAGAGACCAAAACAATTCCAAGTCCAACAAGTCACGAGACCAAGACAATTCCAAGTCCAACAAGTCACGAGACCAGTACAATTCAGAGTCAAACAAGGCATGAAACCTATACAAATTCGAGTCAAACAAGGTATGAGACCAAAACAATTTCAGTCTAACAAGGCACAAGACCAACATAAGTGCAAGACTTCAAAAAAGTGGTCTTGAGACTGGACTTCAGTGCCCTGAAACCAACCACAAGTGACCTACCCCGTGCCTACCAGTCTTCCGATGATAGTCTGCCGCGATACTCCGTGTTACACGGTGTTTTGGCAAATGTCAATTACATAATTTGCTCACAGCCCCAACACTGTTTTGCTTTTTTATCAAAATAAAACTCATTTAATTAATTTTTGCATATCAGCGGCGTGTTATCAATACCTAGTCTTAATGTCTGTCTTAATTTGTTAAAGGCCTGTTACCGTGACTCCTCTCTTTGATTCTCTCCTGCATCCAGTGTCCTACCAGGTTCTGGAAAGTGAAGCCAATGCTGACGTCTTGCATTCTTTCTAATAGCCAGCAGGGGGCGACTCCTCTGGTTGCAAAAAGTCTATGAGAAAATGAGCTTCTCTCTTGATTTATTACCTCAGTAAACATTGCAATCATGAGTTTATGGTCTCAATCGCTCATTTCAAGTCTTCTTCAATACAGCATGATATTCATTTAGTAAATTATGGTCCATTTAGAGTCAAATAGACCAGACAGCAGGGGATCCTTTAGGGCGGGGCTACCTCGTGATTGACAGGTCGCTACCACATCGTTGTTTTCGGCTTAGAACTTTAACCCTTTCACAGTGTGCTTTCAATTCATGAAAATGTCTAAAAATGTCATATTTAGCGTTTGCTTGTATTTCGCTCGACCCTCTTCTGTCATTTCTGGTTGCGAAAAAGATGTCGGCGACCAAAAACCAAGATGGCTACTGCCATGTTGATTGGTGATGTCATATAAGAATAGGTCCACCTTTTATATACAGTCTATGCTCTCATCTAAGCCGGGAAAGACACAAAAAGAGGAGGTGAGGAAAGGAATCAGTTGTTGAACAGTCACCAGACGGCCAGAAACGCTACTCCAACATAGTATAACAACGTCTGATGCCCCAGCGTAGCAGTGAGTGTAACTTGCCAGCAGCTAAGTCAGTGTGATTAAACCTGGAGTGGACCGAAGTGGGTTAAAAGTACTGTTGCATATAGCAGCAGGCTTAACCGAGCGTTTGATTGACAGACGGGAGAGTGTCAAATCAGCTGGCAGCTAGAGACGGCGCAAATACTCCATAAAAGCCCCATTAAGGCCATGGCTGGGTAAAATGCACCACAGCGAACGTGCCTTCGAGTGTTTACTTGTATATGAGCGAGTGTGTGGGGGTGTCCTGTATTTTTTTGAGTGTGCGTGGGAGGCTGTGTGGAAATGTATTAAGCTCACAGAGCAGATAGGCCCTCAGGCGAAAAATGCTCTGCTTTAATTGTGTGTGATTTTGCGGAGGAGTTGAAGGGAATTCTTCCCTTGAACCACAGACAGAGCGAGAGAGCGAGACAAAGACAAGAAGTAAACCGGTGGGTAGAGCGAGAGCAAAAGAAGGAAGCAGATAAAATACTAATTACTACGTTTTGTATTCACCCGGACCTGTGCGTCTTATGCATTTCTTCAAAGGTGTTAGCGATAGGCGGAAAATAAATGATTTCCAGTAAGAAACTGGCTTTAAAAACAGCCGCTCAGGTGAGCAGCGCCGCGATCCTGAGGGATAGTGTATATGTCAATGATTTCTCGTTAAAGCAAAATTTATTAAAAGCTGGGTCCTATTTTTGACGTTATGGTCATTATTTCTATTGGTTATAATGATACTGTGCTTGTCAAATGAAGTTACTTTATTAATATTTATTTGCTGGTGTATTATTTTAATGATGAATAAAAATTCAGTTGATTTTAAATATTTTTAACCAACTTTATCGTGTAAAATTTATCATTTTAATAATAAATAAAAATTCTGTTTGTTTTGGTTGACAGATACGGTGTACAATTTATTATTTAATAATAAATACAAATTCAGTTGATTTTAAAATATTTTTTCACCAACTTATTGGTGGACAATTTATTATTTTAATAATAAATAAAAATACTGTTTGTTTTGAAGATTTTTTTACAAGTTATTGGTGCACAATTTATTATTTAATAATAAATACAAATTCAGTTGATTTTAAATATTTTTTCACCAACTTATTGCTGGACAATTTATTATTTTAATAATAAATAAAAATACTGTTTGTTTTGAAGATTTTTTTACAAGTTATTGGTGTACAATTTATTATTTAATAATAAATACAAATTCAGTTGATTTTAAATATTTTTTCACCAACTTATTGCTGGACAATTTATTATTTTAATAATAAATAAAAAATACTGTTTGTTTTGAAGATTTTTTTTACAAGTTATTGGTGTACAATTAATTATTTAATAATAAATAAAAATTATGTTTGTTTTGGTTGACGGATACGGAACGGACATGAACTATCATATAAAATCAGTAACTTCCTTTGACCTCCATATAGACTCAAATGAAGCACATATATTGATTCTGGCTTAAATAAATCAATTTCAAAATTGTTAAAGAAATACACAGGTGAATTTTTTTCCTCACCCCTATATAGTTCTTGCAAACTTTACCTGTAGTCCATCAAAGCTTACAGTACCTGTATGTCCTGCAGTATATACAGTATCTGTGTGGCTGTATAACAAGCCTGCTTTCATGCGGGAGAGGAGAAGAGTGCTGGTTTTACTCAGCCAACCATATCCAATCGTACCGACATCCAGCATCAGGCCACGTAGAGCGTCTCAGGCACAACCCACAGCTACCTATTATCCCCCCACACCTTCTATCTCAGCATCCCCACTCCTCTGCGATTTATGTCTCCTTCCTTAAGCCTCTTGTGCTTCGGGCTGCGGCGGCCATGATGGACTTTTCTCTATATTTATCCCCAAACCATAATGTTCCAGTCATGCACACACACACACATGTGCAGCAACATGCAAATACACAGATGTTTTGTTTCAGACAGATGTGAAATGCTTCGCTAATTAGTAAGAAAAGGCAACTTGAGCTTATCTAGCAGGTGGCTAACATGACAACGTTTTGCTCCCTTTGCAGAGAGAAAAAATATTAACAAGGCCGGCAGTAATGCGCGACACAAAATGTGCAAACTTTTTGGCATTTGTGGCTCTTCATATCAGTAGATTGGAGAAATTATGCAGGCAGCCCTTGGGCCACTCAGTAAATTAATGAAACGAGCTGTTGGGGGAAGCACATTTCAAAATATGAAAGTTCATCAGAGTCCCTTCAGATGTGTCTGAAATGTTGAGCCTTGATTTTTCTTACAAGTACTGAATGATTTTACCTGCCAACAAATGTAATTAACGCTACCTGCAACATGTTGTGCTACATGCTTTTATTGGACCAGTACATATTTAAAAAAAAGTTCTCATTAGTAGTAGAGGTACAGTAGTTGTTGCAATTATGAAATATAAAATACCGTTTAGAAAATGTACCGATACTGATACTGTATCGTATATCAGGCTGATAATCACTGAAATAGCCAGATCGGATATAATGGGACCGATCTACTAAATTTACTTCTATGTTTATATACTATATACATACTATATATATGAATTTTAATTCCTGTTTAATTTTTGACCAGTTTGTTGCTGCATTAAAGTTTTACAGTTGAATTGTAGCTCCTGTTAAGTTTGAAGATTTTTACTGGTCAACCAAGTAAACCAAGTAACCAAGTTACTGGTTTATGATTTATTATTTTAATAATAAATAAAAATTCTGCTAATTTTCAATTTTTTTTTTATCAAGTTGCTGGTGTACAATTTATTATTTTAATAATAAATAAAAATTCTGCTAATTTTCAAGATTTTTTACCCAGTTGCTGGTGTACAATTTATTATTTTAATAATAAATAAAAATTGTTAATTTTGAAGATTTTTTACCAAGTGACTGGTTTATGATTTATTATTTTAATAATAAATAAAAATTCTGCTAATTTTCAAGATTTTTTACCAAGTTGCTGGTGTACAATTTATTATTTTAATAATAAATAAAAAATGTTAAATTTGAAGACTTTTTACCAAGTTGCTGGTGTATGATTTATTATTTTAATAATAAATAAAAATTCTGCTAATTTTCAAGATTTTTTACCAAGTTGCTGGTGTACAATTTATTATTTTAATAATAAATAAAAAATGTTAAATTTGAAGACTTTTTACCAAGTTGCTGGTGTATGATTTATTATTTTAATAATAAATAAAAATTCTGCTAATTTTCAAGATTTTTTACCCAGTTGCTGGTGTACAATTTATTATTTTGATAATAAATAAAAATTTTGCTAATTTTCAAGATTTTTTACCCAGTTGCTGGTGTACAATTTATTATTTTAATAATAAATAAAAATTCATATGAAAATAGAAAGCCAAAAGAATCCATCGGTACCAACCATGACATACGCGCTTGTCACAAAGGATGCTAAATAATGGTCCAATCTGAAATCCTTGATCCCTGACCTCAGGATATGTGAGCTTTATGTCTCTATAAATCTGGACCTTTATAGTAGTACTTGCAAAAGGGACACTGGAACACTTGGCTGACATGTACTGGAGTCCCTAACTAGGACCATTAAGTAGTTTTTGGAGATTAAATATGAGGATCATTGATGCATTTGTTGTGGTTCACCAATATTTGCCATTTGAAGCTGCAGGACGCCGACGGCAACGCTCCCAAAGGGCCAATCTGTCAACACCTAACCAGTCCAACAATTGCGGCTGTGTCAGAGGTCAGACGAGTTACCAGAAGGGAAAACCGCTGAGCTCCAAGTGGCAATGCAATCATCAGCCATGACAGAAATAAGGAGGGGGAGAGGTTAACGGCCAATCACAGCTTCTAGATGTCAAAGGTGCTGAAAGTGAGCGAGGGGAAACGACACACGAGCATGCAAATCCACCTTTAGAGGACAATATGTAGAAAAGTAGCCACAAAAATATTCATCCCACTCAAACTCCAATATGACCTGGGTATTGTCTCGTAATCCCTGTCTTCTTTATCCTCCATCACGGAGGTGATTTCTATCCGGCACAAACTGGAGCATCAGGCTGTGATAGAGTAAATCCCGTTTGCTCGGATATTGTGTTCATATTTATGGAAACGTAGGAAAAATGGGGTCTGTAAACATAGGTGCAATATAATGCCCTCACGCCCGTTCGTTTCCTCCAATGGCTCCGCTGGAAATAATCCCTTCTGTTCTTTCTTTTTCTGTCTAATCTATTAGTCCTTATTTTTTGCTCATCTCTTTCACCCTACCATTACTGTGTTCCTCCCTTTTATCCCTCTTCCCTCCCTCTGTCCTCGGGCTGCAACCTGTTCCCGCATATGGCACCATCAGCGAGTGTGGTTTTCGGCATACGCCGACACCGGCAAGCAGCTGACAGAAGTCTGGGGCTGCTATAAATCCCGGTATGTGAGTCAGACGGCGCGATTCGCTTCACGCCGCCCCACGTTCTACTTTCAGACCTCACCGAGGTGTCCGAGAGCGGAAAGGAACCCGCCTCTTCGAACCCAAGTCTATCAGACGCGAGTCACGGATATTAAATACTTATCAAGAATACATTTACGACAACCTCGACGGTCTATATGCCAGCCGTGAATGCTAATTACGTGTTGCTCAGGTGTAAGCTTGACTAGTGCAGCAGCGCCGACAGTGTTAATGAGTCACCGGAGCTGCTCCGTTTCCACCAACTGTGGCAGTTTCTTCCACGTATTAATAAGGTCATCCATCAAGGCAAAAAGGTTCCCGTCAAATGATTATGGTAATAAAACCAATTAAAATGACGGCCATTTTTCTGAATACAGACAAGCTAATTCAATATATATATATATATATAATGTGATTCCGTCCCTGCTACTTCAGAGTCGCCAAGTAATGCTTCGCTCTAGTTTTTAATTTCAAAACAGTGTCCTGGAGGTCGAAGGCTGATCACTCAATCAGTGTCGCATTTTGGATATCATTGACGTCATAAGCAGGGCTGCGCAATTAACCAAAATTCAATGATGAAAACAAGATAATAGACAATTATCCCGTTTGGCAACAATGCTTTTGTCTTGTGTTATAAATCCAGCGCACCCCTTTCCTTTACAGCAGTGTGCGTTCACCCCACTCGGCGGGTGATTAAACTGTTTAATAAAGCCTGGTTCCCCCACTAGGGCTAACCAAAGCCTCACATGGGGTCGCAAGACCTTCTTCATTTTCAGGGGTGTACGACAACTTTCTCAAAAAACATAGTTGGTCTATATCTCATCTTTACAATTATTTCTGTGAACAAAACTGCATGAAATTGTTCTTTTTAAAGTTTGGATTATTGTTTAAGGTATAAACTAAAAGATGAGAAGCAGTTAAAACGACTGAGGCGCTAATACAACGATGGCCAAGCGTCAACGAAAAAAAAGCACATTAAATAGGTATGATTGTTAAAAATAAGAAAATACATAATATAGACAGAGATTGTACTAAAAGTTAAAAAAAGACAGGAAAACTCATCTCTAATGCAATATTCTCAGGAAATTATCTGCAAAATTCATCAAAATTTCTCATTTTACACAAACTTTGTATTGCATTCGCTATTTGGATTAATTGCATGGTTAATCAGCTGTTCTGTACTGTTACTGTCATGCATTGAATATAATATGAATTTTTAAAAATGTCATTTCGTCAGGGGTCATCAGTTTACTCAATGATATAAAAGCACATAGTTCTTCACAGATCTAGCCTCTTGGTTCTGCTCTCAAAGTACCAGAGCTGAACGAAGGACAGGTTGGCAAACTATCACAGGGCTGATACAGATAACCTTTCACGTCTATGGGAAATTTAAAGTCAACATTAAATCTAACCTGGATGTCTTTGGACTGTGGGGGGAAACTGGAGTACATGGAGAAAACCCAGGCTAACACGGGGAGAAAATGCAAACGACACAGAAGGGCCCCAAGCCATAGAGACAGACAACTATTTATGTTCACATTCACACCTATGGGCAATTTAGAGTCAGCAGTTAACCAGCATGTTTTTGGACTGTGGGGGGGGGGGAAACTGAAATACCCGGAGTAAACCCACGCTAACACGGGGAGAACATGCAAACACCACACAGATGCCCCAAGCTGGGATCAGACCTGTGGCCTTCTTGCTGTGAGGCGACAGCGCTAACCACACTGTTTCCGTTCAGTACAGAAGTTATCTCGTATATCTCATATAGAGCATGTCTGGACCGTACTCTATGATTTAGAGACCCAACAAGAGATCGCCCAGATGAAACCACACCTTGGGCAGAACCAGGCTCTGGGTGGGCAGCCATCTGCCTCGACCGGTTGGGTTGCCAGAGTCATTCTGAGCACTACCACCCAATTGCGCCAAGGTAAGACAATTTTAAAATCCTACATCTAGTGGCTTTACAGGGAGACTAGCTTTTGAAAAAATACACAAATCACAACCTTGCTGAATTCAACACTGCTCTACAGTCTGACTTGGTCGGGCATGACCGCTAGCTGATGGTAGCTAATGTTAGCAGGGCTAAAGAGCTGGTTTAAAGGCTGCCACAGATTTTCATGGTAGTTCCAGCTGTGTCTCAAATAGTCTGGATCAGTCACACCAATAATAATAATAGTCTGGAGTCGACGGAGTGGACTCAAACAAAGCGTTTGCTCATGATGATTCCAGTGAAATTCAAAATTCTCTGCCATTCAAACAAGCATTATATAAAGACCTTGTGAATGGGCCGACTCATACTGGCTGGCCTGCTATGAGCTGCACTCCGAGATGGGCGAACCTACAAGTGATGGGAGGCTTTTTTTCTTTTTTTTTACTTCTGCGGGAGGAGGTGACTCGATTGAGTTGGACGACGAATGATTCAGTAATAAAACCTAAAGGCCTCGGAGGCAGTTTCTGATTTCCAGGCGCTGCCGAGGGAAGTCTCATAGGTTGCGGGAGAGTGAAGGTCCAGACGGATGAGCAATGCAGCGTATACTATATGTGCAGAAGTAAAAGCACAACATGAATATTCTTTATTTACACATGAAAAAACAGCATATTGTATCAAATGCTGTCGTGTCTTATTGTACCATTTGCCATTGGAGATAATCGGCAGTTTCAGGCCACACAATCAAAATAAGTAAAATGCAAATAGAAAATGAGTGCTGACTAGGCGTAGCAGCCTCAAACGCCAAGAAGTATTGTGGGCTACTGTCAACAGAAAGAGCCTTGCAGTGACGGTATGGAGGCGTTTTGCCCGTCAGATTTACTAAAAGCAAGACCGGTCTCTGCATTCCGCCAAGAATGAAACAGGGGCAAATAAAAATAAAAGTAATCTATTTGATTGTTCCGCCATTCTCCCCCACCAGCTGTTTGTGTGGCAATAATGGCATTTATTAACATTTTTAGAGCAAGCTATTCATAATAATTAGAATTCTGGTTTACTATAGTGTTAGCTTGTCATTACAACAGAACAGTGTGGTATAGAAAGGGCAAGCACATGTGAGGTGATTGGGTAGAAAATAATGTATTCAAGTACGAATTCATTGTTTAAATAATTTCCTGGCTTGGTTGGCCTCAGCTTTTGCTATGACATATAGCTTCCTTTACTCCTGTACTTCCCTCCCCAGAGACTACAAGTTAATCTGCCCTGACGACCTAAGGTTCCCACTAAGGACGAGTACTGAGTCCGGACTCATTTTTCTGGGACAAAGGGTTAGGGGCAGATGACTGGAGCTCTTGTCACTACACTTCTTTCTTGTTCTAACATGAAACTTTTTGTTCCTGCAGTTCAGCCTCAAATGTTCACTCTACTGAAACAACAGCTCGAGCAGAAGTCGTCAACACAAAGTAAAGATTTGCAATTCTGTTGTCTGCTAGCACATCTCCAGCTCCAACTGTTTTTTATACAGTTATTCGGTCTCGGCTGGCGAGTCACACTCCCTTTGACAATATGCAATTATGCCACAATCCACAACAACAACAACAAAAAACACCACTTGCAAATATAACAGCAACATTTTTGACAACTACAAATTTTGAGATGCATTCTTTTTAATGTGTGCAAATGTACGCAAAGTGAATCCAAGCACTTTGCTAACACACTGTTCAACATATCATCAGACAAATGTCCCTGTCTCCTCATTACATGCATTCAGTCTTTCCAACATAAAATTCCAACTTCACACAAAGTGGTTTGGTTTGGTTTGGTTTAAGCAACAAAAGTACTTAGGTTTAGGAAAAGATTGTGGTTTGGGTAAAAAATAACTCTGGAAATGACGTTACTTTAGTGCGGAAGTGACGTGACAAATACGCCAGCGTTTGGGTTGAAAGAACTACGGAAGTGGCTTTACTTATGTACGGAAGTTACAAGTAAGACAACTTTGAGTTAAAATAACTGACAAACAAGTTGAGTTTGGGTTAAACTAACTATGGAAGAAGTGTTACTTAAGTATGGAAGATGTTTGGGTTAAACACAGCATTTTCTGCACTATAAGGCAAACCGGATTATAAAGCGCACTATCAATGAACGTGTCTATTTTCATACATAAGGCGCTCTCGTCTCGTGATGATGGAGTAACTCGCCCGGCGTTGCCTCCCCATCTTGGTGAATGTGTGTTCGCCTTCTGTCATCCAACACTCCCACGCAGCTCTCAGTTTAACTTTGAACTACCTGTTGACACCAATATCTAGCGGTTGGAGTTTTTTAGTTAATCCACCCGGAATGACGGCGAGCTCCCAATTAGTTTTCTTCACTTGGATTTTGACGGTGTCGGTGAGTGCCGTGATGCCCCAACAATCCATCCGGCGGTGCAGCTTTGTAGCTTACCAAAGTCGTAATAAAACATTTTGACAGATTTTTGAGCACCCTGTACCACAAAAAATTTGTTCAAGGTCAGTTAGCACAACCGGAACGGATACATAAGGCGTGCCAGATTATAAGGCACACTGTCGATTTTTGAGAAAATTAAAGGATTTTAAGTGCGCCTTGTGGTGCGAAAAATACAGTAACTGAGGAAGTAGTGATACTTAAGTACGAAAGTTACAAATATGGAAGAACTAACTATGGAAGAAGTGTTACTTAAGTATGGAAGTTTGGGTTAAACTAACTAAGGAAGTGCCATAACTTAAGTATGGAAGCAATGACACAAGTACTGAAGTTTCGTGACAAATAAGTCAAGGTTTGGATTAAAATAACTAATGAAGTGGCGTTAATTATGGAAGTTATGCGAAAAATATGTCAATGTTGACATCCGGTCTCACATTGGACACCAATCTTGGTCTCCTGGGTGACAGTCTGGCCTTTATGGACCCACCCATCCACCTCCAACCTCCTCCCTATGTGGCATTTATTACTTTTCATACTTCCTGGTTCACGATTACATGGATTAAATACGCATCGATTTTGTGGGCTATACATGGCAGTGCATTACTTTTCATACGTATAGCGACACATGGATTCCAGATTCGGAGGTGTGCCTGTCTGCTACGCCTGAAAAGGCTGTAATCTCAATTCTCATTTCATGCATTCAGGCGAATGAGAAGAAACGTGTTTTTTTCTGTGGCGAAACGATCATAGCTGCTGGGATTGAAATGTCCCGTCGGTGGGCTGATTATTCTCCCGCCACATCCTGCCGGTGGCTGTGACATGGCCATTATCTCAGGCCCAAGGATTAATTCGGTCACAAAGGAGAGGTCAGTGGCTCATGCCAGGGCCGAGAGAGCAGACTCTGGGGATTATACGAGGGGGACCAGCCATGAACGTCTTCTTCCGGCCTTTCTCCAATGAAATCCAAAGGTTTAAGGTCAACAGTCTCCCTAATTGCGAAGGTACGTCCCATGACAATACCGCTGCACACCATTAAAGCTGGAATTCCCTGCTAAAAGGAATTCCCTGCATTGTGCACCGAATCATTTTCCCAGTTCTGCCGCCGAATGGGATAACGCTGGGCTCTCAATTTAAGTACGAACCGGATTGAAACGCCAATCACGCTGAACCGACAATGAATACGCACCGAGAACGAGGCAGGATTTGATGTATTTGCACAATGCGGCTTTTGAATTAAATTCTATTTGAATTTCATGCGGCGACGTGAAAGCGCAGCCCCGTATAGCATGACATGTACTGTAAATTGGTATAAAATAACCGTGTCCTACATTCGCGAATCCACTAATAATGAGCAAAGGAAAAGGCTCATAATGAGGATCATTTTTTCATTAGGCTCGGCAGACAGAAGAGTCGGCGCTAATGTCATTCTCTTCTCTGATCTGAAGATCGGCGCTTCAAAGACTCAACCTGTATTATTCACTTTTCAGCTTGTCCTATTCCGCCCACCCCGGCACACTTTTGTGTTTCCACTTCCCTTTCTACCCATCGCCCTTAATTTTACTCAAGTCAGTCCTTTCATCTTCCCCTTTTCTTGCTTCATTGTGCAATGAATTGCCTCTTCACCTTTACTGATTTCTTCCCGGATATCATGTCCGTCTGTTCACTCCCCCGTCTCGCTGTCTTCCTGTCTATCGGACAGTTTCGCGGTTGTCCATGCGTTGCTGCTGACAGAAGCTGCCACCAACTGTCACTGCGGCCTGGCCAACCTGGGATTTAGGATGCCAGGACCAGGCACCACCGAGTCAAACCACAGCAGTGTAGATATTACTCAAAACTTCCTCTTCCTGACCCCTCCACGCCGCTACTCATTATTTATACATCAGCATCAAGCAGCCAAGTCCGTTGGCATTGGCACCTCATTGCTACCATTTTGAAATATTTAAACTACGGATCAACACTGTATTGCTTTTATGCACCATCACCCCCTATATGACTGCTTCTTTTTCCCCTTCAGTTTCGATTTGAACTTTTAGATAAAGTCAGTACACTCATGATCAAACGGTACATCAAACGGAATGAGGAGTCTACAGCCACGCTGGTGGCGATGCAACGAGGTACATTCGAACAGCATGCTAATATATTCACAGCGCAACATGCTGATGGTTCACGGATAATATCTACCGGCAAATTGCCAAATTAATCATGCATTTTTTATCTGTTTAAAATGTAGCGTCAAATATTTAAACATGCTGCTCTATGCAAATATATGTCTATATTTATTATTGGAAATCAATTGCAACACAAGACAATGACAAAGATGCCAGTCCATGGCGGCATCTGCCTGCTACAACCTCTGAAAGATCATTTGTGTTAACGAATTAAAGTGAAGTAAAATGATTTTCCGTTAATGCGTTATTATCGCATTAATGTTGACAGCCCTAATAATCACCAAAGTCACCATAATTCATCCTCTGATGACGAAGTCCTCACCGAATTGCGGTTAATCCAATAGCTGCTGAGATATTTCAGTCGGGACCATGTGGAGGCCAGACAGACCGACATTACCGTCTATAATCTGGAGGACCACAAGAGTCATGGAAATATAATTATTATGCAATAAAAATTAACTAAAATTAATGGAATTAATACATTTTGTTCACAAATTAATTTATTAATCTATGAATAAATGGACTGAATTACAAAAAAAAGCATTATTTGACATTTTAATGGGAAAATAAAAGAACTTGCAAATAAAAAGAATTTGCAAATGTAAAAATAATCCATCAATAAATACATCATCATCACAACAAATCATTTTACTTCTCCATTTAGCTTTTCCATTTAGCTTCTCCATTTAGCTTTTCCACTTAGCTTTTCTTAGCTTTTCCATTTAGCTTTTCCGTGACACTTTGAGCCTTGAGCTGGTAAAGTGAAGTAAAACAATTCAAATTAGCCACAGATTCTGAAATCCCATCATTTTCAAATTCATTCACGTATATTTAAATGATTCACTTATTAACAGTTTTGTTGTGTTTCTGTAAATCCCTTTTTAATTTGAACAATAGTTCAAATTAAAAAGGGATTTATTTATGGATTCGTATTTCATTTGTAAATTCTTCTTTTAATTGCCCATGAAAATGTAAAATAATAAATTAATTTCTATTTTACTCCATTTATTTAAAGGCTAATTAATTAATTTCGAAACAAATGTATTATTTTTATTGTAAATGCTTTATTGCTATTTCCGTGACTCTTGTGGTCCTCCATACACTAGAGCCATGCCTGGCTACAGAGGAGCACACAGCATTAAACATAAGAAAAAAAGCAAAGCTTCAGTCTCCAGACCTTTGTCGGGACTGATAAAGGAATCCATTATGTTAATGGATAATTTACAACCACCATGAAAAATGCTCATGCGACTGTAGCGACTTTGAAGAGCACCGTAAATCAAGTCAGTATAAGCTGGCGTGCCGAACACGAGACCACTCTCGGACATTGCAGTGGATTTTTTTTTTCAAAAGCCCAGAGCAAGTATCCAATGGTTAGCCTTTATTTATTCAACGGATTTTTCTCTTGATCTTTCCCTGCACTGCTGCGTACGTCCACACACGACTGAAAGAACTTTAATCCACGACTAAATGCTCGACGTCTTATGTGCTCGCAGGTGAACGTCACAACACATCGTCTGTTCGAGAGCTGCTATGCCGCTTTCATGTAGAACGTGAGATCATTATTGGCCCCGTTTGATCGGTTGCCATAGGAGACCAGCTGAAGGTCAAGTCATTATTCAGTCTTTGAAAATGAGAAAATACGGTCAGACTTTGTAAATTAAATAGGAAACTCCGCACATGAAGGGAAACTATTGATTGATATGTGTTCATAAATGATGCATGGACAGACAGACAGAAGCTCCTGGGTCTTTTAGCTGTCGCATACTCTAAGTAGGAGACAGTTATAATTAATAGCCTGACAGATCGCTGTGTGTGAAGGTACAGTACATGTGTACTGAATGATTGCTGTGCCGCTGAGTATTGCGGTAAGCACATTAAAGAGGAGCCTGTCGCCGAGTTCATGGACGAGCACACCAGCTCCCCAAAGGTGATGGATGATAGCGAGGTGTGCATCTGCATACATAGGCTCAGCTCCGCATGGCTTTCAATTAGAACTGTCGGCAACGCAGTCAGCGCCCCGCTGAGATAAAGGTAGGCAAACAAATCAATATGCATGGAGAGAGGCATTCCTCTAAAACTAACATCCCCTCCGAACACACATACACGCACTTTATGTTGCATTAAAACACATATAAATGCTGCAGTGACAACCACGGGCTACATATATGCAGCACACATACAGTATAGGGCATGCTTACAGTATACAGTCACACATACAGTACGCCACTGTGAGAGTATCCCTGACTTGGATAATTGTCGCCGCTGTAACTCAAAAGACAACATATCCCCCAGCTTTAGAATTAGCATATTCATTATTTAACTGGGGAGCAGCTGGCTAATTGGCAAATGAAATGCTTTCAATAATGTTCACATGAGAAGCAGAATTTGATTAAAGTGAATCTGGGGAAAATACAGAAAAAGGGAAATGAATATAAATGAGCATTTTTTTTGGGGGGGGGGGGGGGGGTGCAACTTTTGGGATGCGAATAAGAGATACGTCATAAGTGATGCCATAGCGCAGATGTACCAACTTTGCAGTGTGTTTGTGTGCAAATAAAGTGGTTCACAGTAAACAGAGTTTGACAATTACTGCAGTTTCCCATCCGGCGATAACTGTAAACGCTCCAAAACGAGACGGATATCACGCGGCTCGGCTCTGGCGCAGGTATTCTGGATTTAATGGACTGCCAAAGCTAACTGACTCATGTCAGCTTTCTAAATCAGAAAGGACGGAGGAGGGGGTCGTAAAAATGCCCCCGCGATTCTCGTCTCCGCTCATTCAAGTTAATGACACACACTCTCAGGCCATATATCAGGGTCTGTTTGATCCTGGTCAAGGATATTAAACTTTGATGGGTTCCCGCATCCGCTAGTCCTTTTTCCTTGCTTTGCAGAGGACAGTGCAGGGTTCATTCGATGTGTGATAGCCAACAGGAAATGACTCATAAACGCAGGCCAAAGTGGTGGCACCAAGCTGACACGGCTTCAAAAATGCTTCACATCCATTTTGGCAATTTTGTGATCCAAATTCTTGTGATCCACAACAAAAGGTGACATGTGTGTCAGCAGGGTGGCGTTGAAAGAGTGCCGGGAGAGCGGGAAGGGAGCGGCGGAGAGGTGGTGCAGCCGAGGAGGGGGGTAGAGAGGCTGGACGGAGGTGCCGTTGGGTCACAGCGGCAAAAGCTGGTGGTGGCCATCACCGCACATCATTTGGAAAGCCTGCTAAGTGGTTCCCACTAAGATACATGTACTATAGCGGTTGTGCTTGCAGCAAACCACTGCTGGATTACTGCTGGGTCACATTTCAAATAGTTGTGCTGCAGTGACGGATGACAGCATGCCGTCAGAGAAAACGGTCACGGATTTTGGGCACCCTGACCCAAAGGTTGGGGTCTGCACAGTAAAAGAGTCGCAGGTTTGAATCTGTGTGGAGTTTTCGCCCCGTGATAGCGTGGGTCCAGATTCTCCGGTTTCCCCCGGAGACGTGCAAGTCAGGTTAAGCCATGTGATAAGCTGGCGACCCGTCCAGGGTGTACCCTGTCTTTGCCCAATGTCAGCTGGGATCATCTCTGGTGACCCTGAATAGAACAAGCAGTTACAGATAATGCATGGATGATCCAGAAGTCACCCATTTCTGCAACTCTTTCTGCAAGCAAACAAATCATCTTGCATCTTGATATGGGTGTGTCAGAGTGTTGCCAGTGTGTGGAACGAGGCCATTCAAGTGCCATAGCGAGTTATATTTTCCAAGCGCACTTTCACGGAAGCACTTCTGAGAAAGCACTCATAACAAAGAGCTCCGGTGTTACCTCTGTTGTTTATTTTCCCATTTCCCGCTTTGCATTTAATTGTGCATGGTGACTGGTGGGTGAGCGCCGAGCTCGCTGACTGTGACGACCCTTTGTGTTGACGACTGAGTGGTGGCTGTTTCCACACAATAGCTGGCAAAGGCCCATGCTAACATTTAGAGATGGAGTCCCTGCTGGGTTTGCAGAGTATGCAAATGTGGCCCCACTCTCTCAAATGGGTTTTCCTTGCTCTTTTTCCCCTGCTGCTGTTGGTGTTGTTGTTGTTGTTGATAATAGTGTTTGTTGCCGGGCCGCATGGGGGAGGCGGGGGACATTGCAGGCTCCCACAGCTGAGCCACAGTGGCCTGGAGACAATGGGCATCCTGGGCGGCTCTGACGCAATGCAACAATTGTTTGAAGAAAGAGCAAACACGAGTCTGGAGAACACATTCATTTCTGCTCTGCACTGGAAATGAGCTGTACCATCTGGGCTGTGGTGGGCTTTCTAAAGAAACGGTAATCTGGAAGCTTTGGTAGGAACATATATATATATATATCAATGGAGCGCTGCGGGTTTCCGTGCAAGAAAGGTC
This sequence comes from Pterois miles, assembly GCA_947000775.1. Lineage (NCBI taxonomy): Eukaryota > Metazoa > Chordata > Actinopteri > Perciformes > Scorpaenidae > Pterois > Pterois miles. The sequence continues at coordinate 4,301,094 of CAMQGK010000500.1, read as the reverse complement.
CATTCTTTTAAGAGCATGACCATTTGAGCGAATCGCTCCTGGCTGTTAATGCTTTATCAGCTACTGTTTAAGGCAAAAATAACTTCCGCTATCAACGAACAGGAGAGTCCAATTTCAGTTTTCCAGTCATCCCTCGTCTCGCTTCTTGGTGTTAATGAGCTGTGGTTTCTGCGTTCTTATCGGCCTGTTTAATTATTCATACGGAGGCTGTTCTGTTTTGCCATTGTTGCCTGGAATCCTTCTTCCCTTAATTGTCTTTTTTCACTTTTAAGAAGTGTTTACATGTAGCCTGAAGGTGTGGTGAATGACAGCTTGAACAAAATTTGGCTGTTCTTGGTCACACGGTATGTTTGCGTGACATCCTTGATCGCCAGTTCCAGACTGCCTCTTAACACAGCAAAGCTTCTGTTGATGCATAACCATGAACGACCATATGGCTCAGAACATACGTAAGAGCGGGTCCATATCTGCTCTGCGGATACTTTGATATGTTGTTTGGCCATGAAAGGAAACTGCAGCTACGAGCGCTGCTGTGCCATGCATGCGATTGATGAATAAATTTCAGTGGCTACCACTGGGGAGACGCAGACTTTACATATGCTACCTCTTTTTATGATCTCCAAAAACATTCCAATACATTGTCTTTCTCTTTTATCCATTTCCCACCCCAACTTTCAGATATCTTTTGTTTCCATAGAAACTGGGTCTTATGTCCCATGCAATCTTCCTTCCCCACTGGATAAGAGTATCACTCCCTCCAAACAACAGCCTCGCCTGCAGCTCGCAATATCTAATGGGAATATTCTTACCGCAGAGATCCATCAGTCATATGTGGGCAATAACATGATACAGCTATGTATAACTTGCTGGCTTACTACCGACACACAGCAGAGGAATTGGGTGTATATGTTATGGGAATCAATAAGAAAGAGCTGGTTGTTGAGGCTGTACTGTAGCGGTGGTGTTGACACTGGTTTTGATGCTATGGATCAATTGTAACCACAGCTTTATTCTGTTCACAGGCACGTGGGGAACTGACGGGAACGCTGCAAACCAAAACCACTGTTTAACATCAACTCATGCAGGAATTAAAATACTGCACGATAATCATTGAGGCTGGAAATCAATAAAATGGGACATGGGATATGCTTTTGCTGATAAAGCTGAATTAAAATAAGTCATCTGTATGCTGCAGGTCAATTTTTTTTTTAATCATGCCTTATGTATTTTAGCATCATTCAGAATTTAAATGGATTTTAACAAACCATCTTCCAGTTTTATGGGTATGAATTTATCCCAGGCTACTAATGCTTTGATTCTCTTTGCCATTTCTGAAAAGCATTTTCACTCCACGAGGGTGGTTGACTCGGAAACGCAGATTAATTAAACAATTCAATGGCCCTGTGCCCTTCATCCGAAAAGGGCAACACTGCCAAAGAAAGTTAACAGATGGGACGGGAAGATGTGTTTCCATGCTCACATCGATCCTTTGAAACAAGACACAGATTGGCACTTGGATGATAATTTTGTGTGGGGTTTAGAATAATCAATGAGTGAAATAAGGCCAAAGCAACCAAGTGCTCAGCGCGCCACAAATCCACAAGTCGAGGTATAAAATTCACCACCGGATCTTATTTTGCCTGTTACTTAACCCTGCTGATGCTGGGTCAAGAGTTTCGCTGGCCTCCAGGTTTAAAAACTTCTGGGCTCCCATGATACTGAATATTTTAGACCTCAGCATGTGTGACCTGACCCTATAAGTGGGTCAATTAAGGTGGAATAGGTGAATGGCAGTTACAGCTTGACAGCCTGCTGATCCATGCCCACAACGGACCTTTAAAATGGCCAACCCACATCTTCCCAGACAGACAAAATCATGTTCGCTCATGCACTGCAAACAGGACCGTTATGCCTGAATTTGGCTCCACATCTCAGTGAACTGAGGTTGCATTTCAGCAGCATGAAAGTTCAAACTAGAATAACCACCTTGTGGTTTTATGCCTGTGCCAAGTTGCAGGTAACATCCATGTCTGTCCAAAATTATTTCATCCTATTAGACATTTGTGTGAAATTATCAAAATTAGGATAGTAATTCTTGTGAGGTCACAGTGACCTTTGACCACCAAAGTCTAATCAGTTCATCCTGAAGTGGACGTTTGTGCCAAATGAAATACAATTCCCAACAGGCATTTGTGAGATATCGCCTTCACAAGAATGGGACGGACATGAGGTCAGGGTGACCTTGACTTTTAATCACCAAAATCTAATCAGGTCATCACTGAGTCCAACTGGACATTTGAAGTTTGAAGAAGTGTACTCAAGGTGTTCCTGGGATACTGATTTTACGAGAATGGGATGGACGTAAGGTCACTGTGACCTTTGACCGCCTAAATCTTGTCAGTTGATTTTTGAGTCCAAGTGGACATTTGTGCCGAATTTGAGGAAATTAACTCAGCCGTTCTTGAGATATCATGAGAATGGGACGGACCTGAGGTCACAGAGACCTTTGACCACTTAAATCTTAACAGTTGACTTTTGAGTCCAAGTGGACATTTGTGCCGAATTTGAGGAAATTCGCTGAAGCCGTTCTTGAGATATCACAAGAATGGGACAGGTATGGGGTTGCGGTCCTGTGACCATCAAAAACATTTGATCTTTGAATCCGAGTGCACGTTTGTGCCAAATTTGAGGAAATTAGCTCAAGGCATTCCTAAGACATCACAAGAATGGGACAGATGTGAGGTTACAGTCCTGCGACCATCAAAAAACATTTGATCTTTGAGTCCTAGTGGACGCGAAAGCTGTTCTTGAGATATCACAAGAATGGGACGGACATGAGGTCACAGTGACATTTGGCCACCAAAACCTAATCAGTTCATCCTTGAGTCCAAGTGGATGTTTGTGCCAAATTTGAAGAAATTCCCTCCAGGCGTTCCTGAGATATCGCATTCACAATATTGGACAACCCAAAAACATGATACTTAAGCATAAAAATGGATCATTGGTCAGATTTACAACAACAAAGTGTTTTCCATTGTGAATGGGGAAGCAAAGCGAGGCCAGTCGAGAGCGTGACTGAATGAGGTAACCCCCCACTCACAGTTGAGAGGCCGTTTGATAAAACCTACTGTAATTAAGTTTACGGGCTGATTGTTGTGGATTATTTGCTAAGCTGACACTTGTCAAAATAGAACATGCATGCCTGTTGGCAGCTCACAGTGGGGATTTAACCAGGTTATTAAAGCTTTAACCCGTTTCAATTCAGCTTGCGCTAAATGGATAACAACCACAGAAATGGATTTCCATTTTATCCTAATTCACAGGATCATGCCCACGTACTCTATTTCCCGTTGGTTCTCCTTTCAGAACATCCATCTGCATTAAGCGTTTCTCTTTCATCATCTGTTAGTATAATTTCATCTCGTAGTCGAAGCGCTGAAAGAGATGGGGGGGCTGCTTTTCAACCAGAAAGGGCATAATATATGCTACGAAACAGAGTGCAAAGGGGAGATGCACACATCTACATAACTAATAGTGATTGCGAAATTAATTACTGCTTGCATACTGGTAACCTGTTATTCTGAATGATCTGACTCTAACAGATGGAGACACAGATCTAAACACAGGAGGAAACCATTCACTTCGGCCCTATTTAGTTGTGCTGACCAAGATACTTCATGCCATGTTGTAAGACAGGCCAGGGTAAAGGTACAGCAGCAGCGATAAGGACTGTGCTTGGTGGGGATTGAGGAGGCAATTATAAAAAGCCAAACAAACAGCGGGTCGATGATGTTTTAATGTGCTTAGGGGGAGATATGATGTGGACATTGTTTTCTTAAAGGGTAACTTCTGTGTTTTTTCAACCCTGACCTTATTTTCCTATGTTTTTGCATATAAGCTTTAAAGGCAACGATGGCAACAGCAATTTTTGAAAATGGTCCAGTATTGAGCAACAGCTGTGCAGCCGGGAGCCACCGAACGGGACGTGGTATAAGCATATATAACACAAAAACATGGGAAAATAGGGTCCAGGTTGAAAAATACCAATGTTACCCTTTAATTGTACTGTGATTGGACTTGTTTAATGAGTTCACTTTTGTCTAGGGTTCAAAAATTGATCATATGTATCCCAATTAGTTTTTTCACCTTTAACCACTGTGTTTTTCTAATCAAAACAGCGTACACTAATGCCAAACTGGGTCATTAGGGCAGGACCAAGCTCCATTAACCTGCGAAAGAGAATCAAAAAAAAGTTGCAACCTCAATGAAGCCAGCCCCTTGTCCAATTGCAGCTAACGATTTACTGTATCGCATCCTCTGGCAGCGTTCAATTGACACAACATAGCACACAAGTCTCTTAATAGCTCGTTCAATCAGTCATTTACGACTCACTAGGGTAAACTCGGCAGTCCCAGTGCACTGAAAAGATGGGACAAAAAGTTTCACTCATCAGACCATTAAGCCTAAACAATGCCAGCGCGACTTGAACATACAAGAGTGGCATAGTGGAGTTTCTGCTAGTGGATGGCTCAACGGAGATGGTCTGTTCCACTGCCGCTCTCTGTGAGAAAACAACAAATGTTTGGTTACGCCTGGAATGTTTGAACAGATGGAGAGCCTTGTCTGCCAATCACGATCGCCTGAAGGTAGCCCGCCCGGATGCAGCGAGCCACAGGCAGGAAACAACGCCTACACCACGCTCGACTTCACATACGTGACCGTCTCCCACGTCAAACCCCTCCCTAGTAAGCTTGTCTTTGCAGAGCGCCGCCTCCCCTGACCCAAACCCACTCCTCTCGTTACCTCAGCTGTTTTCTCAGCGGAGCCCTGCACTCCTTCATTACGGGGCCTCGTTGCCCCCCCCCCCAAAGCTCGTTATCGATAACTCGGCACTGAGCGGCCCGGCTGATTGGAAAGAGTCGCCGCCGAGGTCCAACGGATGGGTGGGGGCGAGTGGGGAGAATTCATTAGAGCCTAGTGGCACCACTAAATCTGATGCAGCAACTGCGACTTATGCCTTCGTCTGATAGGAACAATTTATTGGAGGGGAGTCTTTCCCCCAGCGTGCTATGATGTGGGGATGAGAGGGGCTGTAAACACTGGGCTCTCCTTGCGGCACACAGCGATAACGGTGGCAGAAGGTTATCTGCAACGGGAGTGATGTATGCATGGTAAATACGGGAGTGGCGTTCGACTGCCTCCCTCTCCCTACACTCTCTCATGGCCTCATGCCTTTCATCTTTACTGATCTGATCTGCTAAAGATCTGGGGTAAACACTGTACGCTTGAGGTCGCCTCAAGTGAATTTTACACCCAGCTTGACTAAACACGGAACTGAATCATCATCTGCAACCTCTGAGTGACCATTTAACTCTTCGGCTGTTTTCACATATAGTCCTTTACGCCTTCTGGGGTCTAAGCCATTTTTTTGGTATTTTTAGTCCACCTGGAATCTCAACACTATAATACACAGTCATGACAATTACATTTTTTTTTTTTCAGGGCAAACTGGGCTATAAGAATATGTAGGCTATAGAGACCATTAGGACAGAAATAAAACAGAAATTGAATCTCACAGAAATGTATTCAAACAACACAGAGAACAATAAGGAGCAAAGTTTTGGGCTTTTGTAAAATGTTCTCCCAAGTCTTGGGAATCGGGGAAAATCATTCAAACCAACACGCATCAAAAGTTAATTAATTGTTTACAAAATCCTGTTTTCTTCTGTCCATTTTTCTACAAAAGAAAGATCGCTTCTCTAAAAAGAGTACCTATCTGTCCTAGTGTCAACCCCAGGGGGTTAACACAAACCGTCCTCCTTTCTTTTTGCATTTACATTGTTGGTTCTGGTCCACGTCAGCTCTAAACGGCCTCAGTCCTCTTTCTGTGTATGCTATAGTCACTGGATCTCAGACCCACATCATCCTACTGAAATAAAGTCATTAAGCTCATAAAAATCTGAGTGGTGTATATAGGAAAATGCAGCGCTTTTGTGAAGTTGCTGCCACCTATGTTTTATGGTGTTTTAAGATGTCGTTTGGGACATCATTTGGGAGCAGGACTGACACAGACAGAAAGGCACATTCTCTATCTTGGATGCCATTAGTCTTGAAATGCAACGGTACATATGGTTCCTGCGGTACTGTAGGAAAACCTGTACCATTAGATCTACAGAATTTTTGCATCAGCTAGGTACCGAAGTATTGGTTTCCGTGACATCCCTAAAGCAAACCTTGGGTACTTTGTGGTCACAGTGTACAGGTTAAGCGAACTGCAACACAGACGTGAAGTGAAACGTACTCAGAACACCTCCCAAGGTGATCAGATCAGTTTGTTTCAGAGTTCTTTTGGGGTGTTCACATATGTGAAGAGGCTGCTGACTAATCAATCGCTCCGAGTTTGTTTGGAGGGCTGAAAGGGCCCAAGTGTGAAAACACCCTTAATGGCTATGAAACTTCACACACACACGTCTGTTTAGCGTATACCCCAATTGACACTCCAAGTGGCCCTTAAAACAAGCCACTGAATACTGATTACAGGCTCCTTCATTAGCATGTCTTTAATTGGGGCTGTGTTTGTATTCTTTCCCGCCATGCAGCTACTTAAACCTTCCGCAGGGCTCTCGGATGTGTTTACCGCCGCGCTCGGGTGACTGAAACAGTGCTCTGGCTCGGGGACAAAGGAAACAATGTGCCTGTTTAAGGCTGTTCTGCTCGGTGACAACCCTCTGGCAAGCAGAGGTAGCTTCTCTTGTGGCTGCGAGAGTAAAGAGACGATGGTGGCCGGGAAACAAGATAGACGCCACTGGATGGCAGCTTCCTGGCCTTTATGATGTTACAGGTCGTCTAAGCATATACGAAATCTATGCACACACACTTTGCGCACCCTTCACCCCAATTTCTGTCGCCGTGCCCGCCGTGCCCTGCAGAATCTCATCCATCGATCTGTCTGAGTAAATGTACTATTCACAATCTGTCTCCTCGCTTCTAATTTCCATTTGAGCAATTGGCCGGTATGGCTGGAGCGTTGCCCAGAGGCTGAACTCCATGGAGAGTGACTCTATTGTCTAGTGCTTTATTTATCCCTCTCTGGACTGGAAAACTACAGCCCCCCTCCGCCAGCCACCTCCCTCCAGCTGGGCAACCAGGAGGAGCAGAGGGAGCTGTCTGCTACAGCCACATCTACTATCTGTCTCATGGCGTTTAAGGGCACTTTAACAAACCAACATTTAGTGTGTATAAAATCTAATGTGCTTTATTTGGGTGGTTGTGAACACAATAATCATACTCTGGGATGGTTCATTTGGGTGGTTGTGAACGCAGTAATTGAACTCTATTGCGGTTCGTTTGGGTGGTTGTGAACGCAGTAACTGAACTCCATTGCGATTCATTTGGGTGGTTGTAAACGCAGTAATCAAACTCTGGTGCGGTTCGTCTGGGCGGTTGTGAATGCAGTAATTGAACTCTGGTGCGGTTCGTCTGGGCAGTTGTGAACGCAGTAATTGAACTCTGTTGCGGTTCGTTTGGGCGGTTGTGAACGCAGTAATTGAACTCTAGTGCGGTTCGTCTAGGCGGTTGTGAACGCAGTAATTGAACTCTAGTGCGGTTCGTCTAGGCGGTTGTGAACGCAGTAATTGAACTCTAGTGCGGTTTGTTTGGGCGGTTGTGAACGCAGTAATTGAACTCTAGTGCGGTTTGTTTGGGCGGTTGTGAACGCAGTAATTGAATTCTAGTGCGGTTCGTTTGGGTGGTTGTGAACGCAGTAATTGAACTCTATTGCGGTTTGTTTGGGTGGTTATGAACGCAGTAATTGAACTCTGGTGGGGTCTGAGGCCCTGTCTACACATATACAGGTAGTTTTAAAAACTGACATTTTCCAGTCCACTCAACCTGCAACAAAGTATCTCGAGCGCAAGCACGAATCCAAACGTTGGCCGTAATATTTCCATGTCACATGTTTACATGTCAGCAAGTGAGATCACAAGTTCAGAATCAAGGAATTTTGTTTCCGCCCTTCCCGCTCCTTTTCCTTCAGTTTCATTACAGTCAGTTCAATAGCAGTTATTGTTGGTGGGGGGTAGGGATGCACCGATACCGATACAGGATCCGACTCAAATACCTGAATCGGGTATTAGTGACATTGGATCTGATCTACTCAGTTCGATTCAGTGTTTATATACTATATACATTATAGACTGGAATTATAATTCCTGTTTAAGTTTTGACAGATTTTTGCTGCGTTAAAAAGTTCACACTTTAATTGTAGTTCCTGTTAAGTTTGAAGATATTTTACCAAATTACTTGTATACACTTTATTATTTTAATAATGAATAAAAAATCAGTTAATTTTTCAGACTTTTTACCAAGTTGCTGGTGTCCGATTTATTACTTTGGTAAATAAATAAAGAAATGTGTTAAATTTTAAGATATTTTTTAATCAAGTTGCTAATTACTTTAATAATAAAAAATATACTTATTGTTACATGTTATTTTACAAAGTTAGGAAAGCACTGTTTAAATCAAGCCTGATGTTCGCTTACATATACAAGGATGATCCCAGTAACTTTCACACAGTAAGTCATACAGCTTATTAATTAAACATTTTTATCGGATCGGTACCCTGTAATAGCCGATAACTAAAGCCCCGGTTTCAATGTAAGTATTGGGACTGAAACGTCTGATCAATACATCCCTAATACTGACTAGCCAAATGGACAATGGCTTGTGAAAGTGCCCTAAGGGAGCTCTGGCAACCTAAAAGAAGTTCTTTTCCGACTTGCTTGTGGATTCATTGTGGATACCAAGTGACTGCAATATTCACAGACAAATTAGCATTTTGCACTTGTTATGAAACTACACAGTGAGCCAAGATGTTCTGACAGCAGCAGCTGTTTCAAAGAGGACCAATAAAAATGTCATAAATTACATGATATGCTTATAGTTTGCAGGTAATAAAGCACCAAGCAAAGCAAATTTATCAAAAGAAACGATCAATGAGAAGCTGTTATGCTCTGGGGAGACCACCTGGATGACCTTAGATGACCTTTAGGGGGTTACAGAAGCAACAATACACCTTTTTGTCAAATCGAAAGTGCTTTGATTTATTTTACAGGATGATAATAGTACAAAAAGAACAATTACACCTCCGAGTCTTCAGAGGTAATCCTAAATGAGTCTTCCTGAAAATGGCTAATGCAATCTGGACCAGTTTTTGTGCTACAGCTGTAAGGAAATGATTTAAAATACCAAGTAGCACCAACAGTCTTTCAACTCTTAAAATCAGAAGAAAAAAGTACAAGAGTACAATTATGTTATGCTTATTATAGATGAACCTGCATTTTACTTGTCATTATGACAGATAGTGCCTTACAGCTTGGCTTAAAGTGAGATCCACAGCAAAAGAAATCTTTCGTGTGACACGACAAAACCCATCAGCGCTGATCTTTTCACTGGCGAACACTGGCGACAGACGACATAGAACTGTGTCATATATGCCTGCAAACAAACCAGCCAACACTTAAATATTGCAGAGTAAATGATCACCGTGGAAGGGTCGCCAGACTATAACAGCTATCACACATAGAGACAGACAACCATTCACGCGAGTCAGCAGTTAACTTGCATGTCTTTGGACTATGGCGGGAAACCGGAGCACCCGGAGAAAACCCATGGCAACACTTGGAGAACATGCAAACCCCACAGAGAAGGGCCCCGAGACGAATTTGAACCTGCGATCCTTTTGCATCACATTGGCATGGTGGACTGGGGCTAGGGATTGCGTTAATCTCAGCATTAGCCAGCCCTGCTGCTGCTTTAATTACGTTTGCTCAGCACTAGCTATGCTAACAGCTAGCTACGTGCCACAATTTCTCCTCTGTAGCGAGCCAAGTTTCAGGTGGAAGATGCCGCGGAGGATTGTGCTGACTGAGCAACAGGGCATGCAGAAGGAATTATATTCATCCATCCATTATCTGTAACCGCTTATCTTATTCAAATTCGGAGGGGCTGGAGTTGATCCCAGCTGACATTGGACGAAGGTGACGTACACCCTGGACAGGTCGCCAGACTATCAGAGGAATGACACAACCATTCGCGCTCACATTCACACCGACGGGCAATTGAGAGTCAACAATTAACTTGCATGTCTTTAGACTACGGGGGAAACCGGAGCACCCGGAGAAAACCCACACCAAAACATGGACCCCAAGCCAGATTCAAACCTGCGACCTTCTTGCTGTTTGGCGACAGCGCTGGCCTGCAACTTCTTTTCTAATAATAGTATTGTCATGTATGTGTGTCATAGTGTGTATGCATGCATGTATTTCAGGTACGCTCACGTGTATGCCAGTTTTTTTTGTACATATAAGTAAATGTGATACTCAGGTGGCAGAAAGAGAGCCGTCAAGCGACGGACCCACGGACATTCGCCGTCTGTGAAACGTCAATAGGTACAACCTCATGCTTGTTGTCCTTCCCTGTCGGCCAGTACTAAGCAGGCAACAGATGGCCTGCTGACATAATAAGCTGTATGATGGCCATGAACACACACAGTTGGGGCAAAGAGACAAAGATAGAGCTACATCTTCCTGGTACTATAAAGAGTAGAGGATAAAAAGGAGGCAGAGTGGAGACGGAGAGGACACAGATGATTGGCTCGTCTCCACTGCAGCTGCAGGATGTGCACTGCAAGAAATAACTTCACAAGGAACTTAAAACCAGACTAATCAGTGTTTCTTGCTCAGTTTCACTACACAGCCTACAGCAGCGCTGATGGACAGATGTCACAGTGTACTGACCTATTCTGAAGTGCCTTCATCATAGGGCCGTGTATACGCCCAAATCTGGCGATATGATACGTATCACGATATAGGGGTTATGATTCAATGTACTGCGATATAAGGTGATATACTGCTTTTTAATTTGAGGAACTGTCAATTCCACAAACTGGGGGGGGGGCTGCTGGAGCCGATCCCAGTTGGGTTAATGGGGCGAAGGCGGGGTACACCCTGGATAAGTTGCCAATCCATCGTAGGGCACATAGAGACAGACAACCATTCACGCTCACATCCACACCTAGGGGCTATTTAGAGTCATCAGTTAAGCTCACCTGCATGTCTTTGGACTGTGGGAGGAAGCTGGAGAACCCGGAGAAAACCCAGAGGATGGATAGTACTCGGAGAGAACTAACCACTGCACCACCCCTTTCAGAAGGCACATAATGTACATAACGTATCCCAATATTTGATATTTTTGATATTTTCTTACACCCCTATTCTAGTAGAAACCCAAAATACAAGTATGCACCTGAAAATAAGCATAAAAGCAAAACTATGTCAAAACATCTGTGTACATACTCATGCAGTATAATCAAAGTCTCATTTCGTATTCCATCTAAATAAATCTCTGGACAGGAAATGTTCAACCTATACAGTCAAAACATGTCATTCAGTTAGATATGTTTTGAAAATATCAAGTGCTTGGAACACTTATAGTTGGATGGAGGCAGAGAAATTATTCCTCTATAGTTATTTATTTCTACACATGAGCATTTGATGCAACTTTATTGCCATTTTTCATGTTTCCTGGATTTTTAAGGGTCAGAAGAGGACTAATTGACTTGTTTAAAGGAGTGTTTTTTCGCTGTCACCATGGGGAGAGGAGATGAGGCAGTTAGTCCTCTGTGCCATCGAATTAACGCCTTCTAGATTCCATTCATTACAGCTCCGGCAGGGAAAAAAGCACATCCACCAGACCCCCGTCAGGCTGCGCTGACTCATAAATCTCATGGTCCTGATCTAGGGTTTGCCTCCGAAGCAGACCGTGGCCTTGTTTTGAAATGCTAACGCACCCCACTAGCCATTAACTTCGAGTCGTGCCTTTGGATGTGGTGAGTCATTGCGTGAGCGGGCCTCTCTCGTCGGCTTCGCAGTTCAAGAAGCTCTGCGAATGTATGAAACTAATATGGATGGTGGCGGTCACAGAGGCGGAAATAAAGCAATTTGAAGTCCTTGAGTTTGGAGAGCTCTGCGCTGAAATGTGTGCGGTTAATTCAATGTCCACTTAATGAGATGGAGCCCTAATGAGCTGGAGATATGGATATGCACACATATATTATCTCAATATCCACAGGAAATAACACCAGTCACTCTCTGTGGGAGACTGCAGCATTGATCTGTTGTGAAACTGAGATACATATCATCTTATTATCATATCTTTATATGCCTAGAAATTCGTCTTTACTCAAACAAGGGTAAAACTGTTTTGAAGATATGAACAAACTGCTCTCTTGGCTGCCAAATATGTATCTGGATATTGCAAGCGAAAGGGAAGCCTGTGAGACCACTTCTTATTATATAACGCTATCAACTTTGTTTTATCCCAGTTTTCTGTTAGAAGGAATTGGTCTACTGGGTTTGACTGTTTTCTTCTGAATATTATTATCTTTTCTTCCTGAGAAAAATGTACACTGCATGGTCAAAATGATGTGGACGATCAAATGTCAATATGGTGTGACAACAGCCTCCGCCTTCCAGGAAGGCTTTCCACCAGATTTTGGAGCCAAGCTACAAAATTTTTAAAATAGCAAGTTCTTATTGTGACCTCAGTATCGTGATATCGTATCGTGGGTCCTCGGGGGTGGTACTGCTGTCGCTTTACTGCGCCATTGTGACGAAGAGAGAGCTGACCCGGAAAGCTCTCTATCTACCGGTCAATCTTCGTTCCTACTCTCACCTATGGTCAAGAGGGCTGAGTCATGACCGAAAGAACTAGGTCGTCGTACAAGCGGCCGAAATGGTGTTTTTCCGGAGGGTGGCTGATGTCTCCCTTAGAGATAAGGTGCGAAGTTCAGTCATCTGTGAGGGACTCGGAGTAGAGCGGTTGCTCCTTTGCGTTGAAGGGAGCCAGTTGGTTCGGCATCTGGTGAGGATGCCTCCTTGGCGCCTCCCTAGGGAGGTGTTCCAGACACGACAAGCTGGGAGGAGAACCCGGGGAAGACCCAGGACTAGGTGGAGAGATCATATCTCCACACTGGCCTGGGAACGCCTCGGGATCTCCCACTCAGAGCTGGTTAATGTTGCCCGGGAAAGGGATGTTTAGGGTCTCCTGCTCGAGCTGTTGCCCCCGCGACCCGACCTGGATAAACGGTTGAAGATAAATGATGAGTGTGAGTGAGTGGGTCCTCTAGTAGAGTGAAAAGAGTAGTTCGAATCTGGCTTGGGGCTCTTCTGTGTGGAGTTTGCATGTTCTCCCTGTGCTAGGTTTTCTCTGTGTGCTCCGGCTTCCTCCCACAGTCCAAAGACACGCAGGTTCAGAAGAAGAAGATAGTCCTTTATTAGTCCCACTAGGGGAAATTCAATTTTTTCACTCTGTTGTTTAACTTATACACGGTACATGCAGACCCGAACACACACATGCACAAACATGCAACAATGGAGAGATGTCAGAGTGAGGGGGCTGCTCCTGACAAGCGCCCCGAGCAGTTGGGGGTTTGGTGCCTTGCTCAGGGGCACCTCGGCAGTGCCCAAGAGGTAAACTGGCACCTCTCCAGCTACCAGTTCACACTCAGTTCTCGGTCCATGTCAGGACTTGAACCGGTGACCCTCCGGTTCCCAAGCCAACTCCCTACAGACTGAGCTACTGCCGCCCCCTGAGCTACTGCCGCCCCCAACGATGATGATGACTATAAATTGCCCGAAGGTGTGAATGTGATTATGAATGGTTGTCTGTCTCTATGTGCCCGGCACTGAACTGGCCACCAGTCCAGGGTGTACCTTCGTCCGAGCCTTCTTTGCCATTCTGCAATGCATGGGTTGGAGGGGAAGAGTTACTGCGTTATGCAAACCCGATGCCATTTGCTGGCAGGAGGAGAGTTCAGAGATTATTTTTACTTTATTCTTTACAGCTACGACAGCTCTCTGCATGTGTTCCTGCTACAATACACAGCTTCTACCTGCCACCCTGACGACTCTGGATTGGTTCTGCTATGCAGGTTTTTTACACTCTGACTGCTTCAGACGAAGCATCCCCATAGTTCTGGCCATGTAGTACATATATTCCCTGTATTCAAGAGCATGTAATTGTAGATAGATAGAAAGATACAGCAGACAGATTCTCCATTCATTTCTTGTACATGTCATCGAGGTCCCACAGATGCTACAACATGAACACGTTAATGACTCATTCATATCTGACAGGGTCTCTTTAATTCCTCATTAACACAGATCATGGTGCATGTCAACTGACACGGTTCACATGCTCACTTATGACTGACATGAACAGCTGTAGGTTTGGTAAAACATGATGTAAGTGTAAGGATGGAGAAGTCCCATGTTGGGGTAAGTATTTGTTAGTGCCACCAGCGCCTAAACCTGAACGCAGTCCAGTCCTCGCTGGTGGGCCACAGCTCACCAATGTCCTCACTGATTGGCTCAATGGCGCTTGACGGCCGAGGTGATTGGATCAACAGTGCGTGAGATCCAGTTCGATTGGGTGAAGTGACCACCGGCTGAATGCCGAGGACGCAGCTGCTCGCCACGCTTGCTACCCTCCGTCCGAATACCACACACACACAAACGGCTGGTGTGACGGCGTACACCCGCTGGAGAGCATGTTGTAGCTCCATATGTAGCACCATGCTGTGCTGCCCTAGGGAGGCATTACCATTTAGATTAGGGGGAACGATCCAACAGTGCTAGACGGAGCCATGGCTCATGTGGTGGACACACTCTCAGGAAACGACACTTCTCGACCACAACCTGCTGTTGCTGTCTGTCCCAGTGCCAACACACTATTAGCTGGAGTACCATCCATCATGAAACCTCTCCGGTTTTGGACGCTGAATTCATCCTCTCCATCTCTGTCTTGAGGCCGATTTGTCTTTTGCAGACGTGCGTACAGAAATACATCCACGAAATATCTGTATGTTAACCTGTTGTTTTGATTCAGAGATATAGTATATGCTAACTTACATTATATAATGGGATTTGAGTCAGTTCAAGTTACACCATCCTGCTGCTGTAAGTATTACAGCTGTGTATTAGCAAGAATCTTGTGATATGATACATGATACAAGGGCAACAATTCAATATATTGCAATACTGTAAGCAAAGAGATATATTGCGATTTTTAACACACCAGAATTAAACCATTTTACGATGGCAAAACTGATGGATTACGAAAAATGGTCATGTCTGTCAAGGCGAGACTCATGGGTACCCATAGAACCCATTTTCATTCACACACCTTGAGGTCAAGGGACCCCTTTCATAATAGCCATGCCAGTATTTCCTCCCCAAATTATTGAAGAAATATTCTGTATTTTTTGCATTATAAGGCACACTATCAATGCACATGTCTATTTTCATATATAAGGTGCTCTCGTCATTATCCGAGTCAGTGTCGTTGCTGTTACTTAGCTGTTCGGTTGTGATTCCGACCTTTGTGAAAGCTTGGATGATGCTGATACCTTGACCCAGGCATCCACGATCCCTTGGCAGATAGTGGAGTAACTCGCCCGGCGTTGCCTCCCCGTGTTGGTGAACGTGTGTTCACCTGTCATCCGATGCTCCCAAGCAGCTCGGAGTTTAACTTTGAACGACCCGTTGACACCAATATCTAGCGTTTGGAGTTCTTTAGTTAATCCACCTGGAATGACGGCAAGCTCCAAATTAGTTTTCTTCACTTGGGTTTTGACGGTGTCGGTGAGTGCTGTAATGCCCCGACAATCCATCCGGCGGTGCAGCTTTTTAGCTTACCAAAGTCGTAACAAAACATTTTGACAGATGTTTGAGCGCCCTGTACCACATAAAATTGGTTCGAGGTCAGTAAACACAACCAGAATTGATACATAAGGTGCGCCATATTATAAGGCTCACTGTCGATTTTTGAGAAAATAAAAGGATTTTAAGAGCGCCTTATAGTGCGAAAAACGCGGTAAATTATTTAGCTTTCTTCTCGTCAACATGCTTGGTACCGATGGATTCCTCGGGTTTTCGTCGCTCTAGCTTCAAAACTGAGTGCGCTACAACCTCCGAAAGATTGAATAGCGGCCGGGCACGACAGCAGTCCATCGTTTTTTTATCGGTGCAGTATTTTGGAGAATCGATACAGTATTGCATAGTGTGTAGTGATATTTTCTTACACTCCTAGTAATAAGTTTTAACCCCTGGCTGAAGATAGTCCCCAACAAATGCACTGTTTACTTCTGTTTGAGTAGTTTACTACAGTTCCCAGCTCTCGACGTTACTGTGAGGAATGTTTAACTGGTTATAAAACAGTTTCAATTTAATGCTCATGCCTCTATATGATCTACAGAAGACCAACAGCAAGGTGGTGGAGGGAAGGGAGGCGCCAGAGAACCAGAACCTGGACTGAGCAGGGCACACTGTCAGACCCTGCTGCAGTAAAACGAGAGGTTTTCTTAAGGGACTCTGGTGGTAAGAAACAAAAAGTTCCTCATAGTAGCTTTAAGGAAATTAGTTAGCCTTGTTTAAAAGTAAAACTATATATTTGTATCTCGTTTTTACCTTTTCAATAATTGGCTTCGGACCGAGGGAAAGACAGGGCAGGGAAGATGAAGCAAAGTCGTTTCATGGGGTTTGTTGGTAAAACAGAAAACAGAGATATAGAATACTACCAGCTTGATCCTTTAAGTAGGCCTTCCGTTCACAGTAAGCCTCATGTAAATAAAACATTCCCTCCATGGCTGAACAGACTCCCAAGATGGCTGGAAGTATCATAAAGCTATCGGATATTTACCCACAATGCAGTGGCTACTATCCATGCCCACGAGAATCTGCTACAGAAAATGTCACATTGACTGCTACTTTTTGAATCTTTGCTCTTTTTTTGTGATGTAACTGTAGTCGGGATGAATGAGCAGCTTCTGAAACAAACCTCCCTGATCGTCATACTGAATATGAATCTCAGCCGACATCTTTTCGCTCTGTTACCGAGCAGGAAGCTGACAAAGGCAGTGGGCAGAGGGAGCCCAAAATTGTCATCGCACTGCCAGTATAATTCACAACGATAATGGGTAATTTATCCATGCTCATTTTCTAGGTTAATTTACTAATTGGACTCGGTGGGAAATTGGTTAGGAGCGAAAAAAAGAAATGAAGGAGAGGGTACAGCATCAGAGCAGGCTATTGATAAATTGGTAATTACAGATTAACTGAACTTTGGGCGCAGCGATTTATAGTTTATTTTGGCTAATTTTAGCAAATCACATTACTATTTAGAGGGCGGCATGGTGGTGCAGTGGTTAGCACCACCGCCTCAGAGCAAGAGGGGAGTTTGCATGTTCTCCCTGTGATAGTGTGGGTTTACTCTGGGTGCTCCGGTTTCCTCCCACAGTCTAAACACATGCAGGTTAACTGCTGACTATAAATTACCCATAGGTGGGAATATATGCATGAATGGTTGTCTCTATGACTTGGGGCCCTTCTGTGTGGAGTTTGCGTGTTCTTCCCGTGTTAGTGTGGGTTTTCTCCGGGTACTCCGGTTTCCCCCCACAGTCCAAAGACACAATTATTGACTGTACATGACCTGTAGGTGTGAATGTGAGCATGAATGTCTGTCTCTATGTGTCAGCGATGTGATAATCTGGTGACCCACCTTCAACCAATGAAACCATCCATCCATCGTCAACCGCTTATCCCGTTAGGGGTCGCGGGGGGCGGCTGGAGCTAATCCCAGCTGGCATTGGGCGAAGGCGGGGTTCACCCTGGACGGGTCGCCGACAGGTCGCAGGGCACATAGAGACAGACAACCATTCACGCTCACATCCACACCTAGGGGCAATTTAGAGTCATCAATTAACCTAAGGAAGCCGGAGTACCCGGAGAAAACCCACGCTTACACGGGGAGAACATGCAAACTCCACACAGAAGAGTCCCAAGCCAGAATCGAACCTGCGACCCTCTTGCTGTGAGGCAACAGCGCGAACCACTACACCACCGTGCAGCCCACCCAATGAAACTGGTTAAAGATAACGAATTAGAAGCAAGCAAATTCGCAAATTCGTCACCAGTGCACACACTTACAACTGCAACCACACACACTTCCCCTCGATCAGGGTCCTCCCAGTGCAAATCTCAGCACTCAGTAGGTGCATATTCCATGAATCAACAACTTGTACACTGCAGCCAGCTATCTGGTCAGCAAGTGAATATGCTGTGGGAGAAAGAGATGGCCGTTGCAGCGTCTCTCCGGCAGCAGCGTCCTTATCGGTGGCAGGGAGCCGCTGGCAGGGAATGGCAGCCCGTCACGGCTCTCTGGGCCGCCAGGAGATGGCCATTATCACTGGCACTCCATGGCTGTGTGCGCCACTATCTTCACTCGCAAGCTTCCTCTTTATGTGACATTTTTCCAAAGTGTGGGCATGTGCCTTTCTGATTTCTTCATGAGAGAGGTTCTCGATACCGACATCAATACTGGCTGAAATGTGAAGGAATGAAAGTTCGTACTGGTCAGAGGGCTGCTCACTTTCCACTATAACATCTGAACCTGGATTTTGGTAAGTGGGAGCTAGTGATGTAGTTGAGATCAGAGCTTAATATTCAAAATACATTTCAACGTAGAATATTATGGACTCAAATACGCCTCTTAATACATTAGCGAAAAGATAACTATTCAACAAGATTAATAATCTAAAGCTCAGGTTAAAGGGGTGGGAATAAATCACAATGTCTCCTGGATAGTTGCAATTATTATTAAATTCATATTTTAACTTATAATACTAATTGTATTCACACTGCTTTAAAGCACACAGTATATACATACAGGTAGTATATAAGTAGGTATGAATTTATTTTATTGATTTATTTAATATAATTAGTTTTCATTAATCTTTTAAAATTAGAATTTGCTTTTTTATTTTTATATTTATTTTATTTTTTGTGTATTTATTATATATAATAAATAAATACACTATATATGTATAAATATATAAAATATAAATGTATTTATATTATATTTTATTTATTTTTATTATATGTATAAAAAGATATATCAAATTTTCTTTGTTATGGTTAAGGTTGTCATTGTCATTTTTCTTAAATAAAAATTAAATAATAAAAACGCATCATGAAAAAAAAAAAAAAGGCCAGCCATGTTTACCATGTCCACTATCACAGGTTAGCGTGTTAGCGGGCTTACTTTTGCTAATTAGCGCTAAACACAAAGTAAAGGTGAGGCTGAGGGGAAGGTAATTAGTTATTAAAAAAGTGACATTTAGAAAAGTGTCAAATATCATCAAAGTAAAGTCACTGAGACCATAGACTGTACATAAGAAGTGGTTTGTTGGTGTTTTAGACACCTCCAGTTTGGCATTTTAGCCGTTGCCATCTTGGTTTTTTGCAACTAGAAGGGACACGAGTGGGTGAATAAGACATTTTTAGGTGACCAAAACTAACTTTCGTGAACTGAAAACACACTGTGAAAGCAAGGACAACTCCCAGACCGAAAACAACGACATAGCGACTTGTCAATCACAGGGTAGCCCCGCCCTAAAGCATCCCGTGCTTTATGGCCTATTTGACTCTAAATGGGACCATAATTTACTAAATGAACATCATGCTGTATTGACTTGAAACTAGTGATTGAGACCATAAACTCAATGTTACAATGTTTACTGAGGTAATAAATCAAGTAGCTTCATTTTCTCATAGACTTCTATACAATCAGAGGAGTCGCCCCCTGCTGGTTGTACGAAAAAGTTTAAGAAACTTCAACATTGGCTTCACTTGTCAGAGCCAGAGATTGACCACTCAAAATTCACAAATCTCTATCTTGTATTTTGTCACCGTAACAGACCCTTTACAGCACTCTTAGCTAATAAAAATAGCCAGCATGCTAATGCTAAGCAGTAGCTATTAGCATTAGCAATTAGCATAAGTCATGAAGGTAATTTAAAAATAGAATAAATGTTAAATTGATGCATTAAAGCAGTTCATGCGATGTTTTTATGTTCTCTAACTGTAACGTGAAAGCATGGTGGCACCAGCTAGCTAGCAAGCTAACTAGCCAGCCACACACTCTTGTCACAATGTGCGAAAATAACTGCGATCGTCAGATAGATTCACAAGGTTTTGTAAAGTGCTGATGGCTTAATTTCCTGTCCAAAGTAAAGAGAGAAAAGGCCTGTTCTGTGCTGCAATTGCAATGCTACACTGGTTACTGAAAAGGATGCAGCAGGAGACACTCTTTATCAAAGTGCATGGACTTGATAAAGGCTGTGAATTGTTACGAAAATGTACCTTTCCAGGGTGAAGCGTACAGCATGTTGACACAACGTCATACTCGTCTTTGCTTTGTGCATTTTCAATATAGCTCTTGCAGGTTATCTTTTCTGTGGATCAGCCAACCACTTCCTTGGCTTTCAACATGAATGACCACATGTGAACAGGCGAGTAATGAGAAATACAAATTCATTTCCACCCTCTTCGAGCTGAAATGACATTTTGGTGGTTTTTCACGTTTAAGTGCATCCAAATGCAACTCAGGCGTTAAATATTTTCTTCCATACGTACTTGTTTCATTTCATATCATTTTAAACATTAGTATGTCAAGCGGGGTATTCATATGAATAGCAAATGATAGCATACATCTGGGCCACATAGGCGAGATAAGCCAGGATTCATCTGCTTGCTTCTACATGCAGTACAAGGATCTTTTAAGGGATTTTCTCTGTTTGTTTGTACAAGATCTGACTTCGCCGATCAGCCTCCCCACTGTTGGCTTTGGCCCGCCAAAGTTAAAGCCCGCCTTGTTTTAATGGGCTTATTTATAAGATAGGATTCGTGTAACGCACGTCATTCATGTGCAGATTCCCTTCGCGTTTTGGGCTGAAATGAAAATTTGAGAACGCGCTCAACTCAAATCCGAAATTAAACAAACACGAGACCACTTTAAAGTGTCCATTTGATGAGCAAAGTGGTTGCAGCGCCCACGTTCACAAATCCACGCTGCTCTTACTGCGTGTTCTGGTGATTAAAGCAGTGCTCGGGAGTTTAAAGTAAACCCTGCTACTGTAATTATCTCCTAGCCCGAGGATGGAAACATCATCAGTCTGTGGGGATGACACAATGGCTGATAACTGCATTAATACACCTTCATTTTACATCAAGCGCACCAGAACCGGTTTACGGAGTGAAACAGAATATGCAGCTACAAGCACACGGGGGGGGGTTGGATGTACTCTAGGTTTCCTGCAGTTTCTGACATATTCTTCACTGAATATTTACTGCACCTTCCTCACAAGTGTTTCTGTAAAACATGCAGCTGGGGAAACGCATGCTAAAAACAGAAAATGATTTGCTTAATTTGATATTTATTTCTGATGGGAGTGCCTAAGTTCTCTTTGGTGATCTGCTGTGTTCTAATAGTGGATGCTTTGGGGGAAAAAATGAATTAATAACGTCTGATTCATGCATGCTTTCCCCCCTGCTGCATTAAATACAGTGCTGCTTTTTGTAGCTCTAAGGATAGAAATGTCCACCAGTTGGTTGGTTGGTCCACCACTTTATGTCTCAACCAGTGGGCAATCTAAAGGTCTGAAAAGTGAAGCCAATGCTGAAGTGCTTTAAACTTGCCTTCCTATAAATCAAGATGGCGACGGCCATGAGCCAAGATGGTGACGGCTATAAACCAAGATGGCAACGGCCATCAACCAAGATGGCAACAGCTATAAACCAAGATGGCAATGGTCACATACCAAGATGGCGACGGCTATAAACCAAGATGGCAACGGCCATAAACCAAGATGGCAATGGCCATAAACCAAGATGGCAATGGCCATGAACCAAGATGGCGACAGCCATAAACCACGATGGCAACGGCTATGAACCAAGATGGCGACGGCCAAAAACCAAAATGGCAACGGCTATAAACCAAGATGGCAATGGCCATAAACCAAGATGGCAACAGCTATAAACCAAAATGGCAACAGCCATAAACCAAGATGGCAACGGCTATAAACCAAGATGTCAATGGTCACATACCAAGATGGCAACAGCTATAAACCCAGACAGCCATAAACCAAGATGGCGACAGCTATAAATCAAGATGGCGACGGCCATGAGCCAAGATGGCGACGGCCATAAACCAAGATCGTGACGGCCATAAACCAAGATGGCAACAGCTATAAACCAAGATGGCAATGGTCACATACCAAGATGGCAATGGTCACATACCAAGATGGCGACGGCTATAAACCAAGATGGCAACGGCCATAAACCAAGATGGCAATGGCCATAAACCAAGATGGCAATGGCTATGAACCAAGATGGCGACGGCCATGAACCAAGATGGCGACAGCCATAAACCAAGATGGCAATGGCTATGAACCAAGATGGCGACGGCCATGAACCAAGATGGCGACAGCCATAAACCAAGATGGCAATGGCTATGAACCAAGATGGCGACGGCCAAGAACCAAAATGGCAACAGCCATAAACCAAGATGGCAATGGCTATGAACCAAGATGGCGACGGCCAAAAACCAAAATGGCAACGGCTATAAACCAAGATGGCAATGGCCATAAACCAAAATGACAACGGCTCTAAACCAAGATGGCAACGGCTATAAACCAAGATGGCAACAGCTATAAACCAAGATGGCAATGGCTGTAAACCAAAATGGCAACGGCCAAAAATAAAGATGGCAATGGCTATAACCAAGATGTCATCGCCATATAACCAAGATGGCACAGCTGTAAACCAAAATTTCACAGAGTGTAAACTAAAATTTCCCCATTGCCTATGAACCAAGATGGCAACGGCAATAAACCAAGATGGCAACGGCCATAAACCAAGATGGCAACGGCCATAAACCAAGATGGCAACGGCTCTAAACCAAGATAGCAACGGCCATAAACCAAGATGGCAATGGCTATAAACCAAGATGGCAACAGCTATAAACCAAGATGGCAACGGCCATAAACCAAAATGGCAACGGCCAAAAATAAAGATGGCAACGGCTATAAACCAAAATGGCAACAGCTATAAACCAAGATTGCAATAGACATAAACCAAGATGGCAATGGTCACATGCCAAGATGGCGATGGCTATAAACCAAGATGGCAACAGCCATAAACCAAGATGTCACCCGCTATATAATCAAGATGGCAACAGCTATAAACCAAAATTGCAATGGCTATAAACCAAGATGGCAACGGAGAGAGAAAAAAAAAAAAATTTTTATTTTTTTCTCTCTGAGTTTAATATTTTTTTTTCTCTTTTTTTTTTTTCTCATTTCACTTTTCACTTTACATATTTTTTTATAAAAATAAATATAAGAGGGGGGGCCCCCCCCTAACCCCCCCCCACCGGGGGTGGTTCCCTCCCCCCCGGGGGCCCCCCCCGGCCCCCCCCAAGGAAACCCCCACCCCCCCCCCAACCCCTTTTTCTTTTTCCCCTGGGGGTTTTTACCCCGGGCCCCCCCCTCCCTACCCCACTCCCTCCCGACCTACCCTCCCCCCCCCCAAAATAAAACAAAATAAACCAAGATGGTGACAGCCATGAACCAAGATGGCGACGGCCATGAGCCAAGATGGCAACGGCTATAAACCAAGATGGCAACGGCTATAAACCAAGATGGCGACGGCCTTAAACCAAGATGGTGACAGCCATAAGCCAGGATGGCAATGGCTATGAACCAAAATAGCGCCGGCCATAAGTAGAGGTAGACCAATATGGGTTTTTTTTTACGGCCAATGGCGATGCCAATTTATTGGAGAATCAGAGTAGTCGATAGCCGATATATGATGCCTAAGGTTTTGGGGGCCGATATGTTTGGGTGATTTTCTTATTTTTCTCCATCTGATAAAATATAACAGCTTAATAAACACAAACGATACAAAAAAGTTCTCAACTTGAGTAAACATTTAATGAACAACACCTGTGGTCTGTCTCTCCAATCTACATTTTGTGTTCACTTATATATTTTAAATAAAAATAATGTATAATCTAAATATTGAATACATGAATCAGGTAATCAAAAAAAACCTAAACTTTGTCAAATAAACTTTTAGATGAAAAAAAGTTTTAGTGCACTTAGCAGCATTTATGCACCTGCTTATAATCGCTTTATATGCTCTCTACCAATCCTAATAAATAATAATAAATTATTTTTTTTTTTTCTCTTTTTTTTTTTTGTTCCTATTTCGAGATCTACATTATACATTTCACCATTTTTAATTCTCATTTTCCACATCCCTACATCCATCTTATTACTTCTTTCTTATTTTATTTATTTTTTATTTTCTTTTTTTTTTTTTGATTGTAGGATTTATTATTTTTTTTTCTTTTCACATTTTTAACATTATTTTTACCATACTTCCCCTCTC
This sequence comes from Pterois miles, assembly GCA_947000775.1. Lineage (NCBI taxonomy): Eukaryota > Metazoa > Chordata > Actinopteri > Perciformes > Scorpaenidae > Pterois > Pterois miles. The sequence goes on along the minus strand of CAMQGK010000500.1, from coordinate 4,276,747 downwards.
CTCCCCTCCTCCCCCCTCCTTCTCCTTCTTTCTACAAATTTTTTTTTTTTATATTTTTTTTTATGTTTTTACATTTATTTTAAAATATATATTAATATTTAATATTTTTATTTTTTTTTTTTTTTATATTTTATTATTTATATTTTATATTTCTATTTTTTTTTTTTTTTTTTTTTTTTTTTTTTTAATAAAAAAACAAGAAATAAATTTCTTCTTTTCTTTTTCTTTTTTTTTTTTTTTTTTTTTTTTTTTTTTCTTTTTTCTCCCCCCTTCATCCTCATTTTATTTTTATAATTTTTTTTATATATAATTTTTTTATTTATTTATATAATATTTTTTTTTTTTTTTTTTTTTTTTATTAAGAGATAATAAATTTTCCTCTTTTTCCTTCTCTTTTTTTTTTTTTTTTTTTGATTTAGTTATAGATCTACCATGAGGGGGAAGGGAAAAAAAAAAAAAAATTAAAATAAAAATCCTTAATTTTTAAAAAATCTTTCCCCCATATAAATATTTTTATATAAAAAAATTAAAAAAATTCATTTATTCTTATTTAATTTATTTTTATTTTTTTTTTTGGTTGATAAATCCCACTTCCCACTTTTTTTTTTTTTGTTTTTTTTTTTCCCCCCCTTTCATTTTTTTTTTCCCCTCTCCCCTTTTTCCCCCCCCCTCCCTAATTTTTTTTTTTATTTTTATTATTATTATTTTTTTTCTTTTTTTTTTTTTTATCTCCCCCCCCAGGTTTAATTTTATTTTAAAAAAAAACACCTAAATTTGAAATTTTTCCTCTTCAAAATACAATTAGGGATATAAGCACAATGATCATGCAGATATCTCTTATAATTTTCTGTTTTATCTACTAAATATTAAAACAAGTTGCCATACAGACCATTCCTCATTTTCTCAAACATTTCAAGCAAAAGAACCATCTCTCTACATGAAAAATGACACTTCATGAACAGGCCTTATCAGCATTCCCTTCACACTCGACATGCAGCTCATTAGCCAGGAATAAATAATGGATCATTAGGAGTCATTATAGACTTATCAGATACAAGAACCATGTGACCCCCCCAAAAAAGGCCACCGAAAAACAAAGAGGATTAGGGCAGCGAGAGGGAAAAGCGGCAGATTCAGCCATTGTCGGGGCGAGATAATGAAATCGCCAGCTAATAGAGCTGTAATCTGGGGCGCGTCGACGCCAAAAACCCACGTAACTGTGTCAGCGGCCGCTCTCGCGGCGTGTTTGATGTTGACAGGAAGGGAGACAGAGCGTGAACGTCCGGGCAGCGTTTGGAGTGCGGGGGAAGGCGTGGGTGTCGGGGGACAGGAGGGAGGACGGTACAAATGCAAAGGGGAAGGCAGCAATCAAGGCTCAATCTGCACATCCTCTGCTCCCAATTAGTGTAAGAGGAGGATAATAAGCGGTGGCTGACACCTCCCAACGGAAAATGGCATCAACAAAGAGACATGAGGGGAGGAGGAGGGGAAAAGGTTGGATGACGGAGAGAGGCAAAGGAGGAGAATCAGTTCTCTTTTGCGCCTTGGGCCACAGCACGCCATCACATCTGTATCTAACCTGTCAGCAGCTCTGGGTCTTACCTGTTGGCTGAGCGAGCCACTGCTGAGAGGAAAACAAGAAAGTGACAGCGTATGAGAAACAGGAAACGGGAAGAGGGGAAAACAAGAGAGAGGGAGAACCTGGCAGTGGGGAGATGTAGAGGGAGAGAGGAACAAAGAGCAGGAGAGGTGGATGATGCTGCCAATTGTAAACCGCTGAGTAGAGACTCAACACCGCTTTCCACTGAGAGGGCTTTATTCTACTTTTGTCATGACTCACTCCCCGTCGACGTATCCTCATTCATATGATATCTTAGGAAAATGCGCTATCCTATGAATGCCAAGCAACACATGATCATTCTGGTAGGCTTAGGCAACAAAACTACTCAGATTTACGAAAAGCTTGTAGTTTGGTTTAATGTAACTACATTTGAAATACACTGATCAGCTATAACTTTATGACCACTGACAGGTGAAGTGAACAACATTGATTATTGTGTTACAAAGGCACCGAGCAGTGGGTGGGATATATTAGGTAGCAAATGAACATTTAGTCCTGTTGGAAGCAGAAAAAATAGGCAATTGTAAGGATGTGAGCAACTTTGACAAGGCACAAAATGTGACAACTGGGTCAGAGCATCTCTAAAATTAAAGCTCTTGTGGGATGTTCCTGGTCTGCTGTGGTCAGGACCTACCAAAAGTAGTCCAAGGAAGGAAGACCGGTGACGGGGTCATTGATGCACGTAGGAAGTGAAGGCTGCCTCGTCAATCCAGGTTCTGATAGAAAGGTGTCAGAACACACAGTGCCTCAGACCGGTCAGGGTGCCGAAACTGACGTTTCCACTGCCAAAAGTGCCTAAAACGGGCACGTGAGCATCCGAACTGGACCACAGAGCAATGGAAGAAGGTGGCCTGGTCTGACGAGTCACGATGAATGGCCGGGTGCATTGCGTCGCTTACATGGGAAGACATGGCACCAGGATGTTCAAAATGCACCTTAAAGGGAGATTTGTCAAGTATTTAATACTCTTATCAACATGGGAGTGGACAAATATCCCACTTTATTCAAATTTGTGTATATATTTATTATTGGAAATCAATTAAACAATGACAGATATTATCCTGAAGCCGTCACAGGTTCTGTATTTAGCATATCAAATATGCTCAAATCATAACATGGCAAACTGCAGACCAACAGGCAACAACAGCTGTCAGTGTGTCAGAGTGCTGACTTGACTATAACTTGCCTCAAACTGCATGTGATGACAATGAAGTGGTGTAACGTCCGCTAATCATAGGTGATGGGTTTCCTGGTCTTTCATGTTTATTGTGTGCACTTCCTGTTTGATTGTGAAATCCTAACCCTCCCTCTCGTTTCAGTGGACTTCACTTCCTGCCTGCATGCTCCCGCCCCTCTGAATGAATGACTTCACTGACCCACTTTTCGTCTCCACTCACCTGCGTCTGATCGTCTTCCCCCGCCCCTGATCGTGTCCACCTGTTGATAGTTAATCACTCCCCTCACGGTATTTAAGCTGTGTTCCCCTGCCCTTCTGTGCCAGTTCGTTTTGATCCTCCGTGTAAAACAACCAGCGTTTTTTCTAGTGCATTCCGACTTCCGTGTACCGAGTATTCTGCTTGTGTTTTTCGACCCCTGAGTTTTGCCTGCCGGTTTGGATTTTGTCTGCCTGATTGACTGCCTTCACGTGTACCGACCCTTGCCTGGTAATAAACTGTCAGCGTTGATTGAATCTGCCTGTCCTCTGAGTTGTGCTTTTGAGTTCTGTTCTGCCTGCCTTAGTCCGGCGTTACAAGTGGGCATGTCTGTAAAGGGGAGACTGGTGGGTACCGAGAGAACCCATTTACATTCACATATCTGGAGGTCAGAGGTCAAGGGACCCATTTAAGATAAGATAAGATATTCCTTTATTAGTCCCACAGTGGAGAAATTTACATGTTACAGCAGCAAAGTTGATAGTGCAATAAACAAGAAGCATAGATTTTAAAAGAGTATTAATACAAATAAATAAAACAATATATACATAATAGAAAAGTAAAGCTAAAATATGTCCAGCATATAAAAAAATATAATTGTCCAGTTGCTATAGTTGAGCAGATGAATTTGAAAATGGCCATGACTTTTTTTTTTTTTTTTATTGATTTATACTGTACACAACGATAAAATGTGATGATGCACAGGGCAAATGTCATGACCAAAAGCTGTATTTTGTGCACATAGCTTCCTGTAGTGGATATCGGGAGTATTTCATAGCCAGAATCCCTTTCAAAAGGTAGAAACCCCATTTGGCACACTTTGGGTGTCCAAGTGGCCAAATGGAAGGTCCGCCTGGTCCTATCTTTACTAAAACCTTTGTAGAGTCTATGTGCTTTGTGTTATTTATACCTGCTTTGGCACAATTGTACTCAAGGAGTTGCTGAACAAATTCAGTGGCATCTCTGTGCATGGCATCATTGCTATAATGGTGTTATCCACTGTCTAATCTAAAAAACGAATTTAGGCGAGGATAAAAATGTACATTTTTCCTTTGGTTCATTATAGCTTACGTAGTAACAGTCACAATGTTACTGATATTGGGGATGAATCCTCTGAGGTCATACCTATCCATAGAGACCAAGATCATGCATGTAGACCTGGTAGTTGCGGAGCAATTCATATCTCTTTTATTTTGGGTATCTCTTTCTAGGCGAACCCCACCTTCCAGCACCCTAGGTCTTGAGAAGTTTACATTGGATTCCAAGTTCCAATCATTTACTTGCTTACATGTGAAAAGTATATGTAAAAAGTCAACTTCCATGTTTTGGTGTGAGGGAATCTGCGCTCATGTAGCCGATGACGGGCGTTTCAACAAATCTGAGTTTATAAATCAGCTCTCTGCTTCCAGCCTCCCACTTGGAGGATGTAACTACTGCATGGCTGAAAATTTGTCAAAATCTCTCCCGGTTGCTTCCTTCTGTCTCAATCACACAACATCTCTTCCTCCTGATCGCACCAGTGAGATGTTATTTTTCATCTCTCGGCTGGAATATTCCCTTGGGCAATACTTTGACTTCTCTTTCCTCATTGAATTTGACAACCTCGCAGCCAGATGTTGAAGCCGTGATCATCTTTTAATTAACCTGGGACACACGTTGGGATTTTCTGCTTAGTACACATACTTTGTAGTCAAAGAAACATCCTGACAACACAGCACCGCAGCAGGGTTGACTTAGCGTTCAATTAACCTGCATTAATCTACGACAACATTAAAACAAACTGCCGCATGTTTGAAGAAAGCGTCAATGATTTATACACACGAAAAGAAACCTTTTCATGGCGAGATGTGAGATTTGGTTTGAAGGCAACAAGTCAGACACAAACTCACGGTGTCATAAGCATGTGGCCTTTGCCTTGGCTCAATTATAATATCAGTGGTGGCAGCAGCCAAAGGGTTCACAATGCCGGCGCTGGTCGGAGTCCTCGAACCAGATGGGAAGATTGATGGTTGGACAAAATGAACCAGACACGCTCTGCTCTGCCTCAAGTCTCAAGTACCCAGCTTCACCGCACTTAACCTCCAACTGCTTCGTAGTCACATCGAGAAAACAACCACGACTGGCATGTGAATGCACCCGGCTCTGGATTAACAAAAGGGCTTAATTATATCTATTTCACACCCACAGTAAGAAAACTAAACCAAGAACACGATCACAGGGCTATGGTGGATTATAACAATACATGTATTATTCAGCCATGTTTATTATCAATGCAATGTTCATGGCTGGGGCACTACAGACTGTTTCATATTGATTTTCTAGCACTGAGCATAAAAATGAAACTTAAAGGAGACATATCCCTTTTGTTTTCAGGTTCATACTTGTATTTTGGTTTTCTACTAGGGCGGTCAAATGATTAAATTTGAATAATTGCGATTAATTGCGTGATCGTCCATAGTTAATTATTTGCAAATGAATCAAACTTTTTATCTGATCAAAAATGTAAATGCAATGTTAAAGGCAGATTAGTCCAGTATTTAATACTCTTAACAACATGGGATTGGGCAAATATGATGTAAATGTACGTATGTAATCATTATTAGAGATCAATAAACCACACAAAACAACCCTCACAGGTACTGCATTTAGCATGAAAAAAATATAATCATAACATGGCAAAATCGCAATAACCCTAATATTGAATCGCAATTCTTAAAAATCGCAATACACATCGAAGTGGCACCCAAGTATCGTGATAGTACCGAATTAGGAGGTAGGTGTAGGGGGGGCTGGAGCCGATCCCAGCTGGCGTTGGGCGAAGGCGGGGTTCATCCTGGACAGGTCGACAGTCCATCGCAGGGCATGTAAAGACAACCATTCACGCTCACATTCACACCTACGGGTAATTTAGAGTCATTAATTAACTCAACCTCCATGTCTTTGGACTGTGGGAGGAAGCCTGAGCACCCGGAGAAAACCCACGCTTACACAGGGAGAAAATGCAACCTCCATAATGTCATAAATTGGGGGCGGCAGTAGCTCAGTCTGTAGGGAGTTGGCTTGGGAACCGGAGGGTCACCGGTTCAAGTCCCGACATGGACCAAAAAAAAACTGAGTGTGAACTGGTAGCTGGAGAGGTGCCAGTTTACCTCTTGGGCACTGCCGAGGTGCCCCTGAGCAAGGCACCAAACCCCCAACTGCTCGGGGCGCTTGTCAGGAGCAGCCCCCTCACTCTGACACCTCTCCATTAATGCATGTATGTGTGTTTCAGGTCTGCATGTACCATGTATGAGTTTAACAGAGTGTAAAATTGGATTTCCCCATTGTGGGACTAATAAAGGTAGATCTTCTTCTTCTTCTTCTTCTAAAAAATGTTATTCAGCAGCATCTCAGCCAGAGTTAAACTCATTCTGAGATGTGGTGGAGAAAAAATATACGGTATGAAGGCATTACCTGGCAGGAGGTAAAAACAAAGGTTGCGTTATAGATTCAGGAGTCCAAATCTGTGGCAGCTACATGTGTTTATAGTGCAGCAAAAGGAAAGCAGATGTAGCAGATGACAACTGCCATTTCCCCAGCCACAGGGATAACTATCTGCAGCAGCAAGGAATACAGACAGAGAAAGATTTGAGAAAGAGGAAAAACAGGAGGAAATAAAAAGGCAGTGATGTAAAAGAACTATAGGAATAACAATGTCTGGTTGTTAGGCAGGCTCTTTCTTTACCCAAACAATGCCTGCGTACTGAATGGCCCAGAAACATTACCGGATATATAACTCAATACTGATACAGTCTCAAATGATAACAAGAAGACAAGTTTTATAGTCTGATTCACTCCTAAAAAAACATCTTTTCCTTTACTTCCATAATGCTGTGTTATTCTGAACACTGTGCAACTAGGAGCCTTTTATCGAAATGATGACTATTATGTGGCTGCATGGTGGTACAGTGGTTAGCAGTCGCCTAACAGCAAGAGGGTCACAGGTTTCGGCTTGGGGCCCTTTTGTGTGGAGTTTGCGTGTTCTCCCAGTGGTTGCATGGGTTTTCTCTGGATGCTCCGGTTTCCCCCCACAGTCCAAAGACATGCACGTTAATTGGTGATTGCCCCTAGGTGTGAATGTGAGTGTGAATGGTTGTCTCTACATGCCCTGCGATGAACTGGCGACCTGTCCGGGGTATACCCCACCTTTGCCTAATGCCTGCTGGGACTGGCTCCAGCTCCCCTGCGACCCCTACCAAGATAAGCCGTTACACATGGATGAATGGATGGAGGAATATAACCTGGCTGCACGGTGGTGAGGTGGCTAGCAAGGTCGCCCAAGAGGGTCACAGGTTTCGGCTTGGAGCTCTTCTGCGTGGAGTTTGCGTGTTCTCCCTTTGTTAGCGTGGGTTTACTCCGGGTGCTTTGGTTTTCCCCCACAGTCCAAAGACATGCAGTTTACATTAATTGCTGACTCTAAATTGCCTGTAGGAGTGAATGTGAGCGTGAATGCTTGTTTGTGTCTATGTCTGGTGATCTGTTAACCTTCCTTTGCCCAATGTCTCCTGGGATCAACTCCAGCCCCTCCGTGACTTTGAATACAATAAGTGGTTACAGATAATGGACAGATGAATATAATTCCTTGTGCATGGCCTCTTGCTCAGCCGGCACAACCCTCCGTGGCATCTTCCAGCTGAAACCTGGCTCACTACAGAGAAGAAACTGTGCGACGGAGTTAGCCATTAGCGTAGCTAGTGCTGAGCAAACGTAATTAAAGCAGCGGCAGGGCTGGCTAATGCTGAGCTTAACACAATCCCTAGCCCCAGTCCACCATGCTAATGTGATGAAATGTTTGTCGAGTTGTCCCTTATTGGCTCGTTAAAGACACAAGAGCCTGCGAGAGCCCGGAGAAGGAGAGAGGAAGGCTAGGAGGGTTCACCGCCGAGATAAAAGAAAGAGAGCAAGTCAATAAAAAAACAAGAGAAAGTTGAAGTTAAATTGGAGGAATGGAGGAGCGGGAACTCTGGATGGTGGAAAATATCAGCTCCAGATGAGGGCATTTTTTAACCCGAGTTCAAGGCTGCGCCGGATTTTTTATTCATTCGAGAAGAGTCTTTTTTCCTTGCAAGGAATACTTAATGTCTTTCACCAGTGAGAAATGATTGTGCTAAACTGAGTGACCCCGAGTGAAAAGAGATATAAGCTGCTTTCTCTGCAGAGTGCCATGAGTCAGGTGTCTCAACATTCACGTCGAACCCACAACCTGAGATGTCTCAGTATGTGCCCGGAGAGCTAAACGCAAGTCACTCTGTTTAATGGTGATTATGTCTAGAGGAAGAAGGTATCGGCCTCTGGGTCAGTGAGACATCAGCAGAGAAAGATATAGCTGCTGTAAGGCAGGATATCTCAAAAACCACATGACAGATTTCAATGAATTCAGATAGCAACAACATTTGGCCATTCAGCTGATTCCGAACGCCTAAACTGGTAAGGGTTGCAGGATTAGTCTTTTGTCATTGGATTTCTTGGTCCAATACATATACCATATCGCATGCATGTCGTTTTGTCAACTTTTAGTTAAAAAGGGGTCCATCTATGTTCTATTTGTTTTCTTTTTAGCTTATCAAAGTCAGCTAATCAATAAGGTTATGGATAATGTGAACACGAGCTCTAGCTGAGACCATGTTAGTTGGGTTTAGTTTGGAAAGAACTGAAAGGGTTCTTTTTCTTTATTTTTAAATTTGGTTGTATGTATACTCCCGTGTTCTCAAAGGTAAAATTCTGGCAACAATTGAATCGAAAGCAACTATACTTAGATTTGTCTCTGAAGACGTTTCGCCCCTTATCCAAGTGGCTTCAACAGTTCGTAACGCTACAGTCTGACTAGTCCCCACTAGTCTAAACTGAGACCACTAGACTAGTGGGAACTAGTCAGACTGTAGCGTTCCAAACTGATGAAGCCACTTGGATAAGGGGCGAAACGTCTTCAGAGACAAATCTAAGTCCAGTTGCCTTCGATTCAATTGTTGCCAGAATGAATATGACCTGGATGAATGAGAACATTCACTGACCCAAGGTAAAATTACTGCTTTTGTGAAGTCTGGTGGCTTTGAAGAGAGCGATAGAACTGCTTCAATTACTGTCAGAAAGTGCTGTATAATGGCGAGGCGAAGTGGCTGTGGATGGGAGCAGTACAAATACGTACTGTAGCCACCTAAAAAACACCAGACCAGACTCACATAAACAGCAATTTGACCTCATAGAACATGCTGGCCTACCGCTGCATTGATCGGTTAGTTTGTATTATTGTGTGACTTTTGGATCAGAGCTAAAGTGGCGTCCACAGCAGAACATTGCATTGGGAGCATGCCGATGCATCTGTTTTTTACTGTATGTAATGTTAATACACTGAATGTACTTTATATATAGCAGCGTCATGATGCAGAAACCTTTTTAAAAGGGAAAACTGTTATTTTGATGCTAAAAGATACATACTTTGAACAAATTTGAAAGTAATGATTTGAATACATATGGTAAAAACCTCAGAAAACCACAAAATAATGGATGTCACATCCATATATTGAATTAGCACCACCAGGTTCAAACTTATGGTGAAAAAAGCTTGCCGAAAAAGTGGTTACAGCAGCATTTTCTCAACTCGTGGTTTTTAAGTTTGATGCCCAACGATCACATATGGGTGTAAAGTTTGGGTGTCCACATATTCGTGGCCATTACGTCGACCGCACTTTCACAATCCATCTATCCATTATCTGTAACTGCTAAACCTAACCTGCATGTCTTTGGACCGTTGGGGGGAAACCGGAGCACCTGGAGAAAACCCACACATATGGGGAGAACATGCAAACTTCACACAGAAAAGCCTGAAGCCGGATTTGAACCTGTGGACCTCTAGTTGTGAGGCCACCGTGCAGCCCCACTTTCACAATACTATTTTAAATTTTCACAAAACTTTCTGCGGGAAAATGCTAAAAACATAATTATATGACCCCGGGTGCTCAGAAATCGGACTCACTTGACATTATGCACATATCCTTGTACAAAATCCTGATACTTCAAGGAATTCACCAGAAATCATCATGATTGTGTATGTTAATTTTGATCTATAACCCAATACAGACTGGAGACAGTAAAATAGCTTCTACTGAGGCCTCTGTAGTCTTAGCTGAAGTGATTCACTCTTCAGGATGAGGACAGTACAATATCAGATTTGTATATTCCACCTGACTTGAGCAAAGATTGCCAAACCTGCCCTGAGGCGTCACTCCATGCCACTTTAACCGAACGGCCAAGCTGTGGGTTTCCTCTGCGCCACTACGAGAATGGCTAAAGACACGAAGCTAAGGATTACACTGAGTCGAGCAAGTTCTGCCGGTTGCTAATGGACTGAATGGGGGCTACAGCACTGACCCCAAGAGTTACCGTGAAACACCGATGAAATGCTCTCTGCCAGTTCACCACAAGAAAAATGTAGAGACCATGGACGCCAAGCCTCAACAAGAGCGAATGAAAAGCTTCGATGTGGCCTCTGTTTCTGCAGCCAGCGGTGTACCACGGCCTCTTAACTCCCACTAAACTTGCGCATGTACAGTATGTGCTTATTGCTCTGGTAATGAAAAGTGCTTCTGATGCTGTAAACAATCATCTACCTCCTCAATAAAATATAAAGGGGCAGTATACTGCCGCGGCCGCCTCCGCACAAAAAAAAAAAAAATAATAATTCACAAGCGCTATTGCTCAAGGAGATCACGTTGATGAATGACTCACTATCTGCTGGTCATCTCCTGTTGTTAAAGTGAAAACGATAAGGCACAGAATGGGCACTAAAATCCCCAGTTTGCTGGAGATGCATTTAGAGAAGTAGATCTGACCTTAGATGTACTTTAGTTTGTTCGTTGTAGATTTATGACCGTGCAGTCAGTGCAAAAGCGGTGAAATTAAGTTAATCCACAGAGGAAGGATGTAATACATCAATAGATCGCTCGCTATGCTCGACCTCCGTGGCCATGGAGATTTTATCAGCTGTGGCCACGTCGCTAATTAAGCTAATGTTAGCGCCTTTTTTAAAGTGGACCTATTATGTTTTGTGCTTTTTACCTTTCATTTATTTTATCTTAAATGTTTTTTTTGTGCGTGTTAAAGGCCTGCAAGTACTGCCTGAAACGCCTCACTTGAGGTCCCATTTTCTCCCATACTGTGGTGATGTCACCAAGTAACAGATCCGCATAATACCAGCCTGGCGGCTAGTTCGGCAAAACAAAGCTGTCTCGAGCGGAGCTGCTGCAAGGAGTTTGATTCAGTCGACCAATCGTAACAGTGGGCTAGCTGGCCAATAAGAGCAGAGCGGGCTTTTGGGAGAGGGGCGGGGCAAGGTGGGAGTTGCTCAAATGGAGCGTTTCAGATAGAGGCTGAAAAGAGGTGCTGCGGCATAGCCGGTATGAGAAAAATTTGTTTTTTTAAACATTAAAGCATGTAAACATGTTCTCGTAGAAACATGAAATAAAAGCATGCACCTGAAAATAAGCATAGCAGGCCCTCTTTAATGTTTCCAGCTAGCTAGTTTAAAGTCTTGTACAAGGGGTCAAAAGTTAGCATCCAGTTAGCATCCGGAAGACATAGAAATTAAGAAAAGAGCAATGTTCTATCATCGCAAAGCTGTAGTATTTGAATTATGATGAGGAAAAATGAGACTTGCACCCTTGCACCATGCCAGTATGACATGGTTGGTACCAATGGATTCTTTATGTTTTCTAGTTTCCTATGCTGCCAGTATCCTCACTCTAGCTATAAAACTGAGGCCACTACAGCAAATTTGCATTAACGTGTTATTATTACGTAAAATCTGATCTATATGGCTGACTAATCGCATACTAATGGGCGACTGGGCATTACCCAAGGGGATGAATAAAGTATCTTCTATTCTATCCGATTCTTGGGTTTTTGGTGTTTTTGTAGAAATCCAAAGCTTGACAGGCCTGTCATGCTAATTGATGGATTAGCTTGCAGTCTATGGAAGACATGACAAATCACCACCCCTTGAGATACAAGATTTTCATCCAGCAATGACCATATGCTCTTTGGTTATAATATAAATGCTTTGGGGTTAAAGTGCCCAATCTCTGGCACAGTTTACCCACACTGCTGATCTGATTAATTACTTCAACAGTCTTTTTTCTTCTTCTGTAGATGCTTTGGCGCGACCAAAAGCTACTGTACATTGATCACTTTGGATAAATGAAAGCATACTTTGCCCAAAAGGGTTTGCAAAGATGCTATCAGACGCCGGATAGAACAAAGCTGCTTGTTCTTCATAAGACATGAAGGGATTAAACTATTCAATATAAGACAACACAATTTTTCTCTGAAGTAATCTCTATAAATCAGCACAATCCCTTCTTCTTCTTTTTATAAATGCTGATTGCTTGTGTTCCCTTGATGTCTCTATTTCTAAATGCTGACTGTGGGAATTTCATAACCTTCTACTTCAATCTAAGACATCAAGGCTTCAGTACGTATCCTTATCATCCAGTTTTCCCAGGAGACTCACGTTTTTCATCCCAGGGTCACAATTCTTCTACGTTTCTCTGGATTTATGCCAAATTTTCCCCTTTTCATTATCTTAGCTTGTTTCTGGGACTGAATGAGGTGTATTGGTGCCTTCTAATGAAACGCGGGAAGTCATGTACACGATATGTTTGGCGTTGAAGCGGTTAAGTCGTGTTAATGTCGGAGTCTAAAAGCCACAGAGGCTAACAATTTAGCAAGCTAGCAAATAGATAAAAATAATGCAAGACCTGCAAAAGCAGAGTTATCTCAGACTTATTCTGAAATTACAAGGAAAACGAATATATGACAAAAATTTCAATGTGTTAACTCATGCATCGAGAAAATGAACTTCCGTGGCGTCGCAACCCGTGAAATCAAAGCTTTCCGAAACTTTGCACTTCCAAGGTTGTGAATACAACAAGAGGGGGCGTTGATGTGGACACCACCCCATTTGTAGGCTCTGTATAATCCCTACTGTTTCCAACTGGACCATAGTAGAGCATTTCAATGTAGCGAAAAGCCGCTGTGGACATTGGTAAAAACGGGTTTCAGAGCGCAGTGGTGCCGTTGTTGTTGTGTTGCGTTGGAAAGGACCTTTGAAATGGAGAGAACTACCAGAATGAATACTCGAGCAAGAGCAAAAATCAATAAAAAACGAAGGAATATTAGCTGATGCCAGAGATTCACATTCCAAGTTTACCCCAGAGGGGCGAATTATTCAGTTTTCCTTGGTGGGAGTTCAAGGTAAACTCAAAACTTTAATAATTATTTTGTTATTTTCACTCTTTTGAAGTCGCCAGAATGCCGGAAACAAAAACTCCAATTTCTTTTAGAGGAGGATCTCCTGACCACCATCTTTTTAAAACAAAAAGTTCTCAAGGTTATATGATCCTTATTAGCAGCACTACCAGGAAGACCTCCTCCAGTTCTCCTGACACCAGAACTTTTCTAGAAACCGGCGAGACCATAAGACCCACCTTTCCCTAATGCAACATGTTTAATATTCTACAGGAAACCACAACTAATTGTGCAAGACTGTATCTGCGCCATTTGACTGGTTGCTGATACGTTTGTGGAATTTGTGAAGACACCGTGCTGATTGATTTAACGGCTCCGCATCACCTAACCCTAATGATCTCTCCGAACTGTTGACTCAAATGAGCCAGTGCGAGTTACTCAGGCAGATTAAAATTCTCTGATTCTGTCAGTATGTGCTGAGATTTCTTTACTCGACCACCATCTTCATCAGTGTCCTCTTTCTGGCGTCGTGATCAACCCAAACACTGAGCTTCATGGAATATTTATCATGAGTCAAGTCTTTGGCCTTATTTTAGCAATTCTCTACAGACGTGCCTCTGGATGGCATACACTTCGGCTTATCAGAGCGGAAAAAAATGGTTCAACAAAGTAGATTTTGTCTGTATAAAGTGATTATACTGAGCATTAAATTCAACCCTTTAAACATTCTGATGGCCTAAATGTTTGTCTTATTGACAAAGGACTTTGATATGAGTGTATGAAAGGGTAAACGGTACAGAAATTAATGAAAGGGGGCTATGTTAGTACGTTAAAGCAACTAGTGCTGTCAGTCGATGCAAATATTCATCAGAGGTCAAGGGACCCCCTTGAAAATGGCCACAGTTTTTCCTTACTAAAATTTTATGGAACTTTGGAGCGTTATTATGCTGTGTGACATGGTTGGTACCAATGGATTCATCAGGGTTTCTGGTTTCATACATCAGTATCGTCATTCTAGCTTTGAAACTGAACAATCTCCAGAAGATCGATTGCATTAACGCATTAAAGAAACTAGTGGCATGGCCCTGTGAAAACTGCCACGCTAGTTTTTTCCTTGCCAAAATTAGCATTAACATTATTTAGCTGTACGACATGGTTGGTACCAGTTAATTCCTTAGGTTTTTCTAGTTTCATAGGCTGCCTGTATTTTCACTCTAGCTTTAAATCTGAGACCCGAACATCCTCTGAAATATTGATTATGTTAATCCAGTAAAGAAATTAGTGGCATTGCCCTGCGAAAATCGCTGTCTGACATGGTTGGTACCAATGGATTCATTAGGTTTTCTAGTTTCACATGACACCATTATCTTCACCCTAGCTTAAAAACTGAATGTTTTTTTCCTCGCCAAAATTTTACATAAATTTGGAGCGTTGTTTAGCTTCCTTCTCGACAAACTAGTATGACAGAAGTCAAGGGACCCCTTTGAAAATGGCCATTAAAGTACAATAAACTACAATCGCCACAGGAAACAACTTGGTTGGGCAGCAAATCTACTTAGGTTTAGGAAAAGACCGGATTTTGGGTTTCAATAACTACGGAAGTGGTGTTACAAAGTACGGCGGTTGGGTGACAAATCAAGGTTTTCTTCTGGTTTCGCTCAGCTTCCTGGGGGAAAGTCCGGTTAGGAACGTAGCGTTTCTCCTCATACTTCCTGGTTCAGGATTACGTGGATTACATACAAATTGATTTCTTGGGACATACACGAATTACAACGCATTAATTGTCATAAGTACATCAACAAACGGTATGTGAGAACTGAGCATTACAGGCTAATTTTTGCAACCAGAGGCGTCGCCCCCTTATGGCTGTTACAAAGACTGCAAGTTAAAGGCACTTGGCTTCACTTTTGGGACTTGGATGTAGCTGATTAGCTCCAATTTCAAATGGGATCTGTTTGTCATATTGCACTTATTAAACTCAACGAAAAAAATTGACTAAATATTAAAATTGTAGGTTGAACGTACGGATGTAACACGCCAACCTACGCCAACACACATTCTATTTGTCACATCATATCAAAGCACAGAATAAATAGAAGCATTGTACCTCACACATTTACCCAGGGCTAAACTAAAGTGGGATTAAAATGGTCGTTTGATCCACTCAGATCCACTCCTTCCATTTTTACCTTCACAATAAAAGCCCTATAGACACACATTTGCAGGAGAGTATTTTGTATTTCCTTAACACCATGTTTGTGTTATATGCTGTTTATAGTTTGTTTTGTTTGTTGCATATTTCTAATAGCTAATATTGCTTTCCTAACTTTGTAAAATGGAACATATACTCAGTATACAAGGCTAAAATTTCACTGAATTGTATCAAAATAATAACTCGTACACCAGAAAGTTGGTAAAATAATCTTCAAAATTAAGAGGAATTACAATTCAAGTGTAAACCATTTCAGTATAGCAATAAATCAAAATTAAAAATTCGAATCCAACTTGGGGCTTTTCTGTGTGGGGTTTGCATGTTCTCCCAATGTTATTGTGGGTTTTACTCCAGGTGCTCCGGTTTCCTCCCACAGTCCAAAGTCATGCAGGTTAATTAATGACCCACGCTGCCTAACGGGATACGCGGTTGCAGATGGATGAACACATATTGTATACAAACACAGAATTGAATATATCAGCCCTATTTCCCGATATTTGATCCAGCTATTTGTGTCAGAATCAGCCCAATATCTGATCCGGTATCCCAAGTTGATGCCTTAATTTGTGGTGTGAAATTTGCCTTTTTTATGCTGCGTAATATTCACATTCTGTGTGAAAGGATTCATGACAAAAGCAACACAAATAATATATTGACGCGCCCCGGTGCGTAAAGGTGTTTATGCAAAAAAAAAAAAATTACAAAAAATATATCAGTGAAAAGACACATGCAGAAACCAACCTTTACTGCTGTAACCACACTGTGTCTAATCCTTAATCTAGAACTCTGCATAAGAAATCAATTTTTTGCCCGTCAGGCATGAAAATGCCAAATAATGTTATTCCTTGAAGTGGCTGGAGTTCACACAGGGAGAGGGTGTAATCACGGCATCTGAAATAGCTCCACACTAACAGATTTCACTGCTTGTCTCTCAGATAAAGCTCGCAGATAGAGATCTAGTGAACCCCTTTAATTAAATCTAGCCAACTCCTGACTCAGGCTACTTTCATGTTCCATGATGTTGAAAATGGATTAAGACTGACCATAATGAATCCTTCTGGCGGCAGCTGAAGTTTACATTACACCAGAAGCAAGGTGGGGGGGGCGGTCCCTGATTAATGCCATCCACCCAAGTGTTAATTGAATTGTTCCAACTGCAGCCAATAATCTAACAACCTGGAAATATCTCCGCCATCCTGTCTTAAACACCCATTTTACATTTATTAGCAGGATGAGACTCTTTGCTCAGCAGCACTTATCTTTTACCAGTTGGAATGGCTTTCTCACACATTTGCAAACCACAGGAAAATGTCATAATTTGTCTTACTTGAACAGTTTACCTCAAGCTTTTAAGATGAAAAGTGCCGCTTTTCATCAGCGAGGACACCATTAGCCTTGAACTCGACAATGATATCCGTCCCGTGAAATGGTCCTCGCCGAGGCTAACAAGAAATATTCAGAAACAGGCGCAAAACTCCCACAAGTTTTCCTCTTTGACTTTGTTTAGACGATTTGTCTCTCGGGTAAGTGCGCTCTTGATGCACGCTGAATCTCAATTTCGGGGGATTTGCATGAATGAAAAGCAATTTTGACAAAACTTAAATGCACATGCACGCAGCGACGGGCGTCTAAAACAGCTGGCAAAACTTGATAAGAGCCATTTTGTACTTCAAAGTCCTTGTATATGAACCGTTTTTTTAAGATCAGCTATTTGTTCTGAAAGCAAGCTGCAAACCGCCCATGGACACTTGCTTTTGAAAAACCAACTATTTTTGGATTGGCGCTGCGGCTTGTTGTCATTGTGTCGGAAAACAAACTGGAGGGGGGAAATGCCCCAATGTGTCGCGTTGCTGCAAAAGCTTCGGCTGTCATGGGATATGCTAACCTTAGGGAATAACAGGCCCGAGCCACATTTTAATTAAAGCGCTCAAACGCCAATGTTTATTTATGAGATTGATTTTTTTTTAAATGAGAATAGAAGATGCTCCGTTTAAAGAAGGGAAAACGACAATTTGAAAACATAATGCGCAACGCGCCTTGAATAACTAGTTAAGGCTCCTCATATGTACACTGAACCTTTTCTTTCAGCATTACAAAAACAGCCTATTACCAATTCACAGCGCAGTTGTTCACAGAAATCCCAGAAAACACTCGACATCTGTGTAAAGTCAAATGGATTCGCTGCATAAATATTTACTCTCCTTATGCTGCAATCAAACTGTGCATGATGTAAATGTGGGCCAGAGCTCAAGCGAGTAGGTTTGCATGCATCGACTGCATGTATACTTGAATGTATCTCTGGTTCAGCGTAGCGCAGAATGAACAGAAGGGCAAAGAGCTTGAAAATACAAGAACAAACTGTTTCTTTGATAAGCTTAAAGCCGCTGCATATCGAGATTCCACTGCTGACGGCATTAAGTGACAGTTAATGCATATGAGCCTACGGGTGAAGAAATTAATGCACTGCATACATTCTTTTGTTTTATAATCACCCATGAAATATGCAGGATTATTTACAGCTGAAAAAGACAAATGCAAATAATATTTAGTTCTAGGTCACTTAATAAGCTCTATTACATAAACTGCATCAACACATTATTTGGCATCTATCCATCTATCTGAAACTGTTTATCTTGTTTTAGGGGTCACAGGCAATTTCGAGTCATAAATTAATCTAACCTGCCTCCTTGGACTGTGGGAGGAAATCGGAGTACCTGGAGTAAACCCACACTAACACGGGCAGAACATGCAAACTCCACACAGAAAGGCCCCAAGCTGAATTTGAACCTGTGACCCTACAGACACCTACAGGCAATTTAGAGTCATCAATTAACCTTATCTGCATGTCTTTGGACTGTGGGAGGAAACCGGAGCACCCGGAGTAAACCTACACTAATATGGGGAGAACATGACAACCATTCACGCTCACATTCACATCTACGAGCAATTTAGAGTCATCAGTTAACCTTATCTGCATGTCTTTGGACTGTGGGAGGAAACCGGAGCACCTGGAGTAAACCCACACTAACAATGGGGAGAACATGGAAACTCCCCACAGAAGGGCCCCAAGCTGGAATCCAACCTGCAGCCCTCTTGCTGTGAGGCGACAGCGCGAACCACTGCACCACCACATCTACTATTGAGCTAATCTAAGGTGTAATGGAGTGTAACACACCAGCTTCACTCCGAGAACAGATAACCACCGTTTGAAAATGACAGCTACTTTATCAAGATGACTGATAGCGGACAATAACTGTTCCAGTGTCAACAGGTTCAGATTTTTCAGTGACAAGTATAGTTGGCAAGTGTTGATTGGAGTGTTGTTAGTACACTCGTGGAGCTAATATGGCTCTTGTCGCCATTTCACAATTAACACAAGTGTTACCAATGATAGCGTGGGCTTCAATAAACATCACAGACTTTCACGCACAATTTTAGTATGTAGGTTGATATAATTAAATGATTTTATTAAAGCGATAAGAACTAGGAAATTGAGCAAATACGTAGCGTTTTGGAAATCTCCCCGTGTTAGTGTGGGTTTTCTCCGGGAACTCCTGTTTCCCCCTACAGTCCAAAGACATGCACGTCAACTGCTGACTCTGAATTGCTCCTAGGTGTGAATGTGAGCAAGAATGGTTGTCTCCATGTATCTGCAACCTGTCGCTGACCCCGCGACCCTGAAGCCGTTACAGATAATGAACGAAATGGTTTGTAAATACGCAACAGTGTTTAGCTCGGCGACACTTCCCAGAGCTGTTCTGAGCCAGAGTCTCAGTTGAACCCTGAATTCTACTCCCTATCTCATTGTCCATGTGCTTCATAAATACAATCACTGTTGTTTGTCTTAACTGAAATCTTTGCACTCATTCATATGCCACGCAATTATTCGCTAAACGACCCGGAGGGGCATTTGAAAACATGATGCATTCCTCTGAATTTTTGGAGGCTTAGTTTACTGTGCGCCATGTAGCATTTTCTCCCCCAGTCTCTTCAAAGTCGCGTCTACAATCCATGAAATGAACAGAACGGCTCGGCAAATGAAAGGATTACCATAAAATTACATCCAAATAGTGCTGATTGCTTGATGAGCATCTGTGGTGCCAATTTCAAGCCCTCAAAATCCATGTCATCTCTCTACTGTAATGTGCTTCATTAACTACTCCCGGCTAGATTTCCCAAACGACCATCACGCACTATAGACTATCTTCTCTTTGATGTGGCTGTAAAGATGATAGATTCTTGTAAAAATGACCTCGATTTTGCCATCGGGCCCTGAAGGTGATGATTGGCTTTCTTAGGAGCCGAGTGATCTGGTAATGTCACTGTGCCACAGTCACAATGGACTCCAGAGAAGCTGCTCGGGGAGTTTGCGAATTAGCCGAAGGAGATCAGCAAGTACGGCGTGCTTTGTCTCTTTAACACTATTTCATAGAGAGCTGGCGCACATGGATTACCAGCAATCAATATTCAATTTAGCCTGTATTGCATTCAGTGTGGGTTTGCTTACTTCTCAGTGTGTGAGCTGTTTGTCTGCATCCTCAGCTTGTGGTGGCTATTGGATTTTAAGTGTATATATGGAAGGTGGGGGCAATGAAAAAGCTTCAGTGAAGCTGAAGGATCAAACGGTTGGAACTACGGCAGGTTGGAACTGTAAGTTTTGATAAGGTGCTGAGATGTTTTTTTTTAATTGAGCCGCATTAAAAGCCACTTCTTGTCCAAAATGTATCGTAATTTGCATCAATTATTGTACTGTAAAAAGGGAACCCCTGGCACAGATTTGGGTATTGAAACTCTTTGCCCTTTAGTGGTCTTTTCTGCCTTCTCCCAATCTACCTGAATCAGCACCTTATGGTGCCTTATGGTGTCTGTTCCTTCTGCCATTTCCATCATTCATTCATTTTAAATTTAGAGTCAACTATAAACCTAACCTGCATGTCTTTGGACTGTGGGAGGAAACCGGAGCAACCGGAGCACACTAACATGGGGAAAACAAGCAAACTCCACACAGAAGGGCCCCAAGTCGGGATTGAAACTGGGACCCTCTTGCTATATATATATATATATATACTGTATATAAGAGGTGGACATAGTCAGAATGATGTCACCCATTGGTTCATGGAATTGTTTTGAAGCCTTGAGTCAGCATTTTGGCCGTCGCCATCTTGGTTTCTGGCTGCAGCCATCTTGGTTTTTGGCTGTCACCATCTTAATTTTTGACGGTCACCATCTTAGTTTTTGGCCGTCGCCATCTTGGTTTTTGGCCACAGCCATCTTGGTTTTTGGCTGTCACCATCTTGATTTTTGACGGTCACCATCTTGGTTTTTGGCCGTTGCTATCTTAGTTTTTGGCTGTCACCATCTTAGGTTTTGGATGTCGCCATCTTGGTTTTTGGCTGTAGCCATCTTGGTTTTTGGCTGTAGCCATCTTGGTTTTTGGCTGTAGCCATCTTGGTTTTTGGCTGTAGCCGTCTTGTTTTTTGGATGTCGCCATCTTAGTTTTAAGCTGTCGCCATCTTAGTTTTAAGCTGTCGCCATCTTAGTTTTTGGCCGTCACCATCTTAGTTTTAAGCTGTCACCATCTTAGTTTTTGGCCGTCACCATCTTGTTATTTTTACCCTCACCATCTTGTTTATTTGCAACTAGAAGCGAGCGGGTGGAGCTAAGTACAACCGAGCACTGAATACGCCATTTTTAGGCCACCAAAATGTTCCAATTAACTTTCATGCACTATTTGATTCTAAACGATGCATTGAAGAAGACCTGAAACTAGCGACTGAGACCATAAACTCATGTTTCAAATGTTTATTGAGGTAATAAATCAAGTCAGAAGCTCATTATCTCACAGACTTCTATATAAACAGACTTCCTTTTGCAGCCAGAGGAGTCGCCCTCTGCTGGCTGTTAGAAAGAATGCACGTTAAAGGCACTGGTTTCACTTTTCAGGTTGCCCACTTATTGCATATCATATTATGGGAGATCATGTATGCTCCTCATGGTTATGCTCCAGTTTATTACTTAGTTTAATAAATCACTTTATGAATTATAATTCCTCGGGTTTTGCAGCCAGCTTTGAGCCAGGTGGTAACAACATGACAAAGCACTATATAGACGCTATGCATACAGTATATGAGGCAGGTAGAGAGGTGGAGGGTGGAGGATTTGGTGGCAGAATCACCTAATGTCAGAGTGACAGGTGATAAAGATAAGCTTGTCAGGATGCTGGAGGCTCCCTTGCTGCACCGGTGAACACACCTCACTTCTGGCTGACAGATACACGATGAAGCAGTGCATAGCCGGCAAAAAAACCCCTGTAATTTTCACCTTTTTTTTTTTTTACTCGCCTCATCCCTCCGTACCTCCTTTGCAATTAGCACGAGTGCATTGGCTTGTTCTAATTCCAGGAAGAAATACAATAAAAAAAAAGGAGTGCAGTTACACAGCCCCTCGGTGCAGCGCTGTGCACAGGACTAACGAAGTTTCACGCCTATTGAAATCGGTGGTGTGTGTTGCCATGGCGATGGCGGAGGTCTGCGTTCGTCTGTGGTCGCCTCCTTGGGTCTGGAAATAACAGCCGGTGTGACGCTGAAGCGCCATCACTTCGTGTGAAACACATTTGCAATTGATAAGTGGTAGGTCAATCGATTGAAATACTTAATTGTGGTTAATCACACATTAATCCGTTTTTATATGTTCAAAATGTACCTTAAAGGGAGATTCATCATGTGTTTAATATTCTCATCAACATGGGAGTGGGTAAATATGCTTCTTTATGCAAATGTATGGATATATTTATTATTGGAAATCAATTAACAGCACAAAACAATCACAGAAACCCTCACAGGTACAGTGTTTAGCAGAAGAAATATGCTCAAATCATAACATGGCAAACTGCAGCCCAACAGGCAACAACATCTGCTGACTTGACTATGACTTGATCCAAACTGCATGTGATTATCATAAAGTGTCTGTCAAGGGGAGACTGGTGGGGACCCAGAGAACCCATTTACTATCTATATCTGGAGGTCAGAGGTCAAGGGACCCCTTTGAAAATGGACCTGACAGTTCGTTGCTAAAATTTAGCTTAGAGCATTATTTAGCCTCCTTCGCGACAAGCTAGTACGACATGGTCGGTACCGATGGGTTCTTTAGGTTTTCTAGTTTCATATGATACCAGTATCCTCATTCTAGCTTTAACAGTTGACCCACTACTTCCGAAAAATCACAAGTTGTGTTAAAGCGTTAAAGAAGTTATTGGTGTTAAAGCAATTTTGTGCTAACGCGCTTTTATCGCATTAACTTTGGCAACAGCTCGCACAGTACAATCCATATCGACCGGTATCTTTTTCAAATTTTTCATGCGTTTTCCCACAAAGGTCCAGCAACGTGTCCGTTTCCACACGTGACATGCATGCAGTCTTTACAAAATAAACTTCCATCTTCACAGGAAACAGCTTGGTTTAGGCAACAAAGCAACTCAGTTAGGTTTAGGAACAGATCATTGGTTTGCGTTAAAATAACTTCAGAAGTGGTGTTACGTAGGTCCTGAAATTAGGTGACAAATACGATAGAAAGGGCAGCTTCGTGGTCGAAAGTTTGCTTTTTGAAAATGGCCATGACCGTTTTTCCTTCCCAAAATTTTGCACAAGTTTAGAGTATTATTTATTCTCCTTCCCGAAAACTAGTATGACATGGTTGGTACCGAGGATTTCTTGTGTTTGCTCGTTTCATGTGATACTAGTATCTTCTCCAGCTAACCATTGAAAGATCGATAACGCCAATTCATTAAAGAAAATTGCGTTATCCTCATACCACGGTTCGCGTATTTTACAGATTTTTCATGCGTTTTCTTACGAAACGCACGTTACAGTACAGTATTTTCAAAATAAACTTCCAACTTCACAGGAGACAACTTGGTTAGGTTTAGGCAACAAAATTACTTCGGTTTAAGAAAAGCTCCAAAAGAAAATATTTGGTCTCCTTTACGACAAGCGAGTGTGACACGGTTGGTGCCGACGGATTCTTTAGGTTTTCTACTTTCATGTGATAGTAGTACCTTCTCTAGCTGACGATGGCAAAAGATGGATTGCGCTAATTCGTGAAAGGAACTAAAATGAATTTACGTTATTGTCACGTTAACTTTGGCAGCCCCAAAAGCAACTTATCGTCATGCAACGGTTTGCATATTTTACAAATTTTTCATGCGTTTTCCAACGGATGTCCAGCAACACACGTCAATTTCCGCATGTTACATGCTTGCAGTATTCTCAGAGCCAGCCCCACAGGAAAAAACCTGGTTAGGTTTAGGCAACAAAACTACTTCGGTTTAAGCTAGTATGACACGGTTGGAGCCGATGGATTCTTTAGGTTTTCTAGTTTCATATGATGCCAGTAGGTCTAGCTCCAGCTTTAAATCTAGCTTTAAATCTGAGCCAGCTACAACCTCCAAAGGATTAATGTGTTAAATTACGGTAACTTTGACAGCCCTTATTAAAAGTGGATTATGAAAAGACTGTGTACATTTTTAGAGTATGATAATAAAAATGACTTTGCCTAAAATGATGCGTAATACATTTGCTGTTAACCAGGCATCACTTGGGATGTGTACTGCATTGTGTTGTATTCCTGTCTGATTTACTCACATACAGTATACGTATCTCTAGCTTCCTGCGCTTGTGCTTCAAGGATTCTTTATGGAGGTATTGATTGTGGCCAGCTGATATACAGTGGTCATTGCTGGCTATCAGGAAAGAAAGGTCACTATCGTCCATCAGCTCTAGTCTGAGACACCCAGCTGATACATCAGTGTAATAGAAAATGTGGCTTTGCCAGCAGTGAGAAAGAGAAGATCTATTGACTTAAATTGGTTGACGGGCTGGTTTCAGGCGTTATGTATGGGTGCTGTGGTATCAGAGTGGGAAGAGGAAAAATCAATACAGGCCAGTATGAAAGGTCCATAGGTTCTAATATATTATGTCGAAAACAAATAGAGCCAAGAGCACTTCCTCAATGAATTTTTAACATGTTTTTTTTGCACATTTTTAAAAAGTTGCTGCCTGGACTGGATGGACTTTTTTCAAAACGTATCTATAATTAATGAGGGACCAAATAAATACAGAAAGTACATGTTTGAAATTATTTATTGTTGCATTTTTGTCATGTTTTTTTTCCTTTGGTCAAGGCTGGAAATAAAGCATCACTCTGGGCACGAAAAAATGTTTTTGCTGCTGGAGGAAAATGGCAGCAGGCACCACTGCTATTGAAGCTTGGGCTCCTTTGTACGAAAACCTTTTCATCAAGCAGATGCCCAGTCCAAAAAATTGAAACCAAAATCCTTTCTGTCCTCGCTTGAATGTGATTACAGCCAAGGTACAGAGCTTCCTCGAGCATGAGGCGGCGCAAAGACAAAGAAAAGAAAAATGAACACACAAATTAAAGCGGTGACAGCTGCAGAGTTGCTGTTAGTGGATGTGTGCATGTGGGAGGAAGGGGATGGTGTGGAAATGAATTGCTGTATGCTTAATTAACACAAAATCCCTTTGTCTCCGGGCTCTGACCGGGGCAATTTGCGGGTGTTGAGCTGTAAATGTGGGGAAATGATTAATTAAGTAGCCCAAATGAAAATGAGTGGAGGAAGTGGTGCTGTTTCGGCTTTAAGAGTGGAAGCCTGGAGGCCTCAGTCAAGGGGAAGTGGGAGGAAAACTCCCTGACTTGTGGGGCGAAGGGAGAAAGAAGTGTACTCCTTTCTAAAAACAATGCTGCTATCACGATACAGTGATTCTGCGATACTCAGTATGTTCCAAGACATATACAACACATCATGATATCTGTATAACTTCAGAAACAAGCCAAATAAGCAGCAATCATGAGTATTAAATCACAGCATTGTGGTGTCAACTGAGATGAAACAACGTACAACAAAGTGTGGAGCTTTAGCTTAGTGCTGCACTGGCTGAAACTTGTCCAATCCCATCATTTCTAATGTAAAACAGCCATAAAATGGCAAAAGGCAGAACTGCCAGAAAGCAGAACAGTTCTAGGATGTTTAAAGCATTCAACTATGCCTCACTAAAATCTTACGAATCTAAGCTGACAAATATTTCAGAGTTTTGATCAGTATATCAATATTTTGTCCCGCCTGTAATACGGATGTGATGCAAGATTTCAGAGACCGTATCAAGTGAAATGATAAGAAAAATGTTTTATTTCTAAGCAGGGTTTTACGTTCTTTGGCGTTTCTCCTCAATGCTTAAGAAATTTCAACAATCGTTACCTGTTGTTTTTTATTTCGCCGTCCATGTTAACAGGTTAGAGGCGTCACACCGCCACGTGTGGCCTCTTATAGAAATTCCAGGTCTCGCCTATTTTTGACGCAAGCCACGCGGTTCACGGCAGCAACAGACGGTGGAAACGACTGACTGTGTTGACATCACATCAGCAACACAACTACAGCTTCGATGTCGAAAATGCCATGAACACTTCCTGCTTTTACTTCAAAATAAAAACCCTCAAGCATTTTGTCTGTGGACAGAACTCCTTCTTTTGAAAACATAAGGCTTTTACTCCGAAATACTTGCAGGACAGTGTTGTAGAATATGCAAGGCTCCATGAATATAGTACAGGGTTTTAACTGTGGATTATCACTATTATTTACAAATTGGCCACTATGAAAGTCAAGTCAAGTCGACTTTATTGTTAATTTTTGCTAGATATAGCACACTGTGGGCTGCACGGTGTAGTGGTTAGCGCTGTCGCCTCACAGCAAGAGGGTCGCAGGTTCAAGGAGTTTGTATGTTCTCCCCGTGTAAGCTTGGGTTTTCTCCGGGTACTCCGGCTTCCTCCCACCGTCCAAAAACATGCAATTTAGGTTAATTGATCACTCTAAATTGCCCGTAGGTGTGGATGTGAGCGTGAATGGTTGTCTGTCTATATGTTGTCTGTCTCTATGCGCCCTGCGATGGACTGGTGACCTGTCCAGGGTGAACCCCGCCTTCGCCCAATGCTAGCTGGGATCGGCTCCAGCCCCCCGCGACCCGTAACGGGACAAGCGGTTGACGATGAATGAATGAATGAATATCACACTGAAATTTCAATCCTCACGGACCCCGGCGCAAACAAGCAAGTAGAAAAACAAAAATAAAAGTATCTAAGACTAAAAAAAGTTTAACAAGGCACTGCAGTAGTTAGGTAGTACAAAGAGGTGAGTGGGGGGTACAGTATACGGTGCAAACGAGTTGACACGCATCACGCAGCCATAAGGTAACGCATTCACCACGTGCTGTTCATGCAGCTAGTCTGGTCAGGATTCAGTCTATGCTTTCTGTACTCCCAACACAACAAACCAAATTTGCGGGTGTTGAGCTGAAAATGCAGGGGGGTGATTAATCCATGAAAATGAGTGGAGAAAATGGTGCTGTTTTGGTTCAAATATTGTAAGCTTGTAGGCCTCAGTCGAGGAGACGTGGGAGGAAAACTGTGAATTGTGGGGCGAAGGGGGAAAGGAGCGAGTAGGGAACGAAAGGAGGTGTAGTCACCTCTAAGTGACCAAAGGCCAGGCTATAACAGCACTAATGACACTCTGGAAATTGCCGTCGTTGTGCCAGTAAATAAAAGCGGCAACAAGGTCAGTGTGTGAGGAGGAGGCAGAGATAGATTAGGACTGCAGGCTCGCTGTACTGTCGGTGGGGGGGTT
Organism: Pterois miles; assembly: GCA_947000775.1. Classification (NCBI taxonomy): domain Eukaryota; kingdom Metazoa; phylum Chordata; class Actinopteri; order Perciformes; family Scorpaenidae; genus Pterois; species Pterois miles. Next base: position 4,249,511 of record CAMQGK010000500.1, on the reverse strand, counting down.
CCCATAAATCTAATTTTCTTTCAATTATGCACACGCAAATTAAGGCAGAGGTGATAAAACCCCTGCGAGTTGAACTTGAAATGATGAGAGGACCATTAGGAGGTCCGTGTTATATGGTCTGCAGGGATATGAAACCACATGGTTACAAGCCAGCAAATAGACTCATCCCATTCGGCGTTCATTCCCGCCGCCGCTTAGTCTATTTGCAGCGTGTCAAACGCCCGAAGGCACTTTGATTTCCCCTCAACGGCCCGGTTGGTCGGATGTTGGAGAAGTTTGACAGGTGCAAAAGGGAGATTGATGCCACTTCAAAGCTGCTTTGGAAGCTGTTTACTTGGAGGGGAAGGCGGCGTTCGATCAGCCATGTTTGAAATTGTGCAACGAGCGCGGGCGGACGGCGGGAAGTTCATGGAAGAGAGCGGTGAGAACGCTTGTGGAAAGGATGATTATGCTCTGCAGCGCCAACTGAATGTACTGTACTTAAAGCTGGAGCGTTAAAGTCGACAATACCTGCTTGGTTGTGTAACATCTATAAAGACCTCATGATTGTCCAGTGCCTCCTTAAAGGGACAGCGTGTAGCATTTACTGGGATAAACTCGCAAAAATTGAATATAATATTAATAACTATGTTTTGTTAGGGACAGCCAACATTCACCTCAGATTCATCTTTGATAAATTTAAGGTAAGTAATTTGGCTGCAATTCCAAAGACATTTCATATAGATTACTTGCTAATTATCACCTAATAACCAAGAAATTTGCGGACCTGTAAAACAAAGTGTTACCCAATTGCCCAGTTGTTATTATAGTTAATACATTTGATGGCCAAAAACTATTAAAGTTGTGCTTTAAAGCCCCTGGAACATTTTGGTGAGCCCCATTTCTCAGCTGTTTGAGAAAATAAGCTTCCAGGGACTTGTAGAAGAATCCGCCTCGACACCAAGATGAAATCTTGATGACCTCATTTTAATTACAATCGATTATGAAGCTGCATATTTAACCAGGTAAAGGCACAACCAATCATTCCACATGTGTTCACGTCCACACAAAACACACACTAACCTTCCTATAGAACTGCAGCGGGTTGCCCGGCCAGATTGATCTCTGCGATCAACCAAGATAGCCAGGAGTGCCGGCCACATCCATTCATGAACAAGTGCTTGGACAAGCTGTTCTTTCAGGGGCCAGCTGGGCAACAATAGGCCCTCTAATAGCACCAGTTTGTCTCCGTTAAGAACAACAGCCTCCCCCCTCTTTTTCCCGCCGCATGCACACACACCTTTACTTTACAACTCCTGTTGACCGCGTAACTCCTCAATCTCATTGTGTGATCTATCTCTCAATTGCGGTGCCATTATTCTACTTTCTCCATTTAATCACTGGCAGAATCTTGGCCTAATTTACTCTGAAAATCCTCTGAATCCAAGGAACAATTCTCTGAATGACCCTGACCTCTGACCTTCCTGTGTGGGAGGCGCATAAGAGGACAATAAACGATTATTTCCATCATTAGCTTGGTGGAAACCAACTAAAGGGTGAAAAGAGAAAAAGTGTTGGATGTGTGTGAAATATATCGCTTTAGTTGTGCAACCGCTACTGCTCCTTGTAGATGTTAAGGAAGATTCATTGGAAAACCAAACGCCATCGTGTCTGGGTTCCAGACCACAGGTTGGCTGAATTAATCTGGCTTACCGCACAACCCGAAATAAACAGAATTTTTGATTTACCTGCAATAAACAGTGCCAAAGGATTTTTTTACAGATTTTTTACGATTTGTAAAAAGCCTGAATTCACGCTTAGTCAGGTATGTCCGCAAAACAACACGCGAACAACTTTTAAAATACTTGTTTTCTGAACGGAGTAGTGCCAGGCTACGCTAACATCGTAGCTGCTCCATCAACACTCAACGTGACGTCAGCTAGGCATAAATACAGCAACGACATTATTGTCGATACCACAGATAGTCGTTTTCGTCCTGTCTCTGCGACGCGAATTTGGCATATTTGCTTCCTACGCATCACATACTGTATTTCCCGTCACTTGCTGTCGCCCCGTGCAAACTTGCATTTGCTCGCCTCTTTGCATCGCCTTTGTATGTCGTCTTCTCTAGCGCGGAAGTTCGCTTCAACGCAGTGCAACAAATTTATACGCTGATGACATGTCGCTATTCTGTTAGAGCTTCTCGGCGCCCCACGAGGGATAAAAAAAAAAAAACCAATTAGTGTGGGTTTACGGATTCAGTTTGTCATGTCTTAACATAGCGGTAGCGTCTCTGACGAGTTTCTGACGTGATGCAGAAGTGTAGGCGGAGGCCAGAAACGCATTATCTTTCATTTTGATGTTACTCTTAAATAAAACCACACGCATTTACGGCTTCATGAGGCGCAATTTTACTGGATTATCTATTTCTCACGCCATTATTCAGAAACACAAAGGGGCTGCCGCCTGAATTTGTATGTATGCAGCATTCTGGCTAATAGTTCATATCACACAAGTGATACATAAACAAATTAAAATTGGACTCAGAATGAGCTGCATCATTAAAATCCACTGCACACAAATATCCTTCTATGCATGAATAAATGGACTATGGATGGATATTCCAGTTGACAACAGAGCAGGGAAAGGCCATGAAGCCCAACTCGTATTATGAAGTGCATGCACCCCTCAGTATACATATCAGCATATTTTAAAGATCTGCTTACAATGTGGCCAGGCGGGATGTCTGATTGGATCGCTGCAGACAGGATATGACACTTCCATGCTGCAACCCTCACAAACAGAATAACTGAGTATCACATATGGTGGAAACACACTAATTGACAGACATAATCTTGTTTTTTCGACTCCTGACACTGCAGAGATTCTCAAGGAGATTGTTTTCTCGGCGGCGTGAAGTAGGCTAAAAGTAGGACGCAGCAGGCGTGATGAGCAGAGGAGGGAAAAATAGACAAACAAACCAATTACATGATCCACTTGTACAGAGAGGTAAGAATAAGTACCCTCTACTGCCGTCATTACTCACCTATGCTGTCCTTATTTTTTATCTTTTTGTGGTACATTCGATAGGCGAGAGGTTGATTTACTCGAAATGCCACCCGTTCGTTTAACCTTTTCCACTCCTCCCTCTGTCTTTTTCCCATTTTGGTGTTTTTTAGCGGGGTAAAGGGGGTCTCCAGGGGGAGGTCAACGGTAGATGTCACATAGAAGTGGTGGACAAATTGCTCTTGTCATTAATAAATAAGTAAATAAATATCAAATTGAAAGTCTCACAAGTTGTTGTGATTTTTGCGTTATTTGCGGCAGATTTTGGTGCTAAATTTTCTCTAATAAGCCCTCCAAAATACCGCATGAACACACCGAGACCTCGAGGAACACCATAAAAAAAGCCACGCTGTGACTTGGTTTCGAAAACTTTTTCACCTCTGCAGACTTTTTCCCCAATTGGATGGCGAAAACTTCAGTTCTGGAAACTGCTCAGAAACCCCCTTGTCCCACTGTCAGTCTAGCTAGGAAAGCCTGCCCATCCTCTGAAGGCTCTAGGTCTTTAGTTTGTAGTTGTAAAGGTTCATGAGGCTGTGATCCTAGAGGTCACTACTCAGTATAATCAAAGTCTCAGCTTTACAGTGACACCCAATTTATGTAATCCCAGGACTGTTTCGGGACCCCAGTATGCAGAAATGTTCAAACACACCATTTAAGTATTTGTATTTACAGTATATGCCGAATTAGCTCTTGGCAGTTCTTGTTTTACTGTAACCATGGATGTCCAAATCATCACTGGATTACACTGAAAGTGAAGAAAACTTGTTTTTCTTGATTGTCAGCCAAGTTGTGACGATAAAAGTCTTTTTTTACCGTGATTCTGTAGCAGGTTTACGGGCATTTATCAGCTGTGTTTATAGCCTCAAACAGTGTGAGCCAAGCTGAATGTAAAAATACGAGTATCAAGTCATGAATTGCATCAATTGTGAAACAAGTACTTTCACGTTGTGCAGTGTTTTAACATTACAACATTAAGAACTAGCTTTAGACACTAGTGTTTACACATGGATTACAGATACTGGTGTCTTTAATGGTATCGGCCTTCTGGGGGAAAAAAAAATCAATGTCTCCATAAGCTGCTGTCTTGGCCGAGCTCAGATTGTCTTCGTCCACTTTCAGCTCCCCGGTCGATATGCAAAAAAAAAAAAAAAAAAAAAAGCTCAGGTGTCAATCACGTCGGCACAAACATGGATCCACGCGAGGCCATTCCCCCGGAGATAATTTGAGCTGCTCCAGTTGGATGCAATACCAGGTTGTCATTACCTCACCGGCGTAGCCTCTTTCCCTCCATCTGCCTCCATATGCTGCAGGAGCTAAGTGGCCACTCGGACTTGTATTCATATAGCGCTTTCCTCGACCTCTAATCACTCGGAGAGCTTTACGCTGCATGTCAGCATTCACACACATTCATGCACTGATGGAGGAGGCTGCCATGCAAGGTGCCACCTTCGCCCATCAGGATCTGATCTAAATACCCATTCACACACCGGCTAAGCCTCCGGGAGCAATTTGGGGGTGAAGTGTCTTGCTCAAGGACACATCAACATGTGACCCGAGCGACCGGCTCTACCCTCTGAGCCACAGTTATAATTGGGTACATCCGCTGAAATACAGCAATCTGTCCTGTGGGCCAAGAGATGCAAGAGTCTTTTCAAGCACTCGCACATTATTTAAGCACCATAATGGTGAGTTTGAAGGTTTTAGCCTGTTAGCAACCCAATGTGCATATTTATTTGTTTTGAAAGCATAGCATACGCCGTTGAGACTGCTGCAAATCAGCTCAAAAAGACTTGAAACTCCCAAATTCCTCGCGAAACATTTTCCTGTCTGTGCCTTTTCGGGCTGCGTATTGGATTGAATCTGCCGATAAAATACAGATCACGAACAGGGTTAACAATACGATACACTGCGATATATTGCGATACAGTATACAAGGCGATATATTGTGCTTTTTTTCAAATCTAATTTTAGTAAAATTATCTTAGTATGAAGACACAACACCATGTGTATAAAATTAAAGTAAAGCAAGTCACTATGTAAAATGGAAACTATTGGTACTGACATTATAAAACATGAAATAACTGAACTCATTGGATCCCCAAGTGTCTCAGCTCACTTTATGTAAAGACTGTTTATGAACCCCTGTATGCAAAAATATTAAAATTTTCAAAGAGGCAAAAATAACATTTGTACTGCAACACTGCATCATAAACTGAGCATGGCTGTAAGACTTCTTTCATTCGCATATCTCGAGGTCAGAAGTCATAGGACCCCTTTTAAAAATGGCCGTGTCGGATTATTATTATTATTATATATCCTCCTTTGTGACACTGACGTTCAAATATTTAACTTTGTCAAAAAAATTCATGAAACAGAAGAATGAGGAAGTATAGACAGTGTTTGATGCATTCAGGAGTGTTAACCAGCCAATTAAAATGTCAAAGTGTCCTTCCATGACAATGTCGCTACTTTAAATTGCACTCAAGCTGCACAATTAATCAAAAATGTTATCAAAATCGCAATATGGCCATGAGCAATTTTCACATCGCAGGATTAGGAGGAAATTGCCGTATTTGTTAAAGGTGAACTATGTGTCTAAATGGTGTCGTCCAGGGGTACACACCATATTCGACAGACTTAAGAAAACATCTTTGTTTGGTACAGATCCCTGCAGAAAAATCCCACCATTTAATTTGTTTTTCAGTGAAAATGAGAATAATGATGTGAAAATTATCACTCCACTGAATAGCGCAAATCACAGCTGCAATCGCAGGGAAAACTAGAAAAGCACTCGGAGAGCGCAGACCTCCGCCAAGCACCATAGTTTCCCCCCATATTGTAATTCACTCCAAAATAAAAATCCTACATTTTTTAAAAAGAATTTTATATCAGTGGCAAACATAGAACATTTATACAAGACACAACATAAAACGCACAATACATGAGGCCAAAATCTAAGAGTACCCCCATTTTTTATATTAATTGCTATAAAATCCACCATCTGGATCAGATCTGGATCAGCCTTTGGGATTTGATAAAGTACACATTGTAAATCCCTGAGTCAAATTTCATGAGCTTTGGGCAACAATTACCAGAGATATTGAGAAACAATATTTTGGGTCCCATTTACCCCAATGTTAACGAAAATTTCAAAGTGATCCAGAATCCAGGATTTCTTCCGGATCACCCCCAACATTAAATCAGTTCTTCCTTTTCACATTTTCGACACACCCTGAAAATTTCGTCAAAATCCGTCCATAAGTTTTTCAGTTATCTTGAACACAAACAAACAGACAGATAAACGCCGGCAAAAACATAACCTCCTTGGCGGAGGTAACAATCACAATTTGTCCAAATCCTGCAGCTCTGAACTACACCGACACAGATTTAACCGAAAGGAAGCTTATATAAAGTCTCTGCAAGTTGATTTTCACGAAACGAAAGTCAAAATCGCTGAAAAGATGGCAATCCTTCTAAAAACTTATTCTATGCTTGGGGAAATAGCAGAATATAAACCCAGCTATAAGCAATTTGTAGTTAATGGGCTAAAACATGTAAAACTGCTGGCATGTTGGTTTGAACTGAACGAGCGCTCACACGGACTGAAGGGCATCTACGGCTAAATGTGGTTCATTTGATGTCGGAGGGAAAAGCGAGGTACAAACATGGGGTGAACGAGCCTTTTACTGGGAGTAATCAGTGGCTCGGTAAAGCAAGCATCACCCACTGAATCCTGCTATTTTAAATCACAGCAGCGAGGCCACTGGAGCAGTTGAGTGTGTCGGAGAAGGCCGGGGAAGAAAGCTGTGAATATTTTAATGGATCCCACGCATCTCCATGTGGACTTCTAGCCCATTCCAGCGTACAGACGCTGATTCTTGTGTAGAATAAAGAGATACCGGAGCTCGGTGATCCTTAGCGCTGCATAGCTGCAGCGCACATGTGGGCACAGCTGACATTTCACCTTATTACTGCTGCAAAAACCCGTCAGCATTTCAATAACATGCATGTTGAACAAGCAAAAACAGCATTACGGAAAAACGGCTTGAGGGAAGAGGGTGAAACGGCGATCGAGTCGGCAGGCTTCTCTCTCGCCCCGGCCTATCCAGAGACCATTGCATTGTAATCCTGGATGTGGGCTCCGACATCGCCGCTACCAGCTAACGTGGGTGGAAAGGAACAAGCGAACAACGCGGCTTGTAATCCCGTTAAAGGATTACAGGGCGCAAAAGGCGTACGTTTGGGAGCGTCCCTCGGACTTCCACGTGTTCATTAACCCCGACGCCTGGGCTTAATGCTATTACACGAGCAACCCTAAACTCCTGCGACCTTAAAGTGACCTCCATTCCTGAGCGCCAAGCTGTCGGAGAGCTGACCAAGAGAGCGCTTTTTTCAAGGGCTTTTCTCATCTCGCGCACGACTCTAAAAGGATAAAACTACAAGAAAGCGACACACAAAAACCAGCAGCGTTTCTTCCATGATTAATCTCTTTTCAAAGCGTTTAAAGGGATAGTTCAGGCATTTTGATGTGGGATTGTATGCGGTACTTATCCATCACCAGTGTATTAAATACAGTAGGTGATGGTCGGCGCGCCACTAGTTTGGAGGAACAAACAGGAAGTACCAGCACGGCAGCAAAGCGATGCACTGTTCTAGATGGGGGCAGCAGAAAAACATGTTTTATGTGTTATATATGTTTAAAACTGCCGTCAAACAGTTCCCAGACTTTCCGATGGGGAACTGAAGCAGTTATCTACGTTCTACTCCGAGTCACGCAACGACACAAACTAACCGATCAAGGCAGCGGCAGACGAGCAAAATTAAATCAGTTCTTCCTTTTCACATTTTCGACACACCCTGAAAATTTCACCAAAATCCGTCCATAAGTTTTCGAGTTATCTTGAACACAGACAAACAGATAAACGCCGGCAACAACATAACCTCCTTGGCGGAGGTAAAAATCCGAACTCTCCCTTTAATCTCCCAGAAACAGGCAAATGCAAACGAGGCAGCTTCCCCACCGGAACAGCATTAAGCTGCTCTCCCTCGTGATATGGTCGCATTGATCGCCGTGACGTCACGGACGCCGCAGACAAAAACTAAGTGGGATCAATTCCTTAATCCGCGCGCTGCTTTCCTGTGGTGCTAATGATCGACTTGATGCAAATAACGGAGCAGAGGGGGAGCTCCTGACGCCTGAGGCGGCAAAAAAGAAATGAACCCTTGGAGGGGCTGCGGCGGCGTTTTGACGAGAGGAGCATATAGTGGCTTGTGACATTGCCGTGGGCGGCGCTTCTGAAACTTCCACTTGAACTCCGGCTCCCACCAGGACGCACACGATTCAGTGCAGCAGTTTTCTAAAGATTTCCCATTTTCCAAAGATGTTTCGATCACGCCTGCTCGTGTTACACCTCCAAGCCATGCGCCGAAGCTCTTTGTTGGGTTCGGAAATGCGGAGTGAAGTCAGAATTTCATTTATTTGTGCTCCCAACGTGTTAAAGCAGGCAGCTTATCAATGCAGCCAAGACGACACCAAACTATGAATTATTAAAATGCTATTTAGCCTCCTTGTAGCCCTGATTTTTCTTTGCTAGTTATTGCAGTATTCAGGTCAGCGCAGTCATCCTGAGGTTTCGGCTCATCTTCTTTTGAGGTCAGATTGTTTTTTACAAACTTTTTTTTTTTTTTCATCTAAGTTGAATCACTTGTTTTCTTGCTCACAATTTCCAGAAGAAACAACATGTTTGACTAAAATACCCCAAATCGTCAAACACATGCTGAAATCTCCTAATCTAACCAACACCAGCAGCAGTGAAGCAATGCTCAGCGGGTTTGTCAGTCTTACCTAATGACGTCAGCAGAAACGGAGCATCGCCATTGGCCGGCAGAAGACATGTGGGAAGATGTGGAGGGATCCCATTGGTCACACAGGGAGCATAGGGGGGTAAAAAGAGAGAAATGAAAAGTTCATTAGGAAAAGATGAATTACATTTTGTAGATTTCATCTCGAACAGATGTCTTAATATGCAAAAAAAAGTAATCACTGTAACTGCAACCATTAGTCAATTAGTTAATTCGAAAAATAATCGTCAACTATTTTGATATTCAATCATTGAAAATGGCAGAAAAAAATAAAACAATTTTGGATTGACACCAAGACATTTAAAAACATCACTTTGGACTTTTTGAAACTGGGATGGACATTTTTCATTATCTTCTACATCTGTACATTAGGGCCACTGTACAAAGCCGAGGATGGGGTAATACTCTGGTGTTACCTGAGATTGAAGCGGTAAATTTACAAGAAAATTTTGAGATTATAAAGTTAAAAATTTGTGAGAAAAAAACTTGGAAATTTGCGAGATTATAAAGTCAAATTTATGAGAAGAAAACTCAGAAAATAGTGGAGAAAAAACTTGGATATTCTCTGAGATTATAAAGTCATAGAATTGCGAGAAAAAAAAATCTGAAATTTGTGAGAATATGAAGTTGGAAATTTAAGGGGAAAAACTTGTATATTCTCTTGATTCTAAAATCATAAGTTTGCAGGAATTCACTCAGAAAATTGCAAGTTTAAAATGTTGTACATTTACAAGAAAAACACAAAGTCACGAGAAAAAAATGCAATATTTGCTGAGATTATAAAGTCAAACAATTATAAGAAAAAAATCTGAAATTTGCGAGAATATTAAGTTGTAAATTTAAGGAGAAAAAACTCAAAAATAGTGGAGAAAACAACTTGGATATTCTCTGAAATTATAAAATGATAAATTTGAATACACTCAGAAATTTGCAAGTTTAAAAAATTGTAAATTTATGAGAAAACACAAATTCATGAGAAGAAAACTTGACTATTCTCAGATAATAAAGTCATAAATTTAGGAGAAAAAACTCAGAAAATAGCGGAGAAAAAACTTGGATACTCTCTAAGATTATAAAGTCATAGAATTGCGAGAGAAAAAAAATCTGAAATTTGCGAGATTGTAGTCGTAAATTTAAGGAGAAAAATTTGTATATTCTCTGCAATTACAAGAAAAAAATCTGAAATTTGTGAGAATATAAAGTCGGAAATTTACTCACAAATTTACAAGTTTAAAAGTTGTAAATTTATGAGAAAACACTAACAAATCCATGAGAAAAAAACTTGACTCAAAAAAAATCAAAAATAGCGTATAAAAAATTACTAAAAATGACTGCAAAATTTGCATGATTTTGGAAGACATTAGCAAGAGATTAAATGTTATATGTCATTTGCATGTTGAATAGCATAACAGGCATATTTGGTATAGCAACGGTACATGGTTATGGTTAGCACCAGTATAACAGTGCTTGAAGAGCATTATTCTGAGAGAAATAATATGAAATTGTAGGGTTGACAAGTTCAGATCAGGCAATATTTGGAAAAAAATTGTCCAAATATGTAAATAAAATAATAGATTTTGTCCTGATTCTACAGTTAAGTAGTAAAAAGACAAAAGTCGTTGTTAGTGTATTGGCATTAAATTCCAATCAACTGTGGAGCATATTCATATTCAATTCAATATTCAAAAGTGAGTCGAACGCTGTTGTTGCCAGCTGTCACTGTCACTGACATTTCCCATTTCCCTCCATTGAAACAGAACATTCAGTTTACCGTCTACTGAAATGTAAATGCTTCATTAAAGCTGCCTAAATGTCACCGAATGACAATGGAAACAGTTAGCCGGGTAATTTAATAGAGATCTGGCTTCATGCTCACACCACTACGGTAAAACAAAGTTCAACGTTCAGACAAACATTACATGACATTACATTAGTCGCCTGCAGAGTCCATCTCAAAATCACTGTCACTGGAGTGCATCCAGCTCTTGTCTACAAATCGGACTCAGTCCTCCTGTTTACTCATTTATAACAATTTTCCGAATTAATAATGGAAAAGTGCTACATACATGTGATTCTGTTTCCAATCTGAGAGCTTAAAGATGTGATAAATTTGTCAAATAGCGCATTTGATGCTTAAATCTTTTGATAGGACATGACTTTCCCAAAAAGGTTCAGCGTTGGGAAATAATTTGCCAGTTTCAAAACAACTTTCCTTGTGAATTAGCCCTTGTCACGGCTCTTTTTCATTTCCATCACCATTATTTCACCGGGCTGTGCTTAAGTGGTCTCAAAACGACATCAATCACGGGACAAATTCAACTTTCCAATAACCTCAAAGTCGACGGCGAGCGTGGATTCTTGAGGGACGGACGTTATTACATAATGTCGTCTGGGTCGGGATCGGGAAAAATCGAGCCTCGGGATTGGAGGAGATGTCTCAGAGCAGGGCCGTGATGTCTGATTTTCTCCTGAATACTACTGTAGCTCAATATCCAAATTGTATAGTTTGCATTGCATGCAGTTTTCTCCGGGTGCTCCGGTTTCCCCCCACAGCCCAAAAACATGCATTCGGGAATTGTTTTTATTATCATTTTCGCCTCATCAATTATGCACATTTTAAATCAGCCTTATTGAGAGAATATCGTACTGCTCTCCTGCTTCCTCTTCTTCACCTAAATGGTGAGTTTTTTGAAATATATTAGGTTTAAAGGGTCAACATTAATATATAGTTCATATAGTATTTTATGGATGTCTTTGCCATGATTACAAATTGACAATTTTATGACTGGGCACCTGATGAAGATCATGTGATATGTTCAAAACCTCCAGAACAGCTGTTATTGGGATGGTTATGTCTCAAAATCTGTATACATGTTGCCAACTGGACCAAACTGAAATTGAAATTCAGGATACAAAAGGGAATCAGACCTGCTTCTCTTTGTTTCTAACCCTTTTAGAAGTGCAGCTTATAGAATAAAAGTAAGAAATTGGTGCTACATATGCAGAGGAAAGGTAAACTTAGTCAGGCGGCATGATGATTTTGATCGATATTGAGATATCGGTTATTTATCGTGATTATTCGTTGCTTTTTGGGACAAAATATTTCGGTAAAGCATAGTTTTACAGGTGGGGTTGCATGGTGGTGCGGTGGTTAGCGCCGTCACCACCTCACGGCGAGAGTTTGCATGTTTTCCCGATGCAAGTTTTCTCCGGGTGCTCCGGTTTCCTCCCACAGTCCATGGACATGCAAGTTAACTGACGATGGGATACGTGGTTGCAGATGGATGGATGATCATCCGTAATGTTTACAATAAAGTAATTTTCTATCATTTCAAGGTGAATATTTGGGGTAAATTTTAGTAATTCTGAGGAAATTTCAAATAGATTACTTGCTAAATATCACCAAATTAATTTGCGGACCTATAAAATAAAGTCTTAGCAATATTTTTTTATTGGACTTTCCCTTTCAGTGCACTGCTTTGACTTCCACGTTGTGCTACAATCCTGCTAATTAACACATCTTTGCATCAAACTCAGACTTAAAGTGCAAACACAAGAACTGTGAAAATGATCCAGGTCAGCTCCCTCTTTCACAGTGAAAGTAGCATGCATCGCGAGCTCCAAAAGTCGCTAAATCTAGCGAGAAACTCTCCAAATCCACTCCCACAAAGTTATCCCTGTGAACATAAAGGCATCATATTCAACGTGACCAACCAACATCGCTGTTAGTACTCACAGCTTGTGGAAAATGCAACGAGTGAATAGGCAGAAGTTGCTTGTCCAATCACTAAATTACATTTAGGTTACGAATCAAATGTAATGAAATGATTGGATGGGTTTATTACACCCCTTCAACCACCACAGATATAAGATTTTTCCCTTTTTTTGTCAGACCATTTGATTTATTGATTGCTGTTGGGATGCAATGAGAATTTTAAGCAACCCTGCCTTTAAAATAAGGTTCTTCTTAGCATTTCTGTTGTGCACATGTGGTCTCAACACAGAGTACAAAACAAGTAATATCCAGCATATTACTCTGTTTTTGCTGCTGCAGCATGACAGCCCCCCCCAAAAGGTGAAGCCAAAGCTAGTTTAGGAAGCGCATGACTTGATAAGTCGAGATTTCTATGATTCGAGCACAAGTTTTAAGCGTCGATACTGCAGTCGCTCATTCATTTAATTGTAGGAAGCCAAAATCCTGATGGTGACTAATACTGGATTCATTGTGCAGCCCTACTACAAAGGTACAGTATAATGGTCCCCAGGAATAGGAGCTGTTACCCTGGTAACAACTAATGGGAATCTAAAACACACAATATGGGTGTTTATAGTGGGGTTAAAAGGTGTGCTAGTGAACTATTAGGTGAACACACACAGCTTATTCTCGGTAACAGCGGGAGTCCCGACGAGGACGCCGCCGACTCCTACTTACTGCTGTGATCCTTCATTGCACATCACCCCCAAGCAAACCCACGAACTGTGTCAAATACACAAAAAAAAAAAAAAAATCTTAAACGATGCCTCCTTTCACCATTGACTCCACTTCCTGACAGGATAAAGCCGAGGATGTAAGCCCCACTTCAAAGTGCGGTGTGCGGGGTTTCAAGCTTTACATTCTGCTAATCTGACCTGTGGGCACCGCTTTAGCCACTAGCTCTAATGTTAATCCTCCGACTGTGCTGCACTGCTATCTGGCTCCAGCTCTGCCCTGCGCCGTCCACGGATCCCGGCGTCAAAGGGATGCTGAACCCCTGAGACGCTTTAAGTCGGCTTGTTGTTGCCTGAAAACAAAGTCAAACACTTGTCTCTTAGAGATATAATCAGGGTAACAATTCGCCGTGGAGCATTTATTTTTAAGACAGATTGCCCTGGAGATGTGTAGGTTTAGCAACAAATACAGGCCGTCTGCATGCACCGGCACCATAACGCCACTTTCTGCAAATCGTTGAGTGTTGGAAAGCAGCCCTGGGACACCACATATGGAACGCCTGGCCGGGAATACCTGACAGCCTCCGCTTTCTTCGCATCAAGAATTGATTTCTAATCGGCTTCCTCCCGTCTGCCTCAAATGGGTTGTTTGTTCTCTAACCTCGCAACAGTGTGGTCAGTCTCAAAATCTTCAGCGTCGGACCTTAAAGGTGCAACGCACAACATCTATTTGTGTATATTTACCGTTGCGATACAATGCCATCGGCGGAATGTGAGATTACAGTGCCGGCGCTGGTGGTGGGACTCACCAGAGGCCCAACGATACGATGATATCATGATACTTAAGTTGCCACATTTCTTTCATTGTATTGTGATAAGATATATATATATATTACGATATATGCCAATTTATTCTAAATCATGCAGTTTGTAAAAATCTGTTTTATCTACTACGAACTCTGTTCATCTCAGAGGTTTCATTCACGCATCTTGAGGTCAGATATGATCATTCCAATATCCTCGACAAAATTTAGGGTAATTTTGGAGAGTTATTTAGTGTTCTTCCAAACATGATTGGTACCAATCATTTCCTTAGACTTTCTAGTTTTATATAAAACCAGTATCCTCATTCTAGACTTAAGACTAAGCCCGCTACAACCTCTGAGCGATTGAATGGCCCGAGGAAGGTAATAGTTAGAAGGAGTTTGATCCGGGTACCCCGATTTCCTCCCCCAGCCCAATGGCATGCAGGTTAAATGTTGACTCTAAATTGCCTGTTCGTGAGAATGTGAGCATGAATGGTTGGCAGCCCTGTGATAGGCTGTTGACCTGTCCAGGGTGTACTTCCCCTTCACCCAATATTAGCTGGGGTCAGCTCCAAGGCCCCCACGACCCTGAATAGGATAAGCGGTCATAATACTACGCTGTATTGATTTATCCGCACCCCTAGTTGATGTTATGTCAAAGACAACTGTGTTGTGTTGCAGATATCTACTGAAATGAGCATGCTAACCAGCTAACCATGGCCCACCCTGTCTTTTAATAATACTTGTACCTCAAGAGGCGATAGTGAGCTACCGTAGAGTCCAGTTTGCCCTCAGTCCAGCGTGTGAGGAGGATGTTTTGATAGATTGCCTATTAAATCCAAAGTTGCAGAAACGAGAAAACAACTCGTATTTGGGAGGAAGGATCGGTAGCAACAGAAAGTTTGCTAATCCATTGGGGAGTCAGGGCGGTCCCCAGGATCAGACTTCCGGCACTGGGGTTGGCGCTTGCGGAATTTGTGCGACAACAGCTAACCGCTAAATGAAGGTTTGTCTCCCGGAGATGCCTCCCTTCTCCTCCCAGCAAAGTAGTCTCAAAGTGGAGTTGTTTTGCTGTTTCTGCCACTTTGGATTTAACTCGATAAATGTTCTCATTCCAGGTGGACACTTGCTGAGGATTAGGCAACAAAACCACTGTAGTTAAGTCTAGGAAAAAACAACATGGTGGGGCTTAAAATTACCATGTTTGTACAGTGAAAATGTGACTTGATGTTATGAACATGAGACATGAACGAACAGCTAACTGTAAATTTAAGTGACACATGGTTAGCTTAGCTTAGCTTAGCTTATCTTAGCTTAGTGTGAAAACTGGAAACAGGGTGAAACAGCTTGCTGCCAAGCCAAACAACTGCTAATGCTGCAGCCAACATGCAAAATGCTGCAGTTCATAATACATAATATGCAACATAATATGAACTATACATATGAGGTTACCATGAATTAAATCATGTAAATCACTCCAGTGAATATTAGAAAAATAAGGTGATCTATATGCTAATAAGAGGGTGGTATCTGCCTCATCTATCTTCTGGCTAGAAAGCAAAGAAGCATATTTCACAAAAGTATTCCTTTAAGAATGACAAACTGTTTCTTGAATCCATTCCTTCATTATCCGCAACTGCTTATCTTATCCAGAGTTGTGGGTGTCAGCTGGCGTTGGGCGAAGTTGGGGTACACCCTGATCAGGTCGCCAGACTATCACACATACATACAGACAAGAATTCACACTCGCATTCACACCTACGGGCAATTCAGAGTCAACAATTAGATTATGGGAGGAAACCGGAGCAACTGGAGTAAACCCACGCAAACACAGGGAGAACATGCAAACTCCACATAGAAGGGCCCCAAGCCCGATTCGAACCGTTTAGCTGTGACATAATCCCTCAAGCGTCATAGATGATACATGTAAGCCCTGCTCACCAACTCAGTTGTACAGCTGCTGGCTTCATGTTTGCACATGAATGTTTTATCATTTCAAAGCGGCTTTCAGGCCTGATACTCCACCGTATCATTTCCAGCACCCTAAATGACCCCAATTCCTGAAGAGTCTGGGTTCTTTATTGTACTGTAAACGCCTGGAGTCATAGTAGTTACAATAATCTCATCTCCCTCTGTTGCCCAGATACAAACACACCATGCTAATGTAGTCTAGCGTTTGCTGCAAACATTCCTCCAGCGAACGATGTGGCTGCCGTGACAACCTGCATAGACCTGAAGGACGGTGATGGAGCAGAAGCTGAGCAAGGATTAATCCCTGGTAGTAGTAGCCGCCGCACACACCCACACTTTGAATATTAATGCTGCTATCTGCTAGATGCCAGTTTGTATCAAGTGTAAGAAGCCGCTGATGCAGGTGGAGGAAAGTGCAATTCTCTGCTTATAGCCACTGTGTCACTGTTACAGAAGTCCAGGAGAGGCTGAGCGAAAGTGCTCGCTGCTGAATAAGTGCCTACGAGTGTGGAAAGAAAGCTAATACCAGCTAATGAGATAGCTGTTGGTGTCGTCCAAGGGCTCGGGCGGTGCGACACCCGATAAAATCGCAAAGGACAGACGGGTGTTAGATGCAAATGAAGGTGTCTGAGGTGTGAAATGGATGACTCGATACATGAACCACATCAAACAGCGTGTTCTGTGCGGTGCAGATGGGTGGCAAGTGAAAGGAAAAGGCAAGTGTCAACTTCCACAAGGATAGAAATGGTGATCCGCCAAAACGTACCGCTTGCTAAACCCCTCCTCTGAACACACGCGACCAATCACAGTAGTCGGATCAAGCTTTTGATTTGTCAACATCCTGAAGCTGTGTGGACGGGGCTCTGGTGTTTTTAAACGTTGGGAGGCTTGCCATTTTTATATCCTATCTGCACCCAAAAATACAAGGGCACTAACGTTAGCATGCCTACAGTACCGAGCTTCCCAGCAGAGGTGGGACAAAGTCGTCACTTTGTAGGTCACAAGTTAGTCACAGTTCTCTGCACTCAAGTCTCAATTCAAGAGAGGGAAGTCCAAAGTCAAGACTGACAAGACAAGTCATCACTGACAAGTCCCAAGTTAAGATTATCGAAATGAAAGTCAAGTACCAAGTCAAGACTTACAAGTCAAAAGTCAAGTCCCAAGTCAAGATTGACAAGACAAGTCATCACTGACAAGTCCCAAGTTAAGATTATCGAGATGAAAGTCAAGTACCAAGTCAAGACTTACAAGTCAAAAGTCAAGTCCCAAGTCAAGATTGACAAGACACAAGTTATCACTGACAAGTCCCAAGTTAAGATTATCGAGATGAAAGTCAAGTATCAGGACTAACAAGTGAAAAGTCAAGTCACAATTCAAGACGGACAAGTCCCAAGTTAGGTCCCAAGTCAAAACAAGCAAGTCTCAAGTCAAGACAGGCAAGTCCCAAGTCAAGTCCCAGGTCAAGACCAACATGTCCCAAGCCAAGACTGACAACCCAAAAGTCAAGTCCCAAGTCAGGACTAACAAGTGAAAAGTCAAGAATCAAGTCAAGACTAACAAGTCCAAAGTCAAGTCACAATTCAAGACGGACAAGTCCCAAGTTAGGTCCCAAGTCAAAACAAGCAAGTCTCAAGTCAAGTCAGGCAAATCCCAAGTCAAGTCCCAAGCCAAGACTACAAGCCGAAAGTCAAGTCCCAAGTCAAGACTAACAAGTGAAAAGTCAAGTCCTAAGTCAAGAGTAACAAGTTGAAACTAAAGTCCTAAATCAAGTCAGGCAAGTCCCAAGTCAAGTCAAGTCAAGTAAAGACTAACAAATCAAAAGTCAAGTCTCAATCCAAGATTAACAAGTCCTAAATCAAATCCCAAGTCAAGACTGACAAAAAAATGATACAGAGTTTTCATTCACAGAGTTAACAGCAGTTAGCTGGCTAGCTAATGCTAATGTTTCCAAATCAAAAAGAGGAGCAGCTTCTCTCCTTCTGTCTGAAGTGAAGGATTGTTACTATGAATTCTGAGTAGAAAATCTGCCACCAAGCCTGACAAGTGTAGCAGAATGTTAATTTCTTAAATGCATCACACAGTACATCTACAGTAAGGAAGCATCTGCATTTGCTTGCCTTCTCCATCCAGGTTTTAATCTGTCACCCTTCGGCGGCTCCACGCACCTCCACCAGCTGCCCTCCCCTCCCGGCTCCGCCGTTCCCTCGCCGTTCCCTCGCCGTTCCCTCGCCATGTCTCGGCATGCTCTTTGCCTCTCTAAGCAGGTGAATCGTGCTGCAGCCTCCCTCCCCCGGATAGCGGTCCCATTAAAAACAGCCAATGACATTTCCTTAGCATGGGCCTGGCATTTAGTTTGATGGATTTACTGACATTTGCGGTTATATTCTTTACCAGCTTGCCGCGGCTCTTTAAGAAGCCGTCCGCGGGGTCTGACCCTATTTCAAATCCTCCACTGTAGCGCACTCCGCGACAAACCCCGTCAATCGGACCCGGCGTTGCGCGGCCACCAGGCGGGCGAACCCGCGCGCCGTCGCATCAGCATGCAGGACGCCACGTAGGCTTAAAGAGATTTCAAAACCATAGACTCATAATTGCAGCGTATTTTGATTATCGTGAAAGCATAAAGTCATAATGGAAGTTGTATTTCAGGGAATGGGCCAGCTTGAATAGCAATAAGCTGTGAATCTAATGGCCTCTGAAGAGAAGACATAGAGTCCATTAATTAGCTCCCTCGCTCTGTAACTTGAAATAAAGAGACGCGAGGGGGAGATCTGAGGCATTGATAGCTAATGTGGCAGAATTAGCCGACCAGCATCTATCAGCTGCTTGTGTGTGAATGCATCCAACTAAAGTAGAGGTTGGTGTTAAAAAGAGAAATCCTCCATCAGTGCTGCTGCCTCACCTCATTTCATTCCTTGCTGCCTTCTGTCTGTTTATTTGGCATCGGCCCTTTGAATCGGTCCCCGTGTAAAACCTCCCATCACCCACTGCTGCTCGCTTTCATTCAAGCTTCCCGGGCCAAATTAAAGCAACACCTGGATGTTTTACAGCATATGCTGCTATATTTTACTAGGTGGAGGCCAAGTTATTCTGGGAGGGAGGTTTCCGCATTGGACCTTCGGCTCGTACTTGACGGGCAAACAAAAAGCCACCCTTTGCTTTGCTGCACTCGGCGAGTAAAAACTGAATGCAAAAAATGTTCCATTTGACATCAAACGCAGTATATAGTCCTGTCCTGGCATTAAGACAAGAGCCGAGTGAGGAAAAAAACACTTTTCAAAATGTCAGAGATGTCATTGAATCGTGGCTAATGAGTCCGCTCATCCACTGCGATTCTGCTATCTCTGCAGTGTTTAAACGATCAGATCTCGGTAAGGCAGGACACATGGGAGGGAGGGCAAAGAAAGCATATTGCCAAGAAGTGAAAGTTGTTTGTTCCACTGCAACATCAGCGCCCAGCCGCAGAGCTATAGCAAAACCACAAAACGTCCGCCTAAAAAGTGCCGTACAATAGTAAAACAAAATTATTTCTATTCTCAAAATGAGCTGTAAATATTGTAATATAATAAGCGTTTTTAGTCCCAAATGGCAGCAGCTCTTTAGGCGGAGCATAATGATTTAGTCCAATTTTTAAAGGTGCAGTATGTAGGATTTGGAAAAATTGAGAGGTGTGGTTGCAAATTGCAACCGAGTACCCCTCGGTTGCAACTTAGCCTAAACCTGAGTGGTTTTGTTGCCTAAACCTAACTAACTGGCTTTGTTACCTAAACCTTGCTAAGTAGTTTTGTTGCCTTAGCTTAATTAAGTGACTTTGTTGCCTTAACCTGAGTAGTGTTGTTGCCTTAACCTAACAAAGCATTTCTGTTGCCTAAACCTAACCAAGTGGTTTTGTTATCTTAACCTTAATACTGGCTTTGTTGCCTAAACCTCTGTTTTTTTGTTACCTGAACCTAACAAAGCAGTTTTGTTGCCTAAACCTAATCAAGTAGTTTTGCTGTCTTAACCTAACCAAGTAGTTTTGATGTCTTAACCTAACAGAGTAGTTTTGTTGCTTTAACCTAACAAAGCAGTTTTGTTGCCTAAACCTAACTACGTAGTTTTATTGCCTTAACCTAACCAAGTAGTTTTGTTGCCTAAACCTAACTACGTAGTTTTATTGCCTTAACCTAACCAAATAGTTTTGTTGTCTTAACCTAACAAAACAGTTTTGTTGCCAAAACCTAACTACGTAATTTTGTTCCCTGAGCCTAACTAAGTGGTTTGGTTGCCTAGACCTTGCCTAAACTGCAAACGCTGTCGTAGTTTTGTTGCGTGGTGTACAAATGACGTAAACAAAATGCATCCTCAAAATAAAAATGCGTCCTCATGACGCCGTCGTTCATTTACACGCCTTCCCTTGAGACAGGGTTGTGATGATCGCTGTGCGTAAACAGAGGCCATTTTTTCTAATGAGGCCTATGTTTGTGCAAGAGGAACATATAACTCCCGTCACGATGGCTTCACACCTAACCACAAGTCATCCGTTGCCTCAGTCTCCGGTGACGACCGCTGCTGGCGACCGTCACATCTGCTTTGGTTGCTAATGAAAATCCCGCCACGGCGAAAGGTGAAACCTTCACAGCTGACCAGCTTCTCACACACGAAGCATCCCCACATGAGTCGTCCGAACATCCCTTTCACATCTGCTGTTAGTGTGTCGCCATACTCCTCACACACTTTATTGCGCTTCATTAGAGTTTGGGGAGGTTTTGAACAGGTGTTGCGCCGCTATCCAATCCTGATTGAAAATGACACTTTCCTCTCACCGAGGGGTGTCAGTTGCATTTCTAACTGCCCAGTATGAAGCTTAAATTCATAAAAAGGAGCAATATTGAACTCACATCTGCAAGCTCAAATGACTAAACGGTCCTGGAGTGAGGAGAAATCAGACAAATTTGAGCCAAGAAATCAGTTTTAATCATGTCTGACATTCTTTTACCTCAAGCACAAAGACAGATCTGTGAGAAAATATATTTATGTGGTGGGTTTTAGAGGTGGTGCTGTGAAGGGAATGGATTTGAAAAACAAGCTTGGGACTTTGAAGAAGAAATCTAAGAGAAATGACTGCAGGGAGACTGAATAAGAAATGATAAATGCCCTTGCAAATCCGTCACTATGCTAGCACATCTGTGGGCTGAAGTAAAAACCCACTGTTATACATCTTCCACTGTAATATATCACCAATTTGCAGCGATTCACCCCAAAAGTGGCTTTGTGATTATGTACTCCTACTTGAATTTGTGATTTTTCTACATTTCCCAAAATACTTTTCAATGCTGCCAGACAACACGCTTGAAATTGTTGCGCAGTGGCAAGAAATAACACCAAGAGCAACAAAGCGTCTTTCAAGATGAGACAAAACAGGAGTCGCATCCGTCGCTAACAACAAATCTTGCATTGCATTCTGGTCTATCGAGGCTACCGCGGGTGGAGGAAATTGTTCTCTGGATGGTATAGACGGCTGCTCTGCCATTTCAACAGACTGACACCCCGCTGATTGCTGCTGTTATTTAAGATAGCAGATTCGGCAATCAAACTCCACTGTAGCTTTGCTGGAGGTATCTGAAATCACAACACGCCTGTTTGGTCGGGCATAAAAATAAAATGCACCACCAAGTCTCAAAAATGTAGTCGGTAGCTTTTTGCTTGTTTTATTGTGGATTTTCTGCTTTATCCCCTACTATAAACCCTTGATAAACTCTGTTTGTCCTGATAAATTAAAAAAAAAGTAATTACATGCAGATAAAATAATCCCCCAGCATTGCTTTATCAGAAGATATCACAAACACTTGTAATGGTAACTGCCCTTCATCTGGGGACAACAAAAATCCCTTATGAAGTCCAAAGCTTCACTCTATCTTTAAGAGCGTCTGTTGGTTCACAAACCATCACTTATCCTTATCTCCCCTTTAGGGAGGTGAATGCATGCTCCCGTAGGGTGGACAGGTTTCCCTGTCAGGTGCGGTGGTAGATGGTATTTATCTTGTCATCTGAGATGGACAGGGGATTTATTTGGAGTGTTAAGGACAGTGGGATGGATGGAAGGCGTCGGTTGTTAAGGATGGTTGTCTCATGACCGGTTCATAAACACCAAGGTGGGATGTCCTCATCGTTGAAGGGCTATTTAGCAATTTTATGTCTCACTGGTTCAGGATAAACTAGAATTACTGCCTCCGCCAGTCAAGTGTCAGTTTACATACAAAAGTTATCACTTGATGATGTTGTCCTGTCAGAAATTTGTGAAAAATTGTCATAATAGCTATGAATTCTTGAGTCACACTGGCCTCAATCTCTGAACCCATCAGCTTCCAGTCTGAAGACAGATAATCCTCTGGGGGCAAGGGGATATATTTATGTTCATCTTTGAGTCAAAGAGGATGTTTGTGCCAGATGAAATTCCCTCCAGGCGATCCTGAGTTAATGTGTCCATGAGAATGGGATGGGCGTGAGATCACAGCGATCCCTGACCACTAAAATGTAATTAGTTCATTGTTGAGTCCAAGGGAATATTTGTGCCACATTTGACGAAACTCACTCAAAGACTGCCTGAGATATCATGTTTACGAGAATGGGATGAATGTGAGCTCAGTGACCTTTGACCACCAAAACTTCACAAATCATTTAATACTTGAATCCAAGTGGACGTTTGGTCCAAGTTTGAAAGATTTTGCTCAAGGTGGTCCTGAGATATCGCATTCACAACAATGGGATGGACATGATGCCACGGGACCAAAATCTGATCAGTTCGTCCCTGAGTCCAAGTGAAAGTTTGTGCCAAATTTGAAGAAATTTGCTCAAGGTATTCCTGAGATATCACAATCACTAGAATGAGACAGATGCGAGGTCACAGCAGCCTTTGACCACCAAAATCTCATCAGTTCATCCTTGAGTCCAAGTGGATGTTTGTGCCAGATGTAATAAAATTCCCTACAGGCCTCACTGAAATATCGCGTTCACAAGAATAGGATGGACACCAGGTCACGGTGACCTTTGAGACCCAAATCTGATCAGTTCATCCTTGAGTTCAAGTAATAGTTTGGGCCAAATTTGAAGAAATTTGCTCAAGACCTTCCTGAGATATCAATCATGAGAATGGGTCAGATGGACACGATAACGGGGAGTACGCAAGCTCGCGGTGATCTTTGACCACCTAAATCTCATAAGTTCATTCTTGAGTCCAAGTGGATCTTTATGCCAGATATAAAGAAATTCCCTACAGGCCTATTGTGTTTACAAGAATGGAACGGACATAAGGCCACAGTGACTTTTGACCACCAAAATCTGATCAGTTCGTCCTTGAATCCAACTGAATGTTTGTGCTAAATTTGAAGGAATTTGCTGAAGCCATTCCTGAGATACCACAATCACAACAAAGGGTCAGACGGACACGACAATGGGACGAACGCAAGGCCACGGTGACCTTTGGACACCAAAATCTAATCAATTCATCCTTGAATCCAGTTAGACGTTTGTGCCACATTTGACGAAATTCACTCGAGGCATTCTTGAGACATCGCTATCGTGTATGCTGCATTTCACTTTTCAAGATGGAAGATCGATTGGAGGATTCTTTAATATTATTGTCTGTATTTGGCCAGTTATTTATAGGAATGAGTTAAATGCATACAGTAGGTCAGTGGTTCTCAAGGTCCCCAAAGGGATCCTTCCACCCTGAGAAGGGCATCAACTTTTATGTCGTACATCACAGCAGGTTTGCAAAGAGGTGTAATCGGGGGATGCATCTTCCTCTCTGCAGGAGACAAAAAAATTTCATAGCAATTTAAACAAGCGCGACGTACCAGCTGGAGCAGACCGTGGCAACTTAAAATCAGAAAGCGAAATGGATAAAACTCAAAACACTGAGGAGCTGAAAATCCAATACAGCTCCATTCTGGCATCTGTATTTGTCAATGTTGCTCCAATCAAGCTGAGTGCTGTGTCAATGATGGGGTCACAGATGCCGTGACAAGCCGCAAGTTATTTTGGGCTTTCCACCAATCAGCCGCTCAACACGCTGACCCTGTGTATTGCGAGCGCCTGCTGGGTATTGATCGTGCCGCCTGCTGCTCCAGGTGTCCTTCCTCTCATCCACTGAGTCATTTGAGTGCAGCTTGGCGAAGAGAAATGAACCCTTAGAGAATAAGTGAAAATTGCCCTGTGCATTCTCCAGCTCCAGGTGGCCATTCTCTTTCGGTGGCATTTTGAGGTTACACGTCTTCATTCCTCTGTTTGTGCCCTTGGATGTGCTGCCGATTGTCTTGATCTCACAATTTCTTTTTTCTTCTTTCTGATGTGCATGCTGCAACCGTTGCTAAAGAGAATAAAAGATTTTCAAATCAGCAAACATAAGATATTGGAGTTCAACATTCCCGGTCACTGGTTCGTATGATATCTTATAAAAAGTTAGTTTTCGTTTGTCGCGCATTCTCTCACGAATGTCCGAGCGATGAGTATGCCTACGCAAACCCCAGCAGTGCAGATCCACTTGCATAAAAAAGATTGTGGTTTGGTTTGTTTGTTAGATATGGGGCATTAGGTAAGTACACAAGTTACATGACAACTGTAAGGTACAATAGGTCAGTGTTGACTTGGTGACCCATCCATCCATCCTTGACGACTTTTCTCGCTCTTTATACTACGTCACCTGACTTCCTTAGAGGCAGCCCTACACATCCTTTTTCTAATCTTTCATGCATTTTCTTACGAATGTTCAGCAACATGAGTGCGCCTACACTAGCCCCAAGAGTGCAGATCCACTTGGACAGGTTTCAGAAAAGGTTGTGGTTGTGGGTTTAAATGGTAGTACGTAACTTACGTTCCAACATTAAGGTAAAATAAGTCTTAATGTCCTTCGATCCCTGACCTCCGCCCTACATGGACTTTGTCACCCGTTATACTACATCTACTTCCTTAGTGGCAGCCCTGCAAATCCTGTTTTTATCTTGAATTTTTATTTTTTTGTGCATTCTCTTATTTTGACACAGGCGTCATTAGTGAAAAGGTGTCCTACTGACCTTCTTGCAGTACATCAGAGAGTATGTCCTCCAGTGTAGAGTGTAGTGTTGTACTATATGTGCACATTTCAGCTGTTAACCTAGCGTCTCATTGGTAGGTTTGCTACAGCATGTGCAGCTTTTCAGCATCTTACCTGGAACTTTAAGCAGTTTTATTGTAATCAGTGTATTCCTGTGATTTACATGATTAATGCTGAATCTCTTTCCCCCTAAAAATAAATAACTCCAAAAGCTCATGAACTTCACTCACGTCACTCAGATTTATCATTGAATCACTGCTTTACAACTTCATTCGAATCGTTGCGTTGTCATAAAACGGATGCACGGCATTGAGCTGCATCCATTTTCCCTTTATGCTCACGCCTTGTTAAGCCTTCAAGGTTACAAGTGTTTCATAGCTTCATAGTTTAATTAGCTATTTATTGTACTCTGTCCTCTATATCCTGTACTCTCTCTATTTATTGTACTATTGTACAGTTAACACTGATATATTGAGGGGCAGCAGTAGCCAGCGGGGGGGCTGGGAACTGGAGGGTCACCGGTTCAAAATCCCCCCCCCCCCAAGAACTAAGTATTATTTGTACGGAGGGGCCATTCCCCCCTCCCCCCCCCAGCCCCCCCACCACGCACCACACCCCCCCCCTGGCCTTCAGGAGCAGCCCCCCCCTACATCTCTCCATTTTCATTTTTATGTGTGTTCGGCTCATGTCCCTTTTTTTTTTCCACAAAATGAAAAAATTTAATTTCCCCTCGTGGGACTAATAAAGGACTATCTTCTTCTATATTGTGCTTCAAAATCATATTCAGATTTGAAAGCCTGTTTCATCCCTGATATAAATAATGATATGACTGCCATTCTTGGTATAAAAAGCGAATTAATATCCTTTTCAAAATTATACTTTCAGTTGTGGTTTGAAGTCCCAATGAAATGGGGGAGTTAGAGCGTCTCTAACTGCTGTACTGTGAAGTATCTCTCGGTAAAACGGAATATTTGAGCAGTGTACCGCTAAAAGAGGGATTAAAATGAAGTCATTCGCATTTGATTGGGCTGCTAAAAAAGTGGGTGGGCTTACAGTTCAGCTTGATACGGAGCTACAGTGTACACGTACTGCCACACTGCACTGGTACGAAGTCAGCTGAAAATCGACAAAGCTTGCCTTGAATGAATCAGACCTCAGCCAGTGGGAGGAAACCGGAGCACCCGGAGCAAACCCACACTAACACAGAGAGAACATGCATTATTGTATAAACTATTATTATAAACCCTATACCTTTAGAGTCAACAACGAACTTAACCTGCATGCCTTTGGACTGTGGGGGAAAACCGGAGCAACTGGAGTAAACCCAAGCTAACATGGGGATAACATGCAAACTCTGTAGGGCCCTGAGTTGGTTTCTAACCTGCAGCCCTCTTGCTGTGAGGCGACAGCGCTAACCGCTGCCCCCACATCTCTTCCATATCGCTGCAACCACAATCAAGAACGTATGTCGATTCGATCCAAAAACCTTGCCAGTTGCGCAAAGTCTCATTTGACGGGATGAATATGGTATGGCCATGATGGTTTGAAATATTTTGCATATAACAAGAGTGAACTGAACAGGGTTAAAAGGTTTGAATACCACAGAGCTCAAAGAACTCCAACTTTAAGTGCTTCTCTTTGTTCCAGCAAATATCAAATCAAACAATGACTCCAAACACAAACTCTAACAACCCCGAAAATAGTTTCTGTATATTTTAAGTGACAAAAAAAAAAAAAAAAAAAAATCTGAAGAGGTCATTGAGCATGTCTGGTTAGATCACCACGGTTACTACTCCTCTATATTTTCCTGACTCGGAGACAAAGGCGCCATTCAGCCGGCCGTCCCTCCCGCAACCTCGTCCAAGGTTGAACGCTCAAAGAACCGCCACTGGGAGTGAATCATTCTTTTGTAGACTGTTTTAAAATGCAATTACACTATACACTGGGATAGTTCTGCGGCATTACCGACAAAGCCTTCATTATGGCTGTTTTCAGCGGACTGACACATTCAGCTGATTTGGGCACTGCAGGGTCCGGCGTATTGTTCCGTCTACCGGGTAATTTATGACGGTGTCGCACAAACAAAATCATCAGAAAAAGCAAAACAGCGTTTCAGGGGCTCATGTTTTTTTCTTCAAAATAACTCCTTGTGAGTTATTTTTTTTGTGTTTCTTTGTCCTCCTGTGTTGCAACTCTGGATGTCATCACTGCAGCGCATATTTTCGGTGAGCACAAAAACCCTGAACTAAAAAGAAACCGGCCTTGGCGCCAATTCCGCAGAAGCACCACTCGGGGTGGCAATGCTTCCCACCTACACCCTGCTTGTGAAATGAATATCATCTGCAGGCTATTGTGACAAAGACAAAGGAGAGGAGGGGAGGTAAAGGAGAGGAGAGAGTGTGTGGGTGAAAAAGTCTGTGGCGAGAAAGAAAAAGGGGATGACAAAAGAGAGGGGTGTGCGCTGCGGAGACGGGTGAAAATGACTCAGACTTTCTCTTTCATTCGCTTTGTTTCAGGTTCGATCCGACAGGTGTCTGATAGGTGTGTATGAATCAAAGTCCCCCGTTCCGTGTATGTAGTGTTGGATCTAAAATGCGAGGGGGCGCGTTACCTTCATTTCTACTTTCCGCTCACTGTGGTTTGCTTTGGTTGGTGGATGCGGATATGACGTCACGGCACTCTAACTGAAGACAATATATCCATAACTTATTACAAAATCGCCACACATGGGTGAATCAATCGTTGCCCCACCCGTACCAAACATGCACCGCCATCCATGCGCACATGTTGCTATTTTGCCTTAATCCCCCTCAATTTGAATGCTTGTTTGCCCGTGTGATGTGGCCAATTCTCCCTGGTAGATATTACAGCTAATCCTAGCAGAATGGCTAGAAAGAAAATAAAATAAAGGGAGGAGGGGAAGAGGAGGCGACGTCGCTGGAGTGTGTTTGGCGACTGATACCTCACTAATGCCCTGACAATCCTCCCTGACTTGTACTCCCGTCGGACAGCAGCAGAGAAATCTCCCAAATCCACAATATTCTGCATGCAAGAAGCCACGTTAAAAACATCTGTCTTTGCAAGTTATTAATACCTGCACCTCGTCTTGTCAATGTCACTCGTGACCCAGGAGATCGTGATTTTATCTCAGCCGCTATGAAGGACGCTGCATGAGCAATGAGCGGCAGAACCTTGTTGGAACCGACGACAAATCCTCTGCTTTCCTTTTGCATTCACTTCTTACTTCTCCCGTATCATCATAGCTCATGTAGTTTTTTAAAGATTGTTATTCCAGTAAGTGCTGCTGCTTTCTTGGCTACGACACCATCTTGGTGTTTGAATACAATTCAACAGGTCGCTTTTGCTTTAACTTTTACGAGCTCACTTCATCACATCAGGGGGTTTTAAGCCACATGGGATGCGTTTGGTGTCCATACCTGCCACTTCTTTCTCCACAGACTTTGCCTTTCATAATGCATTAATTATAAATGTCATTTTTAATATATTTTAGACAGAAAAAGGTGAAGAAGCGCATGCTCACTTGTAAATAATGATAATAATAATACACTTAGTGGACCCCCGTATGTCACTGCATTTTCCACTGCATTTCCCCGCAAATATGCATTTAATATTAAATTATTATTTGTATTTGTTTCGAAACAAACAGGAAGTTTTAAATTTAAAATATGATAATGTTGAGAATGTTTTTTCCTACGGATACAGACACGGGCGAGATTTTGATACGCAGCCTGGTCGGAAAGTTGGCAAACGTCAGATAGATAGATATTGCGGCGCGGCTGACGTTATCGGGCGAAGATATGATGTTTGTGGCTTTCCTCAACTTGTTACGCTATGTTTCAGCATTTACTTGAATCCAGTTTAATTTAGCGGTCGCCATTTAAGACCGCAGTGGTAGCTGTTCAGGAAAAGTTCCAGTGCATAGTCTCATTTAGAGGAAATAGAAATGTTTTTATTTTATTAACACGCTGTCGCCATTAGCTAATGCTCAAATTGAGGGCTTTAATGCCCTCATTTTGAGTTGAAATGTCCCTTTATTCTATGAGGCAAGATTTAAATACATTTCACTGCATATTCAACACACCCAAAGTCCAATTCCCGACTTCTTCCAGACGTCTCATGATCTAAATCAGCAAATTGCAAAACTTAGGTGATTATTTTGACTATTTTCAAGGTCACGAATGAAAGTTCGCAATGACCATAGAGACGCTTAAGAAAGAAACACTGCAGTTTGATCTCTATATACTTGATCTTCTATATTTCAAATGCTGAACCACATAAATTCAAGTCGGTGACTTTCCCTCCAGAAATCGAAGCAAACAGAACGTCCACTTCCACTGCAACTGTAATTGGTGTTAGCCTCGAGGAGAAAAATCAATCCGACACATTGGGAAGCTGCACCAGCCGGCAGACTCTGGAAACAGGTGCTATCCCAGCATTCCACCTGTGCTGGATTTAAACCAGCTTTGTGGCTCTCAGCCGCAACGTGTGTCCTTGTGTGCATTAAAGCCTTTATCCCGACTCCTGGGACGCTGAGCAAACATTTGGCTCACTCTTTCAAACGTGATACGCCGGTCATATTAATACAGGACTTTAACATAAATATTACATTACTCCCCATATTCCCAATCGGGTAAGAATTAAACGCTTATCTGTCAACGTTAGAGCCAAATATCACACTATTAAAATCAGCTAGTTAATTGAATGTTTTTGATGTTTTTTTTTTTAAGATTTTGAAATCAATTTTTTAATTTGAGAAACAATATATTCGCTTCATTTGAGTCTATGCAGAAGGAAGTTACCACTTTTATGGCTGTAAATCAGAGTAACGTGACATATTATTACATATCTGTCAACCAAAATGAAGAAATGAATACGACCCTCATGTTAAATCCAGAGTGGTAAACACGACACAACAGAAAAGCAGAGCTAGACATCATGGCTAAAGCTACATAGGTCGTGAGAACATTATTGTATTGCCGTAACGTGCGGTCCAGCCGGCCGTCGCTCTCACCTGTCGTGAAATGGGCCGACGCCGCAACTGAAAAGCGCCCGTATGCTGACATTGATGTGAAATGCATTCAAACGGCCCTGATGGAGCTGACCATGGATGGATAAAGAGAACGGAGCTGACGGAGAGCTAGCGATTATCTTGGAGAAGTTAGAGGAAGTAGACACACATATGTAGAAATAAGATTGATCGGATTATATTCACCAGAAGTATACTACATACATGCTGAAAATCATCCAATTCATCAAAAGCAAACATTCTTACTGTGTTAATTTAGAGATTTTAAAGCCCCTAGAAGTTTATGAATCAACTTCTTCCCATGGTCTTCTAACAAGAATCGCAATTTCGGTTTTTGGCTGTCGCCATCTTGGTTTTTGGCTGTCGCCATCTTGGTTTTTGTTGGTTTTTGGCTGTCGCCATCTTGGTTTTTGTTGGTTTTTGGCTGTCGCCATCTTGGTTTTTGGCTGTCGCCATCTTGGTTTTTGTTGGTTTTTGGCTGTCGCCATCTTGGTTTTTGTTGGTTTTTGGCTGTCGCCATCTTGGTTTTTGTTGGTTTTTGGCTGTCGCCATCTTGGTTTTTGGCTGTCGCCATCTTGGTTTTTGTTGGTTTTTGGGCGTCGCCCTCTTGGTTTTTGGCTGTCGCCATGTTGGTTTTTGGGCGTCACCATCTTGGTTTTTGGCTGTCGCCATTTTGGTTTTGGCTGTCGCCACCTTGGTTTTTGGCTGTCGCAATCTTGGTTTTTGGTTGTCGCAATCTTGGTTTTTGGCTGGCGCCATCTTGGTTTTTGGCTGTTACCATGTTGGTTTTTGGGCGTCACCATCTTGGTTTTTGGCTGTCGCCATTTTGGTTTTTGGCTGTCGCCACCTTGGTTTTTGGCTGTCGCCATCTTGGTTTTTGGTTGTCGCAATCTCGGTTTTTGGCTGTTGCCATCTTGGTTTTTGGCTGTTGCAATCTCGGGTTTTGGTTGTCGCCTTCTCGGTTTTTGGCCGCCATCTTGCTATTTTGTAGAATGTTGAATCTCAATATTGAATGGCAATACTGAATCGCAGTACTTTCAACGCTTAAAAATAGCAATACATATCGAGACAGCACCCAAGTATTGTGCATCTATAAATATTCCATGAGTAGAAAGAAAGAGACGTTGCTGGGTAATGCATGCACTTTAAAATTAATAACCACACCACCACACATTCAAACACCACGTGCACTTGAACACTGTATAACCAGACCACGCTGATTCATTTGCTTGACTGATCAGGAAGAACCTTCGCAGCGGAGGACAAACTGCAGCAAAGAGACTGATGTTGTTTTTGCTCGGTGGTTAAAAATGGTCTCAGTTGGCAACACCCCTCTCCCAGATCAGCCTAGATGTGTTATTGATTTATGTTTTCGCTTCACGGCAGCAGCTCCTAAGAAAGTGGAAGTGTTGGAACACTGTGGTCGGGTATCAGAGCATTGTCCACAGCTGCTGTGGGTGTGTAGATGGGTGGGCTGGGGTATTAACCTGCTAGGATGAAGTGTTTTCTCTGTGTACAATTGCAGGGTTATAAGGCAGCCTGCAAAAGTCTAATCATAAGCTCCCCCTTGGTCAGCCGCAGAGATTTTCTGGTGAATTTGACACAATTAGTAATACACTTTTCTTCATTTTTTTTTTTTTTTTTTTTGTTGACCAAGTACAAGTGCTCAGAATTAATCTGTGTCTGGCTGTGTTTCCTGGCAGCAGAACAACTGGGATCTTGTAATGAACGGCGAAAGAGTAGAGAGACGGTCTCTACTTAACAGTCGGCGGCGGCGGTAGCTTAATCAGCTCTTTCTACCCGGCGCACATGCAACTTATCAAAGCGATTACAATTCCTGCAAGTGACGCATTGGAGCAAATGGAGCGGAGGAATCAAAGTCATTCTGGGGACTACGTTGAGGCACGACGACGATTACAGTGAACGCCAGCCGATTCATGGTTGGTCTCGTGTATAAACATTGTCTTTTTACACAAAAAAGCGTTTACAGTATTCTTCCCGTGAATTGTGTGCATTTACACTTCAGATATTTGCTGATGCAGTCGTGTCTTTTGAGTATCATCGCCTTTCCTCTGAAAGACATTTACATATATGACTGCTTGAAGGCATTACTCATGAAAAAGCATAATAATAAATAATTGCAGAGGAGTAAAAGGTAGAATATTTCCCTCCAAGTATAAGAAGAAAATACTCAAGTGATGGTCAAGTGCCTAAAATCACCCACTGGTTTGCGGATTGCCGTCTTGAAGCCTCCAGTTTGGCCTTTTGGCCGTCCCAATCTTGGTTTTTGGCTGTCGCCATATTGGTTTTTGGCTGTCACCATCTTGGTTTTTGGGCGTCACCATCTTGGTTTTTGGCCGTCACATCTTGGTTTTTGGCTGTCACCATATTGGTTTTTAGCTGTGACCATCTTGGTTTTTGGTTGTCGCCATCTTGGTTTTTAGCTGTGACCATCTTGGTTTTTGGCTGTCACCATCTTTGTTTTTGGCTGTCACCATCTTGGTTTTTGGCTGTCGCCATCTTGGTTTTTAGCTGTCAATATCTTGGTTTTTGACTGTCACCATGTTGGTTTTTGACTGTCACCATCTCATCTTGGGTTTTGGCTGTCGCCATCTTGGTTTTTGGCCGTCCCCATCTTGGTTTTTGGGCATCACCATCTTGGTTTTTTGGCATCACCATCTTGGTTTTTGGCTGTCGCCATGTTGGTTTGTGGCTGTCGCCATCTTGGTTTTTGGCTGTCGCCATCTTGGTTTTTGGCCGTCACCATCTTGGTTTTTGGGCATCACCATCTTGGTTTTTGGCCGTCACCATCTTGGTTTTTGGGCATCACCATCTTGGTTTTTGGGCATCGCCATCTTGGTTTTTGGGCATCACTATCTTATTTTTTTCTAACTAGAAGTGACACTATAGGGTGGAGCTAAGTAAAACCAAATGCAGAATAAGACATTTTTAGACGACCAAAAAACTGCAAACACACTGTGAGAGGGTTACGGTTCGAAGACAAAAACATTGACAACTCCCAGACTGGACAACACTGGTGATAACCTGTCAATCACAAGGTAGCCCCGCCCTAAATCATCCCGTTTTATAGTCTATTTGACTCTAAACCGGACCGTAATTTACTAAATGAACATAATGCTGTATAGAAGAAGGCTTGAAACTAGCGACTGAGACCATAAACTCATGTTTACAATGTTTATTGAGGCAATAAATCAAGTGAGAAGTAGGCTCATTTTCTCATCGACTTCTATACAATCAGACTTCAGAGGCGCCCTCTGCTGGATATTAGAAAGAAGTTTAAAGCACTTCAGCATTGGCTTCACTTTTCAGATCTGGAGGTGCAGTACGTACACGAAATGTAGTAATATGTCTCGTTACCACAAGTAGAAGTGGCTTTGTGTTGCATTGGTTATAAACAAAATAAGGTTGTGAACCACTGTCCTACAGTATGTTTCATCCCAACTCTCATTAGACTTCCTTCTGTCGTAACTCCGATGAAAACATCACCCAACTGCGGTAAATCCTTAAATCCAAAAAAGTGGTGAAAATGAGCAGTGACAAGGTCAGACCACCGAAACAA
This sequence comes from Pterois miles, assembly GCA_947000775.1. NCBI lineage: Eukaryota > Metazoa > Chordata > Actinopteri > Perciformes > Scorpaenidae > Pterois > Pterois miles. The sequence goes on along the minus strand of CAMQGK010000500.1, from coordinate 4,215,699 downwards.
ATGGAAACCAAGCTGGATGGAAGGACTACAATGAGAAAGCAAATGTTCCACTAGGTCCACTTTCCCAGCATGCTTGTTCCAATCAGTGCTTTCACAGCCACGCTATTTGCCGAGGACAAAAGGAAACAACACTCATGACGTCGGTAATACTGAATATTTCCTGATTAATTCATTCCATTTCCATTCAAGTATCAAGGCCACTAAGGCTCTCAAATGGAAGTGCACTCCAGAACAACAGGAGTACATAAAAATGCTACATGTTTTCATTTATACATACAACGTATATCTCCATCTGAATTGATAATAATACACACACTATTTGTGTAACACATTTTGTACAAGAAATGCAGCACAAAGTGTTTTATGATAAAGGAAAATACACACTGACTCCATTGACATGCACAAAATATTGCAGTTTTTGACCTCGTTCCAAAAAAGACAATATTCCTACTAAGTTTACATGGCTTATGAAATTGAATGTCCCTCTAATATTCCTGAGTTTGTGTACAACACACAGACAAGAGGCTGTGTGTCGCAAACTGCCGTAAATACCTGAATTGAGACGCATATTCATAATGTGCTGTATAACTGCTCAATGAACGCTCCTAAAATGGGAATAACATCGCCATATGCCACAACTTAATCTGAAATTCTCCATCCGGTATATCCAAACAGAAGAAGGCATGGGTTAAGTATTGTCACATGTACGTCACACAGTATATTATCATATCTGAAATAATAGTTAATATTAGTGTGCACGTAAATGTAGTCAATGTGATGCAAATTGCTTCAAAGGCTGGAAACAAAACCCGATGAAAATGAAGATGTACAAACTAAAAACATCGCCCACGCATGCCGCACATATCCATACAGTACTCTGAAGCCATAAAGCTGTTAATTCTTACAAATCTGGTTATTGATCAGTGAATATTGATGAGTGGTTCTCACAGAATTAGCCTCGCCTGATGGCTTTAAAAACCAAAAGCCCTCTGCGTGGCTGTTTTAGCCTCGGACAGAATCATAAGGTTTTATGTCGCCATAAAGGAAAGGCTGCTCATATCTTTTTTATGACATTTAGAGCGTTGTGATTTACAGTAACTAGAGCCGTGGTTTGGCTGTCCGGGGCACATTCGCTCCAGTTACCCAGCATGCCTTAAGAAGAGGTCCGAGAAGGGTTTAAGATGTTTTATGGTAATTCAGTTTTTCTCATGCCACGGAAACGAGATGTCTAAATGGATAGATGTTTTAATACTCATGAGAAAGAAGGAAATGGGGAATGATGAAAGAGGATCCAAAGGAACAGCCCACTTAAACTTCTCCAGAGCTATTTTCACATGTACACCAGCCGGTGACTCAAGTTTCATTTGAACAGTCTAAAGCGTCTTTCTTTACGATCAGAAATGGAGTCTCCACCTTTACTATGGGTCCAGACAGAGGTTCAAATCCCAGGTACACTACTAGATCAGATCATACACCGTTCATAGCTATACCTACATAAAGTAATGCACTGTAATAATTCACACAATTGAACCTAGAAGTATTAATAACGACAAGGGGAAAAAACACCAGACATCGCCTAGGACAACATTGTTACACTGTAGCGTTGACTTAACTGTCACATAACTTCCGTACTTAAGTAACGCTACTTCTGTAGTTAATTCAACCCAAATGTCGACTAATTTGTCACGTAACTTCCGTACATATGTAACCTCTTCTGTAGAATTCATCCCACCTACTTACGTAACACTACTCGTTAACTAATTTTCACGTAACTTACGTACTTAACGCTACTTTTGTAGTTATTCAACCCAAACGTCGACTAATTTTCACGTAACTTCCGTACTTACGTAACGCTACTCGTTAACTAATTTTCACGAACTTACGACTTAACGCACTTTTGTATTATTCAACCCAAACGTCGACTAATTTGTCACGTAACTTCTGTACTTACGTAACGCTACTCGTTAACTAATTTGTCACGTAACTTACGTACTTAACGCTACTTTTGTAGTTAATTCAACCCAAACGTCGACTAATTTCTCACGTAACTTCCGTACTTATGTAACGCTACTCGTTAACTAATTTGTCACGTAACTTACGTACTTAACACTACTTTTGTAGTTAATTCAACCCAAACGTCGACTAATTTGTCACGTAACTTCCGTACTTATGTAACTTCTGTAGTTAATTCATCCCAACTTCTGTACTTACGTAACGCTACTCGTTAACTAATTTGTCACGTAACTTACGTACTTAACGCTACTTTTGTAGTTGATTCAACCCAAACGTCGACTAATTTGTCACGTAACTTCTGTACTTACGTAACGCTATGATCAGAGAGGCTTCAGCAGATGCAGCAGAGGCATAAAAATCCGAAGTGAAACCACAACCTCCAGATTCTGTTCCACTAGTACGAAATTTCTTTTTCAAAACCCCATTAATGATCTTAACTCCAGCGTTTGGACATGTTCAGCAGTATGGCATGTGGTTCACTACACACTAGCCCTTGACCAAAGGAAATAAAACAGTTTCTCCAGAAAGAAGCACCACTTTAAATCTTGTGTTTACCAGAGATGTGCTCAAAGTTTTCTACTGTTAATTTGTCAACCATTCACGCTCACATAACCTGCATGTCTTTGGACTGTGGGGGGGAACTGGAGCACCTGGAGTACACCACGCTACACCGGAAGAACATGCATCCAGATTTGAAGCTCAGTTGCTTTCAACAACTCCACACAGTCCACCCTGATGACAGGTGATTTCTATATTTATATATGTCGGGGAGGAGTTGGAGGAGCCATTGGGGGTTATTTAAGGGTATCGTGGCCCAAATTTATGGGGACCAAGTGGACTTGATTTTATGTGGAACGATAGGATCAACTGATAATATAAAAGAAGTGCAACTAGTGTTATGTTAAGAAAATGGTGAGTGGCAGAGCATAACAAAAGGCACAAAGGCAACCAAATCACTAACTTGCAGGCAAACAGAGTAAATGATGTAGACAGCTCACTGTCTGCAAGTAAATGTTCATGTCACTATTCTGGTGATGTGCATAATTCACGTAGACGACGTGCGAACATTTTTGGCTGTTCAAAATGTTTCCCAGCGTTTCGGGCTGACTCGCTGTCTCAAGGGCTCAATCGGCACAAGACTCGATTCTCACCGATTTAATTGGTGTTTGTTTCTCTTGTCGTCTCCGATGCCCTGCGCAAAACCCGGAGCTGTCTCTACGGCGACGGCAACTCTGGAGCGGTCCACGCCACCAGCAAATCAATCACTGATGAGTCCATTCAACGAACGAATCCTCGCCACAAGCCCCGACAACATCACACGCTATGAGGAGCTCTCAGGATGGGGGTATGCTGACAGAATATTTATGTGGCGTTCAGGGTCAATACTGCTACACGGGGATGAGACAACCTTCACTGATGTAAATGATCCTTTTCAAACAGCAGCTAAAAAGTAACACAATGTGCGGCCATGACAAAATGTGAGGGGAATCAGATATGATATCTCATGTGGGCTGCTTTGTGCCAGCGAACAGTATTAGGAGTGATAGCCGTGTCCTATTGTAGATTAGCATTAGCCACGCATCCCTTGCTTTTATGCTACGATTAGAGCGTGGTTGAAATGCATCGACATGCAGTCACCACGCCACATGTGCTATACACTCGCCTGCTTGTTATGAACAACATGATGCAGGGACTGTTTCACTAGCAGGCTAATACCAGATGCTTCTACTTTTGTGACCGGAGAAATGATCTGGTTGGTATTCACAAAAGGAGCGAGCGGAAAGGTGGTGAATCCTAAACAGCTTCACGCAACATGTATTTACCGTAGGGGATGGTTTAAGTTCATCCAAGCGTCCATTTTTAGAGACAAAGGAGATCAAATCTGGTCCAGGCTCGGTCGCTAGGCAAGCTTATTGAGAGTTTCTATGGATTTAAAAGGCTTTGCAGAAAACAAAAAAAATCTTGCATTCTTGTGGCAACTTTCTTGACGGTCACAGGCTGCGATCTTTTTGAGACTCTACTCCAGGCACAGGAGGCGATGACGGGGACTGGCCTTTTGTTTCGAACCTCGCGACGCCGCAGTCAGTCGCCCGGGCCGTATTGAGTCGTTGCCAGAGTGCACTCCCGCCAAGAGGAGCGGCTTTAAGCCCAATTAACTGATAAATGTTAGCCTGCAGGGAGCTGGCAGACGGAGAGATCAATGGAGCTGAATTGAGCTGAGCGGTAAGGGCTCGAGAGACCATCCCTCAACGCTGATAAACCTGGTCACAAGCCCCCCCAGGGAGCCAACACCAGCCTTGCTTATGTGCCCTTGAGCAAGACAGATGATGACGACAAGCTTTAGGGCTGTGAAACAAGCAGTGTAGTACTGCATCATTATGGTTGCAGACTGTGAGAGGACGATAAAAATATCTCATCTTCACTATACATTCTTACAGGTTGTCACTATGACAACAGTAGCCATTCTTTATACATGCACTACAGGATGATGACCCACACATGGCACCAAACATGTTTACCGGACATTCATCCATTATCTGTAATCGCTTCAGGGTTGACAACCATTCACACTGATATTCACACCAACGGGCAATTTGAAGGGCTTGCAACCGGGCGACAGTGCTAACCACTGCACCACCATGTAACCCATGGTTACAGGATGTATGCATATATATACATATATATATAAGATACATAAGATACGGTACATAAGGAAGATGTTCTCCGGCTGATTAGGACGGTGGTTGCAGCGGGAGCTCTGCAGGCCCGACAGCACCTGGGTTAGTCATCATCCTGACGTCGGCTCAGGACCACATCGCCCACACTAGTCAGGAGCCTCCAGCCCTTCTCATGCATTATGGAGAAGCTTCAAAAACTTCAAGGGCGGGAGGTGCCCAGGGCCTGTTTTCCAAGACCGCGCCGATGTCAGGAATTTATCTCGTTTACTGTGCACTACAGAGCACGCACTGAGGCGTTAGGATGCCCCTTATTTTGGCCACATTTCAATCCAGAGAACCAAAGAGGGCGTGCAAGTGCTCCCCAAGTGGGTGCTAATACCACGAAGCTTTCACAAGCTAAATATGCACGAGCAGAAATGGAAATGTAGAAGTATTCAAATGGGCATGTTGTTCACATATCTTGAGGTCAGAGGTCAGTGGACCCCTTTGAAAATGGCAATGCCAGTTTTTCCCCGCCAAAATTTAGCCGAAGTCTGGAGTGTAATTTAGCATCCATCCCGATATGCTAGTATCGACAGATTTATAGTTTCATATGATGCCAGTATCGTCACTCTAGCTTTAAATTTAGGTACGTCCGCAGGTTTTAAGAGGAAGTAAAAATTGGTACTGTGTTTTGGAGAATTGCAAAAAATAATAAAGAGATGGTAATGTGAATCAGTATTTCCTTACACCCCTATAATGCAGGCGTGGGGGCATAGTATCGCGACATTTTGCGTGGCAATATTGTATCCACCTCCAATATTGTATGATTATGGACCAATCATGTCATGTCATACTGCACCAAAGTGATACTAAATATTGGAAAACCTGGCATGGCTATTTTCAAAGGGGTCCCTTGACCTCTGACCTCAAGGTATGCGAATGAAAACTCGGAGATGAACAGTGCTGCGGTTGAAAAATACTAAGTGGCGTTATATCTTGTCGCAATACTCAGTCTATCAATCAATCGTATTGCGACTTAAGTGGCATGGTAATATTGTATTGTGGGGTGATTCCCACCGCTAACTGCTACAGTTAACCAAAGTCTAGCCACAAAGCTGTGCTACATCAGAAGCATAGACGCCGTTCTCCCGCTGACTGTTAACTAAGAAAGGAAGACAAGGTCGCTGCTTTATTGACAGCATTTGACACAATGGATCCCTGCACCAAGACCACAAAGAAAGGGATGAAAAGAAAAGAGGCGGACTAAATACAGCCGAATTAAGAGTTCTGTCATCGTGATCAAGAGGGAAAACCTCCGCTCTAATAACTGTGCAAACAGAGGGAAATCCAAAAAGGTGAACGCGAGGCCTCTGCCATGCTAAATCCAACAAAGCGTGGCCATTCTCACGCTGTGAATGTTCCAATTACTAGCTGTCGCAGGGGTGAAACTTCCTCCACAGATCTCTATCTATCCTTAATCATCCTTGAAAATTTTACCTTCCCCTCTGAGCAACCACCGAGTAATTAGTTAAGTTATTTGAATAATTGCCCTGATTTGAAACTGCAGGATTAAAATGCACACGAGGAAGATGACCACCAACGAGATAAAAGACAATGGCGCTAATAAACAATAACAGTGGGTTTTTTCCCAAGCTCCCCCTGGACAAAACAAAAGGAAAAAGTGGTGGAAAAACGTTGCTTTTCGTCTCTAATGAACTTAACCAAACAGATTGCCTCGCTCCGAGTTGCTTTCCTTTGGGAAACCGGACGGGGAGCGTTCTTTCTTTGTGCTGGATTTGTTGAGACTGATGTTTCTTCGGAATGGTGGCAACTTGTAACCTCAAGCTATCTTCCATGTAACTTATCTTACGCTCATTTTTTCTCCAAATAAATTTCCATTTGTAAGGAAAAAAAGCCCCTGTAAAGCTCAAAACATTTCTTTGTGACAGTAAATATTCATGTGAAAAACCGTTCTAACGATGGCTTAAAACCTTGTGCTCATGCAGGAAGCCATTGCTAACAGTTATGGCCTTTAAAGGGGACCTATCATGCTCATTTCCAGATTTATTTTAGGTTCGTACTAGAACATGTTTACATGCTTTAACGTTGCAAAAAACATTATATTTCCCACTGTCTGCCCAAACATACCTGTAACGCTCTGTTTTAGTGCCTGTCTCTTTAAGACCCCCCACCCCCAAAAAAAACCCAGTCTGCTCTGATTGTGAAGTGAAGCCAATGCTGAAGTGCCTTAAAAATGCATTCTTTCTAACAGCCAGCAGGGGGCGACTCCTGGTTGCAAAGAGACGTCTGATTCTATAGAAGTCAATGAGAAAATGAGCCTACTTTTCACTAGATTTACGACCTCAGTAAACACTGTAAACATTAATTCATGGGCTCAGTCGCTAGTTTCAAGTCTTCATCAATACAGCACGATGTTCATTTAGTAAATTATGGTTCCATTTAGAGTCAAAGAGACCATAAAGCAGGGGATGCTTTAAGGCGTTGTCCGGTCTGATTACAACTTTAACCCTTTCATCGTGTTTTCAATTTATGAAAGTTAATTTTAACCTTTTTGGTCAACTAAAAAGTCTTATTCAGCATTCGGCTGGACTTAGTTCCACCCTCTTGTGCCACATCTGGTTGCAAAAAGATGGCGACGGCCAAAAACAAAGATGGCGACAGCCAAAAACCAAGATGGCAACAGCCAAAAACCAATATGGCAACACCCAAAAGCCAATATGGCAACAGCCAAAAACCAAGATGGCAACAGCCAAAAACCAAAATGGCAACACCCAAAAGCCAATATGGCAACAGCCAAAAACCAAGATGGCAACAGCCAAAAACCAAGATGGCGACAACCAAAAACCAATATGGCAACAGCCAAAAACCAAGATGGCGACAACCAAAAACCAAGATGGCAACAGCCAAAAACCAAGATGGCGACAACCAAAAACCAAGATGGCGACAACCAAAAACCAAGATGGCAACAGCCAAAAACCAAGATGGCGACAACCAAAAACCAAGATGGCGACAACCAAAAACCAATATGGCAACAGCCAAAAACCAAAATGGCGATGGCCAAAACACTCAAATCGAGACTTCAAAACGACAGTCCACAAACCAGTGGGTGGAATCGCCCTCTTGTGCCACATCTGGTTGCAAAAAACCAAGATGGCGACGTCCAAAAACAAGATGGCGATGTCCAAAAACAAGATGGCAATGCTTTTCTGGTCCATCTAGCTCCCCAAAATCTCACTGGGTTGTCTTATCTCACAGTTGGTGCTGGTAGACACTCTAGATACCGAAATGTATGTGCACAAACGCTGAGGAAGCTAGTTTTTCTTACTTTCTTACTACTTTCTTTCTTTCTTAGTTAAAGTAATAGAAAAAATGTGTTTTTTAAACATCAGCGCAGAATGTGTAGAGACTAACGGCAAGATTATAAAAGTGAGAAAACACTGAGAGCTAATCAAAAGACATTCGATTTAACGAACATAAAGTAAAAAAAAAAAAAACCTCAAGGCTTTCTTGGCAAATGCTCAGCAGTTTAGTGAAGATAATCAATAAAGCCCCATAGAAGCATTTCAACACTCATATTTGATGTTGGCGCTTTAATCATATGGGCTGTTTCAAAACTGAAGATTGGAAACGCTGCCGAAATATATTGGGTTTTGAATAGCTCCATCAAAAGCACTGGCTTTATTTTTCTACATGATTCACTTTTTAATAAGATTTAGTCGGACTCCTCTGGTGTAATCCCTGAGGATTAGACGATTGGTCTAAGTGTACCAATCCATAAGAAGAGAGGCGATCTTGTGGATTGTAATAAGTGTGATACCTAATTATGGATTGTAATAATTACGTATCACACTTCTGGGTCCAACTTGTTTACAAATGGATCGAATCCAAGGCTGAATAAATGACGGGAAGATAAAACCAGGGATTTAGAAAAGGTTACTCCTCAAATTATGCTTTTTTTGCTACTTAAATATAGTCTTGTTGGTTATTTTTTGGAGCGGATATGATGGTTGCACTATATTACCTTGGGCTGCATCTAACGATTATTTTCTTGATGAATCATTGAATGAGTCATTTGATCGAGAAAAAGTAAGAAAATGGTGGCAAATGTTAATCAGTGTTTCCGAAAGCCAGAGATGACAATTTAAATGTCTCGTGTTGTCCACAACTCAAAGAAATTCAGTTTACCTTTAGACAACAAAGTCTAGGAGTTTGGGAAGAACCTGAGCAGGTCTCAGCTGCCTAACGATAGCCTCATATAATGAAAGTTATGTTAAATAAGACACTAATAAACACTGCTAAGCTAAAGTTAGCCTGGAAGAAAAAGTAATGTAAGCTAAGTTGGGACTGCTGAGCTAACGTTAGCCTGACATGGTGAAACAAGAAACATCAGGCAAGTTAACACTGCTTAGGTAGCGTTAGCCTGGTGAAACAAGTAATGTCAGCCAAGTCAGCACTGCTAAGCTAACGTAAGCCTGGTGAAACAAGTAATGTCAGCAAAGTTAGCACTGCTTAGCTAACGTATGACTGGTGAAACAAGGAACGCCAACTAAGTTAGCACTGTTAAGCTAGCGTTAGCCTGACATGGTGAAACAAGAAACGTCAGGCAAGTTAACACTGCTTAGCTAATGTTAGCCTGGTAAAACAAGTAATGTCAGCCAAGTTAGCACTGCTTAGCTAACGTAAGCCTGGTGAAACAAGAAATGTCAGCCAAGTTAGCACTGCTAAGCTAACATAACCCTGGTGAAACAAGTAATGTCAGCCAAGTTAGCACTGCTTAGCTAACGTAAGCCTGGTGAAACAAGAAATGTCAGCCAAGATAGCACTGCTAAGCTATCATAAGCCTGGTGAAACAAGTCATGTCAGCCAAGTTAGCACTGCTAAGCTAGCGTTAGCCTGAAATGGTGAAATAAGTAATGTCTGCAAAGGTAACACTGCTTAGATAACGTTAGCCTGGTGAAAAAAGTGACGTCCGCAAAGTTAACACTGCTTAGGTAGCATTAGCCTGGTGAAACAAGTAATGTCAGCCAAGATAGCACAGCTTAGGTAATGTAAGCCTGGTGAAACAAGTAATGTCCGCAAAGTTAACAGAGCTTAGGTAACGTTAGCCTGCTGAAACAAGTAATGTCAGCTAAGTTAACACTGCTAAGGTAGCATTAGCGTAACTAGATGAAACAAGTAACATCAGTCTAATTAAAACCGCTTAGCTAATGTTGGCCTGACATGGTGAAACAAGTAATATCAGCTAACACTGCTAAGCTAGTGTAGCTAATGTAAGCCTGGTGACACAAGTAATATCAGCAGAGTTAACACTGCTTAGCTAACGTTAGCCTGGGACCTAGCTCCTTAGCTGCGAAAGACTCCTCTCCCTCGCCCCTTCCCCTCTTCCTTCCTATATTCCCTTCCCCCTATTCCCTCCTCTTCCCCATCTAGTTCCTCTACTGAAGAAATCAGAATAAACTGTGCAGACATTTAGCCTATAGAAGCCGAAATTTTTCCCATTCCTCTATCTACCCTGTAAAATAATTAACCTCCCCCAAGTTAGCCCCCTTAGCTACGTAACCCTTGGAAAAAAGTAATGTCAGCAAAGTTAGCACTGTTAAGCTAACGTAAGCCTGTTAAACATAGAATGTCAACTAAGTTAGCAATGCTAAGCTAGCGTTCCTGCAGGGATAGTACTCTCAGTTCCCTCTGGTTTTGCTATGAACAAGTAATGCCAGTGCCCCCCCCCCCCCCCCTCACCATGAACAAGAAATAATTAGCAGCCTACATGGGAAATATCAGCTACTCAGCAGTGTAGCTAATGTAAGCCTGGTGACACAAGTAACATCAGGAGAGTTAACAGTGCTAGACGTTACATGAAAACAAGACTGCAGCAAGTTAGCTCTAACAAGTGTTAGCCTGACATGGTAAAAAAGTAACGTCAGCCAAGTTAACAATGCTAGAAACATTACGGTTGAAAAACAAGTAATGCAGCAAGTTAGCACTGCTTAATTAGCGTTAGCCTGACATGGAAACAAGAGCTTGCAAGTTAACACTGCTTAGCTAACATTAGTCTGGTAAAACAAGTACTGTCAGCTAAGTTAGCACTGCTTAGCTAGCGTTAGCCTGACATGGTGAAACAAGTAGGCTGGCAATAACAGTAGCAAGAAGCTGGGACACACAACACAAAGAGCCGGTGAAAAACCAAAGAAAGCAACCCCTCCCTGTCCAACACATTTTTTTTCTTAATAATTCTTTCCTCTTCTTCTATTGTATTTTTAACCCTGGCCACACAAAACACCTCAGGAGAGTTAACACTCTCTCTAACTTACCCTGAAAAAAAAAGTAATGTCAGCTAAGTTAGCAATCTTACATTAGCCTGACATGGTGAAACAAGTACCGTCTTCCAAGTTAGCACTGCCTAGGTAACGTTAGCCTGGTACTGCTTAGCTAATGTAGCCTGGTGAAACAAGCAACGTCAATGAAGTTAGCAATGCTTAGCTAACATATGCCTGGTGAAACAAGTAATGTCAGCCAAGTTAGCACTGCTTAGCTAACGTAAGCCTGGTGAAACAAGGAACGTCAACTAAGTTAGCACTGCTAAGCTAGCGTCAGCCTGACATTGTGAAATAAGTGCCGTCTGCAAAGTTAACACTGGTTAGCTAACGTAAGCCTGGTGAACCAAGTAACGATAGCTAAGTTAGTCAAGTAATGTCAGCTAAGTTAACACTGCTAAGGTAGCGTTAGCCTAAAATGATGAAACAAGTAACATCATTCTAATTAAGACACTTCGCTACGCCTGGTGAAACAAGTAATGTCAGCCACGGTAGCACTGCTTAACTAACATAAGCCTGGTGAAACAAATAATGTCAGCTAAGTTAGCACTGCTTACCTAACGTGAGCTTTCTGAAACAAGTAATGTCAGCTAGGTTAACACTGCTAAGTTAGCATTAGCCTAACATGATAAAACAAGTAACATCAGTCTAATTAAAACCGCTAAGCTAATGTTGGCCTGACATGGTGAAACAAGTGATATTAGCTAACACTGCTAAGCTAGTGTAGCTACGGTAAGCCTGGTGAACCAAGCAACGCCAGGAGAGTTAGCACTGCTTAGCTACGGTAAGCCTGGTGAACCAAGCAACGTCAGGAGAGTTAGCACTGCTTAGCTAACGTAAGCCTGGTGAAACAAATAATGTCAGCCAAGTTAGCACTACTTAGCTAACGTAAGCCTGGTGAAACAAATAATGTCAGCTAAGTTAGCACTGCTTAGCTATGGTAAGCCTGGTGAAACTAGGAACGTCAACTAAGTTAGCACTGCTAAGTTAGTGTTAGCCTGACATGGTGAAATAAGTAACATCAGTCTAATTAAAACCGTCTGCAAAGTTAGCACTGCTTAGCTAATGTAAGCTTGGTGAGTCAGCCAAGTTAGAAATGCTTAGCTAACATACGCCTAGTGAAACAAGTAATGTCAGCCAAGGTAGGCTGTACACTGCTAAGGTAGCATTAGCCTAAAATGATGAAATAAGTAACGTCAGCTAACTTAACACTGCTAAGGTAGCATTAGCCTAACATGATGAAACAAGTAACATCAGTCTAATTAAAACCGCTTAGCTAATATTGGCCTGACATGGTGAAACAAGTAATATCAGCTAACACTGCTAAGCTAGTGTAGACAACGTAAGCCTGGTGAAACAAGTAACGTCAGCCAAGTTAGCAATGCTTAGCTAATGTAAGCCTGGTGAAACAAGCTACGTCAGCCAAGTTAGCAATGTACACCTGGTGAAACAGGTAATGTCAGCCAAGTTCGCACTGCTTAGCTAACGTACGCCTGGTGAAACAAGTAATGTCAGCCAAGTTAGCACTGCTTAGCTAAAGTTATCCTGGGGATACAAGTAATGTCAGCGAAGTTAGCACTACTTAGCTAGCATTAGCCTGACATGGTGAAACAACTAACGTCAGCCAAGTTAGCACTGCTTAGCTAACGTATGCCTGGTGAAACAAGTTACGTCAGCTAAGTTAAAACCGCATAGCTAGTATTAGACGGACATGGTAAAACAAGTAATGTCAGCCAAGTTAGCACTGCTTAGCTAAGGTAAGCCTTGTGAAACAAGTAATGTCGGCCAAGTTAGCACTGCTTAGCTAAAGTAAGCCTGGTGAAACAAGTAACGATAGCTAAGTTAGCACTGTTTAGCAAACATAAGCCTGGTGAAACAAGTAATGTCAGCTAAGTTAGCACTACTTAGCTAGCGTACGCCTTGTGAAAAAAGGAATGTCAGCTAAGTTAACACTGCTAAGGTAGAATTAGCCTAAAATGATGAAACAAGTAACATCAGTCTAATTAAGACATTTCGCTAATGTTGGCCTGACATGGTGAAACAAGTAATATCAGCTAACACTGCTAAGCTAGTGTAGCTAAGGTAAGCCTGGTGACACAAGTAATGTCAGGAGAGTTAACATTGTTTAGCTAACGTTAGCCTGGAAAAAAATTTATTAAAAAGTAACGTCAGCCAAGTTAGCACTGCTTAGCTCATGTAAGCCTGGTGAAACAAGCAATGTCAGCCAAGTTAGCAATGCTTAGGTAACGTACGCCTAGTGAAACAAGTAATGTCAGCCAAGGTAGCACTGCTTAGCTAACATAAGCCTGGTGAAACAAATAATGTCAGCTAAGTTAACACTACTTAGCTAGTGTTAGCCTGACATGGTGAAACAAGTATTATCAGCTAACACTGTTAAGCTAGTGTAGCTAAGGTGACACAAGTAATGTCAGGAGAGTTAACACTGTTTAGCTAACGTTAGCCGGGTAAAAAAAAGTAATTTCAGCAAAGTTAGCACTGCTTAGCTAGCATTAGCCTGACAAGGTGAAACAAGTACCGTCTTCCAAGTTAGCACTGCTTAGCTAATGTAAGCCTGGTGAAACAAGCAACATCAGCCAAGTTAGCACTGCTTAGGTAACGTAATCCTGGTGAAACAAGTAATGTCAGCCAAGTTATCAATGCCTAGCTAACGTATGCCTAGTGAAACAAGTTACGTCAGCTAAGTTAAAACCGCTTAGCTAGCATTAGTCGGACATGGTTAAACAAGTAATGTCAGCCAAGTTAGCACTGCTTAGCTAACGTAAGCCTGGTGAAACAAATAACGTCAGCCAAGTTAGCAATGCCTTGCTAACGTATGCCTCGTGAAACAAGTTACATCAGCTAAGTTAAAACCGCTTAGCTAGCATTAGTCGGACTTGGTAAAACAAGTAACGTCAGCCAAGTTAGCACTGCTTAGCTAACGTAAGCTTTGTCAAACAAGTAATGTCAGCCAAGTTAGCACTGCTTAGCTAACGTAAGCCTGGTGAAAAAAGGAACGTCAACTAAGTTAGCACTGCTAAGCTAGCGTTAGCCTGACATGGTGAAATACATAACGTCTGCAAATTTAACACTGCTTAGGTAACGGTAGCCTGGTGAAACAAGGAACGTCTGCCAAGATACCACTGTTTAGCTAACGTAAGCCTGGTGAAACAAGTAACATCATCCTAATAAAAGCCACTTTGCTAATGTAGGCCGTATATTACAAAACAACCAACATCAACTCAGTTAACACTACATAGCTAGCATTAGCCTCATATGGTGAAACAAGTAACATCAGCCAAATTAGCACTGCTTAGCTAACCTAAGCATGGTGAAACAGGGAACGTCAACTAAGTTAGCACTGCTAAGCTAGCGTTACCCTGACATGGTGAAAAAAGTAACGTCTACAAAGTTAACACTGTTTAGGTTACGTTAGCTTGTTGAAACAAGTAACGTCAGATAAGTTAACACTGCTAAGTTAGCATTAGCCTAACATGATGAAACAAGTAACGTCAGCCTAATTAAAACTGCTTAGCTAATGTTGGCCTGACATGGTGAAACAACTAACATCAACTAAGTTGACGCTACTTAACTAGTGTTAGCCTGACATGGCAAAACAAGCAACATCAGCCTAGCTAAAACCACTTAGCTATTGTTAGCCTAACATGGTGAAACAAGTAACATCAGCTAACACTGCTTAGCTATTGTAGCTAACGTAAGCCTGGTGACACAAGTAACGTCAGCAGAGTTAACACTACTTAGCTAACGTTAGCCTGGTAAAATAAGTACTGTCAGCTAAGTTAGCACTGCTTAGCAAGTGTTAAGCTGACATGGTGAAACAAGTAACGTCAGCCAAGTTAACAATGCTTAGATAACATTAAGGTTGAAAAACAAGTTATGTCAGCTAAGTTAGCACTGCTTAATTAGCGTTAGCCTGACATGGTGAAACAAGTAGTCTTGCAAGTTAACACTGCTTAGCTAACATTAGCCTGGTAAAACAAGTAACATCAGCCAAGTTACCACTGCATAGCTAACGTAAGCCTGGTTAAACAAGTAACATCAGCCAAGTTAACACTGATTTGCTAACGTTAGCCTGGTTAAACAAGTAACGTCAGCTCAGTTGGTTCTGCTTAGCTAGCATTAGCCTGATATGGTGAATCAAGTACAGTCTGCCAAGTTAGCACTGCTTAGCTCACGTAAGCCTGGTTAAACAATTAACATCAGCCAAATTAACAAGTTAGCCTGACATGGTGAATCAAGTAGTCTTGCAAGTTAACACTGCTTAGCTAACGTTAGACTGGTAAAACAAGTACTGTCAGCTCAGTTAGCACTGCTTAGCTAATGTAAGCCTGTTGAAACAAGTTACGTCAGCCAAGTTAACACTGCTTAGCGAGTGCAGTTAACATTAGCCTTACATGGTGTAGCAAATAATGTCAGCCAAATTAATACTGCTTAGCTAGCGTTAGCCTGTCATGGTCAAAGAAGCAACATCTTCAAAGTTAGCACTGCATTGCTAAAGTTAGCCTGGTGAAACGCAAACACAAGTTAACACTGCTAAGACAGCGTTAGCCTGAAATGATGAAACAAGTGACACCAGCCTAATTAAAACCGCTTAGCTAATGTTGGCCTGACATGGTGAAACAACTAACACCAACTAAGTTTACGCTACTTACCTAGTGTTAGCCTGACATGGTAAAATAAGTAACGTCAGCCAAGTTAGCACTGCTTCGCTAACGTAAGCTTGGTGAAACAAGTAATGTCGGCTAAGTTAGCACTACTTAGCTAGCGTTAGCCTGACATGGTGAAAAAAGTAACATCAGCCAAGTTAAAACCACTAAGCAAATGTTAGCCTGACATGGTGAAACAAGTAACATCAGCTAACACTGCTTAGCTAGTGTAGCTAATGATAGTCTAGTGAAACAAGTAACATCAACTACGTTAATACTGCTTAGCTAGCGTTTGCCTGACATGTTGATACTACTAACATCAGTTAACACTGCTTAGCTAGAATTAGCCTGATATGGTGAAACAAGTAACATAAGCCAAGTTAAAACCACTTAGCTATTGTTAGCCTACCATGGTGAAACAAGTAATATCAGCTAACACAGCTTAGCTAGTGTAGCTAACGTAAGCCTGGTGACACAAGTAATGTCAGCAAAGTTAACACTGCTTAGCTAACGTTAGCGTGGTAAAACTAGTAACGTCAGCTAAATTAGTTCTGCTTAGCTAGCATTAGCCTGACATAGTGAAACAAGTAACGTCTGCCGTCTAACTTTGGCCTGGTGAAACAAGTAACATCGGCGAAGTTAGCACTGCTTAGCTCGTGTTAGCCTGACATGGTGAAAAAAGAAGTCTTGCAAGTTAAAAATGCTTAGCTAACGTTAGCCTGGTAAAACAAGTAATGTCAGCTAAGTTAGCACTGCTTAGCTAGTGTTAGCCTGACATGGTGAAAAAAGAAGTCTCGCAAGTTAAAAATGCTTAGCTAACGTTAGCCTGGTAAAACAAGTAATGTCAGCGAAGTTAGCACTGCTTAGCTAGTGTTAGCCTGACATGGTGAAACAAGTATCAGCCAAGTTAACACTGCTTAGCTAACATTAGCCTGGTATAACAAGTAATGTCAGCTAAGTTAGCACTGCTTAGTTAGTGTTAAACTGACATGGTGGAAAAAGTAGTCTGGCAAATTAACACTGTTTAGCTAACGTAAGCCTAGTGAAACAAGTAATGTCAGCCAAGATAGCACTGCTTAGCTCACGTAAGCCTTGACAAACAAATAACTTCAGCCAAGTTAACACTGACTTGCTAACGTTAGCCTAGTTAAACAAGTAACGTCAGCTCAGTTGGTTCTGCTTAGTTAGCGTTAGCCTGACATGGTGAAACACTTAACATTGGCTAAGTTAACGCTGCTTTGCTAACGTAGCTAACTTTAGTAGGCTAACGACACTGTCTAGGGTCTGGGTTGGTCCGACAGAATAAATTTACTCAATCAACTTTGGCATTATTGTAAAATACAATGTTAGTTGCTTTATCTAGGGAAACCTAATGACCAAAAAATAAACAACATTTGATCGGTATCACAAACAGTACTAACCGTCTTAAGGGACAGCCGAATGTGTCATGGTTGCTAGAGGTAGTGTCTGTGTTAACCGTAAACTCAACTCAGCTACAGTACATGTATTTCTTCATTAGTGCCCTTACATTTTAAATTGATCTTGCTATACTTCTTAGGACATACAGTAAAGGAACTGCTTGGATGGGTATGTCACCTTACACCAGTCCTGATCATAATTTAAACCACATCTAAGAAATGAAAACCCTCCAGAAATACTTCATTTTCATCCTCAAACACATGCAGAAGGCATTATACTGTAGCTTTAATGAGCACACTGCCAGAGAGTTTGCATTTCCTGACAGTTGCTTTGATAGTGCAAGCAATAATTTTACAGTCAAATTAGAACACCGAGCAATTTTGCTATAGCCTTGGCGAGCGCTGTGAGTCATCCCTAGGTGTTACAAGATTATGTTAAGTTATTTTTTAAAAAAAAGGTGTGCACGTGTTAGGGGCAGCGAGTGCATCCTATACGTAGCATGTATGTAAACCAATTTTCCTCATATAGAGACATGCATTTAAAGCATTACGCCAACCTATCTTTTTAAATGTAGATGCCATATATAATGCTCCATGATTGAAAGTGTTAATACATAATGCTTATCACTCTCCAGCCGCTAATACAAACAGTTGTCTTTGTTATATGTAATATAATTTACAACTATGTATTTGCTGTCAAATTGTTAATGCAAAATTGCTTTGACTTTTATTGAACATTTTTTTTTTTCTCTAATCTCATTAGAAACCTTTCTATACCATGTTGGAAGCGAGCCATGATGAAAAATTAACAGCAGATATGAACACTAGCACTCCGGAGGAAACACGTGTACCAGCAATTATCAGATTTATGAAGATTCTTACTGGAAAACACATAATAAAAACAGAAAATTGTTTTATTTATGTGTCATAAATCGAAATAACTAGTCTTCACCTGGGCGGCATGGTGGTGCAGTAGTTAGCACGGGTTCAAACCCGACTTGCATCTTCTCACAGTGTTACTGTGGGTTTTCTCCGGGTGCTCTGGTTTCTTCCAACAGTCCAAAGACACGCAGATTAGGTTTCTATGAGTCACCCCGCCTTTGCCCAGTGTCAGCTGAGATTGGCTCAACCCCCGCCACGACCCTGAATAGGTAAGCGGTTAGCCTCCACCTCAACAGCATCCAATATGTTTTCTCCGGGTGCTCCGGTTTCCTCCCACAGTCCAAAGACACGCAGATAAGGTTTCTATGCTTCACCCCGCCTTTTCCCAGTGTCAGCTGAGATCGGCTCAACCCCCGCCACGACCCTGAATAGGTAAGCGGTTAGCCTCCACCTCAACAGCATCCAATATGTTTTCTCCGGGTGCTCCGGTTTCCTCCTACAGTCCAAAGACAAGCAGGTTAGGTTAATTGTTTACTCTAAATTGCCCGTAGGTGTGAATGTGAACTTTTATCTGTCTCTATGCGTCACCTTACCTTTGCCCAACGTCACCTGAGATCAACTCAACCCCTCCCACGAGCCTGAATAGGTAAAGTCTTCACCTCAACAGCATGCTGCAGCAGCAATAAAGACAACCTTAAAGATGTGAGAGAACCTCTGCATTGCTGTTAATTAATGTTTTTCAGATATGAACACCTAGGAATATTATGCCGACCTATAAAAAGCATAAAAAAAATCAAACATAGCGGGAAAACTTCAAAGCTGTCCCGTCGCCTAACCAAAGTTCACAGTTGTTTCCCAACGGATACCAACAGCATCGTTCGGATTTGCCGTTTCATTGCAGAGACGCGTTACCCCTGACATGGCTGGCCTGCCTATTATATAATTAGATCAAAAAACAAATGTTAAACCCTCGCATCAAAGACTCGTTTTGAAAAATCCATCTCTCCAATTGTGGCTGATTAGGGATCCTCCAGAGGCTGCTGGGAGGCGAACGTGTGCTGTGATGCAAATGAGATTGGCCTCCTCTGTTTTGCTGTAGATGAGAGAAGAGACCAAGGAGAAGGATCACAAACCAAGGTTCATTTCTCCCCGTCGCTTGGTGCACCTCCCTGCTCTCGTTTTTCTCCCACAATATGCCTCCTCCCTCTAAAGTGTCTTCCCACTCAGCTTCTCCTCAACAGACTTGTTGTGAATTTGCCTGAGCAAACAAATGCTGCAGCACCAGGAGGACCTAATTACTGGATGATGGCGTGAGCGGCTGCTCGGCCCGAACACGTCGGCTGACAAGTGACCAAAAGGTTTCCAGTTCCATCTGCAGCATTAAAAGAATAGAGCGGCTCTGCAGGGAGCGTAAGACTCATGGGTGTCCAACGCCGTATCATCCATATCATTGAAGAGCTCTTGAAACCCAACTGATCAAATGGCGCTACAAGGCAAACCCTGAATTACTATATCATAAGATGCATGTGCACTGAATTGGCCATTAAGCTCCACGACCTTTAGTTGCTGTTGATATGGCTCACACAACACAGTTTACAGTGATGCTGATTCGAACAAAGCCGACTGAATAAAAACCAAAATCTTGTAAAAGCGCTATTAAATATGCTACATACCAGATATTACACTGTATTGCAACACTGACCTATTTAGGGCTAGTATTATGGATACATTACAGCCCGGATGCATGAAGGTGTGTGAATTAGAACATAAGAACGCCATTCTTGCTTTAGTTGTATGCAATGTAATCTACTGACTGGAATTAAATGCATCTGCATAAATATGCTATGCTCAGAGGTAGTGATATAGAATAATAAGGGATAATATACAGTAAGCTGGTCATTATTGTTAAATAAACCCTGTGCCGCTTTGCACTGAAGGGGTTTATTTCACAACAATGACCCGCTTATTATACAGCTACTGACTTAAAACATCAATAATCTGACACAAAAATGATCCAACATCAGACCTGCACCCATAGCAGGAATAACAGAGCGCTGACCGCCGTGACTGACCAATCAAATACGAGTATTCAGCAAAACCGCGTCAAAAAAAAGTGAGAAAGACTGCATATGGTAGGCGGGAGATGGGTCCAACAAACACAGGACTTTCAACCAGGAGACCAACCAGGGTGTTTTGTTTCACAAGTTACGTTAGCGACCTGTTTTTTAGTGCTGTTTGCGACCAGTTTTCCGAACATATGTTACATTGTTTCCGCATGTATTTTACTTAGTTTACGTATTTTAAGCCCCTAAACCTAACTAAGCGGCTTTGTTGCCCCCTGCTGGTGTTGCTGCTTCAGACACGAGTGTAATATTCCCACCTCGGGCTATTCCTGAAGGTAAGCTAATTAGCCAGACAATCCTTACAGATATTTCTATTACTGCTCAAATCTAAGGCAGGACAGAGTTGGTGTGCTTAGTTATGGATTCTAAGCTATACTGGACCAGAATTGTTAAGGAAAGGGGTTTAATGGACCCAAAAGAACCCCCCAAAAAAAATCTCCTGGCTGCAGCTTATTCCTTAATAATATGCAATGTTTTTAATTTGAATGACAGCGCCTATTACAAGTTCCCCATAGCAGCAACTATTACAAATTTCATGAAGTCCTCATTCCTGATATTGAAATCACAATCCGCTGTTTTAATAAGCACTATTCCCACCGCTCTACGCGTGGTGTTAGAAACACTCCTGTCGCTGTTTTTACTTATAAATTTAATAAATTTATCCTTACTTGGTTATAAATGTGCTAAAAAAAGATAAAAAATCACTATGATACAGCACCACGAGTCAATGAGGTAAAGAAAAAAAATGATTTTCCCATGCAGCTGCGGTGTATTTCACTGTTCTCTCGGTTATTCAACACTATACTATCTCTAATTCGGTCCCTACATCAAAACCACCTCAGAGAGACACTGCTTCCTGTAAAAGCGGCAATCCATCACCGCAATAAAAGATGCAGAAGCGACACATGAAAAAGGACTTTTTCCACTGGTATTCGCTGCGTTACGTTTATTTTTAAAGCTGCAGGAATAAATAACAGTGCGGTGTTGGAACTAGCCCCCGACAGCCGTGTGAATATTAGTGTAATAATGCCAGGTATGTTCCCGGCATTCGTCATGTGCTTCTTGCCATTTGCAACCACGGATTGCCGCCCTCTTAGACGTCGGCAGGAGCTGAGTGATGCAGCGAGTGACGTGGGGAAAAAGTGCTTATGTGCTTATTATTGAAAAGAGAAATTATGTGAGGTTATAACATGCCGCTGCTGTGTTTACAGGTACTGTGTGCCCCCCAAAGTGGTCAAAACCATCAATTTATGTCCTTTCCAAGTGTGTGGAGGGAAAATAAAAAAGCCCCCAAAGTGCTCTATGCCACAGCTTTTTGTGTTAAAACTGATGATTTTTTTTTTATCAGATTGAGACCACTTGGTACAGCACTTAGAGATTTCCCAAAGAAGTATATAGAGTGTTTGAATGTCAGCAGCCGAGCTGGGTGTTTGGACGTATCTGGAGGAAAGACTGGTGGTAGGACAGTCGACGAGGCGAGGTGTTAATAATGGTAATACGTTCCAACATGACCAAACTGCAACGTCAATTACATTTCAAGGGAACAAAATTTCTTTGGACGTATCACAAATTTGTTTCTAATCAAAAGCTAATTTAATGGTTTGCCTCCAAAAAGCTGTGACTTACTGACCCAGGAGACGTGTGCAATGTGAGACCAAAAGAAATTTATTTATTTTTAACCCAAACATCATCTTTTACGAAACCTAACCAAGTAGTTTTGTTGCCTAAACCTAATGGAGAATGCAATTTTAAAGTTGTGCCACAAGCCGTTACAACAACTGTATGTCAACATTTTTGATATGAAACACATTCAACACATCCGTGGTTTGCAGACACATACAATGCCAACATTGATGGTACAGCTAGACCCAAATATTTGACAATTCGCTTATTTATTTGTTGTATTTTCAGTTTTAATATTTGGATGTTCGTTATTAGATTTTTAATCCCTCGGGATTACAAACATGCATGAAACCATGCACCATTCAAGCTCACATTCACACCTACGGGCAATTTAGAGTCATCAATAATCAATCAATCAATAAACTGCATGTTTTTGGACTGTGGGAGGAAACCGGAGCACCTGCAGAAAACTCATGCTAACATGGGGAGAATATGGAGTATCGAGTGTGCAGCCCTCAATAAAAATAGAATATTGTGGAATAAGAAAATCATTTAAATGAATGCCTTTAATTTAAACAAAAGACACGTTGAGCTCACTGCCGATTACTCCCGAAGATCCGGAGCCCAAAACGTGGTATTCAGAACAGCCCGAGCCTGTTTGACTGGCAGCAGTAATCGACACTAACATTCAGTTTGCTGTCGGTGGATAACAAAAGGTAAATAACTTGTAAAATCATGACTATGACAAGCTAGTTCTTCAGCCTCTTATTTGCATTTGAAAGCATTGAAGTTGAAGAGCAGCAACGCAGTGGCATCACCTCGCCAAAAAATCATTTCATCAAAAGCAGAAAAAGATGAATATTACAAAGCAGTAAGGAGCTATTATGTTGGCTAAAAATCTGGACATTTACTTCCATTTAGCCCAAGATGGGGCATTCATTATAGCTACAAAAGGAAGGCCTTCTCCATTATAGGAATCATGAATTACTGCTTGATGGGCACCTTTGTTCTTATCTGGCATTTCCAGCAGGTCTATTATTTGCTTTGTGCTTCATGTATGGAAGTGTGCACTGAGTGAAGGCTTGTGTGGGAAACCGTCTTGTTCCGCGACGCTCACTTCGACCGTGATTGCTGATGCGCCGCCGCACTCAGCTGATTAGCTTCTGAAAGGATGTGCACAAACGTGTCAGTGTTCAGGCTGCTGTCAGTTTTAAACTATTAGGAGATGGTGAGGCGTGAGGGCGGGTGGTATTCGGCACCTTCGTCAGCGAGACACAGATAGTAGCTTTTCTTTCAAGGAAAAAACGTCATACCCTTCTGTGAATATCACTCTCTGAGACACCTTTTCCAATTAAACTCTATTATTTTACTCTCTCTTAAGATATAGTATGTGTTCTTCCTGCAGGTGGTGGATATCACTCTATGTTAAGCACTCATTGTCATTCACCCTGCAAGATAGAGATAGATTTGATAGATTGTTGTGCATTTGCACCTGGACGTCCATCTTTCCCGGCCTCTCTTTGTACTTTTTCTTAGTCTGATTCATATTAAAAACGCGCAATTAGAGAACCATCCATCCATCCATTATCTGTAACTGCTTATCTTGTTCAGGGTTTTGGGGGGGGGGGGGGCACTGGGCAAAGGCGGGGTACACTCTGGACAGGTCACCAGTCCATCGCAGGGTTGACACACAGAGAAAAAACTAAATAACCTATGGGCAGCAGTGATTGTGCATGTCTTTGGACTGTGGGGGGAAACCGGAGCACCTGGAGAAAACCTGCACAAACATTGGGAGAACACGTAAACTGCATACATACAAATTCGACCCTGCGCCCCTCTCGCTGTGAGGCGACAGCGCTGACCGCCGCACTGCCGTTGCAGCCCTACCATTAAACCTAATGAAATAAAGTTCGCAGAGAGGCGCCATTAGTCTGAGCGCCAACACGACTGAGTCCCGAGTAAATCAAGGTGCAAATTAAACGGCGTGGTGAGCGCTCGTGCAATTAAAGTTAGGGATGTGCTGTGTTTGTTTTGCGGACGGCCATAAAACAATAGGGCACCTTGGCTGCACGGGGAGACCACCGCATGTGCAGAAACCACATATTATCAGCAACATTTATATAATGAACTCACAATTACTTGCTACTTGAGGCAATGGCGGCATTACAGCTGTCCATGACAAGGGTCTACACACATTAATGGCTGAAAATGTGATGAAAGACATCAGTTATTACTCACATTCACTAAAGCACAGGTTTGACTTGACATTTGCCCACCTACTCTATGAAAACCCGTATTCACCTCTAATACATATAGCATTTAGCAGAATGGCCAGATGTAATAGCTATTCTCAGGTGCAATTTTCCCCAATTTCAACGTTCTTGAGTGAATGAAAAAGGCGGACATCAATTAAGTTTTGAAGCTCCCTCTCTGGCTCAACGAAGACACATGTAGCGAAGCTGCTACAGGAAATCCTAAACTGCCTAGAGACTACCTTAGAGGGAAAAAGATGGCAGCACTTTTCTGTGATGCAGGGCGGCTGTCAGCGGTGCAGCATTCCTCATATTTCCAACGGGGATGGAAAGGAACATACTGTTCCAGGATGGGAGGGGAATCGACAAGACGACAGGAAGATAGAGGGGGGAGGACGAGCGGCGAGAGGAAGGGACCACAGGAGAAGGATTACCTTGACATGGTTATACAGCAGGACCATTATCACCCCCGTTAGGAAGAGATTGTCCTGGCTGTTTTATAGATGTGGAATAAAGCTCCTGTGGCAGCCATGTTTGCAAGCGTTATAAGCCAACAAGAGCAGTGCAAGAAATTAGCTATTGAAGTCCAAGTACACTGTGTACGACGACACAGATAACTCATAAAGCCAGTGTTTTGGACAGTATTTGTTGGATAAATGCATTCTTACCAACATGCTTTTTGTATATTGGCCAGATCCTGCCGATTCATGTCACGATACAGGGTTACGATTCAATATATCGTGAGTATTGCGATACTTTTTTTTTATCTAATTTTAGGGAAAACGTCAGTGTAAAGTACACCACATGCCACCATATGCATAACATTGGAGTAAAACAATATTATCTTATCCGATTTTTACAGAGAAGCTCATGGCGGTGATCAACAGTTAAGTAGGACTGATTATGACAAACAATTATTTTCAATCCAATCCGGTGCACGTTGGAAGCAAAATGAAGACGCTAGATCTATGACGAACTTTGTACATTAGTAAATAATCATAAACATAGTTGTAAAGATATGAATGGTAATGCGAGTGTCACCCACAAAGAAGTATTGTTAAGGAAAACTGTGTTGAGTCATGACCGAAAGAACTAGATCGCGGATAAAAGAATCCGAAATGGGTTTTCAGCCATCCGTGAGGGACTCGGAATAGAGATCCTGGTCATTTGTGCTAAAAGGAGCCAATTGAGGTGGTTCGGGCATCTGGTAAGGATGCCCCCTGGGCGCCTCCCTTCGGAGGTGTTCCAGGCACGACCAGCTGGGAGGAGGCCCCGGGGTAGACTGAGGACTAGGTGAAGAGATTATATCTCTGGCCCCTGGAATGCCTCAGGATACCCCAGTCAGAGCTGGTTTATCCGGCCCAGGAGAGGGGAATTTTGGGGTCCCCTGCTGAAGCTGCTGCCCCCGCAACCCGACTCCAGATAAACGGCTGTCGATGGGTGATGGGTGAGTGTCAAAATACATTCGTCAAAGACCTTTTTTTCCACGATGTCGACGAGGCGATAATGAGATGTCACAAACGTCATTAAACACTAAAAAATCGTTTGATTCAAAAACAGTCCGCCAGAGTCCAACATCCAACAATTGAAACTGGATTAATTGCAAATGAGTTCTGAGGTATTAACTCCAGTAACACTAAAAGCACCAGTGCAATCTAAACTTCAAACACAGTGGCTTCCAAAAAGCTGGCAGCAAACTAATCAAAGCCGCATTTTCCAACTCCAGAACATAGAAATGCTTGTGAGAAAAAAGACTTGGACGTTGCTAACGTGCCTGTCTATCAGATACCAATGAATCATCTCAAGAAGAACCAGACAAAAGAAGCTCCTGTTGCTGCAGTGGAAGTCCATTTTAGCAGCGTGCAGATACTACATCATAGTTAATGCATTGCCTGACTCGCCCTCTTGAACCTTACCGGAGTATGTCATAGTCTTATTGGTGCAAATGTCTCACAGCTGCATGTGCCTCTCTGGAAAATGTATATTCCTTCATCTGCGAAGATAAATCACAGCTCGACTAGCCCTCACCTTGACCCAGAATGCACCGCGTAGCCTTGCAGAGGAAATGCCAGAAATTGATGGACTCTTGACACTTTGCATGAGTGTTCGGCGAGGGTGATCGTAAGGGTACCCTAATGCCACCATAAGCAGGAAGCGCTGGAGATGAAAGCACATCGTTGCTCCAGTAGCCGACAGCATGAGGAGTATCTGTCGCTGCTAAGTTTCTGCTTGTCCGTGCATGGCGACGCTTGACAAACACTTCATTAAAGCCAGTCAGATGCTTTTGATGCTGGAGTCTGTGCTCGCCTTTGAGTGCACACTTTGCAAGCAATAGAGAGCTGTGAATTCAAGAATGTGCCCAAAAAAGACAAATATTTGCCTGTAAAATTTCAGTGTGAAACGTACATATACTCAAACCCTTTGCAAAAACTCCTAAATATTGTCCACTGAGGAAAAGCGAGGTTTTAATGAAAAGCACAAGAAGTGATGTCAACTGTATGAATAATCTGAGGAAACTGGGGTTTTTTGTTCCAGTTCATAAACAGATTCCCTGCTGTGACTGCGTGAACCTCCATTTCTGAAGGTGGTCCAATGCAAGGAGAGCCAGATGTCCTTGCTGCCACCCTACAACGTCGAATGTCCCTCAGAGGGGGGTCCGTGGTGAGGCCAACCGGGCCCACGAGCGGCGCAGGATTACATGCATCCATTGAAGTTCAGCCCAAGCAGGGCCATGAACAGGACATGGTCGCGCCGAGGGGTGCCTCCTGTAGATAGCCAATATCTCACCCTCTCCACGGGGGTATCGGGCACTGTGATACCCAGGGAGGGGAAACAGACCGCTTTGAAGGTTATCGACCAGCCAGGAACCACAGGGAGGGTGGACCGTTGGAGCGACCAGAAAGAAAACACACATCTATCAGCTTCTCCCTTATGGCTTCTCGCCATATTTAATATCTACAGAATGAAGAGGACTGCTGATTTTCTTATGACTTGCCTCAGTTTCTAGTCAACTGCAGAGTAATTAATGATTGAACGTGTCAGTCATTCAGGTCTATGCGTTTCATGCCGTCATGGTCTGTAGAACATGACGTTACATTACATGCGGCACAAAAAATGGCAAAACGTGCAAAAGTATTACCCCGTAACGGCTGCAGGAGGTCGTTCTCCTGTTAAAATTGCTGCAAAATGAAAACCATAGTAGAGTGTTGATTCTTTTTCTGGCAAAAGACCACGGCTTATGCTTTTCACGCCACCATGTTCTCCGCTTGAGATGATGTGATTACGTTACATGCGGTGCAAAATGTGCCGAAATGTCCGGTAGCGTCAAAGTATATGATAGCATCACAGATCGTTATTTGTACGATCCTGTTAAAATCGATGTGAAATAAACACGATAGCTAGAACATTCATCTTGCATCAGTTATTATAGGTTTTCTGACATATACAACTTTATAGCTTAGGTTGTCCACGTTTTAGGAATATGAAGCATTTGATGATAGGTGGACCATTTCTATTCCAGACCTCAAAGGGTTAAGAAAATAATCTCAATCTCAAACTGTGCTGAACTGTGTAGATCGTCCTCTAAACCACAGTATCCAAGAAAAATCTGATCCCTGCAGTGTTCCTCATCTGATGGATATCACAACTCAAGATACAGCAGAGCAAGCGAGCTGTCCTTGTTCGGAGACACGAACGCGAGCAACGCCTCCATGAATATTTCAGCTCTGGCGTCATCTCTGCTCTCGGCCTACGTCTCTCCAGAGGATCTCCTTCTATTTTTATCATTATGACCTTTACTCCGGTGCGCCTCTAAGGCCAAAATATCACCGCGGTGCACAAGATAGGCAAGAAATTCGATGTGGACGTTCGTGGTCCTCGGAGGATAAAGTACATCCCAGAACCTTACATCCAAGAAAATCCACTTGCACACAAGATATTCAGTATAAAAGCCACATATCCATGGGAAGAGGAAGAACCCATCAGAATTCAGTGATTTTAAGACATCATTTCTTCATGATACAAAACTCGCACTGCAAGCCACAAACGCACCGGCCAATAAAACATTTCTCAGCAATTAAAATGACGCTTTAAGCTTCTCGGGGTTAGAGAGTTATTTTCATCTGTTTCCCAGAAATAGAAGCCCTGAGAATATAGCGTGCTGCATACGTTAGGAGCCCGCCAACCGGCAGCACACCGAGCGAGCGTCGTACCATTCCGGTAATTATTTACAATCACGCCATCATCTCTAATGAGAGAAAAGTGTTAAGCCGGAAAGTGGTAATTAAATGTGAAACGTGGCGCGTTTACATCGCGAGGGTCAAGTGCGAATGTAGCGCACACACACAGGAGAAAGCAGCATTAGATCAGGAAATAATCAAATTTGCATCCATGTGTCAGGCATGTCGGCTGTTTTAGATTTAATTAAACACCAAAGGATGTAAATAATGATCAGAGATTATGGAAATCATACGTTTCTCATGCCGTGGAGCAGAGTAACATGCAGCAATCGAAATGCCACAAAGAGGGGCCCCAAGCCGACAGCAGCACCGCTGATAATGATAATAATAATTATATTTTTATCACCCTGGGTTCAGATTAGCACTCAGTGTCGGCCAGTACCGCAAGTTCGGTAATCAGGAAGGAAAAAATATACCGAAACATCAAAATAAAGCATTTTTTGAGCGTTAAAGCGTGTAAATTATTCTAGCAGAAACCTGAAATACGTGTGCGCACCTGAAAAATGAGCATAATAGGCCCTCTTTAAAGTACTACTGCATCAGCAAAATGTAAAAAGTGGAGCATGTTTGCTTCCACTGATATTTTTAGATGCTTCGCTATTCTCACCTCGCGGGGCTGAAAATAGACTACTTTGTAGGTAAATGCCAGCTCTGTTTAGCTTAGCGCCGTGCCAGTTCATCATGTTTTCCATCCAGATCAAACTAGCTCCGTGCAGATGCCAACGGCCCCGTTGGTATCCGAGTTGGCAAATTGTATTTCTATTAGATTTAGTCACACTCCTGTGGTTCGCCCCCCTGCTTTGTAGCAGTGTTTGCACTATGTCCTAATAGAGCAAAAAGAGCAACCCTTGTCTGAGCAATTTAAAAAAGCAATTTGTTCTCTTTCTCCCTCTGTTTGCTTTTACTGTGTTCTGGCCCAGTGCACTGGGAGCAAGCTAACCTTACATGAATTACTCCTAGTGCCTATGAAAATGTCAACAAGATGTGGCCCACCACCGCCGCCACCCCATGAGGGGCGTGCGAACATTCGGAGATGTTAAGTGCATGCATGTGTGACTGGGTGAGCGACTATGAGTTTGTGTGTGGGTGGATGTGTCAGGTTCGGGTGGAGGGGGGGCGGCCAGGTAGCCCTGACGAGGATGGATGGATGAATGTGAACATCTCTTTCACGCTCCTTTCACAGCGACCGGGCTGATTCATCTGTCTGAGCCACCGTTGTCATTTGCCTTGTCTGATGCCTACTCCATCCACTCCCACTGACGGATCACTCCTACCCCCCAACCCCCAACCCCCGTCTAAGGCTACGTCTCCGAAAACCTTCCCCCCTCGCTGCGTTCGTGGCCGCATGAGAGCCTCCGCTGTGCATAAATGTGCATTTGTCAACAAGAGTGGACACACAGCTTCTTCCGCAATTGTACTCCTCATCGAGACGAGGGGGGTGTTTTTCAAAAACAAGTCAAGGAAAACAAGTGCAGAAACGTGGCCTCATGCTGCTCTTGCCCACTATAAATGGTTCCTCTCTGCAGGCGGTACCTCCTCGCCGGTGTCGTCCGGCCCTGTTCTCCCACAAACTGCTTCTTGAGCTCCTTTTATCCGGCACCATCAGTTAAACTGCAGCACACATAAACTGCTTCACAAATTGTTTCGCTTTGTTCTGATCCTGCGAAAAGCGAAGTCGGAGGAGTTGGTAGCGCCGTCTTTCTTCAGCTGATCGGCCTCGAAATCTACCAGGCTTTTCATGTACTTGCTGTTTGCCCTGTTGTACCGACATGGGATACAGGTTGACTGGACAAGAGGTGACAACAGCGAGGAAGGAAGCTAATCAGAGTCCGAACATAAGTAGGTACTGTTTTCCCTCTGTGAAACATAGTCAGACTGGTATGTGCTCCCATGCTGGGCTGATATAACTCCCTTATCCTGGGATTTGACATCTTGTCAGGAAACTGTAATGTACTGCATGTGCGTCCGTGACTGGTAGTAAGTATACTGCACACTGCGTTTTCCTGTATGAGAGCTGTGAGTTCAGCACCAAGGACAGCTCAACAATGCCAAATTAACCAACCAGCTGCCTTTTACTGAAAACGCCATTTTGTGCTTGTCGTCAGTTCCGCACAAACATTTACCGTAAACTGCTCAGACTAATAAAGACTTAAATTTAATCAACTTTACTGAGATACAGGCAAAAGTAAATATGTTATATGTAGGATCAAATACACCCTCGTCCACTCTAGACGACTGTACACCTGTTCATGACAACATTTTCCCACTATTATGACCCCATAATTTGTCAGATCTTAAACCGTGCAAATCTGACTTAACAGTACAATAATTTAGTGCAATAATTCAGCTGTGCAATAATCTGGTTTACTCTTTAACACTGCATTTATTTATACAGTACATTTAAAGAAATATTCAGATTTATCTCTACTATTCTTATCTTTTATTATGCATAGGAGATCAATAAAGTATTTCTGATTCTCATTTATTTATAGCTCCCTTGCTGGAGAGAGAGGGAAGTTTGTCCCAAAACTTGCTGCTGTATTTATTTATTTGGAAATGGGCCGACGCTTCCTTGTCCGAGAGCTGTGAGTTCAGCACCAAGGACAGCTCCCGCAATCCCGATAGGAAACCATGGCTCCGTGAGAGTCCGAACTTTTATAGTTTTACACTTATTTTGAACAGTTTTGTTTTTAACATAGATTTCAGTAGCTCTTAAGTCAGAGTAACATTCTGCAACAAGAAAGAAAGTTCTCCAACATTTACAGTTAATAATGTGCCGGCAAAAGTTTGAGAAGCTACCTAAAAACAAACTCAGAATCAGTCATGTCCGGTAAAATGCAAGTGACGCAACTAGCATATCAACAGAGCTACACTGGAAGTTATGAAGGATTTCTGAGAACGGGCAGCTTTGTTCAAACCACGTTAAGCTGGTTCACTAAATGGGTTTCCACTCTAGTGGGCAATCATATAACAAATGGAAGCATTTAAAAGAAAGAAAAGGCAGCTTTTAATCATCCGTGCCGCCATGTTGCTAGCCTCGGACGCCACTCGGTTGGCTGAGTTAGGTAGATCCAACTGTAGACTGCATGAAAGACAGAGACAGGACAGAGGGGACACTATTATATCGCTCCTGGGTGTAAAAATGAGTTTTACAATAATAAAACCAAGAACAAAACCGTCCATTTCATAAACTCCTGCTGAAACAGACCAGTTACAGCAGTGCTGGCTAGTGGCGCAGACAGAGCCCTCCAACAGGCACAACTGACTATCTATCTATCTATCTATCTATCTATCTATCCCCCGTCCTCTCCCCTCTCTGATCACCTCCTCTGCCGTCTCATTCAGGCCATTCAAACACAGCATCGCTACGAAATAAACACCCAACGCGCTACTTCATTCTGAAGCTACAGCTCAACGCTGGGCCCTCACTAAGAAGCGTCATGCTGTATTACTCACTAGACATATAATCAATCTGGCTTTGGTGTTACTTGACTAAGATTTCTTCATTTGATGGGTCTTTTTTCTCTACTTTTTTCATGCTGAATGAAACTCAGGAGCTTATATCTGGTACACACCAGATTTAAAGTGGTGCCTTTGTGTGATTCTTTATGGAGAAACTCAGTTTTACTGCTAAACTCATATGAGTTAGTCGACTAGGGATGGAGCCCTTTCTCATGCAGACATCATATCCCCAATATGATCAAAATCTGGAGGAGGATGTTCCCGACGGTCCTGGCGTCTAATTTGATTGCACCGCATGTCATCGGCTGAAACGGAGGCACGCACTTCCAAAAGCAAAGGGAAAGTCATTGCCGTGTATTAGTGAGAAATAGGCCGGCTGTTTTGGTTTCTACGCGGCGGCGGCGGATTGAACGGCGAGCCATCAGCGAGGACTGACACCATGAGCTCTTCTCTCAGACAAGAGGTGTAATTATAGTCTTATCTACTATCCGAAGCAATTAGTGAAATGGAGGGGAAACTGAACACACACACATACATATAAAAATATATATATGTATAGACACATAATCTACATAATCACTGGAGGGTCACAAAGGCTGTGTGAGTTCCTCTGCCTCTGTGAATGATTTAACCTGTGTGACCAGAAACGAGGCAGCTCAGTAAATGACAATATGATGACCCCCAAACGAGTGCTCTTAAATCGCTGTCCTAATTGGGCTGGTGGAGACGGGAGCCACTGATGACGATCCCAGAGGGAGGACAGGATATTTAACCCTCCGCCACCCTCACGGGCTACGCCCCACATCCGGTAGAAATAGCCGTACTTGTACTGTTTCATACAGTGTTTTTATGTGGAAAAACAACAACAGAGAAGAGTAATCCACGAGTACTTCATGTGCTTACAAGGGTGTTGCATCATAATCAGAACAAAGTGTACAAACATACAAATATAAGGCGCTTACTTCCAAAAATAATTAATTTGACAGCTTGTTGGCGATTGCCCAGAAATCGACTGTAAATTCCCCAGTGTTAATTGCCAGGACTGTTTCATCATGAACTGAAAATATTTTTACACATCTCGGGTCAGTTATGGCATACTCGCTAACCTCGAGACCTCAAAAATAAGGAGGGTTTCAAACCAGAAGGTGGTCCTCCCGCAGGAAAAACTCAGTTTCAGAGACGGATTGCGGGTCAGGGGCATGGGCTGTATATAAGACGTCACGGTGACGTCACCCATTGGTTTGTGGACGGGCGTTTTGAAGCCTCGAGGTCGGCCATCTTGGTTTCACCATCTTGTCGCAACCAGAAGTGGAGCTAAGCCCAACCAAACACTCAGTAAGAGATTTTAGATGACCAAAAAAAGTTCAATGCACTGAAAACGCCGTGGTAATGACCTGTCAATCACCAGCCCCGCCCCCAAGTGACCCCTGCTTTATGGTCTATTTGACTCTAAACGGGACCATCGAGAGAAGTAGGCTCATTTTTCCATCGACTTCTATACAATCAGACTTCTTTTGACAACCAGTCTTCCGAATTGCTAATTTCCCGTTTTATAAGCGGAAATATTTCATACTTTATTTCACAGTGTTACGTCTGTTTAACGTTAAAATTTTTCGGCACAATCCACATTTTCTCTGCAGTTTCTCGTAAAATCGAAAATTTAAAACCTCCAGCAGCCCACTGAGCAATTACACATTCAGTGCACGTTTAATATATGTATTATAAAGGTATATTAAAGGTGTATCTGTATATACAACAAAAATAAACAGTGATACTGTATGTGCAGTGCTCATGTTAAGTACTTACAGGTTTTTCTGACGTGATAACAACACAAAAATCGCATTAACGCCACTAATTTCTATAAGGCAGAGTGACGATACTGGCATCATATGAAACTAGGAAACCTGAGGAATCCGCTAGTATCACCCGCGTCACATTGGCTTGTCGCGAAAGGAGTTCAATAATGCTCCAAACTTGCGGTAAATTTTGGCGAGGACAAACTACAGCGTCCATTTTCAAAGGGGTCCCTTGACCTCTGACCTCCAGATACGTGAATGTAAATGGTTCTATGGGTCTCCCCTTTACAGACACACCCACTTTATGATAATCCCAGTCAGTTTGCGGCAAATCATAGTCGAGTCAGCACACTGGCAGCTGTTGAGCATAGCATATTTTCAATGCAGCATCTGTGAGGGCTTCTGGACAATAATTTACTTTTCTCATCAATTTATGTTGTTTGCACTGTTAGCCTATTAGCATATACTCTACAGCATTGTATTTGGGGTACAGTTCTTCAAAAATGTCTAATTTGAAGAACATAACAGGGATTGATATGCGTCTCTTTCTGTAGTAATTTTATGGCGAAACTTTATGCTACTTACATTATTCATTACAATTGTTTTTTTTTCTGTACCAGTGTGAAACAAGTACAAGATGATTCATATTCTTTTGCTTCCCACTGAATATTAAAACCACATTCCCCACTCCCTCCCATTTCCCACAGCGAGTTTCAAACAGCTCGGCAACCAGATGAGAAACTGGCCCCGGGTGAGGTTTTGCTGAACACAATAAGTGGTCTTTTCATCACTCGAACGCATCATTTCCACCGACAAAAGGTGACAGCGGCCCCTGCTTTGTGATAGACTATCCATTTCCCATAAGCTGAGAGGATGTCAGATCTGATGAGAGGAAACATGCTAAGTGGCCGCTGTCGTACCGTACGTTTCAAATGCTTCCTGCCTTGTGGACCAACATCCCTGGGCCTGATAAGAGAGGGCGAGGAAATGTGCTCTGGTTATGCATAGCCAAGCAGCTTATGTTTTGTCAATCTTCACATGCATTGGCTTGTGACATTCAAATATAACCTCACACGTGGATCCACGCAGCAGGGACGTTAAGGTTCACCGGGCAAGCGCATAAATAAGCTTACAAGTGTGCGGCGAAGGAGAGCGGAGTGGGGAAAGGGAAGGCGTCGACATTGGGCGAAGGCGGGGTTCACCCCACACAGGCTGCCGGACTATAACCTGCATATGTTTTGACCACAGGAGGAAACTGGAGCACCAGGAGTAAACCCATGTTAACACAGGGAGAACGTACAAACCACACTGAAGAACCCTGAGCTGGGTTTGAACCTACAACCCTCTTGTTGCAAGGAAACAGCGTCAATGCTAAATTCCAGCTGTCAAAAAATTGGAAATGTTATCCATTTATTTTACTATCATCTTTAGGGGTTACTTGCATCCAAGCACACAAATCACATAATTAAGAAAAGCTAATAATTACTTTTAATGATAAATCTTGGAATTAGTCACTGAAGGACGTGGGCAGCAACACGTGCGAGGAAAAAAACGGATATACGAGATCGCCGGATCGGATTGATTGTGGCTGTAAGGTTGGGAAGCGCTTCATTAATGAAGAGATTGCTACTTTATCATCACATATAAATGTGTGCATCGTCCGCCGCTTCATTCCAGGTGATGAAATCCGCAGTGACTTTTCTTCCACTTGTATCCCAAGTTAAATTGGCCGTCTCTCGCCGCGAGCAAGTCAACTTATCGTTTGTCTAACAAGCCCTGCTGTATCAGCCATCACACTTTCTCACTATAATAGCTTCTAATCTCTCCTCCCATAGAAAACAACTTGTCAAAGTACACCTGAGGGGATCTAACCTTCCAAATGGCATGTAGCTACATACATCTATGGATTTATGCCTTTAGCTAATGTTTATCTAACAAACTAAACAACAAAAGACACAAATAATTTCTCACCGGGTGTTATATTGTTAGGTCTGTGTGATTCGTATGTTTACCCCAAATGACTGATATGTATTCAGCATTTTATCCTACAATATCCATGCGATTCAGGTTGTAAGCATAAGACTATATCGAAGAAGTGGACATAGGCACTGCGACGTAAACTGCTCTTCCGAAGCCTCGACTTCGGCATTTTGGCCGTCGCCATCTTGTTTTTTTGGAGCGATAACTAGACTTCGGCACCCCCTCACGGCCCCAGCCTGGGACGGGACCCACTGTTTCGTCTTGTTAATTGATTTCCGATAATTAACACACGCATTCATTTGCATAAAGCAGCATTTACATGTTGATAAGTACTTGACAAATCTCCCTTTAAGGTGCATTTTGAACGCTAAAGTCATGCGATTAATCACAATTAAACATTTGAATCAATTAACAACCCCAGTAAAAAAAAAAAAAATATTAAAACAGTTAAATTAAATGAAATGTTAAACAGCATGCTAACAATGCCAATGCTAACACTCTGATATAGAGCAGGCATAATGTTTCCCGTGTTCCCCATGTTAGCTTAGAGTGCTAGCATGCTAATTTGCATTAAACATGCATTTCAATTAGAAGCCAGCGTCATGACCAGATTTGGTCTAAATTCCTCCATTTTCTCCATCAATAAGAAGCTGATTTACATGCGCAGCAACACTCACAGCAGCCACTTCATTAACCATTTATTGTTAATTGTGGGAGTTAATGGGGCAGGGCACGAGGCTTGTGTACGTGCACGAATTATCAATTTAATTGTGATTTATAGACTGCATGCAGATGAACATATAGATGCTTTTATAAAGCAGGATGCGTTTCTATTTTTGTGCTCAGTGAATATAATTAATGTCTATTAATGTCTATTAATCATCTATTAATGTCCTGTGTGTTGCCTTTGAAAGCAGATGAGAAATATCTGATTGGCCAAAAGTGGATTTCCTCTTTTATTAACAAAAAAAAAAAAATACTGCAGCACAATCTGACAGCAGGAGGGTCGTGGGTTTGACTTCTGTGTGGAGTTTGCATGTTCTCCCCGTGTTAGCGCGAGTTTCCTCCGGGTACTCCAGTTTCCCCCACAGTCCAAAGACATGCAGGTTACTTGATGACTCTAAACTGCCTGTAGGTGTGAATGTGAGCGTGAATGGTTGTCTGTCTCTATGTGCCCTGCGATGGACCGCCGACCCATCCAGGGTGAACCCCGCCTTCGCCCATTGCCAGCTGGGATCGGCTCCAGCCCCCCCACGACCCCTAACGGGATATTCAGTTGCAGACAAATGGTGATGGTACAGCACAAACTCACAGCAACAGGGCTCGACTTCGGCTTGGGGCCCTTTCTGTGGAGTTTGCGCGTACTCCCGTGTAAGCGCGAGTTTTCTCCAGGTGCTCCGGTTTCCCCCACAATCCAAAGACATGTAGGTTAATTCATGACTCTAAATTGCCTGTAGGTGTGAACTGTGAATGGGTGCCTGTCTCTATGTGTCAACCCAGTGATAGTCTGGCGACTGGTCCAGGGTGAACCACACCGTCGGCCAATGCCAGCTGGGATCGCCCCCCCTGCAGCCCTGAATAGGATAAACGGTTACAGATAATGGATGGATAATACGACAAACACCCATGAGTGGATACTATCATCATCCGAATTCCGACACCTGAACAATGGCCATAGGCCTGCTTTATATTCAGCACACATTCAGCTCTGAGTAAACTCCCACAGCGTTTGACAACATGTCCAACCATCAATGTCAAGACAATCAAAAACACCGCCGTGACAACAGCCGAGCCCCGCCGGGATTTTTTTTTTTGTTGTTGATTGGGACACGATTCTAAAGAGCCACTTCCCCAAATGACTTTGATTTGAAAGGGACTGGGGGGGGGGCAAAGCGGCCAGACGAGACAAAAGCTGCAGCTAATCCAAAGCTAATCATTCGTAATAGCAGACATTAAACACGATCCATTGACGGCCGCTGAACGCGGACCAAACCTCGTTTATCCGTTCAAAGTCAATAGAAGGAAAATGCGGCGAGGCGCGAGGCGGTACCTTGTGAAGACACACAGCACATTTCCTGTGTATAATTAATAGAAACGCTCTTTCATGGCAGAGAAAGGGAAACATAATTAAAAGTAAACACCCCAAACTGCCTCGGTGATGCCGTTTCTGATCCTTTGCTCAAACGCACACCAAACCCGGCGCCATACGTACAAGCAGCATGTACACCCGCTCGGCGACGGTGCAGGCGCCCCGCGGAGGGGCATCGCCGTGGCAGCTGGCCGCCAGGAGCTGTCACTCAAAGCCACAGGGGAGGGGCTTGGGAACAGGAGGGTGGTGACGTCACCGTCTAGAGGCCAAGGGTTCACATCTCTAAGTTTAATATTTACCAGCTGCGTTCAACTTGAGGCGCAACTTCCTTTGCCACAATATTCAATGTCGCTTTTCCCTCCCACTAAAGCAGCGAAGGCATCATCAGGTTCCCCCGTCAATCTTTCACGCGTGCGTCACATGTACAAAATAAAAACGTTTTGCAGTGGATGTGTCAAAAATCCTGCAGTGTGAATTTTGATTCAGCTCACAAATGGCGACTTTTCTTGGTGGCGTTTCGAGGTTGCCTGTCTCCCCCCCTCCACGAAGCTAAGCAGCGAGGTCGTTTTCTCGGATACCGAAGGGCGCGGCGCCCCACATCCGCCTTGTGACCTTGGACGTTTGCCTCGTGGAAACATGACTGGAAACAAGCGCCGTTCGGGCTGATGGCGAGGAAGACACGATCCGCCCGCAGTGTCATTTGACGTCCACTCCTATTGAGATTGCATTTACATACCCTCGCGCCCAGATAACAGCAACTTTGGAATACATTTCCTCGCCTTGCACAGGCATCTCTTACCTTCAAAATATGAATTATTTAAACCTTTTTTTTCCCCCCAATCGCTTGTGTACATATATTCATTGCATTGCGATATTAGACACAGTCAATGACACTTCATGATAATTCATCGCTGCTGATGCTCTTATGCTTCATTCAGAGTCAGATGCTTGTAGCCGGAGGTTAAATGGTCCGCCGTGAGTGTTTTCAGGCTGTGTTTGTGTGTTATAAAGTGGCATTAACAGCCATTATAAGAACAATCCATTTCTACTGGAAGCCTGAAATTCATGTGACAAATACAATTTGAACCTAAGCATGACCTCAGGGAGGGTTTCTATAGACAGGAAACATCTAAGGTTAGCGCATTAGCCACACATGTTAAATTAGCCTCGTCACAGTAGCACACATTCCCACCACTGTTTTCTACAGGAGTCTGCTAACAGGGGAATTTAGGGTTAAACTAGAAATTAAAGTTAAGATCATTACGATGGTGTTTTAGAGCCAGTCTAGGTAACAGAAATAGGAATTATGGAGCCGAGGGACGGGGTAATATTCAGTGAGCAAAGAAGGTTAAAGATTTAAAGTTAAAAGAGTTACAGTTGTAAATTTACAAGAAAATAACTTGTATATTCTCTGTATAAGAGGCAAGTTTATAAGAACAATTATAATATTGCTAACTCATGAGAAAAGACTTGGATATGAGATTAAAGCAGTGAATTTACAAGAAAAAAAGATGGATAATCTCTGAGATTAAGAGGCAAAAATACAAGAAAAAACTGGATATTCTCTGAGATTAAAATCATAAATTTACAAGAAAAACACCTGGATATTCTCTGAGATTAAGAGGCAAAAATACAAGAAAAAACTGGATATTCTCTGAGATTAAAATCATAAATTTACAAGAAAAACACCTGGATATTCTCTGAGATTAAGAGGCAAAAATACAAGAAAAAAACTGGATATTCTCTGAGATTAAAATCATAAATTTACAAGAAAAAAACCCGGATATTCTCTGAGATTAATAGGCAAAAATAAAAGAAAAAAATTGGATATTCTTTGAGATTAAAAGTGAAAATAGACAAGAACAAAACTCAGATATTCTCTAATATTTAAGTCCAAAATTAACAAAAAAATGATCTTCTCTGAGATTAAAATGACAAATTTACGAGAAAAAAATTGGATATTCCCTGAGATTAAAATCATAAATTTACAAGAAAAAAACTGTGTTCTCTGTGATTAAAGTTGCAAATTTTAGAAAAAAAAAGCCCTCAGATATTCTCTGAGATTACAGTGGTAAATTTACAGAAAATGAATAACAAATTTGCAGGATGACAAAGTCATAAATTTACAAGAAAATAAAACAGTGTATGAATATCATTACTCCTTAAAGTAGCACACTTATGGTAAGGATGGCTTATGGAGGACCTTATAGAGGTGAAGGTCCTGAAAGATACATATACACATTATCGTGTTTTTTTTTTTTGTTTTTTTTTTTACTCAAAATAGTCCTAATACACAGTTAAACATAATGGAGGCAAATTAAGGGATAATAACACACTCATCAGATCTATGTTTTCTGTATCTTAAACTGAAGCATTCTCTTAAATTAGTTAAGAGTAACTTGTTAGTGTCATTATACACGCCAACATCAACATGCATAATTTAGAATAAAGCAGTTTTATGGTTGCAGCTGCTGTTCCCTTATCAGTTTCTTTGCATTTTCCAATGTGAACAACAACAAAGCGGCACCGATGTTGTTGTTTGATTTTGTAGTATTCCTCCTATATTTGCTGATATTAGGGCCGCGTATTGGCAAGAATCTGCTGATATGATCGTGACACAGCAAATGCGACTCGATACATCACAATATATTGCAATACCGTAAGCAAGGCGATATACTTCAATTTTCTAAATCTTACTTTTGCAAAAGAAATGAAGCGTTGAACTGAATAATATCGCGATATCTGAGACTACTGGAGACATTATGCATTATGCATGGGTGCATGCGTAAGTGCATGTGTGTGCATATTTGCACATTGGTATATGGATTTAGATCATGTGTACGAAGGTGTAAGGTATGCCTGTATTTGTTTGTGCACCCATACCAATCTACTCTAATCTAATACTGTATATTGATATGCATGTTTCCATATTTGACACAAATCGTAAGCCCTGGTGTTGTTGTCGCTCGACAAAAAAAAAATCTACAAGGCTGTAAATCACTGCATATCAATTTAACAGGCAGCATTAGCAGCGTATGAGATACACTGAACGTGACAATTACTTAAGCTTCTGAGTCCATTATCTACATGACAGATAATGCCGCCTTCCCAGCTCCAAAACCCACCAGGAGACTTCCAGCCGAGAGAAAAGAGGGAGATTGAGGACGAGGGAGCCTAAGTGAGAAAGACAAGGCGCTCCACCGAGCGCCGTCCTCAAAGGCCTGTCAGCTTCATCTTTCCACCAATAAGACCAGCAGCTGGACATTTCCCAGAGGGCTCTGGGCTGAGGTATCGGCCTA
Organism: Pterois miles; assembly: GCA_947000775.1. Classification (NCBI taxonomy): domain Eukaryota; kingdom Metazoa; phylum Chordata; class Actinopteri; order Perciformes; family Scorpaenidae; genus Pterois; species Pterois miles. Next base: position 4,174,865 of record CAMQGK010000500.1, on the reverse strand, counting down.
TCAGGGTTGTTAGCCGCCTTCTCCTTCTTCCCCTCCCTTGGAGCGCGAGGGCTGTCACACCTGTCAGCCCAGCCGCCGCCGCCGCACCATCTACACTAACGGCCCCCCGGCAATATAGTTTCCATACAGCGTCCACAGCCTCACTGTGGATGTGTTGTTGTTGTGTGGACAGGTGAGGCTTCAGTCAATAAGCGATAAGGCTCGGGGGAGTACTGTGGTGCTGGTTTCATTAGTTTGTTGCGTAGGCGCCGTTTTCTCATCGAGTACGACCATTTGAGGCTGCACGAATAGCAGTACGTTCCTGTTTATTGTTTGCTCTTCGCAAACTCCTGTTAAAAGTGCTTCATAATAAGTTCCAAGAGCTATAAAGTACTTGTAAAGTTACTAGCTTGGGGCCCTGTGTGGAGTGTTAGCGCGGGTTTACTCCAGGGGCTCTGGTTTCCCCCAACAGTTCAAACACAAGCAGGTTAGTTTGACTGTTGACTTTATATTGCCTGTAGGTGTGAATGTGTTTGAATGGTTGTCTGTCTCTATGCGTCGGTGCTGTGATTGTCTGGTGACCCTTTCTGGGTGTTCCCGCCTTCGTCCAACGTCAGCTCGGATTGGCTCCGGTACCCCCACAAACCCTAACGGGATAAGCGGTTGCAGATGGATGATAGATCGACGTGGGCAAATATGTCTGTTTTTATGATACCGCTGGGGTGCACGGAAGGAAGGAGCAATTTTTGTTTTGAAAGAACTGCAGGAAAACAGTCAAATCTGTCGGTTCATAGTCGCCTCACATACATACACATAAGCTCACATGCCCACGGGTTATCTGTCTTTAACTGGGAGCATATCACAGATGTTAGATGCACCCCTGGTTGCTATGAGCCCACTGGTAACCAATCTGAAACACTTCCTTTTGCACAAAAAAAACCTGACATATTTTTAACTTTAGCACCTCTGAGCGTGAAGAAACTTTGAAAAGCCGAGCAATGTCGGGAACGCAACACCGACGCTTTTGGAGACGGCAAAGAAAAAGAGGGGGCTGCTCGAAGCGAAGAAAGAGGTTCCCACCAGACATGCCGATCTGATGTAGGGAGAAAGCTTGAAATTGTCATAAGGAAAGTTGCCATTCAGTGCTCAGCAACTTCAGCAGCAAACCTACAGTATCTAAAGCACACACACAGCATTTAAAGAACTGTATCAACACTTTGTACTGGTGTTGTCGTCAAAGCCACCTTAGCCGGGACCAAGTCATTGCCAGCAACAGAGTGTATCAAGACCGAAACAGGACCAAAACTTTAAGGGGTTGAGACCAAGTCATTGCCAAAAACAGACTGTATCGAGGCTGAGACGAGACCAAGTCATTGCCAACAACAGACTGTATCAAGACCGAAACAGGACAAAGACTTTAAGGGGTTGAGACAAAGTCATTGCCAAAAACAGACTGTATCGAGGCTGAGACGAGACCAAGTCATTGCCAACAACAGACTGTATCAAGACCGAAACAGGACAAAGACTTTAAGGGGTTGAGACAAAGTCATTGCCAAAAACAGAGTGTATCGAGGCTGAGACAAGGCCAAGACGTTGAGGAGTTGAGACCAAGTCAAGACCAAGACCAGATTGTATCAAGACTGAGACGAGACCAAGAGGGGTTGAGAACAAGTCATTTTGGAGACGCCCTTGATAAATCGCTCGCTGTTTGCAGAGTCTGCAAAGGCCAGATACAATACGACAGTAACACAAGCAATATTTCCACGCACCCACTGAGCCGTTGTTCAAAATAAAAAATGAGAGCAGAAGAAGCAGCTTAAACCACTGCATTTGCTATTCATAAACCACTAAAACCGCAACATTTTTTTCTGGCAACTGGGTTGCGAATTCACTGAGGGACGGTTACTACGAGTACCTGTCATATTTCACAATCTTCCGACCACCGTCAGTACAAAAATAACAATTAGTGCAGCTTTAAATTTGCTGACAGCTCTTGTCACAAGTTGTCCTTCCTGCAAAAATGAAAACAAAGAGAAGGCAAGTGCAAAAAGCGAACTATGGGCAGGTGATAGCACTCAAGAAGCCCCAAAAAACAACTTGTCAGAGATTATTCTATATCAGGTTTTATCAAGACTAATATGTAACTGTCCACCAAAAAGCTGGAAGAGTTTGCACACAGTCCTTGATTTGCAGCCCTAACCTTGATTCGGGGAAGTGATGAAGGTTAGCCCGGCCTCCCCTGAGGGTCACTGACATATCTCACACCAACAGGACGCCAGAGCCTGTGGGGTGCTTTGATTTATTACCGGCCTAATTAGGTCACCTGAGGCCAAGATTCATTTGACAGGAAACAGAATCAAAATCGCATCTTTCACCGGCTTCCACCGCTGGCACCCTCCTCCCATTACCCTCCACCAACCATGCTAATAATACACATTAGCTCTTGGTGCCCTGGCCTCTTCCGACGATACTTATAATATATGGAGATCTCCCCCATACATATGGAAACCTATGCTAATTAGAGTCTAAAGCTGCACAATTACAGCAGTAAAGCTTGTGGTGGGGACTGGGCTACAAATCACTGTAGTGCAGCAGCAGTAATGACCCTCGCCATGGGGGAGTTAGCATGATGTAGCGGGGCTGAAGAAATTATCAAGATAGTGCAAAAGGAGCAGCCGGCAGGGCTGTGTATTGGCAAGAATGCAGCGATACGTATCATGACAGGGCCTGTTGCACACATCCGGGCATCGGTTTACGAGTGTGCATTTGTTATTCGAGTAGCATGAGGAGTGTATGTGCGCAGAAACCAGAAAAGCAAAAGACTGCTGCAGATAATGCATCTCCTGTGTGCCCATATACAGTGTGTAGGTGTATTTCCTTTGGTTTCAAGCGCTCCAGCTCTATATCCCTGTCTCCGTGTGATGCAATAAGGGGAATCAGCCCTCGCGGTAGCTGTTCGGCGATAAAGCGCCAGCCGATCCCATCGCCGCCGCCACCGGGAGTCATCAATAACCCCGCCAGAGGCTGCCAAGACTGCGACTGTGTTACTTTCCCGTGCGTGGACACCTGCCCTTCATTCCCTAGCAACCTGCAGGAAGAGGTGTACATTTTTGTACATTTGTAGTCCCCGTAGGAGGCCTTGAATTTGCTGCAAGCCACATTGAGCCACTGCTGTGCTGCATCCCGGTGATACAGAGGAATCTGTCTGTAATTATTATCTATCAAAGGATTTAAAGCCACGGAGGCGACTTTCCATGTTGGCAGCTTCCAGCAGCAACTATTTCCACCTGAATACCCTGAAGATGTATACCATGATGTCAATATTACTATATACTTACTTTATACTATACTATATACTTATTACTGTACTTTTTTAGAAGGGAACGAATTTGGAAAAAGGGCCAATTTCTGTGTAGGAATTTGAATATGAAATTAATCTCAGTGAGTTGTTTTAATAAACGCTGTCTCCTCACAGCAAGAGGTTTGAAATCTGTCTTGGGGCTCTACTGTGTAGAGTTCACATGTTGTCCCTGTGTTAGTGTGGGTTTACTCCAGGTGCTCCAGTTTCCTCCCACAGTCAAAAGACATACAGGTTCGGTTAATTGTTGACTCTAAATTGCCCATAGGTGTGAATGGGAATGTAAATGGTTGTCTATCTCTATGTGTCGGCCCTGTGATAGTCTCACAACGAGTTATGGGTTTACTCCAGGTGCCCCTCCCCCCCTCACCACAGTTAATTAATTTTTTATTAATTCCCATAGTGTGAATGGGAATGTAAATGGTTGTCTGTCTATTGTCGGCCCTGTGATATCCCAACGGACCCACCCCCCCCCATGATGTGAGCATATTTTGCAGTACCTGCATTTAGCATTGGTCCACCAATCAAATAAGCCTGCTTTCAAGGAGACAACAGGGACTAAACACTGATGAATCCAGCTTTCCAGATGAACAGATACGCTACACCGACTATGTAATGGTTCCGGATTCCCTCTTTGTTCATAACTGGGATGCAAATTGTCTTTTTTTTATACATGTACATCCAAGCAGTTATTTCAGTTTTGTGTCAATGCACATGCCTGTTTATGGCACACTGAGCTCAGTAAAAGGCCTTCGGTGCAAACGCCCGAAAAGACTCGCAGCTGTCGATGCTGTGCAGCTGAGATGCTGTTTTCGCCGCACATATGTAGACAAGGTGTAAACAACACTTACGTCAAACTGTCTAATTTTGGAACGAAACTTGCAACACTAACTATGTGCTTCTACAGTCAGCCGATTCCAAAAATAATGTTTTAACCGTAATTATCCTTCACAGGTAACACTCAAAACACTGGAGAGAGGATAGACGCTGTGCTCATACGAATAAAAGAATGAATGACTCCCACAATTGCTTCATTATGGGTAATGAAAGTCTTGGAGTATGTGGGGTTTTGAGATGTGAAAGATGCAAATGTCTCCACAACGTAGCAAAAATGTGGCTGCAAAAGCCTGACTCTGATACTTGTCAAGCTCCCTTGAGGTTCCAACCGACAGCATGTTCGGCTGGAACAAAGCCAGAGAAAAGAGGCAAATCACTTCTTTCAAAGCCCCCCTCGGGGATGGCGACTTGGACAGTTCGGTAATAAAAAAAATTTAAAAAAAGGAGGCTACTGAGGAGCTACCAAAGTCTCTTTGCTGCCACAACACGCTCCCCGCTGCGCCTCCTTCTAGTTACCTTCTTCCGGTTTCACCAACCCTCACCCCGTTTTCTCTTTCCCAGCCTTTAATCACCACCTTCTGACTCCCTTTGCTCTTGTGCAGACTCGAGTGGGCGAACGTTTCACTTTTCCCGAGGGGGAAATGAAACACATGGACACCCAGTGCAGCCGGCGCAGAGGCCACAGCAGAGCGAAGGCTTCAGACGCTGGCTTATCAACTTCTCTCTCCAATAAAGCCGCTTTTTAAACCCAAATGAGGGCAGATAAAGACAGAGGGACATAATCAGCCAGAAAAAAAATGATGTCTGGAGGCAAAAAAATCTTCTGTTTGACCACATGATTCAGCTTCGCCATCAGTTAGCAACAGAAGGAACTGGCGAGTGTCCCTATACATTGTTCCCAACCCTTTTTTAATGCCCATGTACAAGGTTGTGAAATTTGGCACCAAAACACAGTATGGAGCCTTTGTTCCAGAAAGCCTGCAGCCACATTTCAGCTATGATTCGGGCTACCCACTCCAGACCAATCTGCATGTCGGCAACTTTCTTTTGTCAGGTAATTGTGTTCATTTAGAGAATACGTCTTTGTATATCTGAATTTTCAATGTCAGACAGGCTCTCAATCCCTGAACTGGAGGATAACTAATCAGTGTTGCACGGTATACCGATACAGATACTGCGATACCATCCATCCAGCCATCCATCGTCAACCGCTTATCCCGTTAGGGGTCGCGGGGGGGCTGGAGCCGATCCCAGCTGGCATTGGACGAAGGCGGGGTTCACCCTGGACAGGTCGCCAGTTCATCGCAGGACACATAGAGACAGACAACCATTCACGCCAACGGGAAATTTAGAGTCATCAATTAACCTAAACAGCATGTCTTTGGACTGTGGGAGGAAGCCGGAGTACCCGGAGAAAACCCATGCTTACACAGGGAGAACATGCAAACTCCACACAGAAGAGTCCCAATCTGGAATCGAACCTGCGACCCTCTTGCTGTGAGGCGAGAGTGCTAACCATACTGCGATACCTTGCTGTTAAAAACTGCACAATACTAGTGTGTTGGCAAGAATCTGGTGATACCAGATTTAATCAAAGTGAGCATGTCTGTAAGGGGGTACCCAGAGAACCCACATATCTTGGGGTCTGAAGTCAAATGAAACAGCTATGCTCGTTTTTCCTTTATTTTATTCCTCGCCAAGATTTGATTGGTAGCAATGGATTCCTTAGGTTTTCCAGTTTTATATGACATCCGTATCGTTCTAGCTTTAAAACCGAGCCCGCTATAAACTCCATCCAGAGCTTAAAAAAAAAAGCGTGTTTTGGAGAATCAATATCATTATTTATTGAGCCGCAGGTGAAAATTGCAGTTGTTAAATTTTTATTTATTTAGTTACTTATTTTTTTCTATTTTTTTTCCAATGGATCCATTTAATTATTCATTTTAATTCTTTTTTTTTTTTTTTTTATCAAAATCAGAAATACTTTATTGATCCCCGCAGGAAATTACACGTTCCATTTTAGAATAAAAATATATATAAACATCAAGAAGATATAAGAAAACTAGAAATAAGATAGAGATATAGGATGAGATAAAATGTAAACATCAAAAAATAAAGGCAAATATAAAATTAAATGAATAACAATGCATTTTATAATTATATTTTATTATTAATAATATAATTAATACATGTTTTACATTTTAGCATTATTAAATTAATAAAAATAATTAATTCCCATGTTCTGTCATCTATTATTCCTGATGTTTTCGATTTTTGTGTTTGTGTTTAGTGTTTGAGGGCAGAGTCAGACTTTTGGTATTGTGACAACACACCCGGGTGAAATGTATATTTTTTTTCTCTTCCAAGATGAACGTTGCTGCACCGGCTAATCTTTGAATAATGCACCGAGCAAAAAATAGCTTTTTCAGAGATTTAAGTCTAAGCTGATATTGGTGGGGTGTTTGAAAGAAGAAATATTAGGGACAACTATTTATAGGCTGCCTACTGCTTGTGACGACAAAAACATGAGGATACAAATATAATCTCTACTTTTATTTCATCTGACTTCTGCGCAGCCATACGGCGAACACGGTGCAAGGAAGGGGTATTTACCATACGCCCTCCTAAAAATAGCCACAGATATGAATCAGTCCAAGGCTGCATGCATTCATGTTAAAGACTTCCATGTTTGTTGCTCAATGAGAGAGTTTCTTTTCCTTCCCAGCCAACGCAAGTCCTCAAATAAAACCTGTGGAGAAGTCTTAAGGACAAACAGACGACATATGTCCTCGTTGTTTGTCGCTCTACAACCTGCAAACTTCGTGTACATGGGTACATGGGCATTATTAGCAAAATATATGATTTAACGATGATTGCACATCGGCCACGCAGCCCACAAGAGTCAAACAAACGGTTCGTGAGCTACGAAAGAGGGCGGGGCTAAAGTGTAGAGGGCGGGGCTGTGAATCTAACTGATGTGTAACGCTAAGCGGGAGGTCAGAATTTCTGATTTCCAAGTCGGAAACTTCAACTGGAAGATTGGATGAACCTCACAAACCTCAAAATCCAAGATGGCCGCACCGCCAACAGTAAAAAAGTTGTAGTAACGTGCTGTTTATTAGTGTATCAGTCATACACACAGTACTAGCCAACTTCTGTCTGTGGACATGCTGTTATTACCAACGATGGCTAACCCGGTTGGAGCAAACCCTGGAAATTCAGTTTTCCGACTTTTTGTCCTGGAATGCGGTCAACTTCAGCGTGATGTCATTCCAGGCCCCGACTTCCAGTTTCCAACGTAAAAGGAACGCAGCATTTAACGTCTTCAGGCCTGGAATCTTACAGTGATTGAGAAATTTGGAGGAGATTGGCCGAAGTACTCTGAGGTTGCAACGACTTTCTGTTTTATAGGGAAAGGCGTTTTCTCGCCACCACGCCACGGCAATGACCTTGAATAGTTAAAGTTAGGTATTGACCTCAAATGGTTAAGGTTAAGATAGGTTGTTGGGCAGCGAGTCTTGCTAGAGCTTTTTGCAAGTTTTTCCAATTTGAGGGTCATATTCTAGAAAAAAAAATCACCCTAAAATTCAAAATGGACAACTTCCTGTTGCGTTCATGGTATACCGCCAAGACTTGGAGTAACCAAATTTCATAGATCCAGGTAAAACATACAGCAGGCGCAACAGAACAGGGGGCGCTACTGAGCCATTTTGCCACAACCCTGCACAAGATCCATATCCAATGTAAATTTCGCCACTTCTGATATGTTTCGTAACTTTTCGAACACCATAAACCCTTCAAAAACATGAGTCAATAATAAGGATTCCTTCAGATCAATGGAGTCTTTACTGCCCACGAGGTCAGTACTCATACTGCAATAACACGGGTCCTGTGAGTACTTTCATAAATTGTCTGATATATATAAAATCCCAGCACCTGAGTTTCCATGTATGAAGACAGATTAAGCTATCAATCAATCATTATTAACGTCCTTAGTTCAAACTCCAAACATTACCATTAGTAACGTCTGACGCTCTGACTCTGACTCTTGGCCCTTTGTTGAAGCATATTTTCCATCCTCACGGTCCCGCGTCCCATTTTTCACATTAACGACGTGACACCCCCATAGTTTAATCTAATAAGAATGAATCAGTTGATTGATACGGCGCTGTCAGAGAGAGGGCTTCTAATGTGACGGAGACGACGGCTAATTCAATATAGCAGCCTGGCAGCGCTCAATGGCAAGAGGTACGAAGATATTTGGGACTTTTGTTTCAGCGCTTGAGGAGTACTTGACGCTCAATGGCCGACTTTGGCAGACATCTGACTTTGCTCTGTCCTTTGTGGCGTCAGTGGCTGTCAGGGAAAACGACAGGCGCTTATCTCCTCCCCGTCTGCTGGCTTATCTACTGCTCACCTACACGTCGATGGCAAATCAATGGCAAGCCTTCAGTGCGCCGTCAATATAACAAATGACCAATTCAAACTGGCACTTACAGAGCTCCTGAAGGAAGCCCTCACTCACAGCCTCAAGAGCGACAAAAAAAGTGGACGTTCAGCCTCCTCAGGGGCAAAGACTGGTCAAACTATATGTGACAATGCGGGAAAATGCTGCAGGGCATGGTGTATGTCGGGGATGTAGGGGTGGGGAGCCAACTCCGCCGATAGCTCAAGGGTTCGGGCAAAAATGTGTTATTTCCTCTGCAGACATCATAACATGAAAAAAAATATAGCTAAGTTTGCTTTCAAAAAAGATATTTCAAGAAACAAAATCACTCAAAAGTTGATCTGGAGCCATACATGAAGGGATTTTGTCTACTAGAAAGCTCTAAAAAATATGTATATCATGCCAAACCTCAGTCAAAATATCATGTTTTATATCATACCAAATCTCATTCTAAATATCATGTTTTATATCATACCAAACCTCACTCTAAATATCATGTTTTATATCATACCAAATCTCATTCTAAATATCATGTTTTATATCATACCAAACCTCACTCTAAATATCATGTTTTATATCATACCAAACCTCACTCTAAATATCATGTTTTATATCATACCAAACCTCACTCTAAATATCATGTTTTATATCATACCAAACCTCACTCTAAATATCATGTTTTATATCATACCAAACCTCACTCTAAATATCATGTTTTATATCATACCAAACCTCACTCTAAATATCATGTTTTATATCATACCAAACCTCACTCTAAATATCATGTTTTATATCATACCAAACCTCACTCTAAATATCATGTTTTATATCACACCAAACCTCACTATAAATATCATGTTTTATATCATACCAAACCTCACTCTAAATATCATGTTTTATATCATACCAAACCTCACTCTAAATATCATGTTTTATATCATACCAAACCTCACTATAAATATCATGTTTTATATCACACCAAACCTCACTCTAAATATCATGTTTTATATCATACCAAACCTCACTCTAAATATCATGTTTTATATCATGTCAAACCTCATACAAAACCCTGTTTTACTTATGTAAACCCATGCCAAACCTCATCCAAAAAAAATCACATTTTAAGAGTGCTCATAAATAAGTACTGTATATATATATATATATAAAAAAATCTGGCATTCCTGTAATTCACTTGCCTAATTTAATCTTTTAATTAGTCTTAATTAAGTAAAAGAAAAGGTGTCTTCTTTCACTCAGTTATTCTTTTACATCGTATCGTCTGAATATAATGCCAACACAGTGAGCCAGAGCTTGAATTTGCTGCCCAAAGCACTTTCAAAGAAATGTCACAGACCCCGAAGGGCTAGCCAATTTTCCAGAAACCTCTCCAGTGAAATCTGCCCTTCATTACATCCTCCCAACCCTCTCCGTCCTCTGTCTATTTCATCGGTTGATTTTCTTTCTTTTAACAGTTCGGGAGAGGAGCTGTCAGAGATTGCCTTGTTCGATCCGTCCCCCTTATTTGCCGCAGAAACATTCCCCCAAATCACAAATCATCCTCCCTTTGAAATGTGTCCGACTCACAAAGTCAGGCCTCCATCGCAGCTGACCTTCCTCATCTCTAAGACGAGGGAGGCTGAAAGCTTGGCGAGAGGACGACACTCAAGCTGAGAGCTCAATCAATACAATACCTGGGGATCAGAAAATGGCGAGCAGCTTCCTCCCCCATTGCAGAGGTGATCTTGAAACCTCTTTAGGAGCCTTTATTTCACAAGAGGGGCATCGAGACTCAAAACCGAGAGGTGGGACATAATGATAATTTACTCTATTATACTGTATGTGACACTTTAAAGTAATTTACACTTGTTTCACAAACAGTGAAATAACGGATGATATAAAGCAACACAAGAAGATTTAAATGAAATAACTTCCTGACCTCACTCTTATGTTTCCCTCCATCTGGTTTTCAAACTGTGCTTGCAGCTCATAATTAACAAATACAGTCCAGAGGCATAGGAACACTGGTCTGAGGTCAGCAAGTCTGTCTATGAAGAGATGAGGCTGTTGGGAATGTCCTCAGACCTACTAGAAAACTTGGAAGAAAAGCAATATTCGGCTAAGATGAACTTCCATGGCCTCCACCATTTCTGGCCTAAACCTAAAGAAGTTGTAGTTTTAATGCCTAAACCTAAAGAAGTGGTAGTTTTATTGCCTAAAACTTAAGAAGTGGTAGTTTTATTGCCTAAAACTTAAGAAGTGGTAGTTTTATTGTCTAAACCTAAAGAAGTTGTAGTTTTATTGCCTTAACCTAGAAGTTGTAGTTTTATTGCCTAAACCTAAAGAAGTTGTAGTTTTATTGCCTTAACCTAAAGAAATTGTAGTTTTATTGCCTAAACCTAAAGAAGTTGTAGTTTTATTGCCTAAACCCAAAGAATTTCTAGTTTTATTGCCTTAACCAAGAAGTAGTACTTTTATTGCCTAAAGAAGTTGTCGTTTCATTGACTTGACCTAGAAGTTGTAGTTTTGATGCCTTAACCTAAAAAAATTTTTTTTTAATAAATTAGTTTTATTGCCTAAACCTAAAGTGGTAGTTTTATTGCCTCAATCTAAAGAAGTTGTAGTTCTATTGCCTAAACCTTAAGTGGTAGTTTTATTGCCTAAACCTAAAGTGGTAGTTTTATTGCCTAAACCTAAAGAAGTTGTAGTTTTATTGCCTTAACCTAGAAGTTGTAGTTTTATTGCCTAAACCTAAAGAAGTTGTAGTTTTATTGCGTAAACCTAAGTTGTATTTTTTTTTTTTTTATTTTTTTTTCCTAAGTTTTATTGCCTAAACCTAAAGAATGGTAGTTTTATTGCCTAAACCTAACTAAGTAGTGTTGCATTTCTTTTTTCGATTTACACTGTTTACGATGTGTTTCAAACTGTTACCGTAGTCCAGCAAAAAAAGGTTTCCCTGAAAACAACAGTGAGAATGCAGTTTAGTTCAATGGGAACATCACTTTGATAGTGTTGTTGGTGTAGCAGGGCCCTACTGACCCACATCTATGAGGCTTTTAAACACCTGGACTGGTAGACTGCATTTACCGCATCACTGACGAGTAACCTTTGCATCGTTTTTAAAGGTACAGCGTGTTCATTTGTTTACTATCAAATGACCTTTGAGGAATTCAGCTGAGGCTTGATGAGAGTATCAGCACCGGTACCTGACCTAGAAATATCTTAAGAAATGGATGGTGCAGAGGTGTATTTCCTCCAATGGCTGCAGAGCTTGCTCCCATCCATCCCCACACTGCTTCGACACCAGTACCAAATGTGCAATCAGAAGCCTTTATGGCAGAACACTTGGGTTTTACGCATCTGCTAACACACGATAAAGACATGTCAAAATCCAGCTCGGAAGACAACCATGATAAAAAAAAGCCCTGACAGAAGAGCGAGGGAGGAGAGCGCTATAGTTATGGCGCTTCCTCAAATGACCCCCCATACTTAAAAAAAAAAGGCTTTTAATATATATGCAGTCGGTTTAAGCTCGGATGATAGCGTTTGGCAGTATAAAAAGCACTTAGTGCGGTAATGTGCGAACTTTGAGGATAAAAGGTAACCTTTCTAACTCCTGGGGAAGGAAATTACAGGGTAGACAATAAATTCTGGGCTGGTACGATCCACTATTAGACCGGCTGTGTTTGAGCGAGGTATGGCACAATAGAAATGAAGGAGAGGGTCGACCATAAACTCACAAATGCCACTTTCAAACCACCTTCACGCTCAGCGGAAGCTATTACGTTCCGAAGCCGAAAGAGATAAAACATATTTGGTTCAAGGTTTTACTGATTGAGGGGATCTTTTTAAGATGATCCTTTGATATGTTGCCTCCAAACTCAACTCCTCGAAATCCTTAAAACCGACATCTTCTGTAAATGATCTGATGATTCTCCATCTTGTGCTCTTGTGCCCCCCCCCCCTTCAACAACACTGATGTCAAGAGCCCAACAAATACCTCCAGAACAGCTTGCAGCCCATCCAACCATACTGCCAGATGAGCACTGGTGGCGGGCTAAGTGATTACTGTTCCTATTAACAGAGGGAGGAAGTGCTGCATGAGCATGATGATCATCCCCGGGACCTCGCACATTTGGCCGACGACAAATGAGGTCGGGAAAACTAAAGAAAATTCGCCACTAAATGAGAAAGAAAGTATATCCTCTAACTATCCTGGTGACAGATACCTGAGCAACACATTTCTTCCAGGGGAAACTGGTCCCTTTCGTCGATGATTGACTGTTTCTTAATGGGTAACAAAATCCCTTACTTCTGAAGATAAATTAACCATTTAAAAACCAATTGGATTATCGAAAAAAATGCATTGACACAAAGCTGAAAACAGGCCATTGTTTTCTCAGCTCATTAAAAGTTTACATTTTGGGGAAATGTGGTGACACCGGATAGCGAAACTTGTTAAAAAATGCATCCCTGGAAGAAATTATTGACAAGCCACTTCGTCTGTGTATTGGCAAGAACCTAGCGATACGTGTCGCGTAAAAGGGGTTACGATTAATAATAATTTCCGATATAATGCGATACTATACGCGAGATGGGTTTTTAGGAAGACAAGATGGTCACAGCCTCAAACCCAGCCATGTTGCGTGAGTTTACTCCGGGTACTCCAGTTTCCTCCCACAGTCAAAAGACATGCAGGTTAAATGATGACTCTAAAATCGCCCGTAGGTGTGAATGTGAGCGTGAATGGTTGTCCAGGGTGTACCCCGCCATGCTAGCTGGGATCGGCTCCTAATCCTTAAATCCAATCTGACGCTTGTAAATACCGATTAATCTGCCAATTATTTGGCGGATTTAACGATTATTTGGTCTGTAAAATATCAGAAAATGGTGAAAAATGTGCATCGCAGTTCACTAAATCCTAATGGGATTTCATCAGATTTGTCGTTTTGTTCGACCAACCCAAACGCACAAAACCAAGTTTTTTTACTCTTTCAACCAGTTGATTAAGTTACAATTTCACACTTTCAACACTGGCTTGAGTAGAGGTGATGATAATGATGATTATTGCTTTCATCAGTGATAACGACTCCAATTTTTTCCGGGATATTAAGCTCATTTTGATGCATTACAGTTCATGGACACCCAGCGCTGTCGGAGAAAACTCTTTTTACATTGAGATGGCATCGCACTGCCAGCATCTAACATCGCCTTTTTTTTTTTTACCGTTCGTGCAAATTGATCCAAAAACTGTCACAGACATTGCTAATGAAACTGCAGACTAATGCTAGAAAGCACACTCTATATCATTTGATGATACAGTCAGATTGCCTGAAAAGAAATAACCACTTTCACCAAACCTCAATAGTCATTGTTCAAATCCGTGGTAGAGGAAAAACAAGCATTAATATAAGTGGCAAGCGCCGCCCGAAATCCAATCACGAGCTGATGGAAATGAGCTTATTTCTGCAGCAAAATCCAAAAAAACAGCCCACTTTCTACTTCCCCGACTTTTTTCCTTTCTTTCAAAGGTGATAAAAATTCATTACATGTGAGGGAGCACACTGCAAATGTCACGGGTTTCAATCAAACACCCGCCCGGTCCTCAGCTACCCCAGCCGCCGCTGATGAATTGCTTCCCGGACGCACCTTCATAACAGGAAACACACATCTGTCGTACTTGAATGCGAACGGCAACCTCTGTTCCCTGCAGCGGAACCCATATGTGGCGGACAACCGGCCTGCCGATTACCGCCGCATTAAAGGGAAGGCGTGCTCTCGGATGCAGATGGCGGGGACGCCGTAAAGCGCCAACAGCCGTTTGGTTAGTGCTAACACGAAGACAAATAATCCTCCTGTGTGAAGCAGACGACAAGAGTGATGGTTGACTTACCTATGTGGCGAAGTCACATGGGGCAGGTAGCATGAAAAAGAAACAGAAAAAGACATCATTAGACACAGTATCAGCCTAAATACTAGGAAACTGTGATATTCTTCACAAATATTAGCTTATCTTTGATGTAAAAGTCCCACAGCTTCAGTCTGAAATCAGCTTCCTGTACATGCATCCCCCTCCCATACCTGTCCTCCCTCTCCTGGGTGTTGAGGTACTCCTTAATGATTTTTACTCCACTAGTCAAGAACAAATTAGCATCTTTGCTAGCGCTCCCACAATCAGGTCGCACAACTGGGAATCATCAGGGTGGTGGGGAAGGAGGGGGAAAAAAAAAGCAGCACTCGGAAAGTTTACTTTTCCCCGAGTCGTGATCGATGGAGGCGGGGGGGCTCCAGGGGCTGTGGCACAAGTACTAATTAGCAAACTTGTAAAATAAAGTGAGATGTGGAGCATAATGATTGCCGATATACCTCTGATGTCCTTGTGGTGTTGTGTGGCAGATGCGAAGATGAGGTGTAGAGGAAAAGCGAAGAGTTTTGGGGTGGGTGGGAGTAGTTGGAACTCCTTATCTGCAACTGCTTATCCTATATATGGTGGTGGTGGTGGTAGTGGTGGTGGTGGGGGGGGGAACAGGACATTGGGCGAAGGGGTGACACATGACAGACAACCATTCCCACTCACTTTCACGCCTACTTGTAATTTAGAGTCACTTTATCTGCATGACATTGGACTGTGGGGGAAACCGGAGCACCTGAAGTAAACTCGCATGCAAACAGCTCAAGCTTTAGGGGCCTTTTCGGAGGCAACGTTTAAAGTCACAATAAAATGATTTTTTTCTGATTCATTTACTTACAGTACCACAGGGCTGCAGCTAAAGCTGCCACGATTTGTCGTCAACATTAAATTAATCAACTATTTTAATAATTAATTAATCAGTTTGAGTAAGAAAAACTCAAACTGATTAATTAACTTACTCTAAATTGATTTGAATACGAGCGCAAATGGTTGTCTGTTCTATGTGCTCTGCGATGGACTGCCGACCTCTCCACCCCGTCTTCGCCCGATACCAGCTGGGATCGGCTCCAGCGCCCCCGCGACCCCTAACAGGATAAGCGCTTGCAGATGGATGTATGGATCAACATGAGAGTGGCCAAATATGCCACTTTATGCAATTGTATGTATATATTTATTACTGGAAATCAATGAAAGACCCAAAAAAATTTGGAGCATGAATTTGGAATGTAAAATTGGAGCATTATTTAGCGATCTTCCTTACAAGTTAGCATGACCTGGTTGGTACCAAAGGATACTTTAGGTTTTCTAGCTACAGTGATATCTGTTTATTCCCAGGCCTGATTCAGGTCCTGTGTCAGGTTTCAGTTATTAGGAACAAAGTGGACCCATGAATATTCAGGACCTTCGAAGTGGACTATAACCGATGCATTACCATTAGCAAATTAGGTTCCTGTCGCTATAAATGAACTGATTACAGGCAGTAAAATTATTTACAACACTGTTTATTGCGCATATAAAAGTCTTCTTGTGCGCAGTCCCAATATTGTCTAAAAGGTTTCGAGTGAGAATTAAATTGCGTGCAGTCTCGCCGTGAAACGCCTGCCGAAGGTACTCGCAGGTCATACGGTGCGCTGCCATCACTAATCACTTTAGCAACACCGCGGGGTGCCGCGATCCATCCGAGCTGTGAATCCGGAGGTCAGATGAAGAGCAATATTCAGAAGAGGTTCTGGTATTCAAACCTCTTTCCTCCACTAATGGGCCACAGAACACATTATCCTTCACCCATCTGGCGTATTTGCTTACCTTCCCAAGTGCATTAAAGCGGTATTAAGAGAGAGCAACCGCTAACCAAACTTTCGAGGACGTTCACGTCCTCCGAAGGGGGGTATTAAAGGAAACCTGAGACAAAAGCTATCATCGCAGCGCAGCAATTCGAGTATTTAGGTGCTGTGAGCGACTATTGATTGAGGCAGATAATTGGATCTGTAACAGAAACAATGCTGCAGGTAAAGCTCCACAGAGACCTTGCGGGGGATTTAAATATGATAAAGTGCAGTGCTGATAGTGTCTCGTCAAGAAGCTGTCAATGTGTCATTTCGCATTTTCTCCCCCTCCGTCTCCGTCTCACCACGATGGCATCTCATTATGTCGTAATCGAATGAAACCTACTTACCATTACTACAATATTATGAAAATAATCAACAAGGGTTATAATCAGTTCAAGGATCTAACAATAATCAGACGTACAAAAGATGTAAGACTGCCAGAAATGCTCGTCTTGATTATTTGTGACTAAATACCGTGATCCTGCTTATTAATCACATCAATTCATCTCACTTTGAAGCGCACAATTATTTCATTATTTCACAGCTGTTTCAGCCAAATATGATTCATATTTCGGAGCTTAGTTTAATGACTGATTTTGCACCATTTGTATGATGCTATACTACCTAACTGCACAGCTACTTTACATCAGCAAAGCACACATTCCTGATAGATTCATTTGTAATCGACAGTTCATAATCTCTGTTTTTAGGCTGTTTTTCAGAAAAAGAAAATACTGATACACATGGATATCGCGATATTACCTGGTATTGATTCCACAAACACTTATTGTCAGGCCTGGCTGCTATTTGATGTTTTGGTTGTAGATAGAAGTACTTGCATCATAAGAAACTGTAAAACCTAAGGAGTCCAACTGTACCGACGACGTCGTACTAGAAATTTTGGTGAGGTTTAAGTGGCATGGTCATTTTCAAAGGCGTCCCTCGACCTCTGACCTCAAGAAATGTGTATAAAAATGGGTTCTATGGGTACCCACCAGTCTCCCTTTTATAGATATGTCCACTTTATGATAATCACATGCATTTAGGGCAAAAATATGCTTATGTAAAAATATGTTTCTTGCATGCAGTATTGGTGTACTTCCGATGTTTTCTATATATTATGACAGGTTTCCTAAATACACAGCTACACACCTAATACACAGCCCTAATTCAGACCATCTTTTGTATTGTATGAAAAATTGCGGCCAAGATGCAAAGGAACGAGCTAACGAAGAGGGTCAGTATTTACGATCAATCAGTGTTACATCATCCAAGCAAAGCAATCAAGCTCAGATTCCTGAAGAAAGCGTTGTAACAGGCTGATTATTAGAAGTGGACGCAGTCACGTGACATCACTCATTGGTTTGTGGACTGACGTTTTGAAGCTGCGAGTTTGGGTTTTGGCTGTCGTCATCTTGGTTTTTGACCGTTGCCATCTTGGTTTTTAGCCGTCGCCATCTTGGATTTTAGCTGTCGTCATCTTGGTTTTAAGCCGTCGTCATCTTGGTTTTTGGTTGTTGTCATTTTGGTTTTTGGCTGTCGCCATCTTGGCTTTTAGCCGTCGCCATCTTGGTTTTTGGCCATTGCCATCTTGGTTATTAGCCGTCGCCATCTTGGTTTTTGGCTGTCGCCATGTTGGTTTTTAGCAGTCGCCATCTTGGTTTTTGGTTGTTGTCATCTTGGTTTTTGTCCATTGCCATCTTGTTTTTTAGCCGTCGCCATCTTGGATTTTAGCTGTCGCCATCGTGGTTTTTGGTTGTCGTCATCTTGGTTATTATCGGTTGTCATCTTGGTTTTTATCGGTTGTCATCTTGGCTTTTAGCAGTCGTCATCTTGGTTTTTGGTTGTTGTCATCTTGGTTTTTGGGCGTCGCCAACTTGGTTTTTAGCCGTCGCCATCTTGGTTTTTAGCCGTCGCCATCTTGGTTTTTGGTTGTTGTCATCTTGGTTTTTGGGCGTCGCCAACTTGGTTTTTAGCCGTCGCCATCTTGGTTTTTAGCCGTCGTCATCTTGGTTTTTGGTTGTTGTCATTTTGGTTTTTGGCTGTCGCCATCTTGGCTTTTAGCCGTCGCCATCTTGGTTTTTGGCCATTGCCATCTTGGTTATTAGCTGTCGCCATCTTGGTTTTTGGCTGTCGCCATGTTGGTTTTTAGCAGTCGCCATCTTGGTTTTTGGTTGTTGTCATCTTGGTTTTTGGGCGTCGCCAACTTGGTTTTTAGCCATCATCATCTTGGTTTTTGTCCATTGCCATCTTGTTTTTTAGCCGTCGCCATCTTGGATTTTAGCTGTCGCCATCGTGGTTTTTGGTTGTCGTCATCTTGGTTATTATCGGTTGTCATCTTGGTTTTTATCGGTTGTCATCTTGGTTTTTAGCAGTCGTCATCTTGGTTTTTGGTTGTTGTCATCTTGGTTTTTGGGCGTCGCCAACTTGGTTTTTAGCCGTCGCCATCTTGGTTTTTAGCCGTCGCCATCTTGGTTTTTGGTTGTCATCATCTTGGTTTTTAGCCATCATCATCTTGGTTTTTGGCCGTTGCCATCTTGTTTTTTAGCCGTCGCCATCTTGGTTTTTGCCCATCACCGTCTTGGTTTTTGGCTGTCGCCATCTTGGTTTTTGGTTGTCATCATCTTGGTTTTAGCCTGTCGCCATCTTGGTTTTTTGCAACCAGAAGTGACACCAGAGGGTGGAACTAAGTACAACTGAACACTGAATAAGACATTTTCAGATGACTAACAACATTAGAATTATCTTTCATGAACTGTAAAAGCAGAAAGCATAAACTCATGTTCACACTGTTTGCTAGAGTAATAAATCAACTGAGACGTAGGCTCATTTTCTCATTGACTTCTATGCAATCAGACTTCTTTCGTGAACCAGAGGAGTCGCCCCCTGCTGGCTGTTAGAGAGAATGCAAGTTTAAGGCACTTCCTCAGTAGCTTCCTTCTCAAACCTCTGGCTCGCTGCCTGCTTGTAATCCAAGCTCATAACTCTTTCTTTTAGGCTGTTTTCAGACCAATAATTGCACTGTATGAAAAACTGCCGCCCAGATGCAAATTGCAACAGCAAACAAACATGTACCGCGACTCAAAGTAACATCATCCAACAAAGCAATCAAATACACAAAGGCACAGATTCCTGGTGTCTGCTGCCATCAGGACTTTTCAGAGCAGTAAAATAGAACATAAATAAACAGAAATCTCATGGTATTATAGAGCTGTGCAGTGTTTTAATGTCTGATAACACTTTAAACCCATGGGTCTATTTATTAGTCAAACAACTCGAGGACCATATTTCACCGTCTCTATACAAGAAGCAATACGCCCACATCAGTGCAGCCTCCTTTGTGAATACAGTGCCACTACGCCTGAATGCCTCGGGTTAAGAGTAGAATACAGTAAAGAAAAGCTTTCACATCCCTAAGGGGCACTTTGGTTTACAGATGACAAAGTGCAGCAATGAATAAAAACAACAATAAGTACACAGGTTAACACTACTGCTGTCATTAGTCAGGTTTCCATCAAAATGTTAGTGTAAATTTCAAGAAAATCTGCAGTTTCCATCCACTGTTATGCAAATATTAGGAGCTGGAAGAAGAAGAGGGAAGCTTTATGGCATAAAAACACTGCTTAATTCTCATCTGGGGCCCACTGAAATAAATAAGCTCTCAAAATAAATTGACAGTTGCTATATAGACTCATCGCATACACCAAACTTATGAGCTTTATGTTCACATTGAAATATTTTCATTCCTACTGCCTTGTTGTTGTTATGGTTCTAACTTACAGTAAGAGTCCCAACAATTACTTCTTTATTGCCTCAGGGCACCGTTACATCCTCATTGTTATCACTGTCGCATTTAAACTTCAAAATCGCCAAAATGCCAGCTGTTGATCGACTTAACTGCAGATCGCTACAGTAATTCTGCATTGTTATTCTGAACTCATATGGGTACATGTCGCGCCAAGTGAAATAGCAGCATTTGATATACAGAGCACTTCACTAACAGCAAAGTGCATTAGACACTTTTAATCGGAGAAACATTAAACTACAGTAAACGTTAGCTGCGACTGATTGTCCAGGCTTTGCATAAAAGATATAAAATCGAAGCGCAGGGCAAAGAGTCATTGAGTTACACATCTGCAAGATCCGTGGCAACTTCCTCCAACACACACAGGCATCACCTATTAAGACTCTCTTGACACTAGAAGAGATCAGGTTTACATTTCAAGATAATGTTAACATCAGCCAAGGGCAAGCCATGGCCTTTCAGAGTCAAAGTTGTTTTACAGAGAAGCAATTCAGCTGTTTTTTACGATGTGGGGCCTTGCTGTCCTCGATAACTACAGTAGGGCTCGGCTAAGTATGACTCCCTGAGGGCGAAGTGGCAGCTGATACAGAGAATGACAACACAAGAAGGAAAAGAAGGCGTTCTGTCAAAGAGCTCGGCGTGAGGTTTGCATCTGAAAGCAAAGGGTGGCGAGGAGAGATGGATTGGCAAGACGGCGGTTGGAAAAAAAGGGATCATCTGCACCGCCGGTTAAGGGAGAACAGAGGTGACGGCGATTACTCAGTCCCTCCACGTTCACAGCGATGTGCCACCGACACCCATCAAGGAGTTCGTTGACAGAATGCATTAAGTATTAACATGTTGCTGCTGCGCAATAAGACTTCTCCAAGGGCTTCCACACTACATGCTAATTTCATTAGAGCTGCTATGCAAGAGAGACATCTTTGTATGCAAATGAGGGAGCTCAGTATAAGTAAATTACAGCCCGTGCCTGCCAAGTGTATGATTATGGATGTGGGCTGCTTGTGCTGCAATATCCAAACGTGTGAAGCCTTTGAGTTGAATCCTACAATGAAACTATACACAAATACTTGATAGAATTTTGAAACTGCTACAGAATAATGTGTGATAAAACAGAGATATCTGTCAAGTTTTCGGGCATAAAAGTAAAATGCACTATGGTACATAACTGAAAGAGTTAGCTGTTACAATATTTGTCATATTATATCTGAATATCACAACCATAAAAAAATTTTGCCCAGACTTTTTGGTGAATCACAACAATTGGCACTTACAACATTCAATTAGAACATTCCCATGCTTACTGACAAATAACAAAAGTAACAATAACTCACAAACTAACATAGTATAAAAGGATATTAGTGTAGCTCAGGAGCAGACTATATTAAATATACTGCATTAACACAATCAATCAGTCAATAAATAAAAGATAGTGAATGCTTTCTCTACCATTAGTAAAAGAGCCTTGAAGTTTTCTGGTGAAAATCTAATTTGGAGTCGAGCTTATAAAAGATGGCATCATCCGCATAGAAGTTTACATTAGAATTTTGAGAAGAAACACCAGGTAATGTTCAAGATTTTCATGTAATACAAACAACTATAATTTTTTTAAAAGTAAAATGGATGGAGAGGTAACCCAAGAGTTTTCTGACTCAAGAATGTGTATTCATTTTTTACTAGGGCTGTCAAAGTTCATTCGATAACACATGAACACAAACTCATTTTAGCATTGCTAATTTCTTTTACGTATTAATGCAACAATTTTGGCCTTTTTCAAAGGGGCCCACTGACCTCTGACCTCCAGATATGTGAATGTAAATGGGTTCTACGGGTACCCTCGAGTCTCCCCTTTACAGACATGCCCACTTTATGATTATCACATGCAGTTTGGATCAAGTCATAGTCAAGTTAGCACACTGACAGCTGTTGTTGCCTGTTGGGCTGCAGTTTGCCATGTTATGATTTGAGCATATTTTTATGCTAATTGCTCTCATGTTGATAAGAGTATCAAATAATTGACAAAGCTCCCTTTAAGGGACATGTTGAACAGATTAAAAATGTGACAAATTTGAGATTAATCACAATTATCTATGCAACTTATCACAATTGAATATTGTACTCGATTGACAGCCCTAGATTTCCATAGTGTACAAATGCACAAATCCACCTATAATTATACATAAGTATGCCAGTCAGCTAGAGTAGCTTTGGCTGCGGTCCATATGTTTTGAATGGCTACAACATCGAGAGGATTTCATCTATAAATTTTGTTTTTGGACCAGCTGTAACATAAAAAAAAATGAGAAAGAGCAAAAAAAAAAAAAAAAAAAAAGCAGCATGCAGTACACTGAACAGTATTCTTGTCAACATATCACTGGTTGCTAAAGACCAAGTATGGTTGCTTCAAATACAAACTACAAAACACCTAGATTCCGCCTGTGCTACCATTTCTAAAAATATTTGCAGAAATTACTGATGGTCCTGGCATCACTTGTGCTCCCACACACACTCCCTCAGTACGACAGTATGGCCACTCAACCATAGAGAGTCATTCAAATGCAAATGAAGATTGGGGCATTTGTAGCTGGATCAACTGTGAAGGAGTTATATCAGCTGACCAAAAGCATAAACAGTTCAGTGGGTCCAGTTTTATATTTCTATTTTAGCAGGATAGTGAGTAGAA
Source organism: Pterois miles (assembly GCA_947000775.1). Taxonomy (NCBI): domain Eukaryota; kingdom Metazoa; phylum Chordata; class Actinopteri; order Perciformes; family Scorpaenidae; genus Pterois; species Pterois miles. The sequence goes on along the minus strand of CAMQGK010000500.1, from coordinate 4,152,019 downwards.
AAAGCTGAAATGCATGGGATTTGTTTTAATATTTTCAGACTGGGCTATTACCATATACTTGTTTTTCTTGAATTGTCTGCTTCCACATGGGATGGATTGTTATTTTTTTTCTGCCCCCTCATATTATAAAAATCACTCACTGCTGTCAAAAGAAGGATGTATTTTGTGTGTTGTGTTTGATATTGGACTCTGGTAGCTTCCACCTGTGGGTGTATTGGGATTCGATCAAAGCTAAGATTTTGAGTTCTCAAGCCCGAGGCATTGAAGTGTGGTAAGCCAGCTCGACAGTGACTTTTCTCTCCAGGGTTTGGATCTGCATCCAGCATCCGCATTTATCTGGATTACAACGCTGATTATGCTAGAATCACAATTTACACTTCTTTCTACACATTGCTATATACAGTGGCTGTGTTTTCACTGTAAACTGTACCTAATTGTGCCATCTTGCAGCAGCCATAGACTGGATATAAGAAGTGTATGTAGTCATGTGACATCACCCATTGGTGTGTGGACTGCTGTTTTGAAGCCTCAAGTTCAGCATTATGGCTGTCGTCAGCTTGGTTTTTGCAACCATAAGTGACACGAGAGGGTGGAGCTAAATACAACTGAACACTGAATAAGACATTTCTGGGCAACCAAAAAATGTAAAAATTAACTTTCATGAACTGAAAACACTGTGAAAGGGTTAAAGTTCTAAAACAAAAACACAGACAACAGCCAGACCAGACAACACCATGATAGCGACCTCTCAAGCACAAGGTGGCCCTGCCCTAGAGCATCCCCTGCTTTATGCTCTATTTGACTCGAGGGTCAGTTTGTCATAGACTTCTATACAATCAGACTTCTAATAAAAGAGCCTTTCTGTTGAAAGTCTGGTTTAAATTCGAGCTTATGAAAGATGGCATCATCAGCATAGAAGTTTACGTAATAATTCTGAGAGGAAGAAACACCAGGTAATGCTGAAGATTTTCATGTAATACAATGAGCAACTGTAAGTTCTTTAAAAGTGGTATAGGCGGAGGGGTAGCTCGAGAGTTTTCCGAATTAAAAAGAACAGGAAAGTGTATACTGTTTTTACCGTTAAAGTGATAATAACACACAAATGCAAACTTGTCTTAACATCACAAATTTCTTCAACACATTAACACAACAATTTTAAAGCGAAAGTGGAGATACTGGCATCATATGAAAGTGAAGGAGACAAAATCCAGACTTCTTTTTGCAACCGGAGGAGTTAAAAAGAAAGAATGCAAGTTTAATGATGGAGCTTCCGCACGGCAGCAGCAAATCTGAACTTTTGGAAGCATCTGAGGAGGACAATCTAGGTGAGAATCTGTTAAAACCAATCTGTTCCTGTTACAAAAACTTGGTATTTTCCTGTGGAAATACTAAAAATGAGTTGATTGTGCCATAAATATCCTCAGAACAGGAGAACCTTAACTGTGAACTCCATAGTATAGCAAAAAAATTACACTTTAAAGTGAAAATGGATTAATCCACAATATCACTTAACTGGAAGTTTTGTTTCCCACGAGGTTTTCTCTTTCTATACTCTGAGGTGCTGCAGGGCTCTTTATCTGGGAGAAAAGTGTAGTACTTCAAGATAGGAGCTAGAACACTGTCAGAGAAAAAGCTATATCGAAGGCCTGAGCGAAAGTCATATTTTCGGGTGCATTTGAAGGTTGTGCCTCAACACTTTTCCTGGCATGTTGTCATCTTTTATCATGATTATTTTAAATTTCGAGTGCACATTTCTGAGGAATCACATAAGCATGCCTCCATCTTCGCCCCTGACATCTCCACTGATCCTTCATGTGGAAAAAATTAATACAATGGTTGCTAAGGAATCTCAGCTTCATGTGCTGTAAGATCATGTTCTGTTAAGCCACGGGAGCTGTGAAGTTCCCTTTCTGCCTTCAATCTGCAGTCAGACTTATTTTCATTGTCATTCATAAGAGCTTTCTGGTGCAGAACAGATCACCTCTTAAACTTAAACTTTCACACTGCCAAAAAACGTGTTGTGCTTGTTTAAAACATTCGTTCAAATTGTCATTTATTTGATTCATATGCGACTAATAACACCGACAAAATGGTTAGGTGTAAACCAGGCATACTGGCAATCTCTCTCACATTTAATTGCTGTTTTTATAGTATGATTGATTAACACCTTAACCCTGATGCCCTACATGTTTTAGATAATACTTTGCGGATGGAAAAACAAAGCTGCGACGAGTGTGAATCTGAAACTGGAGGTTGTGAAGCATGTACGGCAGGTGTGAAAATCCTTCCCTCAACACCAGCTGGCTTTCGAAACTGACTCAGTAGAAACGCTCATAACTGGGAGGTCAATGATGTAGAAGGAAAGTTTAACCAATTTCCCCGTGGGAATCACTAGAGTCGAATTTAATCTCGTTTGTGCACAACCAGTGTCTGAATTAAACACCTGCCAAGCACCAAATGCCCAGAACATTTACCTTAGTGGATAAATCAATAAGGGCAGCAGTGACTTACTGTACAGAAACATTGCAACACCTTGTTCGTGTCAAGTCAATCAAGTAGTTTTGCGTCTTTTAAGCAGACCGCCATAACTCACTCATCAATGCGCAGGAAGAAGTCCAGTAAACTTAAGATCAGCTGTGGCCAAAAATATATATATATATTTTTTTGGTAACATCAAAAGACATTTATGGGGGCGGAAAACTTCGATCAGATACTGCGATCCTTTTCACGCATCTTGTCCGAAAAATCAACATTATATACTTATTAGATATTTCCAAAGATGTTCCACTCATCTTGTCTCACTTCACCGTCAATGGAAATGTTCAGTTTAATGTAAATTACTGTCCAGCTAGCAAGTACGTTCACATGAAACTCGAGTTATGGCGCTATAGACTCTTACCATTTCTTTGGTCCGTGTACTAAGTGGCATAATGCACAGTGAGCCAGTCGTTATCGCGAAATCAACTCCTTCAGGGTGATTCAACCCTGTCGGGGTTCATTTCGCGATAAGGACCGGCTCACTGTGCATTATCCCTAACACCGTACGATTTCATCTAGTCGTGTGGTTGCATATTGCAACCGACTGAGTACCCCTCCCTTTCCAAGATGAACGACAGTGGTAACGCCATTCGCCTCGGCCATCCTCACAATAACAGCGCTACTTTAGGAGCAACGGAACCGCGGTTTCACAAGTGTGTCGCAGAACTACGGTGTTGTACAACGCATGAAAGTCTCTTTCTAAAGCCAGTGCTTGGTTTGTCCATTCGGGGCTACTGTAGAAACATGGCGGCGCAACATGGCGGACTCCTTAAAGAGGACCCGTTCCCTATGTACACATGAATGACTCATTCTTAGCTAACAATAATTTTTAGTTTCAGGCGATAAAACACTAATGAAAACATAGTTATGAATATTATATCCCATGTCTGCTAATCCCCCAAAATGCTACATACTGCACCTTTAAAGTAAAGTAATGCCATTTACATCAATGGTTGCATTTGTCTGATATGTCCAAAAGTGTTCAAAACTCCTCGTATCGCAATCCCTGAGATTTATCCTCTGTCCCCTTAAGGTTGGTCATCAGTTTTTGAAGCAAAACCTGTTTTCGTCCAGAAAAGTAAACTGCTCGGAAATGATCTGGGGACTCTTAACGGGCATCTTTGACAATTTTCGGATTTTTTACAGAATGAAATTCTGCAAAGAGAAAGTTGCCTTACTGTACTTACTTCATGCTCAGCTAGTTCTTTTTCCACATATGAAATAATGCTGTCTGACCACAATCTAAATCTTTTCTGTCTAGTGAGCTGAAAAGTCGTGTTTGGACACCAAAACAAGATCACAAACCAAGATTTTAAGCCTTTGTGTTATATCTTTGAGGTCCAACGAGACAAACATGAAGACCAGAACCCCAATGCTTCTCTGTGGATATTTGGTGTTGCCTGTTATCTACAGATAACAACGTAAAGAGAGAAACATATTCCCACAATAGCTTCCTGGCATTGTTCGGCTAACTTCTACTAAATAAGACAATATTGAAGCGAAACAATCACACAGTTTACGAAAAGGCGCTTGAGTGGCTCCTGTGTTTGATTGTCAGGAATACGTAATCACAAAACCAATATAACAAAATATCTGATTCAGTTGGTGTGCGGGGAGGAAAACACGTCCTCTATCTTGCCTGAAAAGATGGAAAATGACAATGAAAAGCCTGAGAAAGAAATCAATCTTTTACTTCCTGTGTGAGATGGAATTGGATTTTGAGAAAAGTAATGCTTTTAAAGGAAAAACAGTTGAGTTATTGTAGTGCTGACGGTCATAAAAGGAAGCTCAGCGGCCGTTTTCCATTACATGTTGTACATATAACTAATATAGACACAAGCTGGTGACATATCGTGTGGCACGTTGCATAACGGAGGCGCCAGAAGGGTCAAAACGCTGCCCGGTGCCATATGGGAGCGCGTTAACATTAAAGACTAAGGATTTTATTTCATTAAGCAGGAAAGTTGGAGCACTTCAGATCTTGGTGGAGCTTGTTTTAAAGGGTGACGCCACTTTACTTTTTGTCACTGACTGCACCAGCCCTAGTGGTTAGGGCCGGTGCAGTGGTTAGGGCTGGTGCAGTGGTTAGCGCTGTCGCCTCACAGCAAGACGGTCACAGGTTCGATCCGGCTTGGGGCCCTTCCGTGTGGAGTTTGCATGTTCCCTCCCTGTAATCGTGGGTTTTCTCCAGGTGCTCCGGTTACCTCCCACAGTCCAAAGACATGCAGGTTGATTGATGACTCTAAATTGCCCCTAAATGTGAATGTGAGCGTGAATGGTTGTCTCAGGGTGTACCCCTCCTTCGCCCAACGCTAGCTGGGATCAGCAGTTGAAGATGGATCAAATTTATAAAAACACCAACACTGAATCTATAATTCTGCCAATGCAGATAATGAATATAACGTGCATATATGCCATAGAGCTCCATGCTCTGGTCATGCTACAGGTCAACTAAAGCATGATGGGTACCTTTTTTGACAAAACTCTATTCGTATTCATTCCAAATGACAACATGACAAGTGACATGCCCCACGATTTTGCATTTTCAGGACTCTGGAGCACTGAAACTGTTGTCTATCCATTTTATGCTAAAGTCAGTACCTGTGAGGGTTCCTGGACAATATCTGTCATTGTACTGTATTATTAATTAATTTCCAAGAATAAATATACACATACATTTGCATGAAGCAGCATATTTGTCCACTCCCATATTGATAAGAGTATTAAATACTTCACAAATCTCCCTTGTGGGTACAAATGTGTGATTAATTTGTGGTTAATTGCATTTAAATATTTTTAATTGATTGACAGGCCTAATGTTTAGTTGTCTGGTGTGAATTATATATGAATGAAATATAATATATTCTATAAATATAATATAAAAAACAGCTTTTTGTTGTTGATACAAATAAAGATAAAATTGCACCAGTGTGAGCAACCACAGTGGTTATGGTGTAAATATCTCAAAGTTTATCTTTATTTTGTGCTTCCAGGATTTTAAAAAGGGTTCTCATAGCTCCGGTAGTTACTGAGCTTTGGAAAAAGTCCCCAAAGTTCCTTGAAATGCTATCAAATCCATTTTGGCGTCAGCTGCTGTTGCCTTTTCCCGGGCGTCGCTGCTGATGTGCTTTAAATTAGACAGCCAGAGTGTAAACTGCAGTTGATAATTGAATCACTGGCAATGATCATCAACAATCAAGGCCATTGCGGAGCCTTCATCCAAACCATTTGAGATGAACTGATGAAAGTGGTTATGATACCATCATAAAATTGGGAAGCGGTGGAGGCTTCCTGTTTCCACACACAAACAGTTTCAGCACTAGGGCTGTGTATTAGCAAGAATCTGATGGTACGATATGTGTCACGATACAGGGGTAACGATATACTGAAACACTGTAAGCAAGGTGATATATTGCAAGTTTTAAAATTTTATTTTTGGACAGCGGAGACTGGTGGGTACCCATAGAACCCATTTTCATTCATATATCTGGAGGTCAGAGGTCAAGGGACCCCTTTGAAAATGCCCACAGTTTTTCCTCACCAAAAATTTGGGGAACCTTGGACCTTGGACCTTTAACAGGCTGTACAACATGGTTAGCACCAATGGATTCATGAGGTTTTCTGCTGGCTTCACTCTAGCTTAAAACTGAATGATTTCCAAAATATTAATTGCGTTAATGCATTAAAGAAATCAGTGGCTGTGAAAATTGCTATGCCAATTTTTCCCTTGCCAAAATTTTAGCAGAACTTTGGAGCATAATTTAGCTGTATGACATGGTTGATACCACATGATTCATTAGGTTTTTCTAGTTTCATATGATGCAAGTATCTCCACTCTAGGTGTAAAACTGAGCTCTGTACAACCAATCAATCAATTGCGTTAATATGTTAAAGAATTTAGTTGCGTAACCGTAACATTGCCATGCCAGTGATTCCTGCTAAAATTAAGCTTAACTTTGGAGCTTTATGTAGCCTCTTTCTCAACAAACTAGTACACAATGGTAGGTACCAATTGACTCATTAGGTTTTCTGGCTTCACATGATACCAGCATCTTCACTCTAGCTTCAAAAATGAGCAATTTCCAAAAGACTGATTGTGCTAATGCTAAGTAGCGGCGTGGCCCTGTGAAAACTGCCATTCCAGTTTTTGTTCTCACCAAAATTCGTTGCAACTTTGAACTTTATTTAGCTGTATGACAAGGTACCTATGGATTCATGAGGTTTTCTAGTTTCATATGATGCCAGTATCTTCACTTTAGCTTTAAAACCGAACATTGTTTTCCTTGACAAAATTTAGCAAAAATTTGGAGAGTTATTTCGCGTCCTTCCCAACAAACTAGTGTGACATGGTTGATCCCAATGGATTAAGCCTTGCATTAAGTAGAAACAGAGTGTCTAGTAGTAACAACATGTTAACCAACAGCACAGTGTGCTGAAAATATATATAATGTATCCATTATATAATGATGATCTATATATGCTGAGAAAGTAGTGTGTTACAGTTCATGGGTGTGACACATGTAACTTGTCATTCTCTCCAGCTTGCCTGATAAGACGGGTGTGAAGCAACGCCCACTTGAAGATAAGACCGACAGTTGAGCCAAACAAGAGAAACCAAGCATATCTGTTATCACTCTGCTCCTTTTAACCCATTCTACATGGCCCTGTATGTTTATGAGCATGTCATTTAAAAAAGAGACGCAGACCAAACCTACCGGTGGCAGAGATAGTAAGGCAAAAGTCCATCGGAACACACGCCACCATTCGAATCCAAATTAAAGGGGTGTTCCAAAGGGGAGAAGGGACTCTAAGAGAGGTGACATTAGTCTGAATACTGAATATAATACAATATACAGGACTATGAGCATGTCTCGTGAAGTTACTGAGCATCCTGTGTGGACAGAACAAATTTAGTCGATTGTTGAGCAAGAGTTCTAAACTATCTGGCCCAGGTCTTCAATACTTTGATTTCACACTGTTAAACCTACGAAACACCAAGTAGGTGCAGGCTCCACTGGCAGGCCATTGGATTTTAAGGAGATTATTTAAAAATGAAGTGTTTTGGAGAATCGGTACAGTATCACCCTAATATCGCAGTACTCGTGTAGTGATATTTCCTTACGCCCCAGAAGAAAGATCTTGTTATGTACATGTATGAAGGTAGAGGTTTATCTTATCTCTTCCTTAAGGATGTCAGCATCATATTTCCCTCCCCTGCCTGGTTGTAGCTAACCGTGGCTAACGGACACATGTCCTGTCCTGACCTACTCCATCAGTGGTTGCCACTGGGGCGGACTGTCGCTCCTGATCACGCCAAGCGACAGTCAAAGGCGGCGCCCATAGTCGACCAGCAGAACCCATTAGTGCTCTTGCATCGGGATCCGCGAGGGTGTGTGCGATGATGCGATTCATTTGGAGGGGGGAGGAGGTGCAAAGGACCAGTGCGAGTTGCATTAACGAGGACTTTGGTGTAAAATGTCAGCAGGGGAGTGCAAGGTTCACGGGGAGTTCACGGTAAGTGTCTCGCTGTCTCCTGTCCCATCCATCCTGCACGGTCTTGACAGCAGGTTCTGCCCGACTGCGAGGGGACCCCAACTCAATGTATCTGAATCAGTCACACTTGTCCTGCCTCATCTGGCGAGCAGGGATGGAGAAACAAGACGACAGGACCAGAAAGACGAGGATTGGGTTCGGAGGGGGAGGGTTTGTGCTGAGGGACAGCTGGTTGTTGGCGTTTATTTCATTGGCTTTTTATTTCACTGGCTGTCAAATTTATCTACCAGCTGTCAACTTTATGTTTTGTTTCTTTAGTATATGCACAGTACAAGGTGACCATAAACTCCATCTGTTTCAGCAAGCATCATATTTCCTGTCTTCTTCAGAAACTAAAGTTTTGGGCTTTTTTTGTGGAAATGCTTAGAAAGCTTTGGGTTCAAATCTCAGGATAGCTGGAAAATCTGATCACAAGCCTTTAAAGAGAGACTCAGAGGTCCACTGGTACCAACCATGTCGGAAAGATCGATTAATAACGCCAATGAAGTTTACGAAACTTCATTTGTAGTAGTTTACAAATGTGTCATTTTTGCCTATTCTAAAAATGGGGTATTTGAATATTTCTGCATACTGGGGTCCCTAAGTAGTCTTCAATTACATCAATTGGGTATCACTGTAAAGCTGAGACTCTTGTGAATCCAATGAGTCCAACTGTATTCATATGTGATGATGTTAGTCCCCATTGGAGCCATTTCATTGACCTCACTGTATAAAATGAGCTGTGGTGACCTCCAGGATAATCACAGCCTCATGAAACTTTACATCCACAAACTAGAGACCTGGAGCATCAGAGGAGGAGGATACTAAAATAGCAATTTACGCAACAGAAGTGCTCGCCATCCAGTTGCTAAAAAATCCACTTCCTGCAGAAACCTCAAAACGTCTAAAGTTTTTGATACCAAATCACAGCATGGCTTTTTCTATGGTGTTTCTCAAGGTCTTAGTGTCTTAACGTGGTATTTTGGAGGGATTAGTGGTCATTTTTATCAATTCCTGAGTTGTAAAAAAATGTTAAATTTAGTATCAAATCTGTATAACAAATGGTATCAACCCAAAAATTGCTGCAACAACTTACGAGACAAAAGAGCATCTCTTATTAATGACTAGAACAACTTGACTCAGTGCTGAGATGCATCTTAAATTAATCTCCAGGTTCCCAGCTTCTCACCACTTCTATGTGACACCTACTGTTGACTTTTTATCTGCCTCTGAACACCCCGTTTCCCACCCCTACACCTCTAAAAAGGGGTTAATAATTAAACACAAATGGGCTGCCTTTCATGCCATTTATGTTATTTCTGATTCTTCTCTGATAAAACTAAATTTACACTCAGACCTTCATACAAGCTGCAGTTTCAACTTTCCACTTGTAACTCCTAAATAATTTACGGAACATTAAGTAGTAATGCTTAAACGCTTGTTAAATTAGACATGGATGTTAAATTGTACTCACAAACCATAAATGATGCATCAGTACATTTGTTAAACATCGCTTAATCAGAACAGATACTGTAGTTCCGCCAGATGAAACTGCTAGAACCTTTTCCTACTGACGATGTTGCTTAAGGAAAAAAAGACGACATGATATTATCGTCCAAAAAAAGCCGAAGACAGACGCACATAGTTGGAAATATCCATAGACCGGAGGCACATACTGTACATTGCAATACATAAGTGGCCACAATGAATCGGCACAATGACATGCTGAGATCAATAAATCAGATCAATCAGCTTGTAACTCCTTGTACGGTCTCAACACCGTTTATACGTTGTTAACTCTGATTGAAGGCTGATTGCTCGCCGTGGGAGGAGTTCTGGGTGGTGAGCCTTAAGACGGGAGTGGAGATTTGTGGCGTTTTCATCTTTCGTCCTGGCTTGTTTCTCGTGCAATTTCGAAATCATTCATTCACGTTCTCTGGCTCTCCTTTTTTGTTTGGTTTAGAACCAAAGAATTGCCCATTTCTCCCCCTACAACAAGCATTTGAGACCAGAGAGAAAGACGTTGTGTGTTCAGCTTTCAGTGCTATTGTAGCTTCTAACTAAATCCCCAACTTCACTGTTAATACTTTCAGATATCCGCTTTATTTTTTGGTTTTCAGCTGCATAGGAGCGGTGCTAAGTTGCTGCTGACGATTTGGCTGCTTCAAAATTAAACCTTAAATAACAAAATTATGGACGATAATGAACTTTTATTAGTTAGTGCATATGCTCACAGTTAGTTACAGCGGACACTCACTAACATAAAGCACACAACCTATTAGTTATTCCTCAAAGCAGTATAACACATTACAGATTTAACAACATCTGAAAAATACATAATTCCCAGATGTTTCGCCCCAGGAAGTCATCTCAGACCTGCCCGGTTTGCAATATACAAATATATATTTTGTTATTGTGGATACATGAGGACCATTATCGTGACCAATTAATCCATCCATCCATCCATCGTCAACCGCTTATCCCGTTAGGGGTCGCGGGGGGGCTGGAGCCGATCATTGGACCAATTGGCATTGGGCGAAGGCAGGGTTCACCCTGGACAGGTCGCCAGTCCATCGCAGAGCACATAGCGACAGACAACCATTCACGCTCACATCCACACCTACGGGCAATTTAGAGTCATCAATTAACCTAAACAGCATGTCTTTGGACTGTGGGAGGAAGCCGGAGTACCCGGAGAAGACCCACGCTTACTCGGGGAGAACATGCAAACTTTGCACCTCTTGACCTCTTGCTGTGAGGCAACAGCGCTAAAAATTGCACCACCGTGCAGCCCTGATCAATTAATATCTAATATAATCTCATTATATCGCCCAAGCCTATGTTAAAGCTTGTATTAAAATCATATTTATGACCAGAGTCAACCAGTAAATACACAAAACAGAATGTTTTCCGGCCAGGTCGTACTGTAGGTCAGTTTCGTGAGCAAACAAGCACAAAACCCTTAATCTAAGGCCTTGGTATCCAAGATAAACACCCACTCAGTCCATTCCCACTCTGGCCCGAGGCAGTCCAATCTAACGAAGCTTAAAGAGCAGGAGAGTGTTTTTTCGATGATTTGCATGTCTTGTGCGCGATTGCATAACTAACAAGTCAGAGCGCCGCTAAGGCGCTGATGCGTCACCTTTCCCCGAGCTTTCAATCACCGTGGAGACGACAGCGTGCGCAGGATACAATAAACAAGGGTTTCACGAAAGTAACTCAAAAGTGATTTAAAATAAGTTTAAAAGGAGCATTACCCCATCGTTTAGGAATACTGCTGTCCGAAGTTTTGAGACTTCCCGCACAGCCGCTGATCGCCATTCATCGCGATACTCGCAAGGACTTGGGTATGAGGTATTGTCGATGGTATTTATGTGGCGCCGCAGTTGCGTTTTCAAGTCTGGCAACTTTTGATAAAGGAAAGAACTTGCCTTGTTGCGACTGTCCGTCTGAGTCTGAGCATTTGAGGTGGTAGCTTGATTGATCTAGAAGGCTAAAGCAGTGATTTGAGGCAGCAAAAACATATAAAGTACAGTTAAAAGTATATTATGCAGGAATTTCCTGAAAAAAAAACAACATAGGTTCGTAAAAGATAATCTCTTTTAGTCATTATGTGTGGTGGTGTCTGTGCCTTTGCTTTGTTCAGGACGTTTCTGGGCATCACCTTTTGGGCAGTGGGTGTGTAACCTTGGGATGGTTCGTAATTAACCATTAACGGATGTTAACCGTCGTTAAAAAACTCAGAGGAGCGGCTTGTCACTTAAAGAACAACTGGTCCACCTTAACGGCCCACCCTCTGTACACACACTGCACTGCTACGTTCGTAGCTATAACGCCACCGAGCCCACGGCGTCGGAAACTCGCCGACGCCACGATGGATTTAACCTGTTTGTGCCTCGGCTTTTCGTAGTAGCCAGGCAGTTTGTCCAGCACTACAAATTGTGCTGCTGCATGTGACGGACTTATTTTGTCAAAGAGGAAAACGATTTAGCATCCGTTATTTTCCCTCGCCTAAATTTAGCGTAACTTTTTGGCGTTGCTAACTTTGCTCAAAGCCTGAGAATGCTAGCTCTGAAACATCGAATAGCATCTGGGCTCGCCAGATTGCGAAGCAGCTAAATAATAGTTTATATAAAAAAACACAACACTTGACGTCTGCTTATTGATAATTGCCAAAATATCACAATGCAATGTTGTGTTCTTCCCCCCAACACCAGTGATCATGTTATTATTATATACTTTTACCAGTTGCTACTTTTTAGTGAGGTATTCATTCATTTTCTTGCTCTCAGCAGCGTATCCACTGATTCTCGTTGCTTTTATCCGTTATGATGGTGCTTGTCGTTATTCTGAAGGGGCCATAGTAAACCTCTACGCCTCCATTATCCTGTTATAAAGGCGAATTGGATGGAATAAAAAGCAAAACCACTGTGCTACACCTCCATCTAAATGTGATCCTTTTCATTTATTTCAAATGACAGAAGCCTTTCAGCCCATTCGAGTCCCTTCTTCGTACCTCGTCCGATGTGGTGGGTGTCGCCCCCGTGCTTTGTCAGCCAAGGCTAGTGGTGGACAATGCGTCGCTGTCTGAAAATCCACTTGATAGCCGGCGAGCTACCTCGCTCACTTGACAGCAGCTGAGCGAAGCGCTATCTGGAGGGATAGATGAATGGCATAATGGGCTTGAGAGTTGAGGCTGCGAAGCTGTTTTTTTTTTTCCTTTCGTCCACCCTTGATTTTCAAAATGCCAACCGGCCTTCACATCGCATAACACATGAAGAATGTTCTGCTGCTGGTGACTCTATTAGGAGTTTTCATTTCTTTTCCTCTCAGACTGAAGTAAACAACAGAATGGATGAAAATGACGGCGTTCCCCGAGAGCTCAAACCACAGATATACACTAAAGCTGCAATCATTCACCAAATTCCCAACAATTTTCACCTTTTAATGAATAAATCTCTGATTCCGGCTCCGTAAATGGGAACGTTGTCCGGTTTCTTTACTCCTCTATGACAGTAAACTGAATATCTGGACGGAACTGTCACGCCCGAAAATATGTTGCGTGTTGTTATGTTTTGTATGTATTTCCTGTTTTATTTTGTAGTCTACTCTCCCTCTTGTTTCAGAGCACGTCACTGCCTGCCCTCCTGTTCTCCCGCGTTTGGAATGAATGAGATCCTTGACCCACTTTCCATCCACCCTCACCTGCGTCTGATCATCTCCCCGCCCTGATTGTGTTCACCTGTCAATAGTTAGTCACTCCCCTCTTTAGTATTTAAGCTGTGCTTCCCCTTCCTTCTGTGCCAGTTCGTCTTTGTACTCCCGAGTGAAAGCGTCCTCGCGTCTTTTCCCGTGGAAGTCCTCTCGTGTATTTGATTAACCGGCCTGATTTTTTGACTACGACTCTGCCTAGCGATTTGGATCTGTTTGCCTGTGTTTTGACTGCCTTCCTGTGTACCGAACCTTTTTGCCTAAGTAAAGACATTGTTGATTTTACCTGCCTGCTCTCCTGGTCGTGCTTTTGAGTCCTCACCCTGTTTGACCAAGTGTTATCACAGAAACAAGACATTTAAGGGTGTCGTCTTAGGCTCTGGGAAACACTCACAGCGTTAACAGTAAATTAGTTTTAATGCCACTTATATTAAAGCAAACTTTTAGGGTATAGCAGGCTCATTTTTAAAGCTAGATTTAAAGAATCCATTGGTACCAACCATGTCATACTAGCTTGTTGTGAAGGAGGTTAAATAACATTTGACCTCTGACCTAAATGTGAATAAAAATAGGTTCTATGGGTACCCATGAGTTTCCCCTTTACAGACATTAACTACCAGAATAAAATCATTTATAGCCACGTGAATATGATCAATGTGGGATCCTTGCATAACATATTAAAGCCTTCAAATAATATTACATGCATTCGTTCATTCCCCGTGACCGCTTGAGCCAACACTGGGTGGAAACCGGAGCACCTGGAGTAAACCCGCACTAACACAGGGAGAACACACAAACTCAACACAAAAGCCGGATTCTAACTTGTGACCCTGTTGTCGGTGTTAATGAGAAAATTGAACATCACTCCGGGGTCACGCCGCTCAAATCAGCTTTGCCCCGGTCAAATAAATATGCATGCCTGCACTCGGCCTCATTTGCATCCTTGAACTACGCCCGTTTTTGCATGAGCTAAGCCGGAGTGGGAGAGGGGGTTGGAGGGTGGGGGGTGGAGGGTTGGTTATCCCCGACGGCCACATGCGGGTGTTCAAACTCGGCCGAGTGCGAGCTCTTGCCCTTGAGCCAGCCAAGGTTAGCGGCGTGTTTGACTCTGACACTTCACCTTCCTGTAGCAGCTCTACAGCAGGTGGAGAGGAGGAGGAGGTGGTGGTGGTGATGGGGGGAGGTGGAGAGAGATCAGGCCTGTGTAACAGCATCGCTATGCAAGCACTTCAAGGTGACTAAAACTGAGCACCGTAGGTGCAACTTCTTGGATGCTTTTCAGCGCAAACATGAACAGATGGATTTAATGACTAAATGCAAATATGGTGCTTTTTTTGTCCCTGTTTTGCTACCTGTTGGACGAAAACCCACTTGACGCACTTGTTTGTCTTTCAAGTGGTCGTCCCATGGCTCTTCAAATGACAAAATTTGCGCCGCATTACCAAAGCGAAGCGAAACAACAAAGTATCCGGACAAAGAAGAAGACCAACGCACCAACGGTCGACACAAGCGGCGGCGGGTGGGTTTTGCTCCTGAAGCCGACCCAATTGGGCTGAAACTTCAGCGGCTCGAAGCTGGGACGCGTTCAGTCAAATCAACGGCGTCGAGTCCAAGCGGCGGACACTAAAATGAGGCCTTCATCCGATGCGGTGACGCTGATTGATGAGCCTTGTTTCCTTGTCTTTTATTAGCCGCCTTCATGTTTATCGACGCTGGCGGGGGGGCTGTCGTTTCTAAAATAAATGCCGCAGATCACTCTGCTGCTTTATGACAAGACGCAACGAAATAATCCACATAAAATACAAAATGATTAAAGGGATTGCGTTTCATTGCTTAAGTGAGAGTCGCGCTTGTCGGTGACATTTATTGCGTCCGCACGAAGTCCTATTGAACAACATTAAAATGGGCTTTGTGCGAGCTCGGCTGGACTTGGCCGCCGGACTCCTTTTGAAAGTTACGAGCTTAGAAGCTGCTGAGGCTCATAATTAAACATTCAAACAAGAACTTTAACATTGATGAGCTCCTGCTCGGCCCCTCAGTCTCTGGTAATCACTGCATTCCATTTTGCATCATCTCCTTTCAGAAATAATATTTTGCATGTTTTTGAGGACTTTTCATCTGCAGCGTTAAACAGCTCGGCAACACCAGTTTTTCATGGATTACCTCCGCCGCCAAACGTACCCGCACATATAGTGCAATGAAGGCGCTAATCTCCTCGCTGTTTGATCTTGATTAAACATCTTGTCAGATTTGGATGATTATGGTAATCGCAGTGACTTGTTTTTTTTGGGGGGGGGGGATTTTGGCAGACGGGTAAAGTCAAATAAAAAAAAAAAAAACGGGGCTGAGCCGATTACACAGCTTTGACGTTTTCCTTGAAGACGGAAATACATCTGAAAGTGATGTTTTTGCTGACGCCGCGGCGACACAACACGAGCCGAAGCGGTTAAAAATAAGAAGCGCTGCCGGCTCAAAGTGAATCAAAGTCGATGCTAATGGCGTCCTGCGTATCAGAAGGCGGGGGGTTAATCTGTCCTCCTCTCTTCCCCATGACATCCTTTTCTCATTCCCAGTAGCGTGAAATGACATAAAGCAACAATATTACTACACTGGAAAGAAGGATACAACCTCTCAATAACCAAGTGGCACCTGCTACTATTAGAGTACATTAAAAAGCAACTCATTTCACAGATTTTGCATTCATTAATATCACTCACCTACCCATTTAACACTAACCTTTGTAAATACAAATCACACATGAACGACAAAAAGAAAAGAAAAAAGAAAAAAAGGAAGAAAAAAAGAAAGAAAAAAGGAAGAAGAAAAGAAAAAGGAAAAAAGGAAAAGAAAAAAAGAAAGAAAAAAGGAAAAGAAAGAAAAAAGAAAAAAGTAATAAAAAAGGAAGAAAAGAAAAAGAAAAGGAAAAAAGAAAAGAAAGAAAAAAGAAAGAAAAAAGAAAGAAAAAAGAAAAATAGAGAAAAAAAGAAAAAAAGAAAAAAAAGGAAAAAAGCGGAAAAAAAAACAACTCCCGCTACTGCCTTCTTCCTTATTATTACCACCTAGTTATTACTATTAAGATAAGATAAGATAAGATATTCCTTTATTAGTCCCACAGTGGAGAAATTCACAATACAATATTATTATAATTACTACTGTTTTCTATTTTTAATGTATTTAAGAGGTTATTAGGGCTGCATGGTGGTCAAGTGGTTTGAATCCAGCCCTTCTTTCTGGAGTCTGCATGTGAGCGGGGGTTTACTCCAGGTGCTCCGGTTTCCCCCCACAGTCCAAAGACATGCAGGTTAGGTTAACCAATGACTCTAGATTGGCTATTTCTATGTGCCCAGCTGGGATTGGCTCCAGCCCTCCCATGACCCTGAACGGGATAAACGGTTGCAGATAGATGGATATATGGATGTTATTACTATAATTATTACGGCAGTTATTTCATCTTTTATGTTGGTTTTGTTTTGCATGTTGCGCTCCGAGCATCTTAGTCTATTCTTGGGTATTTCTCCCCTGTTCTTTTCATCGTTGTACTACTTTTAAAATTACTGCTGTTTTGTTTTAGCACCAATAAAAAAAAGGATTACACATGAAATGCATGTCTTTGTGAAAATGGTAGTTTTCAGGCCACTTGGAATGAGAAATAAAAGTCGTTACAGTCCGGCAACTTTTGTTTGCGCTGCTAAAGAAAGTCAGTGTGCCTACAAGGCATATCCTGGACAAATTCGGACAAATTATGTCCCTCCACGTAGCTGTGAAACAATGGGGAAACTTAACTTAAAACCCTCTACTGTAGCTACTCTAGCATGTTTCAGTATCTATGAAGTGAAAAAAAGACAAAGGCAGGTCAGTTTGCTTCTTAAAGCCTCCACAAAACCTTTCAGAGCCATACTTCTGAGGAGATAAACCCTTAAAAGGTGGAGAAATGTTCCCTCTGTACGTCTGACGGCGTGTCACAAGGTTAAAACCTTTCACTCCAGATATCGGATATCAAACTGAGGACCTCACCTGCCTGCCTTGAAATGCTGTATTGCTGTCAGAGTCACACATTCCTGTCAAATCACCCTCCGCCCCCCCTCGCCACCATCGCTCGATTGAGAAAGACGCACCAAAAAGAGTGTTGCTCGTGTCATCCTCACAGTTACATGAAAATAGCATCGCAGAGCCTCCGCCCCCGTCCCCGTCTGCCTTACTTATAAGGCCAGGAAGAGCCGGGTGCGGGGAGATGAGCGCTCAGCCTCCGAGGGTGAGGGAGCTCGCTTTCAGCACCGCAGACAGCTCCGCTGCTGCGTGCGCTGGGGTGATTCAGCACTGGCAGCTGGACAGCTCCCCCTCCAGCCTGCCTCCTGGCTGGCCCGGGGGCTCAGAAGAGGCCAGCTGGGCCCAAGATATGTGATCTCCAACCTGCCTGGGGGCCCTGGAAGAGGGGGAGGGCAGCAAGCCGGCGTATGAAACGACAGGGAGACGGATCAAAAGATAAAAACAAAGCAAACAAAGACAAACTGACACGTGGAAGGGGGGGAAGAAATGAGAAAGTTTTAAAAAAAACTTGCCTGTAGCTCCCTACATGTGCTTGAGTTGCACTAAAATAATTTTCAAACATATTAACACATTTTGGCCCAATTCCATACCACCCCTTAAACCCTGCCCACTTCCACTCCGTTTTTCATCCATCCATCCATCCATCGTCAACCGCTTATCCCGTTAGGGGTCGCGGGGGGGCTGGAGCCGATCCCAGCTGGCATTGGGCGAAGGCGGGGTTCACCTGGACAGGTCGCCAGTCCAACGCAGGGCACATAGAAACAGACAACATAGATCCTGACACTTTTTGGAAAGGCCACATTGGGACTCCTTAAGTGGTAGGTTAACTGAGCTAATATAAAATTAGCTTAGCATTTTCTGTTCAGTTAAATCATGCTTCAAGTTCAGTGTTGTTCTACGGGATGTGAGCGATTTACTTCTCAGTGATGTTGGAAGTCATCAAGTCATTCACTCTTCACGTCGCATCAACGTATACCACTGCGCAACATCGTCTCACAGCGAAGGATCGAGTCAGGTTTGGGGCCCTTCTGTGTGCAGTTTGCATGTTCTCCCCGTGTTAGTGTGGGTTTTCTCCGGGAGCTCCGGTTTCCCCCCACAGTCCAAACGCATGCAGGTTAATTGATGACTCTTAATTGCCCGTAGGTGTGAATGCGATGGACTGGCGACCTGTCCAGGGTGTACCCCGCCTTCGCCCAATGCCAGCTGGGATCAGCTCCAGTTGTTTTTTACTATTTACCTATTATATTATATCATATTATATATCTTGTTGTCCCCTTTGCTTCTGTAACACTGCAAATCTTATCTTGTTTCACTTCCAGGTACTTTTACGTGTCGCAGAGAGGAGGAAGTCCAAGTTGAGGTCTTGAAATTATCATTTGAGCAACAACCCAAATGTCTCAAATTCATAAAAAGCTGCAAATTGTCATATTTTAGAGGCTGAGATGGGAAAATATTTGGCATTTTTGCTAAATAAATAACTGAACTGTGTCCACCTGGACGACACGCGACGTAGCTGTTGCCTCGATTATTCCCATTATTAACGATTATTCCTCCACAGATTCAGCCCGAACAAAGCCTCAACATTTATTCAAGGTCCCCCACAATACTGCACCATGGAGGACTTTAATTGCGAGCCATTAAGTTGACATAAAGAGAAGCGAGAAAGGCAATGGGCAATAGATTTATACCCAAGTCGTCCTTCCTGTGAACCTCACAGTCTGGGGACGGCGGTACAGTGGGACAGTGGCCTGGAGGTTCAGCAGTTTGCTTGTTACAGCAAGGTCGCCTTTTTCAGTCCCAGACCAGCTGGGAAAATCTATGTGGGGGGAAATTGAGTGAGAAAGGCTTTCCGCTCCCTTAACATCTTCCGTAGAGGTGCCCTTGAGCAAGATAGCGAACGCCGCTCTGCTCGTGGGGAATAGCCGAGCGGCCGACGGCAGTCGAGGGCGGTTTTACAGGGCAGCGACGGCGTCACCGTGTTACAGCCGGGGTGTGAAGGAGGTAACAGAGGATGGGAGCTCAGAGCTCTTTTCTTTTTAAGGTCGCTGAGATGAGAACTAGTGAGTGGAAGCGCTTTTCTTTGGGAGTAACGAATTGTGAAAGGAGCTGATTTGGAGAGGTTCAAGGACAATCCGCCGCACCACAGTGGAAGGTGGCAAAGTGTGAAATCAAAGAACTAAAGAAGAGGTTCAAATAACTGGGGAACACCTCCTTCAGAAACAACAGAGCGAAGAAAAAGTGTGGACCAACATGTGTGTGAATGCTACCCAGCCGTACAGTCTGGGAGTGAAACATACAGGCTGCAGCATTCAACCAGTTGTGAAACCGAGCGGACTAATCGCCGGCGGCGGCGAGACAACAAGAGGCCGAGTGCACTTTGATGCAAGCAGACAGGGCCTTCTCAGAGACGTTCACATGAATTAGGCTCAAAGCGAGGCCCGTCGCGAGCCAACGCACCTGTTTGTTTCGCGCTGCGAGGACTCGGCCCGCCGACCGGCCCTCCCACCGACCGGCCCTCCCACCGACCGGCCCTCCCACCGACTGGCCCTCCCACCGAGCCGAGCGCAGCAGCACTTCAGAGGATCCCTCAGAGACAAAGTCGCGGACTAAATTGCTCATTGCCGTGACTCTAACAAGAAGACGTGTTTCATCATTCGCTCGCTCCCGTTCACCGCCGAAGTGTAGTTGAGGAAAACTAACAGCCTACATCTCATTAACGGTATCACGCAGCTCTTGATGTGTGATTTCAGTGGATAACATCACCGAGATATTTTCAGTGCAGCTAAACCTGACAGAAACACTGATGGCATTTCAGCCCATACAACGAAAATACGTGAATCATGCTTCAGGAAAAATGAATTTCTCAGCAGATTAGGCCTGTCGCAATGACGGACTTTCCCCTGTGGTGATTTTTTTTGCTTTATTTATCCCGATTTTAGTGTTCCATGAATAAACTTTATTGTTGCAGAACAAAGATGGGCAGTGAAGCTGAGAGGCTTCACTTGCACCTGGTTGCAATGATTAGGGAATAGTAAAAATGTCGTCACAAGGTAGAGCCCGGGTTGGTCTTTGCGGCGTTCGTCTCGCCTCTTTTCCACTGTCATTGGACGGCACTGGGTGAAAGAGCGACAATATCAGCATTTTACACACCAAAACGTGCAGAATCAACGCTTACCGCCTCGTCACGCTGCTGGCATTTGACGAAAATATATAGGAAAATATAATAAGTCAGCGCTCATTTAAAAGGTTCAGGCTTGGGTCTGTTTGCATGTTCTCCCTGTGTTAAAGTGAGTTTCCTCCAGGAGCTCCGGTTTCCCCCCACGGTCCAAAGACCAGCAGGTTAACTGTTGACTCTATATTGCCCGTAGGTATGAATAAGAGCGTTAACAGTTGTTTGACCTGTGATAAGCCTGGCAACCTGTAAATAACTTTGTAAATATAAAATAGAAGCAGATGAAGCAGGTCGATATAAATGCTTCACAATTTAACATCTTGAACGTCACAGACTGGGAATATGTGTCAGCAGGATTTGTCTTTTCATAGCAAAGCAGGAGTTTCTGCATTTGTTTCTGACTGATTTACTGTAATGTGGCATTCACACCAAACACAAAGCCAAGCTTGTGTGCAGAAGTCAATGCAAAGAGGCGATTTAGAGGCGAAAATACGCAAGTTCGTGCTGAAATATTTCAACCTGGGCGAGAAATTTCTGAAATATCTGTGGGCGCCCAGAACGATAGTACCTCATGATCATATCTGTACAGAGACTGGAGTAACATCGCTGCACGCATTTATGTCAAGATACATTTATCAGCTGCACAGCCTGGTGCTGATTGATCCAAACTCCCTTCAGAAAACAAGCACTTTAAAAGTTGTTTGCTTGTCGTCTTGCGCACAGACCTGACAAAGCTTGAATTCAGACTTTTTACAAATCCGCATTCTTATGTTGTGATTTCGGCATTATTTCTGATGTGTTTATTGCAATTAAAATCACATTACAATATGTTTATTTTGGCGTTCATACCGCAGTAGCCATGTGTAGCTTGCTGGATTACTTGGTGTAACTGATGTTATGAACCCAGACAGGACTGTAGATGGTTTTCTGACGTATCTGGGACTTCCACAACATGTGCAAAGCAGAAATATTGGTTATTTCAGCCACGGTTGAAACATTGCTGATATTCTCCAGCATGAGAGATGTGATTGAACACAAATGATCCTGGTGGTCAAGAAAGGGTAAATTTGCTTCACGTTCACACAGCATTAGATTGCGGCTGCACTGGTCGGCTCCCAGTTGCCGGTTTGTGCTAATATATTAAACGTAACAATGCAGAGCGCTGTTAATCTGCTGGTCGATGAGCAAAACCGGGAATTCAGTGTCTCGCTCAAGGAGTTGCTGATTGACAGGAAAACCATGGCTGGATTTCCCCCAACGAGACTGGGATTTATTTCATGTACGGAAAAAAAAGGAGGAATTAAAGTTTACACATCAAGGATGAGAGACAATGGCTCCCCCTTATCTCCCACAGGAGAATTATTTGAATATCAATACAGGATCCCGTCTCAGCGGCGGCACTGGGACGTGGACTATTTGTATGTAGTAGAAAGGAAAAGGAAAAAAGGGGGATCAGGGACAGATACACTGATTCAGGCGGGTAGATAAAAGAAAGGCAGGGGGAAGAAATGTGAGGGAGAGATTTGGTTTTGACAAGCCGCGAAGGAAAAGACAGAAGGAGTGTGAAGCAAGCGGCTAATCATTAGCGCCGTCCCTCCTCCTCCTCCCCTCCTCCTCCTCCTCCTCCTCCTCCCTCCTCCTCCTCCCTCCTCATTGACACCCAACGCAGCCATATCTGCATCCGAGCATCTAAACGGTATCGAATGGCCCGCGGAGCTATGAAGCAGAGAAGAAAGGTGGAATTGCATTCTAATGCCTCCGATTAAGCCGATCAATAACGGCCTGTTGGAGTTCGTCGACGGAGGAGGAGGAGGAGCGGGGAGGAGAGGATGGGAGTCTGGGGGGAGGAAGGGTGGGATGATGAGGCTGTGATTGAGAGAAGGATTCAGGAGAACAGAGGAAAGGAGAGGATGCGAAGGATGGATAAGAAGAAGAGTGATGAACAAAAGGGAAAAGTCGGATTATTAGGAGCACCATAGATGTGGGTCATTAGGGGCCTACTACACCTACTACGTTGTGACAGTGAAAGTGAAACTTAAAAGCACCTTAAAACTTTGAACACAAACAATTTTTTGGGTTTAGGCAAAAAAAAAACTATAACTTTATATCTAGGCAACAAAACTACAATGTCTTTAGGTTTAAACTACAAAACTACAACTTATTTAAGTTAAGACAACACTACAACATCTTTAGGTTTAGGCACCAGATCTACAACTTTAGGTCTCAGCAATAAAACTACAACTTCATTAGGTTTAGGCAAAAAAAAGGTTCAAGCAACAAAACTACAATATCTTTATGTTTAAGCAACAAAACTACAACTTATTTAAGTTAAAACAAAACTACAACTTCTTTAGCTTTAGGCAAAAACAACAGGTTCAGGCAACAAAACTACAGCTTTAGATTTAAGCAACAGGACTACACTTCCTTTAGGTTTTGGCAATAAAAAAGTCTGAGTTAAGTTTAAGAAAAAACGTGTGT
Source organism: Pterois miles (assembly GCA_947000775.1). Lineage (NCBI taxonomy): Eukaryota > Metazoa > Chordata > Actinopteri > Perciformes > Scorpaenidae > Pterois > Pterois miles. The sequence continues at coordinate 4,129,041 of CAMQGK010000500.1, read as the reverse complement.
TTTGGGTTAAAATAACTCCAAACACAAAGATAACTAAACAATGTTGGTTTCTCACAGGTTGTGGACTGTGTGCTGTCTATTGGCCTCCTACAATGGTTGCTAGAGGTGATAGATAGATGATAAAACCTACCAGTGGGTGAGTTAGGCCCCTATTGTCCCACATCTATGGGGCTTGTAGCGACTGATAAATGCCCCTTTAATAGCAGTCTAATCAACTGGATTATTATTGTGCTGCAGGAAGAGCTGAAGAGGTGGCAACGAGAGGATACGCTTGACAGCTTAACAACATCCAGGCGATCTGGCACAATAGAAATGTGTCACAACAAATAAGGATTCTCACTCATCTAACTAACAGACGTTACAGTTACAGCTAACTGTAACCCAACTAAAAGTCTCTTTTTCAGCGTTCGGTTGGACTCCTTCCTCTTGTGTCACTTCTGGTTGCAAAACCAAGATGGCAACGTGAGGCTTCAAATCCATCGTCCACAAACCAATGGGTGATGTCACGGTGACTACATTCGCTTCTTATACACTCTATAGAGTCTATAGTTTTGCTAGTAGCAGTGAATGTAGCCTCGCCAGACAAATCCCTAATGCGTAAAATTGGTGAGTTCACCTTTAAAGGATAGGTTCAAGTTTATTCAAGCCTGTCTTAAAACAATACCCATCCATCGTCAACCACTTATCCCGTTAGGGGTCGCGGGGGGGCTGGAGCCAATCACAGCTGGCATTGGGCGAAGGCGGGGTTCACCCTGGACAGGTCGCCAGTCCGTCGCAGGGCACATGGAGACAGACAACATAGAGACAGACAACCATTCACACTCACATCCACACCTACGGGCAATTTAGAGTCATCAATTAACCTAAATCTGTTACCGTCTTTGGACGGTGGGAGGAAGCCGGAGTACCCGGAGAAAACCCACGCTTACACGGGGAGAACATGCAAACTCAGAAGATTCGCAAGCCCGGATTCGAACCTGCGACCCTCTTGATGTGAGGCAACAGCGCTAACCACTGCACCACCGTGCAGCCCCTTAAAACAATACACACATGCCAATATTATATATTTAATGCACATTAGAGGAGGTATTGCTGTAATTGTTCTCCATACTGGCCCTTCCTAAAGCAATTCACTGTACAGTAAGAGATGAAGAAGAACGCACTTCCATCAAACTTCGTGCTCCGACAGCCTTGACAAAAAAAAATCTTAACTCAAGCTTCATTTTGCTGAAGTCACAAATGAGTTTCTGCTGAACTTCGCAATGCATTTTTGCAGAGAACCAAGACTGGGTGAATTTGTCCTCCAAGGACTCCCGTCATGGATTTCCAAGGGCTTTTTCAAAGTGCATATCACTGTGTGAGTGTTGCATTACAATAGACCTGAAACCACGTGAACCTATCCTGTAATACGTCCTCAGATTGAACAAATATATATTTTTTTTTTTTAAAAAGCAGCATTAATCCATCGCAGTGACAAACAATTGAGGTTAAATGAGGCAGTTTAACCCTGATTTTGTGTCGCGTTCTGGAAGAAAACCTTATTAACCTTTGTAAATGATGTTTGTCTGTGATCAAATCAAGTTTTACACCCCCCCCCCCTTCCCCTCTAAATCAGCTTTTCCATTGGAAGCCCAATAAGAACCCAAGTGTAACCGAGATGAAAGGTTTAATAAAGGTTGTTGGTTCTGTTGCTCCCAGCCTGGCTCAGCCATGACATACAGGATCTGCTATGTGATTGGCTGTTTGCCAGCGACACGGCAGGGGAGGAAGTGCGAACCGAGTGCCCCTCTCTGCAGCACCGAGAGCGTTCCAGATGGCGGTGATTTATGAACCTCTCAGAATGGCGGGACTAATGAGCGCTGGTCGACATGCGTTGGGGATGGAGGGACCATGTCCGGCCATTGCTCCGTCTTCGAGGAGGGGGTCTCGGACATTGCATCATAAGAACTAATGGGCGTGAAAGCGCTGTAGGCGCGAGTAATCCATCTGCTGGGTTGAATGCAAACAGAAGAAAATGAGATGTAACACCATGTGGTTACAAACGGTCCTTAAGGAACAGTGATTTATCTGTAAACATGAGCACAACAAACTTGTTCAGTTTGCATAATCAGTTTTCTTATCAGACTGAAATATTAATCCAGAAAGGGAGATATTTCTGTCAGGGATGTTAATGATTACGGGTTTGCACTGTCGCCTTACAGCAAGAGGGTCGCAGGTTTGAATGGCTTAGCGCCCTTCTGGGTGGAGTTTGCACGCTCTCCCCGCGTTAGTGTGACCGGTTACTCCAGTTTCCCCCCACAGTCCAAAGACATGCAGGTTAAATGACGACTCGGAATTGCCCGTAGGTGTGAATGCGAGCCTGAATGGATGGACCGGCGACCTGTCCGGAGTGTACCCCAACTTCGCCCAATGACCCCTACTCGGATAAACCGCTGCAGATGGATGGATGTTAATAATTCATTAACCGACGTTAAGAATTCTGACGCCATCAGTTAAAAGGTTAAAAGGGACATTAGAAAATACAAAACTCTGAGAAGGAGACCAGCTGGTCCACCTTCACAGACCACCTTAAGTGAGTCCCTTTCAGATACAGGAAGCTGGCCAAGATAGTCGCCAACAAATAAACTGTACACACACTGCACTGCTACATTCACAGCTAGATCACAGTGTATCAGAGGTCCAGAACCTCGCCACTGGATGGCTTTGCAATTTGCAAACTCATTAACTAAAATTTTTATCCACTTGGAGTCATGCTGTCCTAAGCGAGATACACTATTATAGATCCACATTCGGGTTGCGTGACACACCACTGTCAAGTGTGGAATACTGTTCATGCAGGAGCCATCGCTAGTAGTATACAATATAATATTCTGCACCACTATCTGACTCATTGTGGTGAAAAACACAAGAACTTGCAAGTACAACTGAGAGCAGAGAAGATAAATGAAAAATCGGCAGGGCTTGTTCATGAATTGCGAGTATTTTCAGAATCTACTAATCTTCTCATCTAAAAAATTTGGAGGTGTTATTCATAGGTTAGGCTATTATATAATGTTTTATTGGTCCAGCCCACTTGCGTTCATATTGGACTGTATGTGGTCCATGAGCTCAGACGACTTTGACACCCCCTGGTCTAAACTGTCATTTAATGTTCTGCCAAATATCCCCCTCTATGACACGACGATCTCTAATCCAACAGTTATTATTTTTGTCAACTACTTATGAGATTACTGAGCTATTTCCGCAGCAGCAGAGATGATTACAGTTACCATTTTTATAGATCATGTGTAATCCCATTACGTGGATGTGTTGCTCCTCCGCCCTGGCGCTGTTACCCAGCGGTACGCTCCAGGTGAGTATTAGCAGAAGGTTAAATTGATAAAGCACGGTGCATTGAAAACGGGAACTTTTAAGTTATTGAGAAAATCAGCCCCGGTTATAAAAAGACGGGGTTTGTTTTCTGGGAGAGGCCCACGTAATCCCCCGAACTGAAGCCAAACACATACGTCATAAAAGCTTTCGTGACTACCCGACTACAATGCGAGGTGAGAGCGCCTGCTGCTTTCTTGCAGCTAAATGTCATCAGTCACAAGAACTAAGCTGTTTATGTACAATCATTATTAGACATTATGCAATTTAATGCCACTGAAATTATAGGAGAAGTTATGACTGGGTAACATGGTAAGAGACGTTATCCTATTTTACCCAAAGAACCCAGTACAGGGGAGCTGTATGCACCTTATATATGCATGTCTGGAATACGGGGGGGACACCGGAGTACCTGGAGAAAACTCGCACTAACACATGCAAACTCCACATGCATGTCATACATCGAGATATGAATATGTCTGTGTATTTCCAAGTGTGCGGGGATTTGTCAGGGCTTTCAAAATTAATTTTTTTACCCGTCCAATTAGCTAATTATTGCCTCTTAGTTTGGTCTGGAATATATCTAATGGAGCTCATAACATTAACAGAAAGAGGGAAAAAAGTCCTGTTTGACTGAGTTAAAAATCTCTTCAGTCCCAGAAGGTTTCAAGCTACGTCAATCAGTTCTTTCCAGCCGTGACATGCCGTCACAGTGGTGGGGTTGGAGACACTGCACCGAATCGCTAAGGAATTCAGGCAAGAAATTACCTCCTGAATTACTGTACTTTGGACTTTTTGCAGCACTCCTCATTATTGTTAATATTGGCTGAATTTTAGATTAAATGCAGCTTAGAAATTCTTATTTTCCTGCGGACTCGATGCTCATTTCAGACTTCTGGAGAATCTGTACAAGTGTAAAAACGACAATTTGATGTTTTATGTGCCAGGCTCTTTCTTGGCAAGGGCCAGTTGCCGGGCAGCTAACGGAGATTCCAGGAAGTTCAGAGTCCCGGCCAAGAAACAGTCTGTCACATAACCCCCAGTAAAACCACAATGTGACGTTTTTACACACTTTGTACAGATTTAACAAACTAGATAAAAATGTCAGTGAGCTTTAGAGGTGCTAGTGGGTGGATTGGGTTGTTTTAGGACAGAGCCAGGCTAGCTGTTTCCCTCCATTTCAAGTCTTTATGCTAAGCTAGCAAGCTGTATAAGCTTGTATAAAGAATGTTTCATTTTATATTAATAAACGTCAATTTTAAGATATTCCTTTATTAGTCCCACAGTTTGCGACTCTATCAAGGATTATCACCATTGATCTACACCAGTGAAGTGGCTCACATTGACATCACTCATTGGTTTGTGGACTGCTGTTTTGAGTGATCAAGTTTGGCCTTTTGGCCATCACCATCTTGGTTTTTAGCGTCACCATCTTGGTTTTTTGGTCGTCGCCATCTTGGTTTTTGGCCGTCGCCATATTGGTTTTTGGCCGTCGCCATCTTGGATTTTGGCCATCACCATCTTGGATTTTGGCCATCACCATCTTGGTTTTTAGCATCACCATCTTGGATTTTGGCCATCACCATCTTGGTTTTTAGCATCACCATCTTGGATTTTGGCCATCACCATCTTGGTTTTTAGCATCACCATCTTGGATTTTGGCCATCACCATCTTGGTTTTTAGCATCACCATCTTGGATTTTGGCCATCACCATCTTGGTTTTTAGCATCACCATCTTGGATTTTGGCCATCACCATCTTGGTTTTTAGCATCACCATCTTGGATTTTGGCCATCACCATCTTGGTTTTTAGCATCACCATCTTGGATTTTGGCCATCACCATCTTGGTTTTTAGCATCACCATCTTGGTTTTTAGCATCACCATCTTGGATTTTGGCCATCACCATCTTGGTTTTTAGCATCACCATCTTGGCTTTTAGCATCACCATCTTGGATTTTGGCCATCACCATCTTGGTTTTTAGCGTCACCATCTTGGTTTTTAGCCGTGACCATCTTGGTTTTTGCAGCGTCTAAATGAACTAAATGGCTTTTGTTTCTGTAAAAAAAAAAAAAAAAGAGCAAAACAACGGCGGAGGCGGTGGGTACGTAATATAATCTGTGCGTGCCCGACCACCGTGAAACATTGACTACCGCTACAAGACATTGTTAAGCGACCAAAATGTTACGATAAACTTTCATGAATTGAAAACTGTGCAAGGGTTAAAGCTCGAAGACGAAAACACGAACAAGGCCGTGGTAGCATCCTGTCAATCACAAGCTAGCCCCGCCCTGAAGCATCCCCTGATATATGGACTCTAAATGGAGAGAAGACTTGAAACACAATGTTAGAAGTAGGCTCATTTTCATAGACTTCCATACAATCAGACTTCTTTTAGCAACCAGAGGAGTCGCCCCCTGCTGGCTGTTAGAAAGAATGCAAGTTTACGGCACTTCAGCACTGGCTTCACTTTCCAGACCCGGATGTTGTCGCCTGAAATCCGAACTTTTCGCACTTTATGGGGAGACCTCTAACAAGTAAAGGTCTGTCAACAACTGGCATCCATAACTGACTTGATTTTAAAAGTAAGACATGCTTGTTATATCTCTGTGGGTTGAAAATAGAGACGTCTGGCTCCAAGTTTGTCTTTTTGGCTGCGATATTCAGAAGGCAAACATAGTTGATGTAAGCGCAAGGCAACGCACAGACAAAAGGTTTGCCTGGCTCAGACCCAATTACACACAACCGTGACAGCAAGAATTGAGAGGTTGCTTCAATATGTACAAACACACATTTACGCTAAATATATCTCTGAGGAGTCTGAAGCGACTCCAACATGCTCACACAGGCAGTATCCTTTCTCAAACAAACACAAAGCAGCAAGAAAAGCTGAGACAGGGAGAACGCAAACCCTGCTGAGGCTTCCTGAATATTTCATCATGTTTTTACCGGCCTGTCAGGAGCGTCGCAGAAGCGCAGGGCGTTTGCCGTTGCGTATGCGCTCGGATTCAAATTTCTATACACATCTGCTGACGATTTCAGCTCTTTCCTGCGGCCAGCAGCTATTATCAAGGCTCAGTGATGCGCCGGAGAGCCGGCAGGTCACACGACGGAAAAATTGGTTTTTGAAAAGTGGAAAAGCAAATCTGTACCAACCAATATCTAACGTGGAAGACAACCTTTCTTGCTTCCAAGTTTTTTGCTACCTACGGTGTGTTTTTTTACAGCGGTACACTGTAAAATATTCCCCTGTAGCAAGGCCTGCCAGTAATACACTGTATATCAATTAATGGTTTCTAATTGTGGGTGTTACAGGTACTCTACTAATTTTTGGTCATTTTACAGGTTCAGAAATTTAATGGTAATTATGTGATAATTAGCAGGTAAAATTTCTTTCGAATTACTGCCAAATTACCCCAATATTTACCACAAAATTGGTAATTTACAGGAAATTAATATGAATTTATTTCCATATATTTTGATAAATAGATTATAATTTTGCAAATAACTTATTTGCCATTTGCTTTTCAAGCCTAAAGGCCCTACTTTAACCATTATATGCTATTTTAGCATCTAATTATTAAATAATGTTTATAATAAAGTCATTTTTGATACATTTTGGGGTAAATATTAAGGTAAGTTGGCAGTAAATCCAAAGAAATGTCAAATATGTTAACTGTTAATGTTAATTATCACCTAATTATCATGAACCTGTAAAAAGTGTTACCGAGTTTTACGTGTACAACACATTCGTGGTAATAAAAACCTGTCAAGGTTCCAGCTTTGTGGAACTGAACATTTATTAAAAGGCAGCATTGTATGACAAATTATTACTTCAACTTCAAGTGTTGAAAAAGCATCAAATTCTCCAGTATTTTACTGTATCTTACAACAAAATATCACAATGTACACCATAGATGGGTGATGCTTATCACTACGTTAGGGTTAGAGGGTTAGAGGGTTAGGTTTAGGGTTAGATTGTTAGGTTTAGGGTTAGATTGTTAGGTTTAGGGTTAGATTGTTAGGTTTAGGGTTAGATTGTTAGGTTTAGGGTTCGGGTTGTGATGTGAACAACACCGTTCACATCACATATGGTTCTTGTGGTGCATACTTTGATTGTTGATTTCTTAGTTTATGAATTCAGATTAGCTTGGAATCATTCATTTGTACAAACAATATTAATTAATTAACAGATTAATCAATTAGTTGTTCATTATTAAATGAACTCCCCGCTATTTAGATAGTTGGTTAAGCGTTTTTTTTTTTTTTTAAGAAAAAAAAAGGCAAAATCCTCTGATTTCAGTTTGTTAAATGTTAAATATTAGGGTTTTTTTTGCTCCTCTATGACAGTAAACTGAATATATTTGAGTTGTGGACATTATTTTGGGCTTCAGGAAACACTGACATTAAAATTTAATAAAAACTGTTCAAATGCTAGAGCTTTGCACCGCATGTCATGTGACAAGGAACGACCAATCACAGCTGTTCTTCCTTCTGTAAATATCAGTTTTGGTAAATATATGGCAGAGAAGTCGATCGTTAAATATGGCAATATAAATATGGATACAAGGGTGGAAAACAGCATGACTGGCATTTTTAGAAGCAACGTATTTTACGCTTAAGAAGTACAAATTTAACATATTAACACAGACGCAGAATTTTACAAAATGAACCTGACCCAGCTTCTATTGTTCATTGTTTGGAGGACTTCATCATTTTTTACTAATATGAGTCCTAATCAATAACTCTAGAGAAATAGCAGCAGCTGCTGCTACTTGTATCTACTGCTGGGCAATCATTTAATATCATAATTTATCAACTTCCAGTGGAATATAATAACAGTATTTATAATGCTGTGGTTCAGATATAAGCATATTGTGCTATCATGTCATCTGGGATGTAACTACTGATTATTTTCATTGATTTCTTGATTAACTGATCAGTTGTTTGGTGTGTAAAATGTGGAGAAGTGTTTGCTAAAACCCAAGGTAACGTCCTCACATGTCCGCAACTCGAAGATATTCAGTTTGCTGCCATTGAGGTGTAAGGAAACCAGAAAATATTCACATTTAACACAGATAAATCAAACGTTTTTTGACTATTTTTCTTGAAAAAAACTGACTCAAACCGCTTAACCGGCGATCAAAATGCTAACCGATTAATCGCAGCTCTGTTAATTACTTGGTATTGTTTGTGCAAATGAATGATTCCAAGCAAACTGTAGTTCCCAAACTAAGAAAATAAGCTGCACTGATTAATATTTTTATATTATGAACGTATCAAGTAACTATATGTGATATGAACGCTGTTGACAAACCCACAGATAAGTATCGCCCATCTACTGTGATAAATTGTAAAATATACTGCCAAATTTTAGTAAAATACTGTAAATGTTCAGTTCCATAAAGCAGGAACCTTTACAGCATATGTCTGCAGTTTACAGTAGTTTTTATTACCACGAATGTGTCGTACACGTAAAACTCGGTAACACTTTTTACAGGTTCATGATAATTAGGTGATAATTAACATTAACAGTTAACATATTTGACATTTCTTTGGATTTACTGCCAACTTACCTTAATATTTACCCCAAAATGTATCGAAAATGACTTTATTATAAACATTATATAATAATTAGATGCTAAAATAGCATATAACGGTTAAAGTAGGGCCTTTAGGCTCGAAAAGTGGCAGCTTTCAGAACCAAAACTAATAGAAGACACTTAATAAATTTCACCATTGTGCACACAAATGTAGCCTGGAGGTTTTTTTAACAAATAGCAAACAAGTTATTTGCAAAAATTATCATCTATTTATCAAAATATATCAATCAATCATCAATTTGTCTGTTAGATTTTTAAATTTTTATTATTATTATTTTACCGAACACTGAACTTACTGAGCACTGCTATAGTTTGGATATTAGCGGAAATAAGGACAGTGGAAAAGCCAGCTTGTTAGAGGACGAGCAAACCCAGAGCTGTGGAGGTGCTGAGGTCAGCTTCTTTCCCTCCCTCCCTAGTTTATCTCTCTCAGTTCATCCTCTCTTCATGCAACTCCCTCCCTCCATCTCCCTCCGTCTCGCTCAGTAACAGGTGAGATCCCAGAACTAATTACAGGAGGCTTTCCCAGGGTGCAATGGGGGCCGGCTCATTTGCAGGTGGAGGGAAAAGCCTGTCTAATAACATTTTCTACCGCCTGATTAAAAACAGCCCATAAATCACTTGATCACATCTATGCACACGCATGTCGGAAATAAAGCCATCAGCCACGTGACTTTAATACACACTAATGACGTTTCCTCACACACCCGGTCTCGCCGTCATATAACGCCACCGCAAATTAGGCTGTTTATACATTCATAACGTTATAGTATCCTCATATTATTCATTTTATTTAGCGTGATGGAGTAAAAATGATAATGACCTCCATGAGGAATCTGAGCGGTGGAGATGGATGATGTGAAACTCATTAAAGGCGATTTCTCTGCGACACTTAAAACCCCCCTCGCCATTGATTTTTTTTTTTTTTTTTTTTTTTATTGTTTACATCCTGACGGAATGAGGAAATGAACATTAAGCCGTCCCGACATGTGGACGACAGGCGGCCAGTGTGGCATTAATAAATCTGGAAGCTAGCGTAGGGGGTGTTTGGAGGTTAATGTCCACCTCTGCAGCTACTGTATGTCCGTAAATTGTAGAAACTACAATTACCAAAAGCCTGCAACCGCCTATCCCGTTCAGGGTCATGGGGGGGGGGGTCACTGGGTCATGTCAGGGTAAATCCTGGACAGGTCACCAGCTGAGATATTGAAATTCACAGAGATTAACACCTAAGAGCAATTTCGGCATCTGTTAACCTAACCTGCATGTATTTGGAATGTGGGAGGAAACCAGAACACGCGGAGAAAACCCACAATAACACGCCACACAGAAGGGCCCCAAGCTGGATTCAAACCCGTGACCCCTACGCCACTGCACCACCATGCAGCACCCAAACAGTCCAAAAACCAAAATAGTTTATTATATATGACAAAGAAAAACAGCAAAAATCCAGAAGCTGGAACGAATCGATGTTCTGATGATCATTTGAGTTGAACAAGACTCGGACCACTATATGTCCGGGCCGTGTATGGTCGGTCTGCGAATTTGTGGCTAATTTGGCTCACAAATACTCAGTGGTCACATCTGTAGTGTTAAATCCAGTGGTACATGCCCACCAGATGTCCATTCAAGTGGTGACGTACCTGATCGTTGAACGCTGAAATCTACTTCTGAGAACATTTTAAGCGAGAAAGTAAGCTGGTAAAACACCAATGGATTTATTAGCTTTTGTAGTTTCACATGATGCCACCTCGCTTTAAAAGTGAGCCCGCTACAACCTATGAAAGACTGATTGAAATTTGTGCCGTTTAAACGAACTTGCATGACAGCCAGAAAAATCAGGAATCGGCAGGTCAAGTCAATGCTCCCAACCTCAGCATGTCTACGATTAAGGTTACAGCTTCAATTAATCGACAACCATTTTGATCCTTTTCCTAAAATTTTAGCTTCTCAAACTTTTAGATTGTCCAACATTATGATACATTTAAGTTTTGGATGGTTAGAGTGTCAAAACAAGCAAGAAATTATATACTTAACAATTATAATCAATCCATAATGCTCAACTATAATAGGCACAGTCTTGGTCCTCACACTAAGTTGTATCCCCCCTTATGACATGAACCACAGTACATCTGGTATGCACATATGCAGACTGTCTGAAACCCTAAGTGACCCCCATTGAGGCTCATATGGAGCACTGCCATGTCTTCTGGCAACCTCCGACACAATAACCCAGTCAGTCGATTAGCAGTGATACCATCACTGGTCCCGCACAGCAAACAACAGCCACTCTCTTTTTCCTCGGACAACCAACGCAGGGCAAATTCGCGTGACTCTCACTTGTGTCAAACGGGCAAATATGTGTTTGTTTCCACACAAACACTCGACCACATGGCGTCGGGCGGATTCCTGTGGTCAAAGCACACGGATCCCGGAAAGTTTCCAATGGCCACCAGCAGCGGTTTGACATTACGGCATGCCGTTTCTTCAGCTAACGGCAGCGGGTGAAACGGCATCTGAGGCGTCGAAAACGAGGCGGGAGTGAAGCGACTGCTGATTTCTCGGAGGGTTCGTGCAAAGTCGCGGCTCGCAGCGCCCTTGTGGTGCCAATCACACACCGACTGCTTCCATGTTGGGCTCGTCAAAGTAACTGACTCATCGTCGGCACCGCAGAGACGTACAAAAAGACGAGCATTGATGATAGCCTGACGTGTATGTAGACGTTTCCCATGGAGCTCCGCAGTGAGCACTGACCTCGCTGGCCTCATTTTAAATTTTCATTCCTTGCAGGTTTCTGCAGCTTCTCCCAGAAACTACAGGAGTTCTGCAGCTCGGTGAATCCGGGAAGGCGCCGCAGATGGCCGAGCATGTTGAACACTGAGTGGGCCTCCCTCCCCCTGTGCTGCTGATGGACTATCAGGCCTTCTCATGATCACTTACTGAAGTAGGAATCCCGCCAAGAGATTATGATTGGACTATAATCGGCGACTTGCTGGGCGCTCCTGATTCTAATTCAGCGCTTGAACTTTCTCCTCCACTTATCTGATTTTCAATCAGGGACCCGCATCGCAACGATGAATTAAAACTTTTTCCAATTATTTCAAGGGCTGCACTGTCGCCTTACAGCAAGAGGTTTGCATGTTTTTTTTCTAGCGTGGCTTTTCCCCAGGTGCTCCGGTTTCCCCCTAGTCCAAAGACATGCAGGTGACTATAAACTGGCCATCGGTGTGAATGTGAGTGTGAGTGGATGTCAGTCCTGTGATGTATATCAATCCCCACCCCACCCTGAATCCTGTCACCCTGAATGGGAAGAATAAGCAGCAATTTCAAGCCAGGTGCGAGGGGTGGATCCAGGAAAACTTAAATGTTTGTGGTTGATTCCGTCTGTATGCTATTTTGCATATAATTTTGCTGATGCAGGCAGCATCTTCACTCAACGCCCTGTGCCTTGAGCTAGAAAGGGGCAAAACTCAAAATTCAAAGTGTAAGCAAAATCCTGAATTAAATATACGCACACAAACAAACAGCCGCAATCTTCCCCTCGCCTCCCCCATAACTCATTTTCCACTTTAGCAGCTCTTTGCGAGAACGCCGTTTGATTTACACACACACACACACACACGGTGTCAGACTTCACCGGGGGATGACCTATGAGATTCAGATCAGCATATATATATCTACACACCGAGATGCGTCACTAAAATGCAGGCGCTAAAGCTTCACAGTCACGTCGTCTGAATCTATAACGGGGAAAAGACTCCCGTTAAACAACCTTGGAGTGACGCAACGTCTGCTGAAGCCCGGGCCGCGAGTCACGCCGTGTGCCTCACGCTTCATCACGGCCCCCGGAGGGTGTGCTGCCTCGCCGCATGACAAATGATTGTGTCTGGGAGGCGCAGCGCACCCTCGGATACCGCAGCGGCTTTCTGTTTCCTGTTTTCTTGGGTTGTGCAAGTGAACGGTTATGTAAGGGCGAGGCACACACCTACGGTAAAATAAAGGATAAGGGGAGCAGTCGCCCTCTGGGGAGCGGTGTTAATTGGTAAAAAAATACCTGCTACGTGGTTCGGTAACAGTCTTTACAAGTGTCTTGTGTTAAAGAACCTTCTTGTCCTGTTAATGCAAAGCAATGCCCCTCATATTTCATAAATCTAGACCCTCTATCTATCAGTAGGTGACGAAGGGGTGGGTGATGTGACCAAAAATGTCTATCACTGTATTTCCTTTGTTTTGCTGGAGCTGATCCCGGCTGGTAATGGACAAAAGCATTACATCCCGGGCAGGTCGCCAGCCCATCGCAGGGCACGTACAGACAACCATTCACGCCCACATTCACACCTATCGTTCAATTTAGAGTCAACAATTAACCTATATGTCTTTGGACTGTAGGAGGAAACGGGAGCACCCGGAGTAAACCCAAGCTAACGCAGGGAGAACATGCAAACTCTGCACGGAAGGGCCGGATTCGAACCTGCGGTATCTTAAACCACGAGTTTGAAAATATCCACCTCCTCCGTGTGGTCGTTAACGTGGACATCGAGCTGAAAAGTAAAAGGGTCCATGACGAAATGGCCTCTACACAACAGACATCCTGCGTGAGTGTGACGTATCGGATGTTGTTTCTCCAAACCAAACCAAAATATGCGTTTATCACATAACAACAGTGATGACGGTAATGAAAGCGGTGTACCACCCTCCCCTAAGATGACGTACACAGATTTACGCACTCGTTTTACGTTACCAGGCGGAAGGAGCAGGGGCAACGATCAGCATTCATAACGTAGATCTTCATTCTTGGAAAGCGGAGGTTCAAAGTGGAAGAGAAAGAGAAAAGCAAAATTGTTTGCTGCACTCCGAGACAATAGATCAATAAGGCCAGCCTGCAGTGTGGGCTGAAAACTGGTACACTGTAGTGGATCTCTCTGGCGACCAACACCGCACCAACTTCACAGTGGTAACACTAAAATGTCCCTTTTTGTTTTTGTCACATAACCAGAAATACATTGCTTATATATTATGTTTCCAGCAATGCTACGAACTGCTTATGGTAATTTGTTTAGTTTTGGAGCTGCATTATTCTACCCACACACATAATTGTCCAGATGTAGACATTTCTGAAGCACAGCTACACTGGACGCATATTTCGGCGAACTAAAATGTCAACGGTAAATATCAGTTTTTGATGTCAGGCTCTGCGAATCAAAGAAAAAGTTCCTCCGTGTTGATTTACAGGGGTTTGTTTTCCACCGTTGCTCTGAACTTACTGGTACAAACTCATTATAAGTTCTCCACTGAGAGTAAAGTCAATAGGCCTGAAAGAAACAATGCTGAGGGTTGTTGACAGGAATTCTGGGAAATGTAGGTGAAAATGTAGGATGAAAATTCGCAATACAAGCAAAACTGAATTAATTACGTAAGTGCAATGTTTGTTTCGTTCTACAGTCACCTGCCACAATCTGTCTTTAACTTCAACACCTCTGTAGTCTCTTATTTCTTTATCATAAAGTGTTTTGTACCTCTTATCCTTTAATATAATAACAACTTGAAATATAAACGTTATAGTGCGTCCAATGCGGCTTATATCTATATATACGTATATACTTTACGCCAATAGTTACAGCAACTTGGCTAATGTAAATTAGCTTTAGCTGGAGTTTAGCGACAGTAGCTGCTTTTCCATTATAGTCAAAAGCTGAGATGGCAGTTAATGCAACTTTGCAAAGCTAACGCAAATTAGCTTTAGCTGGAGTTTAGCTACAGTAGCTGTTTTTCCCCATGTAGCTATACTGTATTAATATATATGAATGTTCCAATTACTGATAATAGCTAGTAAGTATTTTTTTTTTCCTGCTAGCTTCACTTTGTATAATTAGAGGTCGACCGATATGGGATTTTTATGGCCGATTTATTGGAGAATCAAGATAGCCGATTTTGATTTTTGGGGGGCCAATATGTTTGGGTGATTTTCTGTTTTTTCCTCCATATGATAAAATATAACAGCTTAATATTAACAAATGATATGGGTCTGTCTCTCCAATCTACATTTTGTATCTGCACTGCAGTGCACTTACATATTTTAGATATAAATAATGTATAATCTAAACATTGAATATATGAAACAGGTAATAAAAAAACTAAACTTTGTCAAATAAGCGTCTGGATAAAAAAATAAAGTTTTAGTGCACTTAGCAGCGTTTATGCATCTGCTTGATAATCAACTTAATATGCTCAGGTATGCCGATTATGAAAAAATGTCAAATAATCGGCCCGATTTATCGGCCGACCAATTAATCGGTCGACCTCTGCTAGCGTTCTTTCTTTAGCTTAGCTGTGCACTTGGCTGTTAACCTTTGTAGAGCAGTACATACAGCCCAGAGAGAAAAATCGGGACCCTCCATCCTTTAATATAATAGCAACTTGTTGAAATTAACCTGTTGAAAAATGTAAACGTTGGACGGAAGTTAGAGTCCCGGGTCGATGTGTTAATGTGTTTGACACAACACGACTGCTGCAATTTTGGACGAAAAATACAGACTTTTTGTGCAAAGGTCTTGAGAGTCTACAGTCATGCTAGCAGCTCTGTGAGTTTGGCCTTTGAGCTAAATGCTAATGTTAGCATGTGTCGGCAGTTCGACACAAACCGTAAAAGGAGATTAGTCAAGTATTTAATCCTCCTCAACATGGGAGTGGGCAAATATACTGCTTTATGCCATCCATCCATTGCCTACGCGCAATTTAGAGTCATCAATTAACCTGCAAGTCTTTGGACTGTGGGAGGAAACCGGAGCACCTGGAGAAAACTCACGCTAACACGGGGAGAACATGCAAACTCCTGCTTTATGCCAATGTATGTATATATCTCTTAGTGAAATCAACTATGGAATTATTGAATTCGATATTTGAGACTTTTCATTCACATATCATGAGGTCTGAAGTCAAGGGACCCCTCTGAAAATGGCCATGCCAATCTATCCTCGCCAAAACTTCATGACAAGCTAGTACGACATGGTACCAATAGATCCCATATGTTTTCTACTTTCATACAGCAGCTTTAAAACTGAGCCTGCTGCAACCCAAAAACTGCAAGTTGCGTTAACGAAATTAGTTAAAACAAATCTGACAGCCCTATATGCAGCCCTATATGCTTTGCTATGCTATAAACGAAAACGCAATACCACCTTGTTGTGTTTTCATTAAAGATCTTTAAAATGGTTTCTAAAGACCCTGAAACACGTCAGGCATTAAAAAAAATACTTCAACCGTCTCAATTGAATATTTAAAAGAGACATTGTGCGAATTGTTGAACTCGTGCCACATGCAAATATTCTACGCCGGTGTTCTTTTTTTTTTTATTAAGTAGACTTTGTGAAAAAAATATGAATCAGTGCTGTATGTTTTGTGTCCAGTGAGTTGAGTGATTAGTCATTGTGCTAATCCTCGCTCTGAGGCGCTACTACTGTGAGAGTCGGTTGCTGTGTCTAATCTCAGGCATTGCGAGGATAATGATAAGAGTGAATCGGGTCTCCGGGGTGGGGTGGTGGGGGGGGGGCACCGCTCTCCACGTTTGTCACTACGAATTTCACGCCGCCGTCAAATGACTTGCAGGTTTTTATGAGGATGTTGCGACGTGCTTGAAATTTGCAGGCCAATAAATCAGGGCAAGGAGATGAAATTAAAATAGTTCAATCACCCTCATTTAAAAGCTTTCTAATTGAAAATATCGCATCAGTCGTATTAGTATTTTAGGGATGCAAACCATACCAGGATGACGGACAAAGGAGACAATGAGTTGGGGTAATTGAAGCAGGGAGAGCATGGATGAAGCATTGCAAGGAGTCTCAAGGAGCGAGGTGCAAAGATGGGGAACAGGTTATTTGGGGACTCCTGGGGAAGTGGCGGGGGACCTCAGTGAACTCCTCGTTTCTGTGGGGCTTTATGTACCGTGACGGTTCCAAATGAAACTCCCCGATCATGTGGGAGCGCTCTATTAATTTGTGGCTCGGGCCGCCTCCGTGGGGAGCTGCCGCCGCCAGCGCCGCATCCCCCCTTCGCAGCTTCCAGCAAAGCTTCATGTTGCTTATTGACTGACGAGCTGCACTGCAATGTTTCTCCACGTCGGCGGCGGACGTGGCTTTTTTTTTTTTTCCCGCCTCAAGCGCCAAGGCCATCTATCATTTCTCTGGTCGCCTACTCCACGCTCGGCAGGATGGATGAAAAGCGGCGTGAAATAAAAGTAATCTTGGTTCTTGGGGTGATGTACTGGAATACACTGTGTTCCTACGACAGAGCGTGCTCAGACAAATCTCATCTGGTTCTGTTACAAAGAGGTATAACCACCAATAACAGGAATTTCAAGCTAACAATAGACTGGTGGTAATGTTGTATCACTTCAAAATCTTCCATATTGTGAATTAGTTTAACACTAAATATGCCAAATAATCTACAACAGGGCTGGGCGATAAATCAATACGTCAATTTAACATCTTTAAATTGAATCGTATCGTGATGAAATCAAACATCGAGATATTGTACGCAATTACGTCGCTAAGAAGCGCATAGTAACTCAAATTTCTCAGATAATCTGATCAAACTCATTTTGTCTTAATCTGATTAGACTGTTGTGCGCATGCATGTAAATATCAGTGGAAATATTTATATTTTTCTTTGAAACTACTGTACCGTGTCCATTTTTGCACTAAATCGCTTAACCCATTGGTGCTTACTTCCTTTGGTGGAAACGTTCTCTACCAGTTTTTGTTATCATATCTATCTATATTTAGTATTTGGGCACAGTAATATGATAGGAAAATGTCAATAAGAGTATTAGCAATACATATATATAATATATAATATGATACAGTAAACATTTAAGCCAAATTTTTCAAAAATTTGAAAAAAAACAAAGATTTTGACTTAGTATATAAGGGTGATTTTTCATGTCATCTGAAAATATCAGTATGTATGTATGTATGTATGATTCTGAGACTTTTGACCAATCAGAACATGGCATTTTTCCTTAAATATAGTCTTTAGGCAAAAATGGGGTAATTTCAAAAAGGTTATTTCTTAGAGTCTGTTTTTCAAGTTAGGAGAAAACATGCTATATGGTGATATATAGCGTTACCGAGATATGAAATTGCCCGTATTGGGATATATTTTGGCCTTATCGACTACCCCTGCTATATCTGTACTTGACTAGCGTATATTACATCACATATTAGTCTTTGCTTTCTTAGATGCTGAGATTATGTTTTGGTCTCTTTGGTGCTCATTACAATCAGGCTCTATCAACAAGAACCTGCTGGCTATAAAGACATGAGTGAACCACGCAGGAGATCACACGGCTCTCTCAAGACTCAAGCCCTGAGGCATATACATTCACATGAAAGGACGGCCAATTCTGGCGCTCTTCCCGCAAGTCGTCCTCGTGCACTTCTTCCAGCGTCGCTCTTTGCCTTGTTCTACCTTTAAATGCATGCATGTGGTCCAATTAGCAACAAACAGCAGTTATACGTGGGTTTGAATCATGCAGGAAGTGCGTATGATCGGTATTTCTGCGCGCAAACGGGAACAGGAAAACAAGTAGGTAGGACAGTGATCCAAAAATATCCGCAGCCAGGTCCCTCATGTGGGACAATCTGATTTCAAAGGCAAAAAAAGGACTGGGATACGTACGAATGCTTATTTCACCTGCATGTCAGTAAAAATCTAAGTAAAGATGAGAAAGGGTCTTTCTTTAATTATTGAGAAATCCTTTGTGTATTCCTATGGAGGCACACATCCTTGGTGGGTGGGAACACAACAATCCCAGAGTGCCTGAATTGGGAGTAAGCCAGCTAGGAATGATGGGAAGTTTTGCAGATATAGAAAGTAATTAAAAACACGCCTACAGTTTGTCTGCTGCGTCTTATGAGTGCTTGCAAGATGATCATTATTACTTGAGAGATAATAACACGCTTGACAGAACAACCCTGAAACAGCTTCACTTGACCGATGTGGTGCAGGAGACAGTCTAGTAATCCATAGGTGTTAATAACTATATCGAGCAGCAGAACAACAAACATCATTAGCTTCCTAAGCAAACAACATTAAGCATGGGTGCTGCTTGAAAAGCTTCCCACGTAGGGGAGAACAGGATGTCTTCGCCCTACAGATGCTGGTGATGAGACTAGCGTGGGAGGACCGCCGAACGCAGCGAGCACATGAAAAGAGGAAGGAAATGAAAGGGGGAAAAAGAAGTAGAGGAGAGGAGTCAAATGAGAAGAGATGGAAACAAAAATAAGCTGGCCCACATCGCATTAGGAGATTCCTTTTGAAGATTGCCTGGCATGGAGAGGCAATCAGGAGAGCAGAGACTGTTTGGCCTCACTGCGAGCTATTCTGCAGCACCGTGACCACATCTCAAGTGTTCCCCCACCCTCCGTCTTTCTCTCTCATCTATCACTCTCTCTCATCTATTCCTCATCAAGCACCGCCTCCCATAAACAAGGATATTGGCCACCGGGCAAGAAATCTGAGAAGACGGATCCTTTTGCAAGATGGTCTCTGCGTCGTTTCCAAGCAGAGCCGATCCCTGCAAGATCGCCCCGCGACATGAAGTCGTCTGAATGCTGGGAAGTACCAGCGGGAGGGGGGGTTAAGCAAGGGTATGGCCCTTGACAGTGCAGACTGTGTCCCCGCAACTGTTTAGGAAGCCATTGTGAGGTGTGATTGGCAGCTGGGCTGATCTCCTCAGGCGGGTCAGAAACGGGACCACACAGCTATTCACTTGAGAGTCCATCAATCACAATTTGGCTTAATTAACCAGCAGGAATGACAAGCCAAGGGCTCGCCGTCTGAATGGATGGATGGATGAATGGATACAAGAAAATATAATGCAACACAATACAGCGCAAGATAATTTAATAGTGTAAAGCCCAAAGGAAAACTCAGACTGCAAGGCCAGCAGAGAAAAGAATACAAAGCAGTTGATGCCAACCAACAGAGAAACTGGTTTCCAACTACTACAGTATCG
This sequence comes from Pterois miles, assembly GCA_947000775.1. Taxonomy (NCBI): domain Eukaryota; kingdom Metazoa; phylum Chordata; class Actinopteri; order Perciformes; family Scorpaenidae; genus Pterois; species Pterois miles. The sequence continues at coordinate 4,109,055 of CAMQGK010000500.1, read as the reverse complement.
TTTTCAGCTTCTTTTTCCTGATCACTTGATTTTAGAGCTGATTTTATCTGCTGCTGATGTTATTACCAAAGCTTTAACCAAGTTTGTCCTGGGGGCCTTGGGGCATAATACGCTGACCATGTAATCACAATGTCTAAGGCAGACTGCCTTTGTCGTCCATCCTCTTTTAACTCATAAATCAACTATTTTGATAATCAATCAATCTGTATTTTTTTGAGCAAAAAAGATCAAAATTCTCAGATTACAGCTTCTTAAATGTGAATATTTTCTGGTTTCTTTACACCCCAATGACAGTAAACTGGATATCTTTGAGTTGTGGATGAAACAAGACATTTGAGGACGTCATCTTGAGCTTTGGGATATGCTCAGTCAATTATATTACAATTAATATTCACCATTTTCTGAAATTTTATTGGCCAAACATCCATCCATCCACAGGCAATTTAGGGTCAACGATTGGACTGTGGGGGGAAACCGGAACACCCGGAGAAAACCCACGCTACATGTGAACTCCGCACAGAAGGACCCCAATTCAGGTTTGAACCTGCGACCCTCTTGCTGTTAGAGCCACCCTATTGGCCGGATAACTAATTGATAAATGGAGAATATAATTGACAGATTAATCAACAGTGAAAATAATTGTTAGTTGCAGCCCTGCAGCTACGTCAAGTCAAAAAGTCTTGAAAATATGAACTTCGCATCTCAACTTTTAGGCCAAAATGGACGAGACACCGTTGATTTGAACTACAACTCGACAATGACAATTGGACGTCTATTCAGGGAGGTTGTGCAATACAACCAAAAAGCTCCAGAACAGATACTAAGTGGACCTTGTGGCACGATTGTTTCAGCTGTTTAAAAGCCAAATTTTGAACTGCAACTGCACAGAAACATGACGAAAAAATAGCCCATATGGTCACCATCAATACAGGCAATGCCAGAACTCGTCGCCTATTTTTTTTCCCTTATCTTACTTTTATTATTATTCTTATTACACCTGTTTTGGGGATACAAGAGGTGAGATGTTTGATGTGTGCTGCTCATGTATATGTAATATCAACATTAGTACTACTAACGGAGAAGTATTCCTTAATAATGCTTAGAACAGAGGCATTGAAACAAGTATGTGCATCTCCAGGTTGTATGTTTTTTGTATTAAATGTGACTAAAAAATTGTGCAAAAAAAGAAAAAAATAGCCCAATATTTTGATTCACAACAGTTACTACAGTATATGCAAAAATAATAATTGACCAAGATTTTCAAAGCCAGTTTTGGTACTTGATACAAGGATTGACGATTAATACCCAGCCTTACAACCTTTAAATATCCATGGTTTTCCCGTTCACACACACATTTAAGATTGCTGAATAAAAGCCACTGCCTTGCTTGTCTCATCACATTGATAGGTGTGTCCAAAAGCCTGCACAACTCTCTCATTAGTGTCAGCGAGCCAGCATAGCTACTATTAGTATTTTCTCAATCACTGTGATGGACCATGTGGATGCTCGGCAACCTGTGTGGGCTACCGCTGACTAATGCTCAATCGACGCAAAGGCTCGCATCCAACAGGAGGAAGCCGGAAAATATTGTTCTTTGGCCGTCAATAGATGGCTCCCCTTCATTAGCTGTATCTCAGCATTAGCGCATTCACCTGCCTGTTAATCTGTCATCCAGCCACCACTTCCTGTCACCCATCTATGTCCATCTTACTGCCTTCTGAGTCCAAATCCCATCTGTCAGTGTTCTCCACCATACCTCACCGGCTCGCTTCCCTGAAAAAGTCATTTTAATGATGGCTCGTAAAGAGTTTTTATTATTTGTGTGTGTGCATCTGCTGTGCAGCCTCTTACAGTAACAATGTGTGCACCAATTCACTGCCCATCCCAATTTATCCGTCCAATTTCTCAGCAAACTCTCCGTAACTTCCAGGAAACTTTTCATTCGGAACACTGGGATCGCCATCCATCCATCCATCCATCCATCCATCCATCCAGTATCTGTAACCGCTTCGCCGATCCCAGATCCCAGGTCTTCAGACTACATAGAGACAACCATTTATGCTCACATTCACACCTACAAGCAATTAACAGTCAACATTTAACCTAACCTGCATGTCTTTGGACTGCTGGGGGAAACCGGAGCTCCCGGAGGAACCACCATTAACACAGGGAAAACATGCAAACTCCAAAACTGTAATTATTCTGTCACTGCATATAAAACAACATCTAGAAAACAAAAAAAAGCCCCTTTAACTTGCAAGGAGTATCGCCAATTAATGCAGGCACTGTCTTCCATCAGCTGCATTTACATAATGGTGTATAAGCGTATTGATACAATAAATGGGACGTAGAAACTAATTTACATGCTGATATTCAAGCACATGCACCTGTAATCACTTATAATCCCCATAGCCAAGTTTGAGCCCATTTACTACATATAGCATACCACTTTTACTGTTTTAAAGTACATACTCCAGTGTTGCAGACGTGGTATAGTAGGTATAGGAAAAAACTCTCCAACTCTTCAGTAGTACTGCACTGTCTACAAGTGTTGTAATAAATGGACTAACACACAGTAAAGTTTGCAAATTTACAGGCATCACAGCTAATCTGGCAACACAAACATCAAAATCTACTTTTGAAATGACTGCAAATAACTAGAAATACTTGTTGTACGCCTCTCCCAGCCCGTCAAGTTGCAGTTTACATGTATCTGTACAAAGTGTCATCACTTCATCCATCCATCTGTAATAGCTTATCCCATTCGGGGTCGGGGGGAGGCTGGAGCCGATCCCAGAAGGCGGGGTTCACCCTGGACAGGTCGCCAGTCCATCACAGGGCACATAGAGCCAGACGTGCTCACATTCACACCTACAGGCCATTTAGAGTCATCAATTAACCTGCATGTCTTTGGACCGTGGGAGGAAGCCGGAGCACCCGGAGAAAACCCACGCCAACACAGAGAGAATATGCAAACTCCGAACTGAAGAGCCCCAAGTCGGATTCGAACCTCTTGCTGTGAGGTGACGGTGAATTCTTGAGTTATGGCCTAAAACATGTTTTGTGAGGTCACAGTGACCTTTGACCTGCGAAATCGAATCAGTTCATCTTTGAGTCCAAGTTTGTGCCAAATTTGAAGAAAATCCCTCCAGGTGTTTCTTAGATATCACGTTCACCGGAATGGACCGGATGGACGAACAACCCGAAAACATAATTCCTCTGTGGACGTCGCCGAGGTACAAAAATCACATTATGAACTCTAAAAGGCTGGAAATCTTGATTTTTAAGGCTTAAAAATAAACTCCATGAAACCTACAGTATGAGCGACGTCACATCAACAGCACTCCTTAGGCTGCAACTAACAATTCTTTTCATTGTTGGTCAATTGATTGATTAGTTGTTTGGTTTATAAAATGTCAGAAAATGGTGAAACATGTGGATCAGTGCTTCCAAAAGCCCAAGATGACGTCCTCAAATCTTGTTTAGTCCACAACAAACTGACTGATTATCAAAACAGTACTAAATTTAATAGATGACAACTAATCGGTTAATCGTTGCAGCTCTACGTACAAGGGCTCTACAGTGAACAATAAAGAGTTTATTGAGTTTAATCAGTAGTGTTGATTGGCAGAAAATGAATCTGTAAATTTTATTGCTCGCAACATTACTCCAAAACTTCTGGTTCCAGCCTCTCATTTGTGCAATTTTCTGTTTTTCTTTGTCTTATGTGAATTTCCCCACTGTGGGACCAATAAAGGAATATCTTATCTTATCTTATCTTATCTTATAAATGGTATATTTTTTGGGTTTTGGAGGGTTGGTCAAACAAAAATAATGCAATTGGAAGAAGGACTTTGAGAAATTATATAAGCGCTTTTAACTGTTTTATGATATCCGAGACCAAATAATTCTGGGTCTCCTCTGGGTGTCAAAGCCCAAATTAACGTCTTCAAATGTCTTGTTTTGTCCAAAGATATTCAGTTTACTGTCATTGAGGAGGAAAGAAACCAGAAAATATTCACATATAAGAAACTGCAATTGACAGTCTGCTATTGTACCATCCATCGTTCCATCTATCTTCAACCAGTTATCCAGTTAAAGGGGGGGGCTGGAGCCCCTGGCATTGGGCGAAGGTGGGGTTCACCCTGGACAGGTCGCCAGACTACCACAGGGCTGACACTTACTAACCACTCCGCTCACTTTCACACCTATGGGCAATTTGGGCTGCAGGTGGAAAACTGGAGCACCCGGAGAAAACCCACGTTAGCATGGGGAAAACATGCAAAGTCCAAAGAGACCACGCAACCCCTTCCGTCCATCCATCCATCAGTCAGCTGGTGTTGCCCACTGATTCTGCTGTCGCCCTGGCATCCTTGCCTCCTATTAGCCTCCTACTTAGACTGGTGTTTAGACTGGCGTTTAGACTGGCGGGACGCACATGGGCAGCAGATCTAACGGGTCTCCGGCTTTGGCTAGCGCCAAACTGATACCGAACAGTAGACGAACCCACCGGAGCACAAAGCAACACGCAGCAACTGCCTCCTCCAATCACGTCAGTCCGGCCTAATTCGATTCCACCTCGACAGGATTCAATTACACTTTATTAATTTTGGCACAGTGCGACGCCATACAGTTTGATTCAATCTCTCGCAATGCAATTTAACTCGATGCAATCAGATTTTGAATTGAATGACTTTTTTAAAAATATAATCTCTTCCTCCCTCTGTATAAATCCTCTCGCTGCTCGCCCTATCCTTCCCAGTTTTCCCTTTCTGGGATTCGGAGTGTAGAATATAATGAGCGACGGCAAACTCTTCCTACAGGCCGACTGCTTAGTGTATCTACATTTTCTTGGCTTCTGGTTGGGAGAGACTCCCCGAGGAGAACATTAGTCACTTCCACCATAATAATGGGTAATTTGAGTGAAAATAGACGGAGGTTGGCAGAGGGCAGCTGCTGTTTTTTCCTCCATCCATCGAAAATAATGGCAAATGTTCACTGACTAGAGCTTTTGTTGAGAATGTCATCTCTCTTCTCAGTGCCTCTGCCATTGCCAAAGTTGCTTAAAAGCCTGAAATGTGTCATTAAAAGACAATACATCTTCAAATAAGTGTGAATATATGTGCAGCGCAGTCCTCTTAATCCCTGATACTAATCCTGTTAACTGCGCTGTGAGCTGATGCTGCACAGCTTGTGTACACGGCCTTGCTAGCTACCCTCGAGCAAGGCAGCTCATGCCTTTTGAGGTACACTAGCGAGGCTGACCTCTAAGCGTCCAAATGAAGTAGTTAGGCCCACATACCAATTATAATTGAGACAATTAGCCTCTGGGCACAAGCAGGTAAAAGAGTAGTTGTTGTAGTTGTTTTGAGTCCCTTTGTAGTTGTTTAAAGTGTATTTCTGTCTTTTAATCTCTTTTATTTTTTATTATTTCTAGTCATTATGAGTCTCTTTGTAGTTGTTTAAACTGTATTTCTGGTTGTTTTGAGTCTCTTTGTAGTTGTTTTGAGTCTCTCTGTGGTCGTTTTGAGTCTTTTTATGGTTGTTTTGAGTCTTGTTGTGGTCGTCTGGAGTCTCTTTGTAATTGTTTTGAGTCTCTCTGTGGTTGTTTTGAGTCTCTGTTGGTGTTGTGAGTCTCTGTGGTCATTTTGAGTCTTGTTGTGGTCGTCTGGAGTCTCTTTGTAGTTGTTTTGGTTCTCTCTGTGGTCGTTTTGAGTCTGTCTGTAGTTATTTTAAGTTTCTTTGTGGTCATTTTGAGTCTTTTTATGGTTGTTTTGAGTTTTGTTGTGGTCGTTTTGAGTCTTGTTGTGGTCGTTTTGAGTGTCTCTGTGGTTGTTTTGTGTCTCTTTGCAGTCGTTTTGTGTTTCTTTGTGGTTGTTTCCAGTCTGTGTGGTAGTTTTATGTGTCTTTGTGGTCGTCTGGAGTCTCTTTGTGGTCAATCTTTGTCTCTTTGTGGTCGTTTTGAGTCGCTGTGGCCGTTTTGTGTTTCTTTGTGGTCATTCAGTGTCTCTTCGTGGTCCTTTCCAGTCTCTTTGTGGTCATTCTCTCTTTCTTTCCATCTCTTTTTCATTCTCTGTCTCTTCGTGGTCCTTTCCAGTCTCTTTGTGGTCATTTTCAGTCTCTTTGCGGTCCTATCAGCCTCTCTGTTGTCTTTTCATGTCTGTTTGTGGTTATTTCCAGTCTCTTTGTAGTCATTTTGCATCTCTCTGTGATCATATTGACTCTCTTTGTAGTCCTTTAGCGTCTCTTTGTGGTAATTTTGCTTTTCTTTGTAGTCGTTTGATTGATTTTCCAACAAAAAATGTTAAGTCACTTCAAACACATCTGGTCCAATAATAATTCAGTGATCCATCTATGGTTCTGCATACATGATTAGCTTATTTAAGAGGAATATACATAAATTTCCGGGAACTGCTGAAACCAGGCATTTGGGCACAGTTTTAGTCACAGAGCCTACTCTTTGATAATTAAAAACTTCTTCACTCTTTGGAAATTGATAGGAGGAGTTCAAATATGGCAATGTCGTAGCTCAGAACGACTGCGCCGCTCACTTCCTGACAGCAACCCTTCAGTCCAGTAGCTTTGGCCGTCGGTTTCTCATATATCCTGAGCTGAGAATACAAGGCTCTCCTCCTGTCTTATAGTCCACTTTCAATGCTAAGGTCTGAACTCCGTGGATGGAGCACTAAAGGGCACACATGAGAAATCAAAAGCTTGCAGGCAAATAAATAGCATATCCATAACACTGAGATTGCCCTTTGTACAATCCGGAGGCCTGCTGACTCCGGTCGTTCCTTAAATTGATTTCTCATACGCGGCTGCCTCGAGGGGGCGATTCCATTTTCATATATACACTGGCTCTCGACGTGTAGGCTCTCCGTCCTAGTCTATTAATCAAATAATGCAATCAATTTCACCTTGCAGGACCGAGACACGGGCCATTTCTTTTGTGAACAGCTTTGCATGTCTTTAATAGGAGTTTGTGACTGGTGTTGCATGGTGTTGAGAACTGTCAGGTTATCAGTGTGGCAAGAGATATGTCTGAAAAAGCAGCAACTTTTTTAAGGGTGCAGATTTTGCAGAACTTCTTTCCCTTATAAATATTCACGCGGTGATTCAGGACAGGGTGCATGTTTGGGTAAGTGTGTGCAATGCGAGTATGTACTTAAACCGGCAGTACGGGATGTAAGAAAACCTCAAACGCATGCTTAAGCCCAGGCTCAGGGTGCAATGAGAGACACTCGAGCACGGGAGCATAAATCTTTTAAACCCCGAGCCACTGACATTCCCCACCCAGAGATGCAGCGAAATATCTTAATTACGCCACTTAACATCCCATCGGCGAGTCCCGGGCGAGCCCGAGCAAACATGTAATTCATTGTACGGAGCGTCAGTAAAAAGCCAAATACATAAACCTTCTAGGGATGCGTACTAAGCGTCGCCTCGTCGCCGTGAATCGGTGAAAGCCAGTTTCTGGTTCCGAGTCCTCTCGCTGATGGTTTAGCGTCGGCTCCGAGGCCCGACACCGATAGGAGACGCTGGGAAGTGAACATCCTCCCCTTCATCTCAGAGCTCCCCTTCACGTTACAGCAGCTTTCTCCATCTAACAGGTCAATTTGGGTGGACTTTGCTATCATGAAAAGCATGATAAGAATGTAAATCGGTCTGTAGGGTGATGCAACGCTGCCGCAACAAAGCAACGAACATCCCTGTTAAAGCTCACGAACAGACTCTTTGTTTTACCTCAGTGGGATTAAATGTAATAATAAATGAATAAATCTCTATCATAACGGCAGTTTCTAGCGGGCTTATTGATTGAAACGGTGAAGTTTAAACCTTTTAAAACATTGAGGATAAACAACTCAACGGCCTAGGGCATCTTATTCTATGCGCTTTAAATCTCGATAATGATGGCCCGCTGCTGTTTTCATGCCACAAACCGCCAAAGCGGACGAACATTAAACCGCTTGGACTCTCATTTAATGCAGTTTGGTCCCAGGAATCTGTCAATGAAAGGTACTGCTTTATAGTTTAACTCAGTGGTTCTCAAAGTGGCGTCCGGGGCACTCTGTCAAAGGGTCTGCGAAATAATTTGCTATAAATTACAGCTATACCTAGAGAGACATAGCCGGCATAAATCAAGTACGGCTCCACAACTACCGGGTCTATATGCATGATCTTAGTCTCTATGGATAGGTAAGACCTCGGAGGACTCATCCACAGCATCAGTCACATTGAGACTGTCACTACGCCTCAGTAAACTGTGATGAACCAAAGGAAACCTACATATTTATCCACACCTAAAATGTTTTCTAGATTAGACAGCGGATAATTCTGTTATTGCAATGACACCATGCGCAGAGATGAACTAAACTCATTCAGCGACTCCTCGACTACATGTAGATTCTCCAGAGGTTTTAGTCAGGATAGGGCCAGGCGGACTCTCCATTTGGCCACTTGGACACCCAAAAGTGTGCCAAATGGGTTTTCTACCTCTTGAAAGGGAATCTGGTCATAAAACACTACTGACATCCACTACAGGAGGCCTTTGGCCAGGACTTTTACCCAGTTTATCATCACATTCTACCATTGTGCACAGTATAAAATCATTAAAAATTGCATAATTTTGACTCCAAATGGAGCTATTTTATTATAATAATGCCCCATTACTGCCACCCACCTTAGCCAATAGTATCTCTGATATGATTGTGACACTGGTAATGCTAAATATCTGGATTTATTAGGACTATACCCGCTACTGTTCATTTTCTGAAAGTTTTACAATCAATAACAATGCTGTCAAGTTTGAATCCAATTTCAATAAAATCACCTGCTGTTTAAAAGGTATAAGGCTTTTAATAAACTAAATTCCCCTCCTGTGAGATTAATAAAGGATTATCTCATTTTATCTGATCTTAACATGATTCAATTGATTGTGTTTCTGTTTATCACTACACATTATGACTATTATACAAATAGCTCCGATGGCATCTGAGGGCACAAACGGTAGGAAGTATATCAGTGTTGTGCGTAACGTAGGAGAGATTTTCGATTTAAAAAGCTGCATCTTCATGAACAGTCACGATATTCGAGTGCATGACACCGGAGGAAAACAACCAATCGCGTGCCAGCTCCGATCAAACGGTCAAACCAGGCAACGCTGCTCAAATATGAATCACTATTCTGCTGCTGTTTCTCACGTCAGAGGAAGTTTGTGACCCGGCGGCCATGTAGAGATCTGCACAGCCAATAGGAACGCTGTCTCTCTCTGAAATGGCCCGTGATTGGACAAAGCCTCCCATCAAAACAGCGAAGAGGAGTCGAGTTTTCTGCAATCGAATGACAACATGCTGAGAGGTTATTATGGAGATGTAGCTGCCAGAAATATACCACCTTGGTAAATGTTCTGCCCTGTGAGGGGTCTAAGGGGGCATGTTATGCTACGACGCCTCTCATTTTGAAATATTCACAATCAAGTATCGCAATATATTGAATCGTGATGTCCCTGTAACGTATCGTATCGCCGGATTCTCACCGACCCTAAAGGGGACCTGCTGTTAAAATTCATTCACACAGCCGCTCAATCGGTGTTTATTTGTAGCATAAATGAGCTGTTGAAACCCCCCCATCCCTGACCCCCCTTAGACACCCTGGACCATGAAGGACTTGAGACGCAACATGCTCTGACGACTTATGGCGCCACTCTTGGCACCACTTTGCAGCGCTCTACCCCCACCTGCCGTTGCGCGCCCGGAACCCAGTGTGTCCACACTGTAAAAAATGCCCCCCCACCCTTTTGGTGTTTTATTTTTGTAGTGGACGGGTAGCTTTAGCCGCGTGGATGCAAATGAACTTGAACAGAAACCTTCAACATCATGGTCTCATCCTAAAAGATCGTCTTTTTCTCTCCAAGAAATCCACCGCTGCTAAATCTGAAGATACAGGAGTATTTTTTTTTTTCGCAGTGCACGCCTGCGGTGGCACGGTGACGCGCCTCACTAACCAGGACGCACTCAAAACCACACACACCAAAAAAAAAAAAAAAAAAGGTTGGAATCAGTGCTTTTTAGCACCCGCATCTTTATTTCCCTTACGCGTGCACCCACACACACACAGGCGCGCGCACAGGCGATCATCACCCCCAGCCGGACCAGGCGCGTCACGCACATGAAACCAATTAACCGCAACTGGGAGGGATATTTCCAAACTTTCAGTTCAGTTCGGACCCGGGTGACCGCAGCGCTATGGCGCACGGCGGTGCGCACGACACGCAGACAACTAGAAAATACAGTACACAGCGAGACAGAGTGGACTTGGAGAGTGGGAGAAAAGGCGGTGGTCCGAATAGATATCACAAGATCTCCACAATAAGACACCAAAACACCCTAAAGGCTGCTCCTAAACATTGAAAACGACATGCCAAATGATGGGCAGCAGGTTTAGTCCACAGTGGGAGCCCACCGTGAAAAAACACCCCATCATAATCCCCCTTTTCAGTAAAAAAAGCATTCTGGCCCCTGCAAGACGTGCTTCAACTACAAAACAACGTCCAGTTAAACAATCCACCCCTCTCTCTCTCTCGCTCTCTCTCTCTCTCTCCATCTCGTACTCTACCTCTCTCTGCCTGCTGCAGATCATCCATGGCAACTTGTCCACAAAGTCGCCAAGCTCGAGGCTCTGCACGCACTCCACGCACGCGTCCCCTTACCTTGGCTGCCGCAGACGAGCACCCCGAGGACGTGGACGAGTTGGAGCATCATTTTTACGGGCTGGTTTCGCGGGACGACTGCTGTTAAAAAAAAAAACCCGACGCTCGCTCCGTTCATCCGCCGTTTCGGGCTCCGCCGGCGACTGATCTGCCTCGGCTCCTTCCCTTCGCTTCCTTCCTATACGCGCGCTCCCGCCTCCGCTGCGCGTCCGCGGCGCTTCTTGCTCTTGCGCCGAGGCCGCCCCCCCCCCCCCCCCCCCCGCTGGCATCACTTCTTCTCTCCGTTTCACTGCTGGAAGCTGTGGGTGAGAAACAGACGGCAAAAATCAAGACGTGATGGTGCTCTCTGGGGCTTTATTAGATTATGCAAAAACATGTCAAGTTTGCAAGAAAACACCTCTTGCTTATTAGCAGGGGTGCAGCTAGGAATTCTGGCAGCCATCTTCAATATTCATGGGCACCCCGGAATCCACCACCTGTGGTCCCGTAGTCATTCGTAAGACGCCAAAAACTGAGGCTTTGTCAAAGCGTTTAATACCGCCGCCTTTAGTGCCGGTATGAAACGCACATAAACGCAACACTAAAACGTTAATTTGTTCTAAAGTTGCTAAATTTCTTTAACGTACTAAGGCAATTTGCGATTTTTAGGTCATAGCGGGCTCCATTTTACAGCTAGAGTTGATTTTTTTTGGGTGGGGGGCGGCTTTATTAGATTATTCAATAAGTTGAAAAGAATCTCTAAAAATCGTGTTGTCTATTAGCAGGGGTGTAGCTAGGAATTCTGGCAGCCATCTTTAATATTCATGGGCACCCCGGAATCCACCACCTGTGGTCCCGTTGTCATTCCCAAGTTGCCAAATATTGAAGCTTTGTCCCAGCGTTCGGTCCCCAAGGCACCCTTTAATGCACCGGGGGTTCCTTTAACAATAATATTGGGCTGTCAAAGTTAGTAATAACACGTTAACACAAATTGGTTTTAACGCCACTAAATTAAGGCGGCTACACGGTGGTGTAGTGGTTAGCACTCTTGCCTCACAGCAAGAGGGTCGCAGGTTCGATTCCAGCTTGGGACTGTGTGGAATTTGCATGTTCTCCCTGTGTAAGCGTGGGTTTTCTCCGGGTACTCCGGCTTCCTCCCACAGTAGGTTAATTGATGACTCTAAATTGCCCGTAGGTGTGGATGTGAGTGTGAATGGTTGTCTGTCTATATGTTGTCTGTCTCTATGTGCCCTGTGATGGACTGGCCTTCGCCCAATGCCAGCTGGGATCGGCTCCAGCCCTCCAGCGACCCCTAACGGGAAAAGCGGTTGACGATGGATGGATGGATCATTTAAAGGCAGTTTGCGATTTTTAGGTCCGAACGGGCTTCATTTTACAGCTAGGGTTGATGTTTTTCAGGGCGTTAGAGTAATCAAAAACATGCAACGACAAGAAAATATCTCTAAAACTGTTGCCTATGAGCAGGGGTGTAGCTAGGAATTCCGGCGGCCATCTTTAATATTTGTGGACCCCCTGATAGTCCCATTCTCATTCCCAGGGCACCAAACACTGAGGTTTTGTCACCCTTTTGGCACCCTTTAATGCCGGTATGAAACACACATAAACCACCAAAACGCATTAGCGCAAATTCGTTTTAATGCCACTACTTTCTCTAACAAATTAATGCGCTCCCAAGTATTAGATACTTTTAACAGATAAAGAATGTGCAATTAATTGTGATTAAATATTTTAACCATCTGACAGCCCTTCTATAATGTTAACCCTTCTGCGGCAACAGTTCACGCTCAGAGAGGAGTGTGGTGACACTGACGTCTAAATGCTAATATAGCCAGTAAGAATAGCCAGCTAACCAAACGCCAAACCTTGCTTATCTTGTCCATACTGTCTTCTGTCTGCAAAACCATGACTAACAGCCGAACTGGTATAGCCGGGCCCACTGGGTCATGCTCTCTCCTCTGCTACCAGTGCTTCCAGACTTACTGGTCTGCAGGGATTTACTGGCAATAGCACCAAAAGAATAATTCATCACACTGGGCTGCATCGGCCTCAAGGGACTCCAGCTCCTCTTCTTGTTAGCCCTACCTTTACGTTTTCTTCTCTATTCGTTTGTCGATCTTGCTTCACCACTGTTTCTCAAAATGTCACAATACCAACATGGGTAAGGGCTGGGGTCAAAGCAAAGTTAGAATCGACTGGATCGACTATATATATATTCGTCAAACTCCCAGTGCTCCCAATGGCCAGTCCAGCTATGCAGCAATCAAACAGAAGACAAAGTTGGTCAATATTTAGCAGCTAGCGGAGAATTTAGCAGCTAAAGAGACACATTTTCCCCTCAGGAGTTGGTGGAGACCAACACAGAGTTTAAAGGAGAATAACTATTAGACTTCATCATGTGGACACAACTCCTAATTCATGCTAATGTCTCGTGGATGTAAGGTTCTCTATATAAACTTTATAAGGTCATAGTAGTAGTCGTAGTATTGTGTTTACAGCATGTTTTGCCGCCATAAATCAGGAACTGCAGGTTTAAGCACCAAAGCACATTAAAATCTCTTGTTTTATCCAAGTCTAAGTCATATCTTACAAATCATTTGTAGCCCATGCAGTGTAATTCATACAATGCAGTCCCAGGTTACATCATGTTAAAATATGCCATCCATGCAGAAGTTTTAACCCGAATTAAATGTCGGCGAAAGATTGACAGGTAAACCAGAACACAAACTTTTAATTTGTTGAGCAAACAGTCAATAAAGCATGTTTAGATCTATCAGGGACTGCAGAGTGGTGTTAGCTTGTGTTTTCTCCAGGTACTCCGGTTTCCTCCCATAGTTCAAGGACATGCAGGTTGGGTTAATTGGCCGGTCTTGGGTGTTCCCCGCCATTGACAAATGTCAGTTGGGATTGGCTCCAGCCGCCGTTACAACCCCAAATAGGATAAGCTGTTAGAGATAATGGACGGAAAAGGCAGAGAATGCCGATTCCAACTCAAATAAATTAGCACAACATAGGAGGAAGACATTCCACCAGACCATAAGGCATGCTTGGATTTGTGAAGGCAGTGATTATCACCTCACATGGAGTCCAAATAAAAGATCTCAGCCTTGCAAGTACCTCTGTTGGGAACAAATGAAGTGACAAAACACTGATCCACCTAGCCAAGGAAACATAAAATAATCCGGATATTGAATTCTAAGGAGTCCTCAGCTGGGAGTATTACGTTGATGTATACTGAAAACTGGGAAAGTTTCAAACACCTCTTTTTGTGCCAGAAAAATCCAGCTTCAAATGGTGTCAAAATCATCCACTGATGTCAGAACGGACTTCAATCCGCCGAGCTCTCTCCGGGTTTCATTTCAGGACAGCAACTCGTTTATTGGCCCATGACTTGACCCATATTGCTGTGCTCCTTACGGACACATGTCAAAAGGGCGCCATGGCTGTAAATCCCAGTAGTCGCCTGACAGACTGATGCAATGAAGGTAACAGTGGAAGATAAGGAAAAGTCACAACCCGCCTAACAGCCATCTAGAGGTGAGTTGTTGGCTATAAGGATTTCGTTTCGGTGCAATTTGTGTCAAACTGTCTAAGTGGAAACAGGGAGGGTGTGAAAATGGAGAGCATCTATAATTTCTCAGCGAAGTCAGTCTGGAAAGCAGATTTGGATTGTCGTCTCGATAAGGTCTGCCCAACAATAGACCACAGAACATGAATATCAGTGAACTCATCTCTAATTGATTCAATTAGCAGCCATTAACTGTCATTTTTTAATTCAGTGTATAGCCGCATTCAGAGACATTTCATAGCTGTACGGTTCGTCCCTTGCTGAAAGGTGTGATCATTATAAAAGAAAATTAATCACAGAGCTTTCTTTTTCAGAACAAGTACAAGTGAACTGTGTATGAGGAATGGATGCCGTCACCGTGATGTCACCCACTGGTATGTGGACTGCCGATTTGAACAATAGGGTTCAACAAGGTAGGTACGACAAACGCTGAATTTTTAGACAACCAGCCATCCATCTGCAAACCCATTCAGGGTCGCCGGAGCCGATGGGGTACACGGGGCGAAGTAGGTCGCCAGTCCATCGTAGGGCGCGTGGAGACCAGCTTTCACGCTCACATTTAGAGTCAGCAGTTAAAATAACCTGCATGTCTTTAGACTGTGGGAGGAAGCTGGAGATCCCGGAGAAAACCCTAACATGGGGAGAACATGCAAACAAAACGTGGTGCCCTTTTAAGGCAAGAAAAATGTTACAATTAACTATCATGACCTGAAAACACAGTGTGAAAGGGTTTAAGTTTCAAGACAAAAACAGGGACAACTCCCAGACCAGAAAACGCCGTGGTAGCAACCTGACAATCACAAGGTAGCCCCGCCCTAAAGCATCCCCTGCTTTATGGTCTGTTTGACTCGAAATGGACCATAATGGACTAAATAAACATCATGCTGTATTGAAAAAGACTTGAAACTAGCGATTGAGACCATAAACTCATGTTTACTGAGGTAATAAATCAAGTGAGAAGTAGGCTCATTTTCTCATAGACTTCTATACAACCAGAGGAGTCGCCCCCTGCTGGCTGTTAGAAAGGATGCAAGTGTAAAGTTCTTCCACATTGGCTTCACTTTTCAAAGGTTCAGTTCTTCAGTGACAAATGGCTCTCTCCATGCCATGAGGGCCAATTTATGGTTGTAACTGTTTTAACAGCGAGTCACTGAAATAGCCAAGTTTGCATTCTTTTCCACCTGGTAATGTAAAATGTGTACCTGCCCTTTATCAAGGTGGTGGAAGAAACCTTGTAATGCCAGATAATCCAAACCCTGTCTGTTTGGCATTTATAAGACAAGACTGCTGAAAGAGAAAAGACTGTGTACTTAGCGCAAGTGTGAGGCTTGGACTGTCGTTCTTCTATCCAAGTTTAGGTACGTTTCCTTTGGGTGCATTGGCATCTACAGTCGAAAAGTACCATTCTAAGATTTGAATTTGATCGAATATGGACGGGGAGTTTGCATGTTCTCCCTGTGTTGGCGTGGGTTTCCTCCAGGTGTTCCGGTTTCCTCGCATAGTCCGAATATACAGTACTGTATACAGACATGAATTTGATTTAAAATGGACAGCTGGCAAGGGACCACTTATTGCGACATCCATGCCATCATAGTGATGATCAGATGACATGAATGTTAGTCGATGAAGACAGAGCATGTCGCCGGTCATGCCTTCAGGCTGATAGGTGTACATACAGTATGTCAGCAAAAGCTACAATTTGCTTCTTTACATTCAGGCACTTGTTCCACTTGCTTTCAATGAGTAATAACATAATAAATGCTGTCATGGTATGTCCAACTGTATTAAAAGGCTCAGTCCATTTCACAGCAAACATACCCACCACTTCACTATTGCGAGCTGTTGCATAATACAGCGTCCTTTGTGCTGGGAAAAAAAGAGTAAGTGTTTTGCGCCAAGTGGAAGGACTTGTGGCCTGTCTTAAACTCGGGCTGTCAGCGATCGCTCCGTCATCGCTGCTGTCACCCGGGAGAGCCTGTTGCCCCGGCAACCAAGTCAAATGGCTGTATTGAAGATCGGGGCTCGCGCTGGAGTCACGTGCACACAGATCATTCATTGTTGAGGGCTTTGTGGAGCTTAAACAAGTTAACATCCCACCAGTTAGCGAAGACGACCTAATCGCTTCCAGTTTAATGAAAGATACCGTCACTTCAGAGCCTTTAAGTTTGACCTGCGATTAGAACGCCTACACTAGAATGTACAGCGAAATGCAACGTTTGATGGCGACCCTAGATTTAATGAGTGGGGGGAAAAATAGCATTCACAACATTAGCTTGGAGCTAATGTGCATTGCCCTGCTTACACACAAACACTGCAGTATTCAGTACCGTGGCCTCTGCGAATACCACAAGTACCTCATATTATAGCTCCATTAATACCTTCCACAGCTCAGTACAGTAGTGTAAAGTAAGCACATTTACTCAAGCACAGTGCTTAGTGTAAGTACAATAAAGAAATTAGAATTTAACTACAGTATTTTCTAGTATTAGTGTATTTCTACATCAGTACATTTGTCCTGCAGCTTTAGATAATTGTTAATGGCTCCATCTTGACCGGATGCAACATTAAGATGTTGACACGTGAGTAAAATTATTTAATAACAGCTTATATTTATATGTTTGCATGTGTGTGTTTTCTCTGGGTGCTCCGGTTTCCCCCCACAGTCCAAAGATATGCAGGCTAATTGTTTCGCACATTTTGCTGATAAAGGCTGTTATAAATTGGTCAGGCTGTTTTTTTTTTTGTTTTTTTGTGCGATTAATTTGTGTGCCAAAATATTTTTCCGACGTATTTCGCTGTGAGTACTTTCTCACAGAACGCAAGTATTATGTGGCGAAAAAAGCAACAGTATTTTTTTTTTTCCCAATCGATTTTTCGGCGCTTTCGCGCTACAAACAAAGGCATCGTCCTATCACTCCCTTTCACAATAAAAGCCCTACATATAATATTCACAAACAAATATGCTGCATTTTAGCAGTTTATTCGTCATGCCCTCTGAGAACTTTTACTTTCGTTTTTACATTTTTGTATCAGTGCGAGATCTGAGTACTTCTTCCACTACTGAATTATAAGCAGTATTTAATATAATTTGATAACTGCAAATATAATTGTGTCCCGGTTTTTATCGGTCACTTATGAATTGAGCAATTCAAGCTAGGCCTGTGTGATCACACTGAAAATCTGTTTCATGAAGTTTCTTAATATCACACTTTATTCTGCTGGGAGACTTTAAAAATACATATGAAGAAAAATGTGACAGGTCTTTCCCCAATACGATTGTGTTCTATCGCTATCTCGAAATAAAAATTTCATAACATGCTCTTCCTTCTGGGATCGTGACACATGTCGAGTATTGACCTGTAATATGACAGAAAGATGGTTAAATGCACCACCCTTTGTTGCTGCCTTTCAAAATATATTAACATTTTTCTCATCTCTGCAGATCTCCCAAAAGAAAAGGGCACATTTTTATATATTCCTCTTAAAGTGAGGAGTCAGCGGAGTCGTCGTCAAAACATCCTCTCCCTCGATAATATGTCACGCTATGCATTATATCATTGCCGGGAAGTAAGCTTCACACTTCCATGAAACAAACAGAGTTATGCACATCATTGCCTTAAGTGTTTTTTCTCTCAAGTGAGAAGCAAACATTGTGTTTGGTGAAATTGAGGCGGTGGGAAGCAAAAAAAAAAACAAAAAACGCTTGCCTCAGCAACATCTCAAACACAAAACACACTTTATATTCAACACAAGAAAAACAGGATTATTATGATTAATGTGGCGCATGAATGTTTTTAAGCGAATGACAGCGAGCAGAGCTGCCGGAACAATGTTGATTCAGAAAAATTACACATGCTTGGAGTTGCCTGTGCAGTAAATGGTCCAAAGTGATGTAGACTTAGATAAATTGAACGTCTGTCAGCCTACGGGGGGACTTCCAGATGGTCTTCCCCGTTGGAGCATGCTCAGACTGTCAACCTCGATATGTCGTTGGATGAAATATGGACAAAGTATCTGAATTTGTATGTGGCTGCTGTGTTTACGAGTTATGTTGCAGCGTTGCCCTTTAACAATTTGTTCTGTGACCTTTTCACCTACTTAGAAAGCAAAACCAAACGGGTTCAACGGCAGAACAAATATCAATCCTTGTGAGAGACTTAATTGATTTAAGGCCGATTTTAACATTCATGAAGTCTTTTCAAAATAAACTTGCTCATGTTTAGGCAGCAAAACTACATAGGTTTAGGAAAAGATCGAGGTTTTGGTTTAAATGAGCTCAGAAGTGGCGTTATGTAAGTACGAAATTTACATTACAAATAAGTCCACACCGACCCCTGAGCTCCCTACAGAGTATCAGTTGTGTCAGGAAGAAAACCACGAAATCTGATCTGAGATCTGCAAAAACTTGCAAAAACTCTTGCGAAACTCGCTGCCCGATGACCTAACCTTAACTATTCAAGGTCAAAGTCTAACCTTAAATATTCAAGGTCAACGCCCACCCTTAATTATTTGAGATCAATACCTAACCTTAACTATTCAAGGTCAAAGTCTAATCTTAACCATTCAAGATCAATGCCTAACCTCAACTATTCGAGATCAATACCTAACCTTAACTATCCAAGATCAATACCTGACCTTAACCATTCAAGGTCAATACCCAACATTGACTATTCAAGATCTATGCATTACCTTAACTATCCAAGAGCACTACCTAACCTTAATAATTCAAGGTCAATACCGAACATTAGCTGTTCAAGGTTAATGCCTAATCTTAACTATTCCAGATCAATACCTAACCTTAACAATTCAAGGTCAATGCCGAACTTTAACCATTCAAGATCAATGCCTAATCTTAACCTTTCAAGATCAATACCTAACCTTAACAATTTGAGGCCAATGTCTAACCTCAACTATTCAAGGTCAATGCCCAACATCAGTTATTTGAGATCAATACCTAACCTTCACTATTCAATATCAGTGCCAACCTTAACTACCCGTGAGCAATACCTGACCTTAACCATTCAAGGTCAATACCTAACTTTAACTATTCAAGATCAATGCCTTACCTTAACTATCCAAGAGCACTACCTAACCTTAATAATAACGACCTCGTTTGTTTTTCTTTATACTTCACAATTACATGGATTACATATGAATTGATCTTGTGGGATATATATTTGAATTACAGTGCATTACTTTGTGTATGAGAACAACCTGACTGGCAATGTCCAACCCATAGAGGAGCTGGACGCCGGTGACGCAGGTTCCCATGATCCACGTGTCCCAGCGAGAAACAGGATAAATTAAAGGGTCAGTGACCATGCTGGTTTCGCACTAGCTGACACACGAGAAGCATGCATCAAATATGCATGACAGGGGCAAAGGAAAAGCCATAGTTATGGGATCTCAGGAGATCGACAAAGCAAACAAATAAGGGCGCATCCGCTGACCTTGTTAGCATTTAATTGTTAGCGGCATGGGAGCACTTTTACACCAGTTTCTCTATGTATTAGAAGCGCCAAACTACCTTTTCTCGTGAGTTCATGAGAGTGAAAGCATACCAGCAAGAAAGTGTGAGGGTGGCTAATGCTAAAAGGCCCACTTGTTTAACACTTTATAGGCTCAAATTTAATGTAGCCTTGGAAAACAACAGTGTGAGTGATTCCTGGTTGGCCTCGAGGGGGGAAGCTGTCCGGGCCATGATTGAGAAACCCCACGACAGCCTCCTGACTCAGCACACAATGTGGACAGCAAACAAAGGATCGCTGAACCCCTCGGTAATAAAAAAAAAAAATCACCAACAGCATCTCTTTGCCTTTGTGAAACATGCATCCACACATCTTTCTGCAAAGCGCCTGCTGATATCTTGGAGTCGACTCTGTTTCCTCAACATTTCCATCCACACATAAATCAATTACAAATCCCTCGACTAATTGTATTTGGACCGTCTGCAAGTGCTGCATTCCACAAACAGATGCCTGTGGGAAGCGCCGGCGGTGGCTTTCTCTCTCGCCATGCGACTATTGCACATTTGTCTGAGGCAAAGTGCTTTTTGGTTAGAGTTAAAATAGTTCTCGTTTGAATCATGTTCAACTCAAAAGAGCAGTTTTATGTTTTAAAAATGAGGCAGTCACATTCGCAGCTGATGCACATTTTCTAATCAGTTATATTTAGATCTCCCTATAGATCTACAAAGGTCACATTCACACCTATGGGCAATTTAGAGTCATCACTTAACTTAAACTGCATGTCTTTGGACTGAGAAAACATGCAAACGCCACACAACCCAAGCCGGATTCAAACCTGCAACCTTCTTGCTGTGAGGCCACAGTGCTAACCCCTACCCCACCGTGCAGCCCTTTATCAGAGTATAAAACAATATTCTGCCTCTGGAATCTCTGGACGAATGTTTAAACTAACCATTAATCTGAAATAAAGACAAGTTTAGCAACTGCAGAAACGCAAATCGTGAACTGGTTTCACAATATAAGACAGGAAAGCTTCCAAACGAGCTGCCGTGTCAGTTCCGGTTTGAAAGCCGCGAGCAGCAGCCCAAGAATGAAAGCGTTCGTCCAATCAGGTGCGTTGCGTCTCGTGGCAGCCCACTAGGAAGCGAGGCGAAAAAAATGCATCTGTGGACATGTAGCATTAGGTCTAGGCAACAAAACCACTTGGTTAGGCTTCCTGAAAGATGTCAAGGTTGGGGATTTGGCTTAAAATACAGTTGCAAGAAAAGTATGTGAACCCTTTGGGATTACTTGGATTTCTGTATAAATTGGTCATAAAATGTGTTCTGATCTTCATTTAAGTCACAACAATAGACAAACACATTCTGCTTAAACTAATACCGCACAAAAAATGATATATTTTCGTGTTTTCATTGAACACAACATGTAAACATTCACAGTGCAGGGTGGAGATACATACTTTACGACTACATACTTTTTCTTGCAACTGTAAGTATGTAAACTAACAGCCCAACCCAGCGTCCTGGTTGAAAGTCCTATGTTTGTTGGACCCATCCACGTCCCCTCCTGCCCACCATGAGCAGTCTTTCTCACTTTTTATTCCACACCGCTAACTACGAGCGTCGCGTGTTTACGCAGATGCATTCACATTACAGTCAGTTCGGACTGCTTGCTTGAAAATGACATGCCAAAAGCAAGAATGGCGTTCTTACCACATTGTCTTATTCACACACCTTTTTCGCAGGAAGACGAAGATTTGATTCACTCATTTGATTCGACGCGAAATGTTCCAGTTGGCATTACTGATTGCGTCATGTCAGAATAATGAAAGCCATAGGTCGTGAGATTCTGCGCGTTCGTGGCAAGTTCGTATGTATCTTACCTAATCACAATGCATTGCTAGAAACACGTTATTTCTAAAAGGTTGCCGTCGCAGCACAGCAACAAGTGACTGCAAAGACGGTGCTGCAATTACAGGACTTTTGGCACTAAAATATTGCAGAATATTGTTGAAAGGATTCATTCTTACATTTAGAGCATCCATTTAATATTAACTTTGTCAAGCAAGGACATTTAGCACTTATTCTTTGAACAGTACAAGACAGGTGTCAAAGGATGAAACTCTCATTCTGAAGGAGAGCCTTTCATTCTTACGTCAGACAGCTCTGTGAGACAGCGAAGGGAAGATGATTTGCAGTCAAAAGCATCACTTAAACCCATCAAACGTCCATTAAACATCGTTTTTAATCTCGATCCATTGATCCAGAGCGCTGCAGATCAACAAGTCTATCGCAGCTATTAAATTAAAAGGGTTTCTACTGGATGATACCTGACAGGTCATGTGGTAAAAATAAATTACAAAAACACTTTTTTTTTGTTCTGCGGGACAAAAGATAAAAGGTAATACCGCTCACCGTCTGAAGATGTAGAGGATCCCTGTCAGACTGAAATATTGTCTGTTTGGTAATACAACATAAATTTCTACTGTCTTTTGTTCTGACGGTGGTCATTCTGTTGCACCTGTCAATCAACGCTTTCACACAAGAGTGTCGAATATTTTATGCTTGCAGGAAAACCACAGAGACACACTGCCAAGGTCTCCTCCACGCATATATTTTTTATGGATAGGTATGTGGCACTGGAAACTTTGTTCTGACTGAATCCATAAGTTATTTTTACAGTCTGTCAGTTGACTTGGTCACACAGGAGCTATAAAACTCATTTGTTTACACAGTTTATGAGGTCATTACCACAATAAGGCCTTTAAGATGTCTGGATTGTCTCATCAATTATGTAGCACTTTACAATATTACGAATAAAACTAGTTTCTAAGCTTATAACCTGGAGCAACATGTGTAACACCAACAAATATCATTCATGTTTTGACAATTATTCTTCTCCCACAGTCCATTCATCCTTTTACTGACACTGAAACTTTCATCTGTCATTAAAGTTTCTGGAACAGGTGTTATTTGCTTTTTTATTTGCGTCTCTCAAAAGCCAAAAGACGGTTATTTGACTACTCAGAGCTACCATCTACGCGAATGTTATCGTTCAAGTTGGATTTAGAAAGAAATGAAGGGGGGGCTGGAGCCGATCCCAGCTGACTTTAGGTGAAGGTAGGGTACACCCTGGACAGATCGCCGGACTAACAGACAACCATTCATGCATACATTCAAATGGGCAATTTAGAGTCAGCAAGTAACCACACCTGCATGTCTTTGGACTGCT
Source organism: Pterois miles (assembly GCA_947000775.1). Lineage (NCBI taxonomy): Eukaryota > Metazoa > Chordata > Actinopteri > Perciformes > Scorpaenidae > Pterois > Pterois miles. Next base: position 4,086,083 of record CAMQGK010000500.1, on the reverse strand, counting down.
GGGGGAAACCGGAGCACCTGGAGAAAACCCATGCTAATACAGGGAGACCATGCAAACTCCACACAGAAGGGCCCCAAGCCAGATTCGAAGCCGCAACTCTCTTGCCGTGCGGCGCATTACTAAAACAGGCATTAAATCTAAAAGACATTCACTATTAATTATTTGGAGCGCTGCTCCTCATGCAGGATACATGCTGCTGTTTTCATGAAGCAGCGGCAACCTTTCTCTGCTCTCGCGTGGGGCTGTTCCTGAACATCCTTGCAGCAACAGTGGGAGCATGGGCAGAGGGGTGGATGTGAGGCGTTAGGTGAGATTGTGGAGGGGAGTCTTGCAGGAAGTAATCCCCCAGCGGCACGCCAAGCGAGCCTCTCAGTGGTCAGAGGCTTTCGCCATCCCGCTCATTAAAGCGCCCCTATCTCTTCTTCTCTCTGCTTCAAATTGCCTTCCCAGCCTCATACTGCGCCGGGGCCAGAGGGTCAACAGATTATCTTCTTAATCCTGTTAATCCATCCTCACATCAGTCCGGGATGATTCTCACCATAATTGTATTCGCTGCTGCCTCAATTAGAAAGAAGCAGGGGTCTGCGGAAAGGGGCTGGAATGAGACATCACGACGGATCAGCGGCGAGGACGCGCATACGTTCTCGATCCACGAGTGCGTCGGGGAGCGAACCAGAGTTCAAGGCTTGGGTTCGGTTCTTCCCGGTTAGGTGAAACGGTGACAGAAGGTCAGCGGGGTGAAATGACGACAGTTTCAGGGCCGGTGTCTCAAAAGATTTAAGATATGAGTGCTGCCATGCATGCACGTGAGCGCAGACTGTGTGGAGGCGATATGTAAATATCACGAGTTCACAGTGCAGAAGCATCTGTGAGCTTCTTCCTCCTATTATCCATGTGAGTCAAAGGTTAACCACTCCTAATGAGTGGACGTTATGTTAATTAGCCGATCTATTAGCATCCTGTCAGATTAGCCTCAGCCGACATGATGCGTGGTCATAGGGCGAGAGGCTGAGAAAATCCAAGAGCGGTTCTAGCCCTTGGAGAACTTTTCACTCCTAATGGCTCCATGCTGCAAATGTCTTCAGGCTGGGAGGGATGTTATAGGCAATGGCCAGGAACTAAAGACGTCTAAAGGATGTGGCGCACCACACCGAAGAGGCACCTTCATTGTACCTGCAGTTAGTTTTTAATGAGCTCAACCACAGGAAAGTGCAGTCTGTTGTATTTCATATTTTGATTTGAGTGTCTGATTACAAGAAAATGGACATCATTGGGGTTTTGGTGACCCTAAGCTTTATGGGTTCACCCATTCACCCATCCATTAGCAGGTGAAGGAAAATAGCCCAGATGCCCGTCCTCCAGCTCTTCCAAGGGGATCCCAAGACGATCCCAAACCAAATGGGAAATATTATCCCTTCAGCCTGTTCTGGCTCGCCTTGGGGCCTCAATGCAAATGAGTCCCCTCTAGTTCACCCTGCAAAACCTTACCAAGTAGTATTCAAACTTTTCCAGTCAAACTATACCTACATTTGGCCCTTAGAAAGAAAGAAAGAAAGAAAGATATTCCTTTATTAGTCCCACAGTGGGGAAATTCAGTTTTACACTCTGTTGTTCACACAGTACAGTTCACACAGTACATATACATGTCAATGGAGAGATGTCAGAGTGAGGGGGCTGCTCCTGACAAGCGCCCAGAGCAGTTGGGGGTTTGGTGCCTTGCTCAGGGGCACCTCGGCAGTGCCCAAGAGGTAAACTGGCACCTCTCCAGCAACCAGTTGGTCTTGGTCCATGGGGGATTTGAACCCGGGTCCTCCACATCCTAACCCAAGTCCTTCGGACGAGCTACTCCGCCCACTTACACTTGACACCTGGATTAGGTTTACTAGTTTCATATAAAGCTTTAAAACTGAGCCTGTTACAAGTTGTGTTAATGTGTTAAATAAATTAACTGCTTTAAAACAAATTTACGCGTTATTGTCGTGTAAACTTTGACAGCGCTAATGGCTATACTACACGGCTGGGGCATCTTATGAAGATACATGTGGTGGTGGCATTTTATGTAACTGAATACTTCCTGCATGTACTGTGTATAAGTTACAACAGAGTGTAAAAATTGAATTTCCCCTAGTGGGACTAATAAAGGTTGATCTTCTTCTTCTTCTTCTTCCATTCACATTACACACAAGCACTGAATGAAGTACAACAAATGCATCAAATGGAGTACAATACTTTTGGTATCACTATCACTTTAAGGGTACTGGTATTACATTTCTTTTAAACAATACCCAGCCCTAGACTTGGTCATAGGGAAGGGTTTCACATGACTCTTCATCACAACAGCTATTTCTGACAACTGGGGCTGCAGCTAGTGATTAATTTCATTATCAATTGGTCAATTAATCATTTGGTGTGTAAAATGCCAAAAAAAAAAGTCCAATGTTCAAGGTTCTTTGGGTGTCATATGCCAATTCCAACAAAGCAGTCATTGGCAATGAAAATTTGATCTCAGGTTCTTTCAACAGTGCTCATACTATAAGTATATATATATAAAAGGGGAAATATATAAATATTATATTCTGGACAAGTCTGACACATTGAAATAGACAATTCACGCTCACATTCACCCCTACGGACAAATTAGAGTCATCAATTAACCTAATCTGCATGTCTTTGGACTGTGGGAGGAAACCGGAGCACCTGGAGTAAACCAACATGGGGAGAACATGCAAACTCCACATAGAAAAGCCCCAAGCTGGATTTGAATTTGCGACAGTTGGTAGTGTGAGTAACCACCGCACCACCATGCAGCTCACATAAGTAAATATACAGTAAAATAGTAATGGTAGTAGTAATAGTACTTGATGACAATATTTGGGTTGCAACGATGTCTTTAATTGGCTTGTTTTGTCATTCAAAATCCCAAAGATATTCTCTTTATTATGATATAAAACCTAAAAAAGTAGGAAATTTCCATATTTGAGAGGCATTTTCTGTCATTTATGCATGAAAAAATCATTTTAATGACTAGTTGATTATCAAAACAGACGGACCTTATTTTTCAGTTAATCAACAAGTCGGTTAGTCGACGAATTGTTGCAGCCCTACTGCCAGCGCTGCACCAATCTGCCTGCTGAGCTTACAATTCATCTTACCCGAACTCGCGAACAAGACCTAAAGATATATCTTTACTTGAGCAACTCACTCCCAAAGCAAAGGGGAACAACTCCTAAGGGACCACTTTAGAAATGGCGGTGCTGGCTTGTATCCCCGCTGCCTTACGTTTGGCCGAAAACTGCCCAGATGCTAAGTCACGGATGGATTTGAACAGTACATCTGCTACCCTGGGATTACCCACAATGAACGGCCTCGGTGGCGAACAACGCCTGCCGTGGACCGGCAGCGCTTGCCTGTATTGCTGCTCAGAGCACTTAAGAGCACAGGGAAAAAAATAGCTGAATGTGATCCGTGATCCAGACTTCAATTTTCCCTCTTTATTTTCTTGTGCCAGGCTTTTCAGACATGAGGAACTGCTGGCTAAGAGATGTCAACATCCATCTCTTACCCATGAAAACCTGGTGTTTTGTGGGTTATTTCTAAGACAGTGGATGTACAGTTTGTCAAGCACAAACTACAAGAGTTTGTATTACATTCTCGCTCTTGACAAACTGCATTTGGAGGACCGAGACCTGTACTGTCAGACCTTTCTATTATTTATTTGCTTTGAATGACCTTTGCTGCACAAACAAACCGCACCGAGGAAGTAAATGGTCCATACAGTAGGTCTAAAAATCACTACAAACATGCCTGACGTGAAGATCGTGTCCAGTGTGTGGACGAAATGTAAGATATTACTGACGACTGTTGACGCTTTGAATGTGTAAATATAATTCCAAGTAAGACATTCCTGATCCCAGCTGAGGGAAGGTGGGGTACATCCACATAGACAAAGACAATCATTAATGCTCCCATTCACACTTACAGACAATTTAGAGTCAAAAATTAAACCTAACATGCATGTCTCTGGACTGCAGGAGGAAACCGGAGCACCTGGAGTAAACCCACGCAAACTCCACACAGAACTCCTCTTGCTGTGAGCCCTATGCCATGCAGCCCTAACATACAGAAACTGTTTTGCCATATCCAGAAATCATTCCGAACTAGCGGTGTTGGGATAAGACGAGATAAGATAAGATAAGATGAACCTTTATTAGTCCCCGGAGGGAAATTCGGGATATGGTGGTGTTGATATTTAAAAATTAAGGCCATCATGCTGCACGGTGGCGTGGTGGTGAGCACTGTCACCTCGCAGCATTCGGCTTGGGTTCGCATGTTCTCAGCGTGTTTGTGTGGGTTTTCTCCGGGTGCTCCGGCTTCCTCCCATAGTCCAAAGACATACATTGCCTGTCTCTATGTGTCCTGCGATGGACTGCCGACCTGTCCAGGGTGAACCCCGCCTACATCCTGGGATGAAGCCCTCCCGCGACCCCTACCCGGATAAGCGGCTACAGATAAATGGATGGACGATGCTATCGTATTAATAACATTATATACAACTGCAAATAACTACTTTTTCATTGTCAATTACATCAGCAATGATTAATCACCACTTTTCAAATATTAAGCTATTCGCCAGCTATTTTAATAATTGATTTTTAAGAGGAAAAAGTCCTGATTCCTGCTGCTTAAATGTGAATATTTTCTGATTTCTTTACTCTGATAGTAAATTGAATATCAAGACATTTGAGGACGCCATCTTGGGCTTTGGGGAAAAACAAAAAAATGACATTTTTCACCATTTTCGACATTTTGTAGACTGATTAACCGACGATTCATTTTTTTTTCTTAAAAAAAATGCTCTGATTGCACTCATTAACTGACGATCAAAATAGGCAGCTAATTTAATAATTGACAAATAATCACAGTTAACCGCTGCCGCTCTGATGTGATAATATTGTGAAAATAGTCCAATGATGCGGACTCTCTCGCCACCCCTCTGAACAGATGAAGTTCAATATGAATTTTCTCCACATAATGCAAATAATTCTTTTGGCCACAATAATCACGTCGTGAAAATCTGATACCTGCCATGCATCGCTCAGCTCGGTCGTATGCCAATCTCCCTAATACTATTACCTCCCACCCTAATAGACACCTTGTGCATTGCTGATTTCTCCTCCCACTTTTTAAACCCTTTGCAATTTCCATCTTCATGATTGTCTTTGCTGCTGAACTGTTCGAATCCATTTCACAGCATACTGTATATTTTATTACGTTATCGAATGCAGTAACCTCCTGATTATATCCAGAGTGTGTCGTGCCCAGGGGCCCCACTTATCCAGGGAGCTCCACTAGAATTAATATGCTACTTGATATTACCAGGGTTCAGCGCTCTGCTTCAGGTGTACTTTACTCACTGTCGCTGCCTCTCTCATTGCCTTGGTCACCTTTCTGGATGCTGTAATTTTGTCCTCTCTACTGAGGAAAACGCATTATCTGGCATAAACAAAAACACCCTGAAACACCGGCTTTCGGAGAATAAAACCAAACGTAGAAATGGATCAGGGTGAGACTGTCGTCCTTGTGAACGGATTACCCCGTCAATCTCTTTGACCTTCAGGTGTGAAGTCAAGCTTGGGCGACCTTTGGATTTTTACACAGGACAACCGGCCCACCGATGTAACGCTTATCTTTCTCCGGGGCTGATAACGCCTTTCCTCCCCACGCTCATCTTGATGTGGAAAAGTCAGCTTTCCTCATATCGCTATAGATGCAGTCAGACAGATTATGACTCGGCATGTGTGTGTGTTCGAGCTGTAACCCGTGAAATACAGGGAGAAAACAGAAAATTGGTTAAATTACCAGACTGCAATAATGGCCTCTAATTTTTTCAAAGCTTTTACATTTCAACCAAAGTGCAATAATGACCTACTCTTGAGGCAGTTTTCTTCAAAAAATAAAATGATTAAAATGCAAAATACAAATCAAAATGGGCAGCAGTAAGACTTAGAAAGCTGCTTGTTCCTGATCTATAACTGAGCAATTTGGTCTTGTTTCAAACAAACAAAGTCTTTACGCAACTAAAACAACACTCCAAAAGTGTGTTTTCTCCACCGTTTGCCAATGATTTCAATATTTCAGTTGCAAAATCACTCAAAAGTTGTTGTTTTTTATTGATTTCGTACTGCGCACAATGGTTGAATGTGATGATGAACGGGGTAAATGTCAAGGCCAAATGCGCCGTCAGTAGTATTTTATAGCCAGATTCCCTTACAAGAAGTAGAAAACCCGCCTGGTCCTATCCTGACCGAAACCGTCGTACAATCTATGTGCTTCGTGTTATTTCTATCTGCTTCGGCTCAGTCGTTGTGAAGGAGTTGCTGAATGAATTCAGTGGCGTCCCTGTGCATGACGTAATGCTATAATGGCGTTATCCACTGTCTAATCCAGAAAACTATTTTAGGCGAGGTTAAAAATGTACATTTTTTCTTAGATTCATCACAGTTTACGCAGGTATATTAACAGTCACGATGTTATTTGCGCCAGGGATGGATTCTCTGAGGTCTTACCTAGAGACCAGCATCATGCGTATAGACCTGGTATTTTATTGGCGAACCAGACCTTCTAGCGCCTAATAGGGCTTAAGAGGCTAATAAATGATGGGGAAATATATAAATAATGATCATTATTTAAAGCAGATAAGGTATTTTATCTTCTTTAACACAAAGTAGCCACATACCTTCATGAGGCATTAGCTTCAACATCATCAAAATCACCTCAGATCCATCAATAATCAATAATCCTTAAAATGAGACAAACTGCAGAGAGATCCAAAAGTGGCAGCTCGTAATTTGGAAACACTTAATTTTGAAGGTTTCTCGGCAGGAAAATCGGCATCCTTTGTACAGGAAACACTACGATCATTGTTAAGGACTAGATGCAAGACGGAGCTCAACAGTAAGGATTGCCTGTAAAATGCCAAGTTGGGCTCGGAAATCCAGCAACTTCAACTGTTTTCTCTGAAACTGGTGATGGACGTAAAGAAAGATTAATTTACTTAAAGATTTAACAAGTAAATTGTCAAAGTACAATAAGAATCTACTATCTTTAATCAACTGTAATGCCCAAATTATAGTTGGATTGTAAGAATTGATTAAAGATTGATCATGCTTTCCTTTTGTGAGTTATATAGTATAATTTGGATGTTAAATGATCCGCAAGGTTACAAAGCCCAAAGTCCACTCAAAGGGAGAAACATTGCACCTAATAGCTAGTTAGAGCGGAGCTGGGGGCGGAGTCTGAAGAGTTTGGTTTGGTTGACCAATCCCAACCGAGGGCCAACCGACAGCCACCTACAATGACGGTACGACCATGTGACACTGCGACCGCTGCATTAAACTCAATGAATGACGAACTGCTGTCGAAGTGACCCTCGCTTTATCGCATCCCCTGCACTGCGTGTCAATTCAATGTATTTATTGCGACTGAACCGTACGACCTGGTTGAGCTGATGAAACAAGAATTGCCGTTTCTGCCACTTTGGATTTATCCATACACTGTATATAACGTATTAAAAGTGAAGCCGACACGTCTGGATCGCCTGGTGGCTGGCTGCAGTAACAGATGGATGCAAAAGACGTCATTTGAGGTAGATTCTATCACACTGATGCATATTCAAGTGTTGATTTTTCTGACGTTTGGTCTTAATTGGGTATTTGATGCTATTAAAAGGGGGTGGCGCGTCTTGATCTGCAGTACAAGATCAGCTCTTTTGGCGTGGAAGTGGCAATTTAGCTCAAGTTGAAAGGAACGTTTAGTTCAAGTGTCCTCTAAAAACAAGTAGTGCACAATGTAAATAAAACAGGATCATTGCCTTAAGATGAAGAACGGTGGCGTGCACAGAGCAATTCCCTGAACTGGATTTGGCACATTGTTCTTGCTACGTAACCCTTTCATTTCAACGAATCCACGGGAAGGAACCCAGGAGCTCATCTGGAGCCGAATTACAGATAAGCCCGATTGATGCTGTTTAAATACCGATAATTCTCAAAGCAATACTGCAAGACACGGTGGCTGAACAGAACACTGGTTCAATAAACATTCGACAGTTTCATGATGGAGAGCGCCTGTTCATGCTGCAGTCTGCAGATATTAAGCAATATCTCACATGCAACTATACCGCCCTACAAACGCAAAAATGCATACTTTGAGTTACAACTAGACTATTTTAATATGAAAACATGTCATTTCTGCAAAAACACCAAAAACCCCGAACAAATGCCTTAATAAAAGTTTTATTCATAATCTAGTTTCTATGAAAACAGAAATTGAGATGACCCTCAAGATAAAAACACAAGGTTAAGATCACGTTTTCTTCCATACAGATTAGTAATTGTGTATTCTAACCATTTTAAAAAATACCATTAATATTATTGTTGAATTCACGTATGTATGTATGTTCATATTAGTTGCAACTTAGCAGAACTTGCTATTTGCCATTTATCTGCAGACTCTGAAATGGTAAAAAACACAAATTTATGAGCAGGGAATTTGGATATTATCTTATATTTAAGTAGTAAATTTACAAGAAAAAAACTCAAATTCACAAGGAAGAAATCTAAATTTTATCTGAGATTTAAGGAGTGAATTTACAAGAAAAAAAATTAAAATTTATGAGAAAGACATTTGGAAGTTATCAAGATTATACAGGTAAATTTTTGAGTAAAAAACACAATTCACGAGGAGCAAATCTGGATGTTATTTGAGATTTTAGTGGCAAATTTATGGCGGAAAAAAACAGATTTACGGGGAAGAAATTTGGATATCATCTGAGATTTAAGTAGTAAATTTATCAGAAAAATACACATTTGGATATTATCGAGATTAAGCTGGTAAATTTCCAAGAAAAAAACAAATTTACGTGGAAGAAATTAGGATATTAACATATATTAAAGTGGTAAATTTAAGAGAAAAAAAAAGCTAAAGCTAAAAGCTAAAGCTAAAAAAAACCTCATTGCCATGACGGACTTTTCCCCCCTTTTTATTTTGAAAGAGCAATGTCCAATGAGGAAACTCCAACACTTGGCTGACTAATGATGCGACTTCCTGACTCAGCCAGTCACTCAGTGACTTGCAGGGCCGAAGCAAAAGAACATTATCGGAGATTATAAAGTCGGAAATTCAGCCATTGTCCGAGTTTCGTTGCTCGTAAAGTAGTAATCTCCCGGTCTGAGCGATACGAAGGTCTTGAACGATGCTACAACATAAATAAATACGTATATAAGTCATATATTTTGCTCAGGTTACGGCAGTGTTTAATGGTGCATCTACGGTGTGATGAGGTGAATCCAAATTTGTGCACATTTTTTAAAAACGTGACTTTAATCTACATATGCTGTACTAAGAAGGCTATATATTCTACATATAGTCACTATATTCATAATTTTGTTTGCTTTGTCATACATAAACTACAAAAAAAGGAAACTATGTGATTGGTCTTAATTATTGCTATTGTTCTAGCAAAATTAGGAGTTAAACAACCAGTGTACAGAGTGTATGTACAGCCTATCGGTTGCAGTTATGGAGGCGTATCAGATAGTATTCACAAGTTCCCCCAAAAAATCTGCATTTCTTAGCGATTTCAGTAATAGAAAACATCCCTGGAGTCACCCGACGCCTCGCTTACATCAGGCAAATTAGCAGCAACATCATGTTCCTGCTGCTACCTGACACAAATTACTATCTTTGTTCGGCGCTGGGGGCGTGCTGTCTGCAAAAAAATACACATTTCACCACAATAGTAATCATATATTATGCTTTTAATCTGATGACTGGCTGCGGCGTTAAAACTTGTCATCAAAAGTTGTTTTTTCCTCTCTTTTCTTCACCCGACATGATGTTTGCTTTTAAAAACACACACATACTTTATTTATTATGTTATTTTTGCCATCTTCTTCCATCTTGTCACTTATTATTTTTGTTCCCTGCCTCTTTCTCTTTGATAGATTTCACAAGCCCTTCTCTTTTATTGTCTCAACTTCACAGATGATTGTATCAGCCGACGGATCAAAATCCTCGATTTTTGTCGCTTTTCTCCGGTGGTTAGTCATCACTTCAAGGGAAGGCTTTGGCATTGATCAAGTTCGCTTCTAGGTCTGCTTTTCGCAATGATGTTGTTGTCTCACAGCATCACATATTTCATATGCAACATGCTTATAAACAGAAGATATGTTTTCATAGTTTGCCTCCTACCGCAAGCATTTATCATTATAAAAGGCATGTTCATTGTGTTCACTATTACTCTGGAACTGTTGTTCATTTACATGGTACACAAGTAGAGTTCGGTAATGTTGAGTAATAACTCAACACATATTGGCAAACGTGGAGTAAGTTTAAAAATATCTTAAAATCTGTTTTCACTATGGATGTATTAATAGAACTGGATACAGGTTTGGAGGTGGGGCCTCCAGTGGCTCGACTGCCAAGTGGAAAAGGACCCGGATTTGCCGGCGATCGTCCGCATCCGTTGGACCCACGGAGCAAACGGCATCATGGTTAGCGAATGCCTCCCAGCCCTCAGTCCAGCCTCGGTTTGGACGGGAGATAAGTCTGGATTCGACGATAAGTGCGCTTTTAGGTTAGGCTAGGCATTTGTACTGGGAAGTTGATTCATCTTAGTTAGGGGTCGCGGTGGGGCTAGAGCCCAGCTGGCATAGGGTGAAGGCGGGGTTCACCCTGGACAAGTCGCCAGTCCATTGCAGGGCACATAGAGACAGACAACCATTCACACCTACGGGCAATTTAGAGTCATCAGTTAACCTAAACTGCATGTCTTTGGACTGTGGGAGGAAACCGGAGTACCCGGAGAAGAGCCCCATGCCGGAGTCAAACCTGTGACCCTCTTGCTGTGAGGCGAGAGTGCTAACCACTGCACCCTGATTTACAGATGTCTCTTTCCCAATTTAAGTCTATGGGGAAAAGTCTCTTTGGGCCCAATGGCAACACGAAAGTTGGTACCACCGTTTAGCCACTACAAACATTGGATCCGGCGCTCATCTTGGGGGTTTGGCTTTTACAGAACAATGTAGCTGCTTTTAACAAGTGCCATTATTTTTGCCTTGACTATTTTAGCTTCTGTTGCCTGTATGTATTGTGTCTTGGCACTGTAATAACCAAAATTGTTGTTTTTGCTGGCCATCTTGACCAGGACTTCCTGCTAGAAGAGATGCTGAATCTCATGACCTTTCTGGTTAAATCAAGGATATATAAGTTAGGTGCACTTCAACCATTTCACAAGGACCGGTAGGTCTCAGAATAGGACAAACCTGGTCCAAATCCAAAAGTAATCAACTCAATTAGAAGATGAACATTTTGATGCCAATTGCTCAGACGTCCTCGTCTGAGTAAAAATATTGGACTCTGATGAAGAAGCAGTTGGCAGACAAAAATACATTAAATTTCTTTAGCAATGTACATCATTAAGCCAGACTTTTTTCCAGAGTGTTGTATTCACAAATACAACAACAACAACAACAAAAAGACCTTGGAGCACCTTCTTATCCAACTCAATTCTGGTTGGTATTTCTACATGGATTTTCTGCATGTTATACACATGGATAGTTTTGTTTCTGTCATGTTTTGAAAAGCCTTGAACAGTAAACGGTAGGGAAAAGCATAAGGGGTTAGGGAGAGTACTGTGAGTTGTGTACACCATTTTCCCCGGCTGTAAAACCCCATGCAGCACTCTCAGCCTTGATTTACACCAGCCATCAATCAGCCCTCGCCAACTTGGAGAAACTTTCACTCACGGCTGACATAAAATGATATTATTGCGGTAGGCCTGGACCGCCTCTGGGACCTGGATGCAGCAGTGCTTTCGGCCTCTCCTCCGAGTCCGGCTCCCTAAACGGTAATGGGAACAGGACGGGGGTAAAACGGTGTACCAGGGGAGCTGCCCCCCTTTTGCAAACTGCCTCACAAGCCATCAATCTCACTCAGGAGCCTCCACACTGGCCCGTGGATCTCCCTGATTGAATTTCTCCTGTTCTGAACAGATCCACCGGTGCTGGCTAGCATGCGAGCAACAGGCAAGGCATTATTTAACCCCGAGACCCGCGGGATTGCGGGCGATCTGAACTGACTTGACTGTCCTTTAGAGACTATAGCAGGCGCACTTTTAGGGCTAGTGTGAAGCTAATCCTGAGGAATCCATCGGTGCGAACATGTTGGGAAGGACGCTAAATAACGCTCCAAATTTGGGCTAAATTCATACGAGGATATTCAAAGTGGTCCTTTGACCTCAGACCTCAAGATATGTGATTGAAGGTGGGTTTTAGGGGTACCCAAGAGTCTCTCCTTTACAGACGTACTAAAATTATGTGAATATTTCTGCACGCTGGGGTCCCTAAACAGCCTCGGGATGACATAAATTGGGCATCATTGTAATGACTCTTGTGGATCCAATGAGTCCAATTGTATCCGTGCAATGATGTTAATATAGTATATAGTATAACAGCCTCATGAAACTTTACAGCCACACACTAGGGATCCAGAGCATTCAGAGGATGGATGGCTTTCCAAACTAGATTGAAAATAAGGGAGTTTCTGAGCAGGTTACACAATAGAAACGCTCAACATCCAATCGCAGAAAAACGCAATTCTTGCAGAAATCTCCAAATGTCAAAAGTTTTTGATCCCAAATCGCGGCATGGCTTTTTCTCTCGGGTTCCTCAAGGTCTCTTAATGTGATAAAATACAAATTTTAATGTAATAAAACACAAATTTGTCTTCAAATTTTATGCCTCCACATTCAACCGGGCCACTCACGTCTGCATACTCCCACTGCTTTGTGTCCACATTATGTGTGTGCTCTTGTGCGTTCGACAGCTTCCGCCAGCCCACGTGATTTATCCCGCAGTAAAACACTTGTTATGCAAAGCACTTATTAAAGCGTCAGCGGGGAGGATCGATAAACCATTCTTTACGACAACAGCTTAAGAAAACCTGGTCACGGAGAGACGGCGCGTGGCGGTTTGCCGTGATATATGGCGTCGCCGGGTCAAAATTAATTTACTGATGTGAACGTGAGAAACGCCATGCCAGTGAAATGGCAGGGAGAAACTATTATGAATCAGCTTGCCTGGCTGTCTTTATCCATAAATGCTAAAAACATCATTAGAGGCTTAGAAGGGAAACATCAATTATAACGATTATTGGCAATGGAGATCTACGAGACTGTGGAGGTAAGAGCAAAAGAGCTCATGGGCCTCTAATGACTGCAAGCAAAGAGTATTTGTGAGTGATGTTTGTGAGCTGAGTACATTATGTGTATATGTGTTTACAGGGGAAGTGAAGTACTCCAAAGACAATCTATTGTAAGGGTAACACTGACTAAGCACAGTGTAGTGTTGCAGTATTGACACATGATGGATCGAGCTTTACGGAGTACTCGTCTGGTCCGCCGGCTCGAATTACGTGTCAACGGTTTCGTCTTTAACCAAGTGCTCACATGCGTCGCACTGAAAAAGACTTTTCCAGCGGGGTTGAAATCACCCACAGATGAGCTTTTCATGGTCGGCAGCAGTTTCCGTAGCGTTTGTGAATAGTTTCTGACAAATGCTATTTAAAGCTCCCTTGGTCTGCACTGGAAGAAGTATTCTGATCCTTGGCTCCTGTACAAGTAATACTACCATTTGAAAATACTCACTTATAGCAAACAGGTATACAACTACTTGCTGGGCTGCACGGTGGTGCACTGGTTGCCTTGCAGCAGGGCCGCAGGTTTGCATGTGTAAGCGTGGGTTTTCTCCAGGTGCTCTGGTTTCCCCCCACAGTCCAAAGACACGCAGTTTAATCAATGACTCTAAACTGGCTATAAGGTGTGAACATGAGTATGAATGGTTGTCTATACATGCCCTGCGACGGACTGGCAACCCGTCCAATGTGAACCCCGCCTTCGCCCAACACCAGCTGAGATCGGCTCCACCCCTTTACCTCGTATTCTCAGGATATAAAACTAAATAATTTGGTGTATACGTTTCATATGAATATATATTTTTGGGCCTTATTGCTAATTATCAGGACATGTACAGTACATATACTGTATATGTAGCAATGTCATGCAAAAACCTACAAAATGCTTTTAGAAGTGCTTGAGAAAATCGCATTTTCAATCTAAAACATGCATATTTTGACTATAAATTTAATGTTTGGATTAAATAACATAAAAAAATACCACTGGAAAGCTACAGAACTATGTAAAAACCTGAAAAATGAATACTAATGTCTCCACCACTGCCCTGTATCACTCCTCTTCAAAAAACTACAACACTAATAAATGCCGAAGTAATTATGCTGAAAGAGCTGCCGAATCCACTGTAAGCACCAATGATGATCTCTGAAGTCTCGATATTGATTCTTGTCTGCATATTTTGAATTACTGCTGACTAATTAGCACTCGCTATCTGATGAAACATGGTGTAATAGCATGAAAGGTAAAACCAAAATGCAGGAACAAGTGCCCGAAATCCCCGCTACAGCTGCATTCGACCGCCAAAGCAGGATTGATATGTGAGAATAAGAGCAGGCGATGCATTAAAAAGATTATTTTCCAATTGTTTCCTCACAGGAACATTAACCTCTGCAGCCCTAGCTGCATCGGAGACATACAACACTTCATCTTCTACCTGTCATGCAATAAAATTCAAGTTTAAGACTGACGATACCCCAGCGTTCAGTCATCTTCCTTTGATTTCAACACTTTTATCTGGAATTGTTGCGCCATTAATGAGATTATTGACTCGACTAAGTAAAACGTACATGATTAAATTCTCTTGCAAAGTTTTATTTATCCCTGTCATGTACAAATGAGTTTGTTCAAAGTCTGACATTTAGTTAAACGCTGCACGAATGCATAAATATTAATATAATTATGTGATTTGGTTCTAGTACACCTGATTCCTGCTGGCATGGTTCGCTTGTCATTCTTATTTAAATGTAAGCTTGTGTGCACTTTGTGTCTTAGCTCACCTCAGGCGATTCTTTGTCTTATTAAGTGTTTTAAGACAAGAAAAAAATATATTCCCTGCTAGCATACGTTTAATTAAAGGCGGTGAGTTTTAGGATGTTGGTACCAGTGTTAGACGTGAGAGACAGATGTGAAGGATGCTTTATACTCAAATTATATGTTAAGAAATTCAAAAGGGCATGGAGGTCGATTAAAGCTGCCGTCACACCGGCGTGGCTGTGAAATGCAAATGCTTTTAGCTTCACAGCAGGGGGGGCGAGTCTGCGGGAAAAGTCAGCGGTTGTGGCGAGAGGTTTCAAAAATGAACTGAAGCCGCTTGATTGCGGCGTTCAACGCATGTCGGAGAAGCAGTACATACATTCTTAATAATGCTTGGCAGTAAGTGCAGGCTTACCAACAACATGCAGGAGCGCTGAGAGGCAAGTGAGGAAACAAATTATTCTGGTGATCCGCTTCATAAGTCTGAATTGTTTTCTGTCCTGTGTTCATGGCTGAAAATAGGTGAAATTAAAGGTTGGCGTTTTTTTGTTTTTTTTTTTACGTGTCCTCGTAACATGGTTATGATGTGATATGATGTCTTACGAAAAGTCATTCCTCATTTTCCGAGGGTTTTCCCAACAATGCAAGACGTGTCAGTTTCCGCTGGTTACATGCATAGTGTTTGTAAAATGAACATCCATCTTCACAGCAAACAACTTGGTTAGGTTTAGGCAGCAACACTACTTAGTTATGTTTAATTAACTACTGTGGTTTGGGTTGAAATAACTCTGGTCGTTACTTAAGTATAGAAGTTCCTTGACGGCAACAAAACTACTTAGATTGAGGAAAAGATCAACTTGGTTATGTTTAGGTAAGAAAAATATGGAAGTTACGTGACAAAAAGTACACACTAGTTAGGTTTAGGAAAAGATTGTGGTTTGGGTTAAAATAACTCCAGAAGTGGCGCAGCTGAAGTATGGATGTTATGTGACAAAAAGTACACACTAGTTAGGCTTAGGAAAAGGGCATGGTTTGGGTTAAAATATCTCAAGATGTAGCAAAGCTGAAGTATGGAAGCTATGTGACAAAAAGTACACACTAGTTAGGTTTAGGAAAAGATTGTGGTTTGGGTTAAAATAACTCAGAAGTGGCGCAGCTGAAGTGTGGATGTTATGTGACAAAAAGTACACACTAGTTAGGTTTAGGAAAAGGTCATGGTTTGGGTTAAAATATCTCCAGATGTAGCAAAGCTGAAGTATGGAAGTTATGTGACAAAAAGTACACACTAGTTAGGTTTAGGAAAAGGTTGTGGTTTGGGTTAAAATAACTCCAGATGTAGCGAAGCTGAAGTATGGATGTTATGTGACAAAAAGTACACACTAGTTAGGTTTAGGAAAAGGTCATGGTTTGGTTTGAAATAATAAAAGCATCGGTGGAGCTTATGTCCGGAAGTTACATGACAAATAAATCAATGTTGACTTGTGGCTTCACATGGGTTACAGATGCATAGACGAAAGACGTATGAGAACAGAGCGTTCATTTATTCCTTGGTGGCAGATTAGTGCAGATTAAAATTCATAACTTGCTAGCACACAATAAATGAAAACACTTCACTATCAATTAATATCTGCCAAAATGTTTGTTCCCACCTCTTTTCAAAGATGAAAAAAAATGGATGATAGCTATAGACTATAATATAGATACTGAAAAACAAGAAAGAAAATTGATCAGATTTATTTTTCTATTATATACTATGTATTCAGTAAGTTCAGCCTTTCTTACCTACAGTCTGTTTTCTTACATATGTCAATTGATTGCACAGACCCTCTCCACAAAAGTAATAAAACGTTCCACCTGTGACAGGTGGTCCACCGAGCGAGGGTCATCCCGTCCAACAATGAACGCGACGACCGCCGCAAAGCGCTTCCTGCTGCCCATTTGCAGGACACTCGATCCCATTAGCTTCCCTTCACCCCTTCAACGCATTTACTTGAGAACTTTATATATTTAACTATTTGCCAGCATGTGGTCCAAGAGGTTGGTGAAACAGCAAGCGGTCTGCCATTTATGTGGGAATAATTATATGGAAATGGGATTCACAGGGCACCTCGCTGCTCCGGAGCGGCCGCTATTGAATTGACAGCAGTGAAGTGACTGGCAGCAGTGGGAATAGATTGTCCTCAATGATTTTGCTTTCCCTTCCAAGCCGGGCGTGTTGCCGGCCCTTGTGGCCTTATCTCCACGTGGTTAGCCTTCGGTACCAGCCGCCCGGAGCGTACGCCTTTCATACGCATGCCTCGACGGGAATCAGTCAATCTGAATAGGGAGATGTCATTTTCTGATCTGCTTTGCTTTATGGTGTTGCAGTCTCACCAGGCTCTGATTGGTAGGGCCCTCGCGCCGGACTAAACAATGTCTTCTTTTTGTTGTTGCGCAGTTTCACTTCAGATGAAAACTGTAATGATGATTATTATGATTCAACAGCTACTAGTCATATCAAGATGACGAAACGTTGTAAAAAGGAGCAAATGTTTTAAGCTCACCCAAGATGTCAGCCACAATCTATGGCACGAAAATGCATGTACGTGGAGTTTGCGTGTTCTGCCCGTTAGCATGGGTTTTCTCCGGGTGCTCCGGTTTCCTCCCAAAGTCCAATGACTCTAAATTGCCTGTCCAGGGTGAACCCCATCTTTGCCCAATGCCAGCCCCCCTCCGCGACCCCTAACGGGATAAGCGGTTGCAGATGGATGGATGGTAAGAATGGAAGGAGTAATAAAGGCCCAATTCCAGCTGGGTTCTTACATGGAGTCGTACTCACAGCTGATGAAGCACCCTCTTTACAGTGGAGGGTATAAATACAGCTGCAAGCTTTGGGAAAAGCTTCCCTCTCTGGCAAGGAAACTATAAATAAATATCAGAATCAGAAATACTTTATTGATCCCAGGCAGAATATTTAGCTCCCATTCTAGAACAGGAAAACACTGCAAATAATAATGCAAAAACATGACATATCATAAGTGTGTAGTAATATAAATATTAGTTTAAATCTACCGCATTAATAAAAGTTTATGCCACAGTAAGCCACATTATTGCACAGCTGCATTATTGTAGGCTACTATGAGGTCGCAATTTTAGTTATAGCTATAAACGGGGGAAATCATCTACCATTTTCTAGACTATGTAAGAGTGGCTTTAAGAAACCGTTAACGTCTGCACGAGAAGGAAGCAGAAATGTTTGAACTTCGAATGGAGCACGTTCAATGGCGAACTGGCAGTCGGAGGGTTTTCCAACCCACTTTACGACACGGCACGCCCTCGCCGCAAATTTGTAAAGACAGTGGAAGCGGGTCGCAGCCGCCGTGCTGCTCTTTCGACGCATACGGGTGCGGTTCGGCACGTTCCGAGCAATGTGATTGGTTGACGACTTCGTTAGCGGCACGAAGGAAAAATTTAGCGCTAGCTACTGAAATGCCGTCTCCTGCAAATTGCGGAAGTTCTGCAGAGGAATCTGATCTGCTCTTGTGCGAAGTGCTGCCTCAAGGTAAAACTGCACCTGCCTACAGCTAAGTTTAAAACCAACAGCGCTTCGCTCCAGGTGTTAGACCGGGCCCTTGACAAACACCGGCGCATCCAATGAGCAACCAATTCAGAAAATATCTGCTTCTTTGATAAAACCTGGTCCAAACTGAAACAACTTCGCAAAGGATAATCAATCTATTGTATCAAATAAAATTGATAAAATGAATAGAAATACTGCCCAGCTGGTTTCGAGTGCTAATGGCTAATCAGTAGAAAAACAAAAGCATACAAAAGCAAACATCTCCATTAGCATTTGGCAGTAGCAACCAGCCCCTGTATTTACTTTCCCTGAATCCATCCATTTCATTCTAAAGCGTCTCTCTCACCATCGCTTATTTTCCGAAATTGAACAGCAGGACTTTCAGTCAATTAGAGAAACTCAACTTGATAAAAGGCTGAGACAGACCGAGGCAGCTAATTGATTGATTGGCTGAACAATGCTAACGCACAATGGCGCACAAGCTCCCATTTAATTACAAGCATTGTGGGCGTGGGGTTTCTTTTAGTGACAAATATTTTGTCTTTAAAGTATAAAGCACCTTATAATTTTCTTTTTAATTTGCCTTACAAGAACCTGTGTAAACCTACAGAGGAATAATTAAAGGATGCATATGGTTATATTTCTGTATTTCCAATCAGAAATCATTAGCACGGATGACTGATTATTTTTCCGAAACGGTGCTTCCATAACACTGCATTGGAAAATCGTAAAGTGAGTTGGGCAGAATGCCGAACAAAAGACTCATCGGACACCAAGATGGAATCACATAAGAAGAAGAGGGGACCACTTTAGTCCAATTCAAAGTTGGTGTGAGTGCTTTTTATTAAAAACTAGCCAAAGTCAATGGTTGGATATGGACCAGAAAGGGTTTATATCAGAGCTCTCATACGCTGTTCGGATTTAATCTACGTAATCGTGAACCACAAAGGACTAATGTAAGGACTTTCACCCAGGAGACCGATGTTCAGATCCTGTGTGAACGTCAATTCCATAGTTACTTTAATCCAAATGTTAACTTACATGTCGCGTATTTAAGTAATGAAACATCCGTAGTTATTGTAATTTGAATGTTGGCTCATTATTCACGTAACTTCCTTACTTACGTAAAGCCACTTATGTAGCTATTTTAACCCCAAAATTGACTCATTTATCACATAACTTCCATACATAAGTAACGCCACTTGCATAGTTATTTTAACCCAAACCACAATCATTTCCTAAACCTAACCAAGACTAAAGTCCATCCATCTTCAACCGCTGATCCTGTTAGGGGTCGCCGGGGGGGCTGGAGACGATCCCAGCTGGGATTGGCCGAAGGCGGGGTTCCCCCTGGACAGGTCTCTGGTCCATCGCAAGGGTTAACACATAGAGACAGACAACGTTCATTAACCTAACCTGGGAGGAAGCCGGAGAACCCGGAGAAAACCCACGCTAACACGGGGAGACCATGCAAGCCGGATTCAAACCCATGACCTTCTTGTTGTGAGAAGAGAAGAAAAGACTGAATGCATGCATTTCTGTGAAAACCCACGCAATATGTGGACTAATTTTTCGTAAAATATCGTACGAACTGACGTATTTTTATGGCTGTCGCCGCAACAGCTGACCGTGTTGACACCACAACTGGTCCGACTCAGCTGGATCTTTTTCTCACAGACATGAAGTACTCAAGTATACGGATTTAAGAAAATACTGTCATTCAGTATGCATTTTCTTGTTTGTACTGTCGGCTACGACATCTGCTGTCATGTGCCATGACATTAACCTCGTTCTCTTCCCAGTAAAGTCCTGATTTTTTCTGGCTGTAATGGCTGAGCTGAAGACCTTTTCGTTGAAACTAGAGGTCGGGCCAATAGGTTTATGTAATAACATCATATTGACATGTTGCTGTGGTTTCCAAATCCAGTTAGTTCCTCCCAGACGACTCCACTACATAGACTGAAGTTTATTGAATGGCCAAGTCATAATCCGGTAACTACATTACAGTGTGGTCAGTGGAATCAGTGAATTGATACGGCAAGTCAATTTTAAGTTAATCATTGTGATCGTCCCGCTAATGGTTTTCTAATGGATGTGTAACCAGTAAACATTAACATTTACATGATCCTCTGAAATAATGTTTTTCATGACCAGGGTGGCTCATTTCCACTGAAATAGTCCACTAGAATGTAATGCATTCAGCAATCTCTGCTATTATTGCTAATACGTTTTCAATGTCCCTTGCTGTTTTTCAGTCTAATAGGATTTTTTTTTTTTTCACCCCCCTTGGTAAGGGTTCGGAGTCAATCTCCTAGATTTTATGGCAAATATGAAGCTGCGCGAAAAGCATAAAAATGTCTGTGATTGCCTTCAAAAACCGGCGAAACCCGTCGTGTCCTCATGTGTGACATTGGAGTCTATCCGAAAGGCACAGATATCATCTGTTCCCTTACATTACTGGGCTTTTCCATAACCTTCAACGCGAAGATGGCTTTTGTTCCTGACACTGGCAAAACCTTGATTTTTTTTTTTTCCCTATCAGATAAAAAATGATAATGGATTAGAGGCGAGCGGCGATGACATGGGAATATGTATTGGCTGCTGAATGAAGACTCTTACGGGCCCATAAAGCATTCATTTCATTTTGATGGTATTTGAATGTTCATGTTTGTTGCAGATAGGAGGTGAAAGGTGCCTTTCAGAGTCTAATTCCTACATTGAGGTCATCTATTTCAACTTGTACCCTCCCCTGAACAGGGATTCGAGGTACTTCTGAGTCGGTCTAGGCGTTATAATGCAAATACTGTATGTATTGTTCCAGTGTGGAGCTCCATTGTGTGTACATTATCCCGCTTATTACACGGGTGTTATTCAAGAAATCAATAATTTGACACAAAAATGGTCCAAGATCAGACCTGTATCCATGGTTACGCTCTCTTACACATAGCAACGATCAGCTACAAAGAATAACAGATCGTACAGTTGCAACAGTTAATCGAATAGTTGTGAAAAACGGTGATAATTCTCTGTTTCCAGGTCATTCTCTGGTTTCTTTACTCCTCTATGGCAGTAAACTGAACAGTCAACACTTAACGTGGATGTCTTTGGACTGTAGGGGGAAACCAGAGCACCTGGAGTAAACCCACGCTAATATGAGGAGAACATGCCCCGACTAATACATTAACTGTTTCACCACATGCACAATGCTATCATGTCAATAACATGGTATAGGGCTGCGATTTTCATTGTCAGAGTAAGCAATGATTAATCAATCAGTTTTCAACGATTGGCGAGAATTCAATTACTAAGAATTGACTTCAAAACAAAAATAAGCAATTTCACATCCATTCAATAAATCAGTTTCTCAATAATAACGAAATAAAACTCATGAATGAAAATAATAAATAAAATCAATATTGATTTTTAAAAAAATGGTGAAAACATTAATGTCAACTGTGTGACTAATTAGTTAAATTTCAAAATGCCAATACACCACTCGAGAGTTAGCGTACGAGACTGATCCTGCTGGTCATTGTACGCATAAAATGGCAAAATCATTATTTTACAGAAAATATCCACATGTAAGTTGCATATCATGTAGCCTAAAAATATTGAGACATATTCATAAGCCATATCACCCAGCCCTGCTTCCGGTGCCGAGGAGCATTTTAAGGTCTCACGATCTTATCGCAATTTTAAACATTAGTATTGCGATAAAGTATAATGCGATATGTTGTCCTTTAAAAAGGGCAAATTTTGAACGCGTTATCTTCGCTCAAGCTTTAAGACTGACCCCGCTACGCCCTCCGAAAGACGGTAAATAGTTCTATATAATAAAAGTGGGCGCTGTGTATTTCCCAGCCATGTGGGGAAATTACACTAACTTGTACAGGTGTGTTGAGGACACGTAGCGTCATTCAGTGGTGGCTTGTGGCTAGAAATTAGTCCCTTTCCCTCTCTACTCTTGCCGGGAGCAAGCTAGGGTCGCAAATGACTGCGGTAGCCAGACGCTCATATTTTACCTTCTCATTAGCAGTAAAGGAGGATGAGGTAATTACTGTGCTGGAGTGGCAGCCAGGCTCTGAGGTAAGGGAAGGAAGCTCCAAATAATGAGATGTGTATTTTACTGAGGCGGCCTGGGCAACAGAGGGTCATCTAACTGCTAAACTGTGCAAGAAAATGGATGCGTTTCTATGCGTGCCCACGTGATTTAGCCTTACATTATAGATAATATAAAAGCCTGTTCATGTAAACACCCCGTAAGTTGGATGCTCAACCAGTTATTTATACAGAGAGGCGCAAAGAAATAGATCTGGAAGGCTGAGGATGGTACCGCATGTATAAAACAAAAGGAAGCAAGCAGGTTACTGCTGCTACTATAGTACATAGTTTAACCTGCTTACAGATGTGATGAAAACCAGCAGAAGCTGCGTTTCAAATGAATCGGGACAATTTGACACCTGATTCAGATTCTGGAAATTTGATGGGTAATACCAGCAGGCTGCACGGCGGTTAGCAATGTCGCCTCACAGCAAGGGTCGCAGGTTCGAATCCGGCTTGAGGCCCCTCTGTGTGGAGTTTGCATGTTCTCCCCATGTTAGCGTGGGTTTTCTCCGGGTGCTCCGGTTTCCCCTGTCTGTATGTGCCCTGTGATGGACTGGCGACCTGTGATGGACTGGCGACCTGTTCAGGACGTACCCTGCCTTGCCCATCCAGCAATAGGCCAACCTCGTTTATTTCTCCCCTAATGTTTCTCCTCCCCCGTTTCCCCTGTCTGTATGTGCCCTGTGATGGACTGGCAACCTGTCCAGGATGTACCCTGCCTTCGCCCAATGCCAGCTAGGATAGGCTTAACCCCCATTTATATTTTCTCCACGTTAGTGTGGGTTTTCTCCGGGTACTCTGGTTTCCCCCCACAGTCCAAATACATGCGAGTAAGGTTAATTGGGATGGGTGGATGGAAAATCGAATGGTTGGATTGCTGAAGTTCTGCCAAAGCCAGAGTCATGGTCACCTCATGAATACATTTCTGACCCAAAGCGTCAGATTTCAGCATTTTTATTTGCCCAAAGGAAGACACAAATTGAAAGTCAAGACTGAAATGAAAACCTCCAGACACTCTTTTCTTCACCTGTGTATATGCTCGTTGCATCATGTATTTCAAGCAGATATTGTGGCTCAAAACAGTAATTTATTCGTAGTAAAAAGGGTTTGGCAAAAGCACAATAAGGGAAATCTGTTGTCTCAGGTTTTGCCTTTATTCCTTTGTGGGTGAATTTCTTCCCGCTCTAATCTTTCCCATTAATTCTGTTTTCCTACGCTGCCAAAATCCCTTTTATTCACAGAGTCTATCATCACGATATCTGACCAACGATCTTCTGCCCGCGGGATGTTCTTTAAATATCATAACTATCACTGCCTGTCACTCTGACCAACTATCGCGCAACTAATGTCCAGGAAGATTCAACAGACAGTTTCCATCAACCACATGCTGGTTTTACACCACCACAGCGTCCAGGACTCTGGGGAATCTTATCCTGATTGATTTAAATTGATCCCTCCCTCCCTCAGACTCTGGGGTTGAAACAAGTCGTAGCCTGTTGTGTGGTCTTATGTGTATGGTCTTCGTGTATGTCTTATTATTTAGTATTTTAACAATGCAATCATATTGAAATCCAACCATCCATATGCAAACACTTTTCCCTTCAGGGGGCTGGACCTGATCCCAGCTGGGATGGTGGGGTAAACCCTGGACGGGTCGCCAGTCCATCGCAGGGCTGACACGGAGAGACAGACAACCATTCACGCTCACATTCACACCTACGAGCAATTTAGAGTCATCGATTAGCCTGCATGTCTTTGGACTGTGGGAGGAAACTGGAGCACCTGGAGAAAACTCATACAAACTCATGCGGAGAACATGCAAACCCCAAACAGAAGATCCCAAGCTGGAGTAAATAAATTACATTTATTTAACCACAATAACAAACTCTAAAACTGACTGTAAATCAATTAGGTTGTTCACAAAAAAAGATCCGATTACGTATCTGCCATTGCTCTGTGAATCCATCAAGGCCCTGCTACTTTTGGTCGTAAAGTGTATGCCGGGACCGTCTGTTCAGCTCCTCTGCAGTGTCTTGAACACCAAACATATATTATGAACTGCTCAACCGAAGCGCTTACGACAAAGTTATGATAAAGCCCGAAGCTATGGACTCATCTGCTGTCGGTGATCCTTGCAATGGGCGCTCAAACGAATGTCAAAGTTTAATTAAATGAACTGTGTTTGAATTAAAAAAAGGATTTAAATACTCTGCAGGCTATCTGATACGCTATGTGGGTCAGATCCAAGTGACCAGGTCTTCCATCTGGGTCAGAAAGCAAGAGGATGGGACATTAAGATGCTGATCTGACCTGTTCAATAGGATAGATGGCAGCTGTAGTGCCATTAAGATGTAGCATATAATGAGGCTACTAAGCAACAAAAGAGCTTTCACTTTACCCTTCATCCACCTACACACACGAATACATAGTGACTGCCTATGGCCAGTGTACATCCTGAAATTCAGCCGAATTGTCCTAAAAATCATCCAGCGGGACATAAAGACAAGGACAAAAAAAATGGTAATTTCTCTAAATTTTGACACACACATTTATGTATATATACTATGTGTAAACAATGACTAGGTCATACTGCTCCTTAGTGATTCTAGTAGTCAAAAACAAAATACTAGTGTAGTGCCCGTTGGGAGCGCCTTCCCATCTGCAACACCTAGAAGTTCCGATTGCAGCCTTGTCAATAACTGCCGTATGGCTGCTTGCACCCGCCAAGCGTGAATTTGATTGGATAAATGGTTCTCGAGATATGCGAAGGACAGTACGTCGAGAGAGAACTCTTCCTTTATAGATAGACGATGCTGCTACAGCACCACCTATTGGCCAAATGGCACGAAATTCGTCAGACGTCATATCGACACAAGTCCAACAAATGTGGCTGCAATAGCCCAAAGCATCCAGGTGGTGTTTTTCACACAATAAGGCGCACTTAAAATCCTTTAATTTTCTCAAAAATCGACACTGCGCCTTATAATCCGGCGCGCCTTTTGTATTGATTCTGGTTGTGCTTACTAACCTGGAACCAATTTTATGTGGTACAGGGCGCTCAGAAATCTGTCAGAATGTTTTATTACGACTTTGCTAAGCTATGAAGCACCGCCGGATGGATTGTCGGAGCATCACGGCACTCACCGACAACGTCAAAACCCATGTGAAGAAAACTATGTTGGAGCTTGCCATTATTCCGGGTGGATTAACTAAAGAACTTCAATATATATTGGTGTCAACAGGTCAATTGCGAGCTGCGTGGGAGCGTTGGATGACAGGTGAACACACATTCACCAAGACGGGGAGGCAACGCCGGGCGAGTTACTCCACTATCTGCCAACGGATCGTGGATAACTGGGCCAAGGTATCAGCGGCAAGTGGCGTCCGAGCTTTCACGAAGGCCGGAATCATCACTGAACAGCTAAGTAACAGCAATGAGACTGACTCGGATAATGACGAGAGCGCCTTATGTACGAAAATACACACGTACATTGATAGTGCGATTTATAATCCGGTGTGTTTTATAATCCAGATGACACTATTTATTGTCTACCTTTTGCAATTCAACCTATTTACATGATCAATATGTATGAAAATTAGAAAACCGTGTGAGAGCAACACAAAGGACAAGGCTGCCACAGTGAAGTATTCAAAGTACCGCTTACTGTTTTTATGATGAATTCCACTTCATGTATAAAGAGCAATTTAATATTGGATCTGATGCATAATTTACATGTAATCAGGAATGATTTACAGACGGACAAAACACACCCCACAGAGGTATTGACCACGGCGCCACCGCCTCGAAGACGAATTTCAGCACCGCGGACAGCGGCACCATTTCAATCAGCGTCGAGACAATATTGGTAAAGGCAATGTGTTTGAAACTAATTACAGACGGGGGGGGCATTTAATTCACAGCCACACACTCGCAGATGAAATTGGACTTTATTGCCCGGCGTGAGGCGTCCCCTGCGCCATACTCGCATTAAGTCGCATTTGCACTCTCGGTATTTGACTTCCTGACACGCTAACTAAGAGACGGCCAGCATTACATCAGAGAAAAGCTCCTCGGTTGTGGGAGAGTGTTATGTGCGGCAATGACTCGTGTCACGTCCCATTAATAATGGTAATGATGGCATTAGGGGGGGAGCTGTGGGACGTAATTCAAAGATGTGCCAAGTTGCGAGTGACAAGGTCATCCTAAATGACAGTAAGCAGGCCTGATGTTCCTTCACAAGGAGGAGGTTTTTATTTTAGATGGCACAAAGTAGCATGATGGCCATGCTGGAACAAGACATGCTGTTACTAATGAGTAGCACGAAGCAAGTGTCTGATGTCAAGAGAAGCTGATGACGGACACTGGAATGAACCTTAACCCCAACCACAGGACAGTCGTACGTTCATCTCTACATCAAGATAATGAGGAAAAAGTACATTTATTCATTCTACTTTTTATTACTGCAAATTAGGGCTGGATAATATATGATTATATATAATTGATATTATGGATGGATTTCGTCTTTTGGATGTCATAATGTCGCATAAAGGCTGCATTGCAGCACAGTGAAGTCATTTTCTGAACTGTTCTAGCTGTTTTATTTGTCTTTATATCCACATTACTGATCATTATTCTTCAAAAATCTCACTGTGTAAAAACTGCCAATCCAACAATATCGTCGCAATATCGATATCAAGGCCCGTTTGCTCAGAAGACACGGTGATGTTTGGTTTTCTCTCCGTTGCCCAGCCCTACTGCAAATTACAGCCCATTTGCAAATCTACAGATTTTGGAGATTAATATCCCTGGAAAGTCCAGTGATGTTTGCACGAGGTGTGTGCGGGAGATCTGGCGCAATTTGTGTCAGTTCAATAATCGTGGACAGGAAGTATGAAGAGCGACAGGAGCCGCTTCGGGGGTGGGTCTAAGTAGTTTCGCTGCCTACATCTAAACAAGTTGTTTCTTGTTACGGCGAAGGTTTATTTTGAAAAGACTGAAAAGATATACAAACTGTTATATTCGCCAAAACAAAAATGCGCCGCCGCTGACAGCACATCCTCAAAAAGTCATCAGGTATCGATGCATCGCACAGATATTACCGCCGTCACCACCACGGCGCCCTTGGAAGCCACTTGATCACAGTCACTTAAACGGTTAAAACCAGCGCAAATGTGTTTCCCTGCAAGGTCTATTCAGCTAAATGTCGGGAAACGTTTAACTTCTTTTGTGTTTTTGACAAACAAACCAGTTTCGACTGCTCAGAGAACAGATTTCTGTTATTCAGTGTGTCCACTGCTAAAGCCTGCCAACTTGCGCATACTGTCATCATGCATATGTTAATTAAATGTAAATCCCATTATGTCTCAGTAACATGCCAACTCGCTGTGTCTACAACAGATGTATAAAGCTTGACAATAATTAAAGTTACTACAGGGAACTTTCATTTTATGTTCATTTTGGCAGTCCAAAGTGTTTCCACGCACCGGACTCCATTTAAAAAAACCTCTTATTTTACTTTGGCAGGGTCTGACAGTCCGCCCCACGCTGTCCCGGTTCTGGTTTTCCCGTGCCTCCCTTCCTTCAAGCGGGCCCAGCAATGCGGCGTCAAGCAATGCGGTGTTGGCTCCCGGCGGGGACCGCTGCAGGGGCTCCTACCAGGCAGCAGCAAAGGCTGATGTGGTTCTGTTTGCGTCTGGAGGCCTCAATGGAGAATGAGTTGAGGTCCTTTCTGGTGAAACTGCATGATTTTGTCTGATTTTGTGCGGAATTGGACCCGACGGCAATGATGAATAACTATATAGAAACAGCCAAAGTTCTTGCTGATGGTCTTGTTTACTTATGTAGGTCATATATAGGCCTCAGTATTACATTGAGATTTTTTCATAACCAGTTGAAAGTTCCTCGTAGTCGCTGGCTGAGGATCTATTTACTTACACTGAGCTCTTTGTGCAGACACGACACCTCCATTTCAAAGCAACTCAGGCAAAAACTGTGCAATTAAAAAAAGTAAGGCCCAAACTAAGGAGTGAGAAATTCCCCTTGAGATGCACTTCAATGTTTCTACTGGGAAACAGGTCTCTTATTCAGTGTTTTTACTGGGGAAAAGATATTTTACTCAGAGGTGTGTTTCTTCAGCAGAGCAGACGTCTTTTACTGTGTTCCAACTATAGAGCTGGTGTCTTTTACCTCAGAGTAATGTCTTCACCGTGGGGGGAGACGTCTTTCTCTAAGAGCTGTGGTTTCTGCTGGAGAACGCCTCACAGTCCTCGTTTCTACCGGCTGAACAAACGTCTTTTATTCAGAGCGGTGTTACTGCAGCGTATCGGTCCAACTTTAATGCAACAGCAGTGGCTCCAGCTGCAGAAGCTGTTTCTATCTGATTGAGTGAGAGTGCTGCTGACCTTCAGCCATTTTACTGAGACTGTATTAAAAAGGCCCAGCCAGAGCCCTGATTTTACAGCCGAGCCTTCCCAAGGTCCCGCTGACCTGATGGATATTACGAGGATAAATCAAACTTTCATGCCAACACACACTCATCCACAGTAGGGGATGAGGCATGACTGTGTACTGAAGAATGGCATAACTCCATGAGCATCCATGTGTGTATGGGTGTGTGTTTTACAGTGTTTGGTATTAAAGTATGTTTGTCTGGACTGGTGGACTCAGAGCAGGGTCCCAGAGAAAACATGATGAATTCGGGGGGCAGTAGCTCAGTCCGCAGGGACTTGGTTTAGGAATCGGAGGTCACCGGTTCAAGTCCCAACATGGACCAAGACCAACTGGTTGCTGGAGAGGTGCCAGTTTACCTCTTGGGCACTGCCGAGGTGCCCCTAAGCAAGGCACCAAACCCCCAACTGCTCGGGGTGCTTGTCAGGAGCAGCCCCCTCACTCTGACATCTCTCCATTAATGTAGAAGAAGAAGAAGAAGAAGAAGATATTCCTTTATTAGTCCCACGAGGGGAAATTCAATTTTTTACACTCTGTTGTTAACTTATACAAGGTACATGCAGACCCGAACACACACATGCACAAACATTCAACAATGGAGAGATGTCAGAGTGAGGGGGCTGCTCCTGACAAGCGCCCCGAGCAGTTGGGGGTTTGGTGCCTTGCTCAGGGGCACCTCGGCAGTGCCCAAGAGGTAAACTGGCACCTCTCCAGCTACCAGTTCACACTCAGTTCTTGGTCCATGTCGGGACTTGAACCGGTGACCCTCCGGTTCCCAAGCCAACTCCCTACAGACTGAGCTACTGCCGCCCCAAAATAAAGTTCCCTGACCGGGAATCGAACCCGGGCCGCGGCGGTGAGAGCGCCGAATCCTAGCCACTAGACCACCAGGGAATGTAGGTATGTGTACTGTGTGAAATTAACAACAGAGTGTAAAAACTGAATTTCCCTACGGGGATTAATAAAGGTTCATTTTATCTTATCTTATCTTAATTGCCCACTAGTAGAGAAAACACGACGAAGTGCCCTCCAGTAGAGAAAACATGATGAAGTGCCCTCCAGTGGAGAAAACATGACGAAGTGCCCTCTAGAAGAGAAAACATGACGAAGTGCCCTCTAGAAGAGAAAACATGATGAAGTGCCCTCCAATGGAGAAAATATGATGAAGTGCCCTCCAGTAGAGAAAACATGGCAAAGTGCCCTCTAGTAGAGAAAAAATGACAACGTGCCCTCCAATGGAGAAAACATGACAAAGTGCCCTCTAGTGGAGAAAACATGACGAAGTGCCCTCTAGTAGAGAAAACATGACGAAGTGCCCTCCAGTTGAGAAAACATGACAAAGTGCCCTCCAATGGAGAAAACATGACGACTTGCCCTCTAGTAGAGAAAACATGACGAAGTGCCCTCCAGTTGAGAAAACATGACAAAGTGCCCTCCAATGGAGAAAACATGACGACTTGCCCTCCAGTAGAGAAAACATGACAAAGTGCCCTCCAGTAGAGAAAACATGACAAAGTGCCCTCCAGTAGAGAAAACATGACAAAGTGCCCTCCAATGGAGAAAACATGACGAAGTGCCCTCTAGTGGAGAAAACATGACGAAGTGCCCTCTAGTAGAGAAAACATGACAAAGTGCCCTCCAATGGAGAAAACATGACGAAGTGCCCTCGAGTGGAGAAAACATGACGAAGTGCCCTCTGGTAGAGAAAACATGACGAAGTGCCCTCCAGTAGAGAAAACATGACAAAGTGCCCTCCAGTAAAGAAAACATGACGAAGTGCCCTCTAGCAGAGAAAACGTGATGAAGGGCCCTCCAATGGAGAAAACATGACGAAGTGCCCTCCAGTAGAGAAAACATGACGAAGTGCCCTCCAATGGAGAAAACATGACGAAGTGCCCTCCAGTAGAGAAAACATGATGAAGTGCCCTCTAGTAGAGAAAATATGATGAAGTGCCCTCCAGTAAAGAAAACATGACAAAGTGCCCTCCAGTAGAGAAAACATCATGAAGTGCCCTCCAGTAGAGAAAACATGATGAAGTGCCCTCTAGTAGAGAAAATATGATGAAGTGCCCTCCAGTAAAGAAAACATGACAAAGTGCCCTCCAGTAGAGAAAACATCATGAAGTGCCCTCCAGTAGAGAAAACATGACGAAGTGCCCTCTAGTAGAGAAAACATGACAAAGGGCCCTCCTATGGAGAAAATATGACGAAGTGCCCTCCAGTAGAGAAACATGGCGAAGTTCCCTCTAGTAGAGAAAACTAATGGAGAAAACCCTCTAGGGTGGCCTTAATATGGAGAAAACAGTATGCGCTACATGATATTGTACGGCCCTGCCACACAGACATCCTGAGTCCACCTCCGAGTCTGGATGTCAGTTAAATAACTGTAAGATGGCGCTTGGGCATGTGGGTATTTAGGGGATGTGTCTTTGGGTCGGTCAAACGCATAAGAAAGCGAGCGAGCCAGTCAGCACATGAAAGCGGTCCGGTTCGCCAGCCACAGCATCTATAATTCATCAGCCAACAGTTTCTACGGTAACCGGAGCGCCTGACCACCTCACGGCGGCGTGTCAACTCTGCATTAACCATGCGGACACACTGGGCGACTGAGAGGACGCCGGCCGATGGCAGATCTATTTCAGAACCGACCAGAGTCTCAGATCCAGGGGCAGCCAGGGTTCGTCATTGTGGGATTTAAGCCTCGGCGTGCGCTGACAGCTCGATAATGCCGCCCTGATTCAGACGCCGAGCTGTGCTCCTCTGGATTTACTAAGAGCACTAAGGGCGGATGGCCTTAATGACACGCATGTACTCAATGACTTCCCATTTCGAACTATGAAAGCCTCTTATTATCGCTGATCGCCACTATGGAAGTTTACAAAAAACTTAAAGTTGGCTATAAAACAGTGGAGGCCACCATCTGCTGCTCATCTATCAGTAAACCTGTCCACACATACTGCGCAGTACTCGAGGTAATCTTACAGGTCTGCAAATTTCATGGTAATTAGGTGATGTATTAGCAAGTAACTGCCAAATTACCCCAACATTTACCTCAAAATCTTAAAATTACTTCATTATGAACATCATTTAATTATGACACACTGCTATTTCCCCATAGCTTGTAATTTATTTAATATATTTCCAGCAAAACAACACTTTTCTTTTCATGTCTGCTGGATAAATGGATAATAATTAGCAAGTAAAGAGAACATCCACTAGCATATGCAGTATTTGCATGTTAGTAGATGGATGGAAAATATTGTACTTTTTACCCTGCATTTTATTTAATAGCCAGCTGCCAAATTCAGTAATAATATAACAATTGATATAGCTGCATCAGAAAGAACAAGCCAATAATATAATAACCCTCATTATGTTCTTCAGCATAACGACGAGGCCTATTTTTATTTTTTATTAACTCACTTCAACACTAGTGGCTGCCCACTAATTAATAAGCCACATTGTGCCAGATCATGTATATTAGTTTTGGTTTTTCCGATAAAGAGACGCCGCTTCTCGAGCATAATGGCCCTATTGAACCATTATATGCTATTTTAGCATATAATTATATTCATAATTAAGTCACTTTTGATACATTTTGAGGTAAATATTGGGGCGGTGATTTCAAAATAGGTTATTTGCTGATTATCACCTAATTAACATGAAATTTCACACAAATATTTTTTATAATATATATTTTTGTACTTATAGGTGGTGCCAGCGATACTCTGGAGCTGCATCAACACTAAAACAGAAGGAATAAACAGAGGCAGGGCAGTAAATGTCAATTTTTCACCTGAGGAGCCCCTAAGAAAGTTTCATTTTTGCTTCAAATTGTGCGCGAGAAATGGACGGCGAACGTCATTACCCGTAACAACCACAACGAGTGGCACTCGACATTTAATTAAATCGCAGACATGCCCGACTTGTCAAATTTGAAGGATTTGATGAATGCGGCGTCTGCAATTAATGCACTTTATATACCCAAGGGCTACTGCGTGCCTTATGCCAGTGAGACCATCATATTAGTATTCAAAGAAAAGAACATCCTCCTGGGTATTGTGGTTTTTTATACGACAGCTCGCGGTTCATGTGCTGGATTCGTACTCAATAACAAAAACCTGGGAAAAACAACAAAAGGTAACTAGCTCTCCGGGCACCGTAAAAGCTGTTCTGGCAACTAAAATGATGTGTAGGGGTGTTTTATTGAAACTGCCTGTTCAATTTTGGTCTATCGAACCCTTCAGACGTCAAGGATAAAACGAATTAAGAGCTACAAAAAACCCACGTGATGGGTTTGCTTCCCCGAAGAGCTTCTCCCTCGCTTTCCCACAGCACGCCTTTTTATCATAAATCCATTTGTGTTGTTATTGGGTCGGACCGACTCTCCGATGGGACCTCGTGTTGCTTTAAAAACCAATAATGCAGAGCCTCTGGCAAGTTTCCGGACAATTTATCATCGTTGCTAAATGTAAGCAGGGCGCTGTGGTGATGTCTACGGATTTAAAGGCAAGTTATGTGAATGTCAGGTGACGTTTAAGCAATATAATCAGCAGATTGGATATCGGGTATCAGTGACAATGGATCCGATCTATTCTATTCAATTCTATGCTTCTATAATATATATCCATCCATCGTCAACCGCTTATCCCGTTAGGGGTCGCGGGGGGCCGATCCCAGCTGGCACTGGGCGAAGGCGGGGTTCACCCTGGACAGGTCGCCAGTCCATCACAGGGCACATAGAGACAGACAACCATTCACGCTCACATCCACACCTACGGACAATTTAGAGTCATCAATTAACCTAAACAGCATGTCTTTGGACTGTGGGAGGAAATCGGAGTACCCGGAGAAAACCCACGCTTACACGGGGAGAACATGCAAACTCCACACAGAAGAGTCCCAAGCCGGAATCGAACCTGCGACCCTCTTGCTGTGAGGCAACAGCGCCACTACACCACCGTGCAGCCCTATAATATACATATAAACTGTTATTTTAATTCCTATTTAAGTTGTTGTGGTTTACACATGAACTGACTGACCGCCAAGGAGGTTATGTTTTTGCCGGCGTTTATCTGTCAGTGTTCAAGATAACTCAAAAACTTATGGACGGATTTTGATGAAATTATCAAGGTGTGTTGAAAATGTGAAAAGGAAGAACTGATTTAATTTTCGGGGTGATCCGGAAGAAATCATGGATTCTGGATCACTTTGAAATTTTCATTAACACTGGGGTAAATGGGACCCAAAATATTGTTTCTCAGTATCTCTGGTAATTGTTGCCCAAAGCTCATGAAATTTGACTCAGGGATTTACAATGTGTACTTCTATCAAATCCCAAAGGCTGATCCAGATCTGATCCAGATGGTGGATTTTATAGCAATTTATATAAAAAATGGGGGTACTCTTACATTTTGGCCTAATGTATTGTGAGTTTTATGTTGTGTCTTGTATATATCTTCTATGTTTGCCACTGATATAAAATTCTTTTTAAAAAATGTAGGATTTTTGTTTTGGAGTGAATTACAATATGGGGGGGAAACTATGGTGCTTGGTGGAGGTCTGCTTTTCTAGTTCATTAATATGTTCACAGCTCGACCCGTTCTGCACAACATAACTGTTTGGCGCCTTTATTCAAGGTGCAAAATTTCCGTAAAACCGACCTTATTCCATAAAAAAAAAAGTCAATCGCATGGAAAAATACAGGTTTTTTGTTGCCAAAAACGGGTTTTATATAGTTCATCCCTGAGTCTAAGCAGAAGTTTGGGCCAAATTTGACGAAGCTGGCTCCAACGTTTATGACAACTGGACAGATGTGCGGACAGACAACCAGAAATCATAATGGCCATAATGGTGAGGAGGCCAAATAAAGGGAAGACACATCGTGATCGCTTAACTTTTTTATGATGGTTTAGGATGGGCTACTCTTCTGCTTACAGACAGGCAGATTTGACTTAAACATATTTAATGAGAAGCCACCAAATATGGCCTGCACAGGCGTTTGAATGGGAAAGGGAGTCGACCGAGCGTTGCAGGTAAAAATGACTGATCCTGACATCTATAGCCGGAAGTTTCGACTTGAAAACACTATTGTGTGACAAAACGAACAGGGTGCGACCTCAGAGTCCAAGTGCTGTGAGGTGAAATGCTTCCTCAATGATGCATGAACGCCAACGACGGAAAATTAGGATAAAGAGGCAGGTCGTCACGCTTAATTGAAGCTAAACGAGCTGGAATTGTTTTGACTCCCCCATGCCAGGAAATGCTCTGATATATTCAAGATGGCAGGCTACTAAACTCGGCTTAAAACGCTGTTTTGCTCATAATAAGACGGCGCCAATGAATCAAACCCAAAAGACTGTTTCCCAGAACAGGAAACAGAAGTTCCAACCAAGGCTTCGCCACCAAGTAACCTGCTGCCAAGGACGAGACGAAGCCTCGCGTTGGCATTTCAGATGAAACAAAGCTGTTAAATACTGTTTGCATGACTGACAGGATGCTGGGAATTTGCCCTTTCTCCCCAGCTTTCCCGATTGGCCAGATGATTCTCAAAGAGGTTTTTACGGAGAATATCAAGCAAGGAAGCCGAGCTGGAGTCTGACATAGCTTGAGAATAAAGGCAGCGTGCTGCGGACTTATCAAAACGCTGTTTTCAGGGGTTGAAAGGAAACTTCAGCGCTGAAGCTGTAATGAATAAAAGATCAAATCCATGATTATATCTGGTCTGGTGATTATATCTGGTCTTTACTGCACTGTTATACTGCACAATGATCCAAAAATATTGAATGCGAAATGTCACCAAGACGAACGACTCCATTTCCAGTTCACTGTGAGCATTTTTTGGGGCGTGATGGATGTGTTTATAGTGTGGCAAATGACCTTGACAACAGATGGTGATTATATTTCCACTCTTTTCTTTTTTTCTCACTCCTTTTTCTTCTCTCTCTCAACAACACCAAGAAATTAACAGAGATAGTGTCATGGAGACGGGTGTCAACGGTGGCGGCGTTTTCAAGGTTTAATCGGACATGAAGTTAAAGTATTATTTTCCTTTATTGACAGTGACAGAGTACTGAATCTGAACAGGGGGGACAATGTGCAGCATCATAATCCAGGCTGGATCAGCGAATTCCCTTTTATTCACATGCTTTTATGCTCTGCTATCTTTAATCAAGCTAACTAACCAATAAAAGCCGCTTGATCCGCTCGACGGCGATGCATTCGCAGCTTAAGCTTTAAGTAATTATAAATAAATGCACACTGAACTGACGCCAATATCTGGTAAGCTTTGCAGGGAGGACCAAGAGCTGGAAGAATGGCCACAAAAATGGCAACGGGCGCATCCGATGTCTCTTAAATCAGCCGGTCAGACTGTTAACGGGTCATTCAGTGAGCGTTATCTGTGATTATCAGCCCATAGATGTGGGCCAGAAGGGGCCTGCTCCGCCCACTAGTAGGTTTTAGAATTGAATCACAGGGGGCGATTGGCCAAATCAATCATTCATTCATTATCCGGAAACCGCTTATCCTGCTCAGGGTCGCGCGACAACCATTCGTGGTCGCACTCGCATGGATGCAATTTACTTGGGACACGCCGAGGCATCAACTTATAGACATAATAAAAGCGAACGTTAGCAAGCCTTTGTGTGGGATCAAAACTTCTCGTATATTCGACAGTTTTTTCCGAAATAAGGTCCCATGGTGACCCACCAAAAGGGGCGGGACTTTGTCTCTTTATAGTACAGAACAGAAATATCATTACCAGGCATTATGACATCCAATCAACAGTCCAATATCCAGATAACAGTCATCCTATATTCTGGATTATGGGCAGGGGGTCTTTATATAGTACTTCATAATTTGCATATAGTTTTCAATGATTGAAGCAGAAAGTAAAAGGATTGAAAATTACATTTTAAGCAGTGAGGACGAGCGGGGGAAACCATAATGCACGTTCTTTATTCCAACAGATATATCAACCATTAAGTCCATCTTGCGTTGTAGAAATCATTTCTCAATCTTCGAGGGAAAGTCGGTATTTCCATCTCATGAATCAGTTTGACGATTTTGAGCCAGTTATCCGCCGTCTGTGGGTCGGCCCGTCACCATTTACGAGTGATTGCTTTTTCTTTTTTTTTTCGCCGCTAATAGAAATATTTTCAGGAGGTATCTATCATTTCCTGTTATTCCTGCTGCCAGATTACCCACATGAAGTGACAGGAATGTCAACGGGATTCCCAAGAATCTGCTGCATGACTCTCCAAATATGGCAGATCTACAGATGTACAGTAAGAGAGGGGTCCGGGGGTATTTAGGGGCAGATAGGAAGTCAACGGTAGATGCCATATAGAAGTGGTGAACATCATCTGAAAGATAAATTTAAACAATTTCTTTCACCCAAAAGTGATAAGACCTTAAGACATTAAGACCCTGAGGAACACCATGGGAAAAAAACATGCTGTGATTTGTTTTGACATTTGAAAATTTCTGCTGCAACTGCAACGGGCACTTTTGTCGCTCGGAAACCTCCTTATTGTCGATCTACCTCGGAAAGCCGCCCGTCCCCTGGATGCTCTCGGCCTCTAGTTTGTGGCTGGAAAGTTTCCTGAGGCTGTGATTAACCTAGAGGTCACCACAAGGTCATTTTATACAGGGAGGTCAATGAAATGAAATGGCTGCTTTATACAGTTACAGCTGGGCTCAGTGGATCCACATGAGCCTCAGTTTTACAGTGCTACAAATTTCACATTCACACTGCATATTTTTGCCCAAAACTGCATGTGATTATCATAAAGTGGGCATGTCTGTAAAGGGGAGACTCGTGGGTACCCATAGACCCCATTTACATTCACATATCTTGAGGTCAAGAGACGCCTTTGAAAACAGCACTAAAATTGACCTTATTTGATGCACGTTATATCTGCAAAAGCATCAATATAAATACGCCAGAATTAGTTGCGAAATTTCATCCGGCAGGTATCATAGAAAAAACATAGAGAAAGTCCAAGATTTTGTGCTTATTAATAATTTTACAATAGTGGTAATGTATGTTTTTTTTGCCAAGAGTTTTTAGTGTTCTCTTAAAGAGAGACTTGAGGGGTTTAAGACTTCATCGTCAGGAAAGGTCTGATATGTTTGACAAGTTGAATTTAATTTTATTCTTTAATATGTTGCTTAAAATTCATCTTAGAATCGAAGAACCCCGAAGACGGTAAAGTCGTCCCCCGGAGTCTCAAGGCCGTAAGATATGTTGTAATTTCTGGGCTATTTTTCTAACATGTGGGTCACTTAACTTAAAGGAGTCTGTAAAAATCATTAATTACCAAGATGTCGCTAAAGCAAAGGTAATTACAGACGGCTGTGAGTGATGCGCATCTCATTTTCTCCCCCTTTTTTCCTTCTCGCATGCCTCATTCGCTCATTAAATATTAACTGCTCATTATAAGAGCTTCAGCGATGTTAAGCGTTATGAAACATTATTGCTCGTCACCGTGGTTACCTTTAAATGTAGTGCAGCCGTGAGGACAAGGCGTTTAGTTTCAAGGCCGACCCGGTTTATTTGGAAAGAAAAAAACTAATAATAATCGGTGATGTTTTAATAAATTTTGATTTATTACGCTGGCCCTGTTTCCTGAGCTCACATCGACGAGCGAGTTCAAATGCTAGATGTGTGTCGGCGACAGCGAATCGGAGCTCGGGATCGACTGCCAATTTGCCACCATCACCGTGATTGGTTTCCTCGGCGCCGCGACTTCAAACTCGCCGCCGCTCAAACGATTTGCGGGGCTTATTGGATAAAAACGCATCAAACGCCACGTCGATTGCCTAGCGGCGCTTGTGTGGAACGAGGTGTTCCAGACGGCGATGCCAGGTAAAATAGATTTAATTATATATATGAAAACAAATAAATCATTCTTTTTGGGGAACAAATGTACAGTTGCTAGGCAACTAATGAAGAGGACAGGATTTTTAGGAGAAACCACATTGGTGTAATAAATAGTACACCTCTGAAAACCATTCATAAGGTGCTCGCTGATAAATAGTTGTATAGATGTCATCCGACTTATTAAAAAATAATGATGCTTTTTGGTTTTAGCACTCGGCAGAGCTGGTTATGAATAAGGAAATGGGATTCTTTATATGGAGGACAAAGGTGGAGAGCAGGTAAAACATCTTCCTACCTTCTGGCCTGTATACACCGAACAACACAAAGCGAAAGGCTTTTTACTGCCATGAAATACAGAGCTGAGACATCATTACAGGTTACAGCCCGACATCGGGATTATTACCTTGTCAGGACATATTCTGCAAGTGGTGATTGAGCTTCAACTACTTGATTTTTGTCTGGCTGAAATACTGCTTCATGGGGATGGAAAACCAATACGAACAGATATGAATGAATATCGCATAGTTGCAGTAATAGTTCCCGTCCAGAGGTGCAGATTTGCCAGCTAATTTGATAATCGACTACTCGAGTATGAAAAAAAAAAATCTAAATTGTCTGAGTCCAGCAGGTTAGGTTAATTGATGACTACATTTCCCAGGTTTGAATGAATGAATGTCGTTAATGGTGGTCTGGACTGGCGACCGGTCCAGGGCGAACCCCACCTTCGCCCAACGCCAGCTGGGATCGGCTCCAGCCCCCTCGCGACCCCTAACGGGATAAGCGGCTGCAGATGGATGGACGGATATATTGTAATTCAAGTGTTCTGAGACTTCTGCACTTCCCCGTGGCTCTGTTTTCAGGCGTTGATGGGAGGCTGTGGCCAATCACAGCTCATTTCAGAGAGAGCGTTCCTATTGGCTGTGCTCCAGCTGGTGGACATACTTTGTCATTTTACAGCTAAACAGTACACTACAAGATGTCTCTGACAAAACTTGAGGCGAGAAATATGCATGAACAGAATGCTCAGCTCGGATTGGTTGCTCTCTGGTCTGGGAAATCTTGCAGATGCCATTAGGAGCAACGGAGGACACTAGATGACGCTAGAGGATGCTGGAGGACGCCGGAGGATGCTGGAGAGATGCTGGAGGATGCCGGACAGATGCTGGAGGACGCTGGAGGATGCTGGAGGACGCCGGAGGACACTAGAGGACGCTAGAGGATGTCGGAGGACACTAGAGGACGCTAGAGGATGCTGGAAGACGCCGGAGGATGCTGGAGAGATGCTGGAGGATGCTGGAGGACGCTGGAGGACGCTGGAGGACACTAGAGGATGCTAGAGGATGTCGGAGGACACTAGAGGACGCTAGAGGATGCTGGAAGACGCCGGAGGATGCTGGAGAGATGCTGGAGGATGCTGGAGGACGCTGGAGGACGCTAGAGGATGCTGGAAGACGCCGGAGGATGCTGGAGGACGCTGGAGGATGCCAGAGGATGTCGGAGGACGTCAGAGGAGGACGCTGGAGGATGCTAGAGGATGCTGGAGGACGCCGGCGGACACTAGAGGACGCCGGAGAACCCTGGAGGATGCCTGAGGACGCTGGAGGACACTAGAGGACGCCACAGGATGCTGGAGGACACTAGAGGAAGCTGGCGGACGCTGGAAGACGCCAGAGAACACCGGATCACGCCGGAGGACACTAGAGGACGCCGGAGAACACTGGAGAACGCCGGAAAATGCAAAGGCAGATGATTTTTTCAGGTTACCTCACACCTTTTTGGGTGGAGTTTGCACATTCTCCCCGTGTTTACTTGCGTTTCCTCCAGGTGCTCTGGTTTCTCCCACAGTCCAAAGCCATACCGGTGAATTGTTCACTCTAAATTGCCTGTAGTCAGTCCGGTGATATTCTGGCACCTGTGCAGGATGAACCCCGCCGTCGCCCAATGTCAACTAGGTCAATGTCAACTAGGTCAATGTCAACTCCAACACCCCCCCCTCCGTCACCATAAGAGAAAATGGATGGATGGGTGGATATTTGGCATGTAACAATACATAACTGTAACAATTAACACAGGGACACAAAAATACTTGTATTTTCTATTTCACTGAAAAAGAAAAGTTATGCAACGCTGCATCGCGTTGCCACTTCATCTGCTCTCACTGCCAGCACACATAAATCTGTACCAATTCAAAATGTTAATATTAGCATTATACAATAGTATATTCATATCCTCTCCATATTTGTAATGGTGGATTATGCCTCTCAAGCGAGTTGAAAAACCAGTTTTACTGTGAAGTGGGAGAGAGAGACACAGAGAGGTCTGGATTACTGGAGCTGGTAATGAGCCAAAAGCAAAATCATCCCATTCCTTTCCCTTAAATGATGTTTGAGCAGAAACTTTGATGAGTCACTGCCGACTCATTTTTCACCTCTTTCACGCTTAATAAAAATTGTCCAAATATTCCCCTTTCAATAATATAGCGCAGTATACTTTGATCCAAGAGGACCCATTGAAGAGTCGAGGGGCTCTCATCAGTTCCTCGCATTTTACGCAACACTGACCTAAATGCAGCGAGGTCAGGGTAAAAAACTGTTACGTGAAAATTGAGTCGAAGGCACAAACAAAAGGGGGCATAAAAGTGTTGGCTTTTATGAGAGAGAGAATATGAGATTGAGAGACGGAAAGGGAGAGAAATCATGTAAGACAACACAGAGCAGAAGGCCAGGGACTATTTTAAACGAAGGTCCCGGCATTCGTCTCCCTTCATTGTGGCCAGAAAAACGGTGCAGGTCAGCGTCATCTACAAGCTCGTTTTCAAAAATGTTCGCCCGCAATTACCTCGCAGAGTATTCGCAGGGGTGAGGGCAGACGTTTTTAATGGGTTCGTCGTTGTCAAAAAGGGCAGCGACACAAAAATAAAGAGTATTTGTTCAGGGGGAGAACAAACGGTCCTCGACTTTGTCGCCGCCAGGCTGAGGGCACCTCCATGATGGCTTCAGCCGTCACTAAATGGCCACACTTACAATACAGCTTCTTTTGTTGTCATTTACTGTGTTTGAAAAGGAGAAAAAAGCGGGAAAAAAACTCCAAGGGCATCTATAAAATCAGACCATGACAGGTGCTGTAATGGTTTTTTCGCTTATGATGGCTTGTAGCTGAAATATGTCTGTAACCATACGCACCATTAAAAATTGTTTGACATTTTAATAGGGCTGCACGATTATGGCCAAAATGATAATCAGTAGCAGTCCATCATGTTCACTTAATTGCCAAAATATATAGCAAAATAACACTAACAAGGACCATACTGTACTGAGGTAAGCTAGTACCAGGGGACACTTATTGGACCGGAGACTGCTAAATGATAAATCTAAGGGATCTGCAAAAAATGTGGTGGTTTTACCTAAATGCGTCACACGGTTTTGCTGATGCGCTGTGTATTCCTTTGAGAATCCAGAGGTTAATCTTGTTCTTCCCTTACAGGTTTTTGTTCGTGCGGGCGCCATCTTGGTTCAATGCTTCACTTGATATTCTTGACGGTAAGCATTGTCAAATGGCTCCCGTCCTCCGCTAAAAATGGCCATCCAGTCAAGTTGTTTAACCAGCATGTTTTTTAGGATGTTCACGGACTGTTTGACGAGTGTATGATCAGTTTTTATGTGTGATCTGTATGTGATTCTGGCTAGTTTTTCGGGTTTGACAGCAGTTATTTCTCATACAGAGTATTTAGACTGGTCTTTGCTAAAGTGCCTTAATGATTATGAATGTAGCAGTGCAGCACTTTATTTTTGATATTTTATTATGTTTATATCATATACTTTATATTATTTTTGTACAACTTGCACTCCAACATGGAAATTAATGTTGTTTTTTGCTTGATATTCCTGGAAAGGCCAGCAGCAGAGGAGGAAATGCCGATAAACGGTACGCTCCACGCCACAATCCGAACGCCTTTGTCGACTCGTCTTTCCACTATATACCCCAACGCATCACATCCACAACACAGCGCAGACTCGCCGGGTGTCAGGGAGGCTCCGACACGGGTTGGGTTCCACACCAAATATCACGTACAACAGATTCATCGTAAGTTTGCTCATCTCCAATATGCTGATGAATGTATTTACAGCGGCAACGCTACGTTTCCGCCATTTTCCACCGAAAGCAGCTATTGGACAAAACGTAAAAACTGACGTACTCTGTTGTCACATTTTAACAATACGGACTGTGTTGAACAACAAAATATTACAAATATAATAAGCAATTTCATTCCAAGCGGCAGTAGCAACTGCTGTGCACAAGCTTGAACGCCCCCTGTTGCTGATTATCTGGAACAGTATTATTTGTTTCCCATTTACACAGTCAGGACTGTGTATGAAGGCTATAATCCTTCCCATGTCTGTCTTAATTTGATTGAATATTTAGTGCTAAATAGCTAATGACAGCATGCTAACACACCAAACTAAGAGCATGCAGCCACGCGAACGGCCCTGTGAGACTCTATATAGGCACAGGGGTGCTTTAAGCTAATATTAGCACAGTAATATGCTAACAAGCATGCTAATATTAGCTAATGAGCACTAAATATTAAATAAGACAAAGACTCTACAGCCATGCTAAAGGCTCAGCAAGGCTGTATTGAGGTACAGGGGTGCTTTAAGCTAATATTAGCACAGTAATATGCTAACAAGCATGCTAATATTAGCTAATTAGCACTAAATATTAAATAAGAGAGAGACTCTACAGCCAGGCTCAGCAAGGCTGTATTGAGGTACAGGGGTGCTTTAAGCTAATATTAGCATGGCAATATGCTAACAAGCATGCTAATATTAGCTAATTAGCACTAAATATTAAATAAGACAGAATCTACAGCCATGCTAAAGGCTCAGTAAGGCTGTATTGAGGTGTGGGGGTGCTTTAAATTGACATTAGCAAGCTAATATGCTCACAGTTGAGATGCTAACATGCTGATGTTTAGCAGGAATAATGTTAACCATGTCTTAGCTTTCTTTTTAGCGTACACACAGAATAGACACCTAGCGGGCCGTGAGGAGATTAGGGCTGATACCATACATATCATGATATAGGGGTTTACAATGCATTGCAATAGTATAAGCAAGGCAATATATTACTATCAAGGTATACAGAACATGCCGCAAAAATTATTGACATTTATCACAGTCCCTGTAACATCAGGTATACAATATATGATAAATAAAGTCAATCAAGCTGATCATACCTCTGACATAAACGCACAGTGACCTCAGTGACAGATTTAAAACCATGAAACGAGGCTGCAGTGTAAAAATGCATGCAAACACAGCATGCAATCGCCGTTTAGCGATTCAATCTTTTTTTTTCTGAAAGAAGAAAAGCTCGCGTGCGCTTACATGCGACGCAACTTTTCGATTCTCCCGAGCTGGAGTCGATCGCAGGGTGCCCCATCTATAATTAAGTGCCAGTCATAATCATGGGAATCTTTGTAGTGGTGTTTGAATTAGATTAAGGTGCTGTGTGAATTTCAATCTCCAAATAGCCTGGTGTAGGCGACCGTCGTTAGGCCTGCTTATGAAGCTCTCAGCCACTCCATTACGTTGTTTTCTCATTAATTTCTGAGTGTGTAAATATCACCGAGAGAGGAGAGTGAGTTCGAAAAGTCAGCCGACTCTGCAGCGGCTAATGAATTCTCACTGAATCCATATATAAGAGGGAAAACAAAAATCCATTCTGCTCTTTCGTCAGCTGCTAGAAGACATGAGAGAATAACACATATGTCTTTATT
This sequence comes from Pterois miles, assembly GCA_947000775.1. Classification (NCBI taxonomy): domain Eukaryota; kingdom Metazoa; phylum Chordata; class Actinopteri; order Perciformes; family Scorpaenidae; genus Pterois; species Pterois miles. Next base: position 4,041,306 of record CAMQGK010000500.1, on the reverse strand, counting down.
AGACCTAAGGGGGAGAGCAGTTTATTATAAGGTTTTCGGCTTGGAAATGCAGAGACTCTCCAGGTTCTCTAAGCCCGGCTGATCCACAACAGCGTCCATGATGTACTTCTAAGGCTAAAGAAGTGCTTTACATAAAGTAAAACCTATCTCATCCATCACACCAGCTCATAGGAGTCTGCTTCCTGCTGCCCTACAAGGTAGTGTACTGCATGAAGGTAAAAAGAAGAATGAGTGGGAAGTGTATTTCTTTCCATTTTCAACAAGTTTCTGTGATATCGATGCGTCAAACGCTAGGATTTCAGAGTGAGGTCAGCTTGTAAAGGCTATTTGGGTCAGATTTAAATCACCATGCATTAGTTAGAGAAAGCTCCAAAATGCAGAAACGCAATTTGTGTGCCTCAAAAAACCCCAAATCATCAGCAGTCGTGTGAAAGTTTGGCATTTTCGACACACCATGCATAGATCTTTGTTCCCAAAATTTGCGTGGAAATTTTCAAAAACATGCTAACTAAGTAGTTCTGTTGTGCTTTTTGGTTTTATTTTGTTTCAATTATGCAGTAATTTTAAGCCGAACCATGACGTTTTTTACTAGACCTAACTAAACCTAAACCTAATGAAGTCGTTTTGTTGCATTTTTTTCAGTTTCAACTAAGCAGTAATCTTAAGCCATATCATGTTTTTCGAAACCTCACGAAGTAGTTTTATTGGGTTTTTTTTTGTTTTATTTTGTTCTAATTATACAGTAATCTTAATCCATAACATGGTGTTTCTGACTAAACCTAATTAAGTAGTTCTGCAGCATATTTGTTTTGTTTCGGTGTCGCATTAATTCTAAGCCTACGACGCTTTTGAACTAAACCTAGCTGAATGGTTTTGTTGCCTAAACCTATTTATTATAAGGGCTTTGTTTAAATTTACAACGTTAACCACGTATTCTGGGAGCAGATACATTTATCGCTGGCTTCAGAGCTTTTTTAGATATTTCTTATATATGTATATATGTTTTGTTATATTATGTTATATATATATATATATATATATATATATATATATATATATATATATATATACATAGAGTTGTCTGTTGTCAGTTCCTGTAACGTTAGCTGACCCTTTTAAAGGAAATGCCTGTTGGCATCTTGCTATTGATGTTGCCTTATTTAGAGGCATGTTATACTATTCATTTTGAATTGCTGTATTGACTCAGCTTTAGTATTCATTTTGATTGAGAGGCTGCTTATGTGCCTATTTGAGACTCAGCCTTATTTTATTTCTGAATTTTATTTATTTTATTTAACTGTATTTGTATTGCATTTTTGAGAAATGCACCTGGCCTAATTGGTTTGCTGATGTGCTTGACCTTTTTTCTTTTGAATTTCATTTATAAAGCACACTTAACCAATAAAAATGTGGATTTCTTGTGGAAATCTTCTCTTCTTGGTGTATTCTATTGATTAGTCATGCACTACAATTTTGTAATGTCCTAGAATTCAAATTCTTTATTTGGGGGCTTTTAGCAGGTATGAGATTAAAATGTGATTAATTAGATTAATTAATTACAAATCCTGTAATTAATTAGATTAATTTTTTTAATCGCCTGACAGCACTAATATATATATATATATATATATATATATATATATATATATATATATATATATATATATATAACCTGTAACTTGTTGGTGCAGCAATAAAAGTCACTAAAACATTTTAAATCTCTGCGTCTATTTTATGGTTAGTAGTGTAGAGAACGGCATGTGAGAGGGTTGATTTTTCCTTTTTCTTACTGTGTGTATAACAGTATAACTTGTAGCATTATTTACTGGTGTTACATAGTATTTTGTGCATCTTTATTACGTTGTGAATTTTACATAACACCATTTAATTCTACTATTTAGGCTGCGATCGTCACATTAAACCAGAGACAACAGAAAATGAGGCCATTCCGGCTCATTTGCAGTGTTTTCAGTATGTTTTTGTGTTGATCAATGAGCACCGTCCTTGTCAAATACACCGGCTAAAATGAATTCAACCCAAATTATGAAACACATTTTGTGTCTCCGCTTGAAACACATTCACAGGTAGCTTTTAGCTGGATGCCTGCCTGCATATTTTGGGGTATTAATTAATGTCTAGGGAACTGAAGGGTGAATTTCACTCAAAATCCTAATGGAGTTCTGTACAGAGTGTATTTTAGATTGGAGTATTATATAGTAAAACAATGGACTCAACTTTAAGAAAAAGTATTATCTTACCTTAAAGTTTCAAAATTACTCATCCCACATAGATGTAATTATTGGATTATTATTGCTGACGACTTCATAAAAACATTTTAACCAGAGCAAAATGAATTTTAAGTGGTTTATATTAGTAAGAAAACATTGATTATTATTATTGAATATCTAAAAAAAAACTATTTTTAATTACATGTAAAGATGAACTCAATGTGTGCCCTCTCAAAGTAGCGCTATGGTGTGGGGTATTATAGATTTATTTATTATTTATATTTATTATTTATTTTATTATGACTGTAACAGTATCGCAATATATTGAACCATATCCCCTAAAAGATGATTGAATTGATTAATATGAGGAAGTGCACGGCAGGTCTCGCTGGTCAGGCTAAAATGTCAGTTAGCCTTGCGTTTATTCATCTTTCTGCACATCATGTACCAGGCAGGATTATGCATTTTCATCTCAACATATAATGTAAAAAAAATATGCAATTTGTATAGGAGCACAGGTATTTTAGCTATATATACAGTACGTTCACGTTTGTGGGACGGATTATGTTTAGTTTTCATAGCTGTCGACGACATCACAAGGGTCAGGCACCACCGACATGTCTATATGTTAAATATGAAGCTACAGCCAGTAGCTGGTTAGCATAGCTTAGAATAAAGCCTGGAAACAGCTAGCCTGGCTTTGACCAAAAGAAAAATTTGTCTACCAGCACCTATAAAGCTCATTAATCACCATGTTATTCACTGGTTAAAAACCTGGCAGTCCAGACCCTCAGGGGGGTCTAGGCGTCACAAGACCTTCTTGATTTTAAAGCATATATAAATTAATAATAATAATACAGTTAGTATATGCTGTATCTCAACATTTCATTAATGTCTGTGAAGAAAACTGAATGAAACTGTTCTTTTTTAAATCTGGTTTGGGGTCCTTCTGTGTGGAGTTTGCACGTTCTCCCGCCGTAGAAGCGGCGGTTTTCTCCAGGTGCTCCGGTTTCCTCCCACAGTCCAAAGACATGTAGTTTAGGCTAACTGATGACTCTAAATTCTGCATGTGAGCGTGATTGGTTGTCGGTCTCTATCCAAGGTCCAGGGTGTACCCTGCCTTTGGCCAATGCCGGATGGGATTTCCTCCAGTGACCCCTCGACCCCTACCGGGATAATCGGCTGAAAATGGATGGAAAAAAAACCCTCAACAAGCCTTAAACACACGCTATACTGCCATAGCTGTATGCTGCTAATCGCTCATCTTACACAAACTTCCTGCAGTTATTGTTTAGAAGTTGTTGTTATATGTTATAAGTTAGTAGAATATTAAATGAAATATCCATAAAATATGTGACTAAGGGGTTGTCGGTTTACTCAATGACAGAAAAAAGGCTCCCAAGGAAAAAGGTTGGAAATGACTGATATAATCAATCGGTTCAATACCAAAGTATAAAAGCGTCAATTTATGCTATTTCTTGGCTGGGATTGTCATTTTTAAAGGGCTGCAACTGATTATTTTCTCGTTTAATCGGTTAGTTGTTTGGTCAATAAAATGGTGAAAAATGAGGATCGCTGTTGATAACGTGCCCAAATTTTGTCCACAGTTTAAAATATTCAGTTTCCTGTCATAGAGGAGTCAAGAAACCAGAAAATATTCACATTTAAGAAGCAGGAATCAGAGAATTAAAATTACTCGATTATCCACATAGCTGGCAATTCATTGTTGACAACTATTCGATTAATTGTTTTACAACAATTTTCTCATTTGACTCTTCAGAAAAAAAGAAAGAACACTTAGCTCAGGAGGTGAACTATCATAGTCATTCATGTTCAGCAGCGCAATGGAGATAGAGAAAAAACTCCTATTAACATTACTTAATTTAATGTTTCAAGGTAAATACTAGCCCTGCCACATGACCAGCACCACCCCCACCCATAGAAGAAAGAGGTGAGACCACCAAGAAAACGTCATAACTGATTTCATCCTTTAAAACAATGACAAAAAACAGCTGGAACTCCCGTAAAAGATGCATTTAATGGAGCCGATCCCAGCTGGCATTGGGCGAAGGCAACCATTCGCGCTCACATTCGTGTCTACGGGCAATTTAGAGTCATCGGCGGGCGGAAACCGGAGCACCCGGAGAAAACTCACACTAACACGGGGAGAACATGCAAACTATTTCCTCTCACCACCAAACATGCATCCCCCCTAGAGGGGGTTGTGTGGTTGAAAGACAAACAACAAAATTCTCATTTTCAATGAAAAATATATCAAAAATGATTATGGAGTGATGTTTTCTAGATTGTGATGTCTTGGCTGAGACGACTTGGCAGCATTACAATATTTAATTTAAGATGGTATTTTGACACATTTTGCCTTTAATGAATATTGCAATTTCCTCTCCATCCTGCAACTGGAAAATTGCAGTAGTAAAATTTTTAGTAAAAAAAAATTCAATTAACTGTGCAGCTCTAGTATGAATGACACGATAATGCGCAAGAATAAAAAATGTAGAAAGAATGCCTTTCTTGCATTCAGAGTGTCATTGTTGCCATTACCATCCTGACTGCAAAGTCAATGCATACGTGTAAATATGCTGGCGGATTGGTCCAACAAACATAACACTTTCAACCAGCGGCACAATGCTGGACAGATATGGGCTTTCTAGGACCTTTCATTTTATACTACATTTTTTTGTCTGAAACTAAAAATGGAAACCTTGTAACAAAGTCTAGATTTCAAAACTGGAAAGTAATTAATAGGAGGGGATGTAATATCAGTAGTTGGCCACTCAGCTGTTTTGTAAGAGGGAGATACCAGAATTAGAGGGTAGTCTATGTGGAGTCAGGCTTCCTCAGGGCGATGTCTATTTCAGTGAGGCTGCCTCAAGGCCCGGTTCAAAGGCTGAGCAAAGATAAGAGCCTGGAGAGCAGAGGAAGGGGAAAAGAGATGATGCTGTTTGTCATTGCTTGTTAAAAACAAACTGTTGAAGATCATTGAAGGTCCCATGCTTTTAAAACTCAGACCTCGGGCCTCGAACAGAACAAGAGAGCGAATGAGGCGCTGCTAATCAAAATGAGAGTCCTCACACCCCCATCTTGTTTCCCTCTCGGGTATTGACTGATGTCGGGTTGTTCCGCGGAAGAACCGTGCAATCCATTCCAAGGGATCCTCGGGGCATTTCGCCATCACGTTAGGGTCGAAACGGCCCTCAAAACAACATCTTCGTAAATTTGGAGCGTCATTGGAACATCCTGGATGCTTGGAAATGCCCTCTGGGTTCAAAAAGAAGTCCAGGCGCTGAAGGGGGGAGCGTTGCTGAACCATGGCACAAGCACAGCGGCGACGTTCGAGGTACGTGGCTGAATGTCTAAGGGGCGATATGGTGGAAATTAGGAGTAAGTCCTATTCAAAAGCGGCGTCCAAAATCAATGGTACGATTAAATGTGTCAGTTAAAAGGCAATTCCCATTAGTGTGTAGCAAAAAAAAAAAAAGGCCTGTCAATCTACATCAGCGTGAGATTCATTGGATATTCGAGCCATGGAAATGCAAATGGGAATATTTCCTTTTCATTAAGCGTTTGTAATTAATTTCTTAAACAACAGAGGCCCTACTCCTCCACACATTAATTTCAGTGGTCTGCAGAGGCATATCTTTGCCTCTTCCAGAATAAGCACAATTGAACTCAAATGAATAACAATCACCGGGTTATTTCAGATTGCTTCTGGCTCTCCATTTCAGGACCATTTTATCCAACCGCCTGACGATCGGGAGCTTGAATTCGTCCACTATATGAACACACAGATTATTGATACCCGCAGCTACTTATATCGTCATCATATATCGTCACGAAGTGAAGAGATGGATTTGCAGTTTCTCTCCAAAATGCCCTTTCCCAGCTGTCGAAAGTTTTCTCCGGGACCTTCGGTTTCCTCCACCGGTCCAAAGACATGCAGGTTAGCTAATTGCCCATAGGTGTGAATGTGAAGAGGGTGTGAAGAGGGTTGCAGGTCCAAACCCGGCTTAGTGTGGAGTTCGCATGTTCTCCTCCTGTTAGCGTGGGTTTTCTCTGGGTGCTCCGGTTTCCCCCCACTGTCCAAAGACATGCCGGTTGTTGACTTTAAATTGCCCGTAGGCGTGAATGGTTGTCTATCTCTATGTGTCAGCCCTGTGATAGCCCTCCCACTACCCTGAATAGGATAAATGGTTCCAGATAACGGGAAATAACAGCAAACCTACTCAGGGAAAAGAATCTTTTTACCGTCACAATCCTGACAGTACATGTAGGTACAGTACATTCTATGGTATGATGTTGCAAAGGCCCTGACGTGCACTGTTACTGTCACTGTTTGTGTCAAACACTATATTTAGCCGGATTTCCAACTCTGAAGGACCTTTGTGATGAATTTCAGCAGCAGTGGGGGAAGAAGCGTATACAATAAGACAGAATCTGAAATAGCTCAGGTGCCTAATGGTGTAGCTGACCCTGCGATGCAATAAGAGAAAAAATGGCCCTGGGACACGCCACAGCGACACATCAAACAAGCATGATCATAAATGCAACAACTGCCTCATGCAGTACACTGAGTTTCAGAAGAAGGATAAAGTCACAGGGCCTCTTGTACAAACAGCAACATTTATTATTAAGAAATACCTTTCTCTTAGATAAGAATGTCATTCTCTAGTAAATTAAGAATTAATTGAATGAATGTGGTTTAAACATTGTTAAATGTAATGAATAAATGAACGGCTAAATTGTGAGTCTGCTCATGGACTAAAAGGTTATAAATAAAAACTGTTTTCTTTGCTATTTTCGGTAGTTGCTATGACAATCCTCTCGCTCTGACAGCTGCCGGAGGGTGTTTCTGCAGGTCGGCGTCCAGGTGAACATCCATTGCATCAGATAGTGTAACATCACCTCCTCTATGATATTCTCTTGTCCAAGTGGTCACATTCCCATGTCTATCGAATGGACCGCTTTGCTTCAGAAACATGGTTTTTACGATCATGTCAAACCATTAATTCTTTGGTAATGCTTCTGTGAATGCCCAAAGAAAAACCGAACATATTTTGTACAGTTAAAGATGCTAAATTTGAAATTCAGAGCATATCTAAGATTGAGGGATTGCCGCCACACAGCTCTCAACATGGCGCTGGCTGAGTAAGTGGGTAGTAGCTAACTGTGCTAACAGAGCTAACAGTGTTAACCTGGGTGGAAATGGAGGGTGGGTGCTAAGCGTTCACGACGACACAGTGGGTCGCCGTTTTCGGCCATAACTGGTGTACGAACGGCGGCCGTTAGCTAGGCATCGGCGCAAACACTCGGACTCGCACGCGCTAAAACCACACGGCTCGCCGGCTGTTAGGGACGCGCATTCCAAGCAAAAATACTACACGAAAGTTGCAGGGAATTATTCGGTTATTATTCGAAAATTGCCGCTGAAAGTCAGGGGTGCGACATGGCACCGCAAACACACACCCTTGCGCCGACAGAAACAGCCAAACTAAACGTGCCAGACATGTTTTACTGGTAGTAACGTTACTACAGGTGCATAAACGAATAGTTTTATAATAATGATAATAATTTGCCTAACTGAAAATCATGACTCATCCCTACCGGCTATGTTTGCGACAGAGGGAGAGGGGCTTTATTCTCCGCTCAGGTAGACATTACTCCTCAAAATCTTTACATGGCAAGTCGTTGTTTGCTAATATAAATGCTTGACATTTTTAGCACCATTAACTTCGTGCTAACACTTGGAATAATTTTTTTTTACCATTTTTATGTTGCTTGGTCCTAACGACTCTACAATTACATTTTAAGTAAAATTAACAAGACAACGTAGCTAAGCAACATAAAACTAATAGTTTCTTATTTACTTACAACACGAAAATGCAAATGTCCCTCTCTGGAGTCATTTGGAGCAGAACCACTGTGTAGAATGGGCGTGTACGTGGGAAGTGAGTGGTGAAGCAAGAGAGAGAGTGGCAGCGACGATGGGTAACCACTCGTGGCCCGAGTAGGAAACGTTAACAGAGTTTGGTTTCTCAGTTCTGGGCTACTGTAGAAACATGGCAGACTAATTAAAAGCAAAATGAATATGCTTTTCTTGTGACACGGTTACGATCATTTCAGTCAGAGACACTTCCGTCAAGGATTTATTCCAAATAGTCCTGTTATTCATGTTAAAGTCAAACTAAAGTTGAGCTTATAACTGTCATTTGTTGATTGGTTGTGCCCTTCTCTTACTTTTCTATTAGCTGTGGCCAACACCGACATCACATCGAGACATTTCTGGCATGTAACTGAAGTTTAAGGCAGAAAAAGCCCTGGGCTATCGGAGACATCACAGATAAATGGCAAGCTTTGACACCAGCTCATCAGAATAAAGAGCAGGGGCATCTTTCTTTGCACCAATATTCATGAAGGCAGAAATACATCTCAGAAGCACCCATTTATACCGACAGCTGCCTCAGTAGACCATAATGCAACACAGCCACGGGGTATTTTTACTGATCTGTCATCCTTTGCAAGACAAACACAAGCCGTTTATGATACATTTTTTTGTCGTTTTGAACAACCTGGTGCAGTTTAAAATCTCTGTTATCACTGTCATTCTCTGCATTTCAGAAGCTGGGAAATGTGACGAGAAAGTTCAACAAAGTTTAGGCTTACTGTATTATGCTCATTTGAGGCAAGCTTGTGTCAAGGTTGACGACTGAGTACAAGACACTTCAATGCCTTCATTGTGGCTGAGGTCGTTGCTATTAGCGTGTAGCCAATGAGGCAAGTAACCTTGGGGCAAACTTTGTCTCGGAGAGGATTTTGTGGGTGTGTGGAGAGAAGAAGAGGTCAAGCACATAAAACGTTCTTGTATGTAGATCTATCAGAAGTGCAAGGTTTCATAAGTGTTATAAAAATTCCTCCCCTCAGTTTTAATTTCAATAGCAGCTTTTAATTTGAATAAATTTATTGGATTTCAAACAAACTGTGCCCACATGCTTCTCAAGACTCATAATTTATAATAATCAGGCCTAAAAACCTCTCAATGACTCCCTCCACTTATCTATAAATGCCTATGAATTTGTAGTGCCTGGGTCATTATGCTGTTATAAAGGAGAACATCAGTTCAAAACATGTCGATATAAAAACGAAAAGAGCTCTCAATCTCATGTTCTCCGGCTTGGATAGCTCTGCTCCTGCAATCCTTTCTCATTCCTCTCCGAGGAACCTGGACCTTGATAGACTCCGACAAGCGTATCAAGCCACGGAGTGACACAATCTTTATTACAAGCATGGCGACTCAGGAGGCGGGTGGGCGGTGGGTGTCCGTGGAGATGTGATGAGTTAATGGCAAGGAGCTGTGTTCGATGCTGGACGGCAATTGTCGTGCAGCGTGTCTCCATCACGCTGTGAAACCTCACCGTCGGCAGTAGATTTAATCACATTTTCACATGGAACCAACTAGGTGGCCGTCAGGTTGCCTGGAGGTTACTGACTTGACGCGACACAAGACACATAAAGGCCAATTACCACAAATTTGATAATTGGCAGAAATAAAATTAATCAGAGTAAATGAATAAGCTGTGGTAAAAGACTAACAAAAGCTCACAGCGTACTCAATTTAATGATTAAAAAGGTTATTAGTTGAAATTAGTTTTCTATGTAAGTGCTTCAGGAACTTTATTAACTGGCAGGCACTAAAATGAAAGAAGTGTTATTAGCAATATTACAGTGGTTTTGACTGGGTCTGGAGGACCAGACAAGATAAATACTATAATTATATATTTTTTACTCTGATGCATAACCATGTCTATTAGATGTAGAGTTCTGACCACTTCTTCGGAAGCATGAGTTTCCCAAACGATCACACCCGAAGGTCCAATTCATAGGTGTTCCGGAGCTTCGGTTGAGTTCCCGAATTTCCCTCCGGGGATTAATAAAGGTTCATCTTATCTTATCTTATCTTGACCAGTTGTCATAGAACTGTAGAAGTTTTCCAGTTACCTTAGCGCTACAAGAACATATCGTCAGCGTTGGACTGAATCTTTATTCTTGATCTAGGTTAATAAGGGTAAGGGTAGTTGAAAAGAGTCCATTTAGATTGATCAAAAGTTCGCGAAAGGTCTCCAAGGTCAACAGTAAACTCAACTTTTGGGCTTTAAAATGCTCAGAATAAACAAAATTAGAATATCTTCCATTCCATGATAACATCTACAGAGGAAGACTGTGCGATGCAACAGAACGCCCCAGAACAAATAAATGGATTTCGTGATAAGAGTATCTAACAAAAGTGAAGCCAATTCGGAAGTGCCTTAAACTTGCATTCTTTCGTACAGCCAGCAGGGGGCGACTCCTCGGTTGATTGCAAACATTGTAAACATGAGTTTATAGTCTCAATAGCTGGTTTCAAGACTTCTTCAATACAGCGTGATGTTCTTTTAGTAAATTATGGTCCCGTATAGGGTTAAATCAACCATAAAGCAGGGTATGCTTTCGAGCGTGGCTACCTTGTGATTGACAAGTCGCTACCACGGCGTTGTCCGGTCTGGGAGTTGTCCATGTTTTTGTCTAGCAACTTTAACCCTTGATGATTGTGTTCAAAAAAATTTCAGTGTTTTGTTGGACTTACCGGTACCCTTTCGTGTCACTTCTGGTTGCAAAAAAAAAAAAAAAAAGATGGCAACAGCCAAAAAACAGTATAGCGACAAAAACCATGATGGTGTCGGTCAAAATGCTGAACGTAAGGGCTTAAAAACAATGCCTATTTCTTATATACAGTCTGTTTCAAACACATAAAAATCTCACAATGACAAACTACAGTTGGTCGTCTGCAGGACTATTCACGAGTGCCATTACAGATTCTTCCAAGCCCACTTCAACACTTATTAAAAACATCGCACTCAACTGCATTTACAATATTCCTTTGGGGGTTTCTTTGTTGTCCAATGTCCCAGTATGGTGACTCAAGATTTCACTACATAAAAAGTGAATCTGAATGTAATTCTGGTGCAAATCTAACAAGGACAGACCATGCGGACAAGTGATGAAGATTCTTTTGGATAAAAAACCTATTTCAGGACACTTCTATCCATTTTGTTTAAGCTTTCAATAGTCTCTTATTTGTATGTCTATTGGTATTCCACCATTACAACAATTTTAGTGCAATTACCAGCAGTTGTGAAAGCATTTTAGGGGCATTTCAGTCTGCTGGAAAAGAAAACAACATCTCTTTTTCTTAGCAATATACAGCTTATATCGATAGAAGGAGCATTTTTTTTTTTTTTAGCCTGTAAAGTGTTGTGGATGCACTGAAAGCTGTTAGAAAAGACAATTTTACCCCTAAGTTTCATCAAGGACATAAAAGTTTTCACCTCCCGTCACTGCTTGGATAAAGTCTTACTTGTCACTTTTAACCAAAAGAATGGCTGCACAAACTTCTGCAACTACTACATGAGAATAGGTTGTATATTGTGGTAGGCTGAAACAAAAACGCGTGGCCTTACAGTGGCTTTACAGATGGCAAAACTGAGCTCATGGGGTGTCGACTAACTCTATGTGAAAGACAATTCTACCAGTGTTTTGTTCTGCTATAAGAAAAGCCGATATCTCAGCTCCTGTGTCCGGGTGGACGTTACTCGGAGTCTGGCCTTGGGCATTTATTACATGTTATACCCGTCACTATTTCTTCCAGGCTTCTCTGTCTACATCAAATAAAGAAAAGAAATACCTCCAAAATCTTAAGGGAACTAGTAGCACTAAGAAATAGCAGCTTCAGAAGCCTTAACCCACCTCCCACAGCACCACATGTCACTTCTGTCCAGAACAGACTGAGTTTCTTTGCTGCAAATATGAGCCACAAAACCCTGAGTGAGGACTTCACTTCCAGGAATGTCTCATCTCCTTGTCTCAATTTTATATGCAGCTACTTTGCATTTACAAAACTGTGGTTATTGTAAACATATGAAACTAAACGAAGCGATCTATAGTACCAAATGTTCCTTTGTCTAAACCTAACTAAGTGATTTTGTTGCCTAAACCTAAGTAGTTTTGTTGCCTAAACCAAAGTACTTCTGCTGCCCAAACCTAACTATGTAGTTTTGTTGCCTAAATCAGACTAAGTAGGTTTGTTGCTTAAACCTAAGTAGTTTTGTTGCCTAAACCCAACTAAGTAGTTTTGTTGCCTAAATGTAACAAAATACTTCTGTTGTCTAAACCTGACTAAGTACTTTTGTTGCCTAAATCAAACTAAGTAGGTTTGTATCCTAAACCTAAGTAGTTTTGTTGCTTAAACCTAAATAATTTTGTTTCCTAAACCTAACTACGTAGTTCTGTTACCTAAACCTAAGTAGGTATGTTGCTTAAACCTAACTAATTCTGTTGCCTAAACCTAACTAAATAGTTCTGTTGCCTAAACCTAACTTAGTAGTTCTGTTGCCTAAACCCAACTACATAGTTCTGTTGCCTAAACCTAAGTAGTTTTGGTGCCTAAACCTAGCTAAGTGGTTCTGTTGCCTAAACCTGACGAAGTAGTTTTGTTGCCTAAACCTAATTTTGTTGCCTAAACCTAACTAAGAAGTTCTGTTGCCTGAACCTAACAAAGAAGCTGTGTTGCCTAAACCTAACAAAGCATTTTGAACAGACTGTACGTATATAACATGCAGAAGTTGACAGGTGTTGCTGGATATTCGCAGGAAAACGCTCAAGAAATGAAGAATACATTTTCATTAGATATCATACGAACTGTTGTATGAGGATACGTTCAATAAGCTATGGTTGCAGTAAAGCAACTGCACCATTTGATTAGCATAAAATTACTAAAAAAATAAAAATAACAATTGTAGGTCTGTGAAAGGACGCACTCTCGCTACTGTACATCCCCATTCACCACTTTGACCTCCAGGGCATGACTTCCTTTAGTGGCACTCAACATTTTACCTTGACCCGGGAGCTGGATTTTTGCCACCAGATCGCGCAAGAATCGCAGAATCACATACCACACGTAATCAATCCTGTCCAACAAACTAAAGGCATGGCTTACAACAACGACTGAATGCTTTTCTCGATGGAAAAGATATTTTTGCTCTTATCCTGACTGGCTTCGGCAAGAATTTGAATGACAGGTGATTCATCCGATGACCTGCCAAGCATTTTTTGAAAGTGCCTGCCTTTTTCCAAACATTTTCCAAATGACAACTTCTCAGATTGTTCTGCGTAACAAATCATCTGGCAGGTCAGGCTATTACATATTAACAGTGGACATAAATCATGCCAACAGACATATTTGTTTGTTAACCACGGACTCTCTGCAGGGCTTGGCTGCAATTCGCCGTCTTTTTGACAACTGGAACTGGGAGTTTTTTGTGGCCTGGTATGTGGTTTTCATCAGGAAAGGTACAGCGTGGGAACACATTTTTTCTAAATTAGCAAACCACCTGGGCCACAGAGGAAACATGACATAAGAGTTGCAAAATACCCCCATGTCATTAATACTACCACTAAAAGTGATAATACAGGCCATGCCGAAGTGATGAACAGAGGCATGCAAGCAAATAATGAGAGAATATGGTGGAAAATGTACTGGCGATCTGTCCAGGGTGAACCCCGCCTTCGCCCAATGCCAGCTGGGATCGGCTCCAGCCCCCCCGCGACCCCTAACGGGAAAAGCGGTTGACGATGGATGGATGGATGGATAGATGGTGGAAAATGTTGCAAATGAGGTGATTTTGACATGAGTAGTAGTGATTTGAAGAAATGTACGGAAAGGTGTGTTATCTGTATGGATATATTACAAAATCAGGAGGATGTTTGGAGCACAAGCAGTGGCTCGGATATGTTTCAGGATTATGCATTCTCGCTGGCAGGCTGCCACTGTCAAGTCCATCTTTTCTGAGTCAGACCCAAGTGGGATGGAGTTTGGAGGAGCTGTGTGCCATAAATCCTTCTTTTTATCCCCCCAGCATGGCAACAGATGGGGCTCCCTAGCCCGGCGACACAGTCGGAGACATGATGCTGCTGAACGACCTGTGGACAAACCCCGGTAACCGAAACCCCAAGGAGGCGGCTGACACTTCCTGGAGTTCACTTCCTGCCTTTAATGAGGTGGAAGCCTCGTTTTAAATCGCCTTTACCGCAGGAAGGTTCCTTATCGTTAAAGTGAGTGCCTTTGCAGAGGCATATTTGCTGCACTATTAAGGCTGGCCTGAAAGATTTTTCAAATCCTAACAGATGTTGAAAATGTGCGAGCCCATACATTACGACGTGTTGTGTTCAGTTTTGTTCCCATAGTGGATGGAGAGTAACGATTTGGTCAAAGCAGCACTAGCAGCACTAACAGCTTCATTCATGAACAAGAGTCTGGACGACAAAATGTGGAAATCTCGCAAAATTTCTTGAAGGGTGGGAAGAATTTTTGCACTAAATTCATGAATGGAGACACATTAAATACTCCTGTTGTTGGTCCGCCATTTCTTAGCTCCATCCTACGATGACAATGAGGCTTTAGGCGTTAGCCACGGCCACGGTGATGTCGTTCTTTCTCACATGACTGCATCACAAATACTGAACTGCCATTTTTAGGTGTCATAAGAAACTAGAAAACTTAAGGAATCCATTGGTACCAATCATGTCATACTAGCTTGTCGTGAAGGAGGCTAAATAACGCTCCGAACTGTAACCGTCATCTACGTTCTCTTCAAAGCCACCAGACTCCTTTGATAAAAAAACAGCAATTTCAACCTACAGAACACAGGAATTGCCGGCTTACTGCTCCCTCGATTGGCTGGTTTGAGTTATTGCTGTTTTACAGGGTTAGTTTGGATTCACCAAATCAAAGTTAACGCAGAAATAATGTGTTCATGCAAGTTTCTTTTCACGCCATTAACTTCTTTAATGCATTAACACAAGTTGCGATTTTTAGGCTGTCGTAGGTTGTAGCAGGTGTAGTACGTGTCGATACTAGCGATATATGAAACTAGGACCTTACCGAAGGAATCCATTGGTACCAACAATGTCCTTCTAGCTTGTCCCAAAGGGGGTTAAATAAAGAAACGGCCATTTTCAAAGGGGTCCCTTGACCTCTGAGCTCAAGATGTGTGAATGTAAATGGGTTCTATGGGAACCCACAAGTCTCCCCTTTAAAGACACGCCCACTTTATGATAATGACAAATCATGGGGCAAGTTGTCGTCAACTGTTGATTTGAGCCTATTTTTTATGCTAAATGTAGAACCTGTGAGGGTTTCTGGACAATATCTGTAACTGTTTTGTGTTGTGAATTGATTTTCCATAATAACTATATACATGTACAAAAATAATCAGGGCTTTGCTGACTATTCACTATCCAAAATAGTCTTCATTCTCATGTAGTGTGCACCCAGCGTTAGCTTTGCAAAAGTTTCTCTTCGATTAGAGGTCCCTCTCCGCAATATTTGAGGTTTTATTCTAGCCTGATCCTGATCTTGTCAGCTCTCGGAGACAGTTTCATGTTTAGACAGAACCCACATGGTGGAAGGGATCCTCTCAGCTATACCGGCCTTTGGAGGGAAGCTCTATCGGCTCCCGGGGTGTTTTTCAGTAGCTGACCTGAGCTCCGACCTTCCTGTGGAGGGGGGCCCAAGCAAAAACTGAATTGCCCAGCAGGAATCACTAAAGCATGTAATTCATTCATTAATCCTTCTCGCCTCCAATTAAGTGCATACAGCTGATATGCGAGTTAAATATGTGTATCACTGATTTTATGAAAATGGCCCAGCCTCTATATTTGCACAGCTGGAGTTTAAGTATTTTTTTTTATAACTTTATACACCAAAATATATTTCTATGTTATTATATCAGGAGGGACACAACGTACAGTATGGAAATAAATAAGAAAAATGGACTACAGGTCCACCATAATAAAGCCAAATTACACATTATAGGACATTTAGTTTATCATCTTGGTTTAAATGTTTATGGAATTTTATAATTAGCTGATTTACGGTGATTTTATTGACGATGACCATAGGTATTAATTGTGTTGCTTTGTGTGTTGTCACCAAATAACCCTGATCCTTTTTTTTCACCTCAGTATTCACCCCATGTTGGCGTGGGTTTACTCCAGGTGCTCCGGTTTCCCCCCACAGTCAAAGACACGCAATTTAGGCTAATTGTTGACTCTGAATTGCCCTGTAGGTGTGAATGTGAGCGTGAACGGTTGTCTGTCTCCACGTACCAGCCCTGTGATAGTCTGGCAAATCGTCCAGGCCGAACCCCACCTTCGCCCAGTGTTTGCTGGGACTGATTGAGTAGGATATGCGGTAACGGATAACAGATGGATGGATGTTTTTGTGCAATTGTAGGTATTATTTTAGTAAATGTGATAAATCATAGCACTAAGAGAATTAACTAAATGTTGCTTATATTGTTGTTGCTCCTAAATTACAACAGAAAGATACATAAATGGTTCTGGTTCGTTTTTAAAAAGTACCCTAGAAATTAATATTATCAAAGAAGGATTTTTTTTCTCACTGACGTTCTTGCATCACAAATTGAGCCTTGCTTTTAACTACACCCATAGCTTCCTGCTCTTGAATACAGCAGAGATTTACCCCAACTAAAGATAGCTGGAGGTTTTGTTGATAATATTTTCTGCACTTACATTATGAATAAATTGGCAATGACTTGTTGGCAAAATCTCAACACTAAAATATGCGACGAACGTATATGTCACAAGGGCGCGAGGTCCGGACAGACAGATGGTTCACAATGTGAACTGGAGTGAGCTGCAGCATAGAAATGTGGTCCTCGCAAAGCTAAATCGAGTCGCTCTCTCCGAGATTTAAGTCATCATTTCCTGAGTCACCGTGGTTGACCCCCCCCCCCAAAAAAAAAAAAGACAGCCATCAATAACGTCCACCCTCCGGGCTGCGTGATTGTAATGACTTTGCCACAAACGACGAGTCACTGCCCTTAATTTAATCAACTTCCGTCTTTATTGGCTTAATTGTTTGTGACAAGACGCTCTCCCAGACACGAACTGGGAGGGTGACAGGGTAAATGATATGGCGATGAGTAACTAATGTGTTTCTTAATTGGACTGGAAGCCGTTGGGTTGTATGCGGATCAGCGGCGTTCACTTAAATTCAACAAAGTTATCCTTGATTGAATAGACGGAGAGATTCCCGTGAGTCGTCTCTGAGGTTCATTTTTCCGAGGAGCTCTTGTGCATTTTGTAGTAGAAATGTGGGTTTAAGCTTAGTTTATTCCGTTTCAGATGTGGCCAGCTAACACACCTGTGTTGCGATGTGTTGCATGCATTAAGGTAGCCCGCCGAGCTCCTCCAACTGGCTCGTGCGTGATAATAACCCAAGAGGCCTGCGAGAGAAGAGATACAGCAGCTTAAGCTTATAGTGTCCTTTTGTTTCATTAAACACATCAAACAAGCTTTGAAAAACTTTGTCCTCAATGAATGTGACGACTAAAATTGGTGGCTAAGTCTGAGTGCTGAGTGATTCTAATTTAATCTTCTGTTTGTTATTTTTCTTTTTAGAAATTGAGGGATTTAGCATTTAGAGGCCCGGGCGACACCAGAATTGGACGCCCCGGGACCGTGGTCAAGCTTTGTTCACACGAAAGCGCCAAAAATGGCCAAACATGGCCAGCGAAATTCCCGCAGGGTCGCCACCGACGTTGCTGATTTCTCAAGCACTCGATGACGTACTTGTTAAATAGCATTGAGGTGATGCGCAGTCATGACCATGGCTTGGGTTACGTTTCCACTGATTCGGTAAAGGTCATATGAGGCAGGGTGGCGATCAAGCGACCCGCCCAATGGGGAATTGTGTGGTACATTTCACATCCTGATATGACCACTCTCCACCAGACCGGAATCCCGTCTTAAAAAACGAAAAACAAAAACATGACCAAGTGTTTACGAGGCAAATGAAACTGACCTGGCTACGAATCCCTAGAGTCCGTCGCATAGGAAAACAGGATGGTCACGGGACATCAACAAGAACAGAGGACAGATAACCAGATATATCCTGTTTTGGCATATCTATCCGGATGGAGCTTGTCTCTTATTCTGCCACCACACTGACGTTATTTTATTTAAAGGAACCGAACAGGGTTTTTGTTTTGAACGAACTTTGCCTATTTGGCGTTTCGCCTCGCTATTTTTGCATTTTTCCGATGTTGTGCCCCGCCATTGCCGTAGCTTCATCTTGGATACGTCCTTACAACCTGGCACCTGGTCACTATGTTTTTATTGAGGTTGACGCCAAGAAACGTCCTGAACACAGCAAAATAAGAAAACCCAGGAAGTAGGCGATAGGGTCTCTGCAAATACAAACACCACCATGTGCTTCTAGCAAGTCATAATTATTTATGTTCGGCTCACGATATATGAATGAAAATAGGTTCTGTGGGTATTCATGAGTCTCCCCTTTACAGACCAATCGGTGATAATCACATGCAGTTTTTTGAAAGCAGTGTAAATGTGTCATTTTTCATTATAAAAAGGGTGTATTTGAATATTTCTGCATGCTAGGGTCCCTGAATGATCTTGGAAATGCAGAAATTGGGTATGACTGGGAATAAGTGCAAAGCAGGTGGGTTTTAAGGGGATAACTATGTAAAAAACTACAAAAATATTCAGTTAGAACTTAGAATCGTGGTACCATTTTGCATCTTAACGATACAATATACAGTAATAGGTGTTTACTTGGATCCGTGGCCCACCATTGTGTTCCAGTTTTGGCCTTCCAAGGGAAAAAGTTTTGGGCGCAGTTGCCCTTTTTTATTACCTGGATGGCTCAGTGTCTGAAGCTGACAGATGGTTTCTATTGATATATGGTATGCTTATATTTTTGCCACAGGTTTGATTCGATACCATATATACTGTAATAGTGCAACATCCCACTGAGACATTTCCAGTGGCACTACAAGCTATAGTTACACTGCACATACCTAATCATCACACAGATCATAAAGCATCCACAGTTAATGTCAAGTCCTTTACAGTGAAAAATGATTGGCTTTCATTTTAGATCCATTATTTTCCAATCAAACAGGGAAAAATTCATCATCATAGTGTAAGATGAAGATGTAGCCACAAAACGGAGCTCTCGCTTCTTCTTCCTTATGGGGAAAAAGTCACTCTATTCGTCTTACTTTGCTATTCCAGCCATGCTTAAAGATATATCCAAGCAGTAAATACTTAAAATATCAAACAAGTCCCCTAAACAGTACAAAATACTTCAAGCTAGAGCAGCCTTCGACAAAGAAAAGACAACGAGTTACGTGCAACCTCCACGTTAAGGTCTTGTCAGACAACATGGCGGTGCATTTAATCCAGTGTCGGAGGGGAAATTTCTCGCTACACTGGACGGGTGATCGCCGGATTGGAAGATCCGACTCCTGGGAATTGTTAGATTCTGACACCGCTATCAAAATCCCCATTGATGTTCCCCGTCAATGTAGTACAACACGTGCAAGTATACCAGCTAATCCCTACTGGCAACGTGCTGTGATGAAATTTGGTGCTGGCTTCTATGTATAGATACAGTCCAGTCATTTAATATGACACTGGTCCTTGCTCCTTAGAAGTAATAAGACAATAGACAGGATAACAAGGCCACCCGGCAGTAGAGAGCTGAGATAACGAGCCTCCTGACAGACAGCTAAGGTAAGAAGAAGTGGCGGGAAACTAGGAGCTCCCCTCTCATTACCAGCATCTCACCCTCAGATTCAAAAGTTCGCCGGATGTCGAGAGCATGCCGGCGGGCGAGCTGTGACATCTCCTCGACAATGAGGCGAAGACGCCAGGAGCTTGTTTTGCCGTTTTGACGGGAGTCTCGGATTTAGTGGCGCTGACAGCAGCACTCTTGAGGATCAAACACCACGGACATACGTAATGCGTTTTCTGAAGTTAGCGCTGCCGCACAGTATCAAGGCTGTGTCGGGAAAAAAAAAACGACACATTTTCTGCCAATAAGTCACATTCAGTCATTTGACTGAAATATTTTGCATCGTTACTGCGTGGGCGAAGAGCGAGGAACATTTGGGCAGCAAATTCCTCCATTCGCCACCCCGATTCCAGCAAAATGACTTTTCTAACTTTTAAGGGGTACCAGAACTTGAATAAAGGGCGAGTTAAGGCTCCGGTTTAAAAGGAAGTAAAGGTCGCTGGTGTTGATTACAATGAATTATTAGTGTTTATTAAAGTATAAGACAGACTGGATTATTTTTATTGTCAATGAATTCAATAAAAAGACCAAACCCAACAATCATTCCTCATTATTTATGTATATCTTGGTCTTTGTATAAGCTTTCAGCATCCTACCTCTCCTAAACAGGCTTTTCTTAAGTGTGTCTCTATAGTAGTATTCCAATATATATAGTAAGACAATAATAAAGTTATTAAATTACAATGCCCTTGTCCATCTGTCAGTACTTCCCCCCATTTCCACTCTCATCCTCATCCACAGCGCGTCCCGAGGATGTCAATTTTTAAAATAAACAGAATATATACTACTCATTTTTAGGAAACGTTAAATTATTACGTAAAGCAGCCGGACACTGTATTTTTTGTAGGAAATGTCACTCAAACTGGAGTAACGCTGCATCCACATGGAATCAGGCAGACGGTAGACCGCGAACCAAAAATCATGTTAGCGGACGAGGACGGGACGGTAAAATTAGGCGAGGCCGGCAGAGAACGCCGGGAACGTGCCGTCGCCGTGCAAAATTTAAATATTTGAGCTTAATACATGTTATTCCAGGGCTGCACGGTGGCGCAGTGGATAGAATCGTTGCCTCACGGCAAGAGCGTCAAATGCGGCCCTTCCGTGTAATGTGGGTTTTCTCCAGGCGCTCCGGTTTCCTCCCACAGTCCAAAGACATTCCGGTTAGCTTCATTATTGCCTCTAAATTGCCCGTAGGTGTGAATGTGTCAGCCCTTCTGGGCAGATTTTGCATGTTCTCCCCATGTTAGTGTGGGTTTACTCCGGGTGCTGTTGTCTCAAAATTGCTCGTAGGTATGAATGTGAGTGTGAATAGTAGCCTTGTCATAATTGACGACATGTCAAGCGTGTACCCCACCTTCACCCAATGTCAGCTGGGATCGGCGCGACCCTGAATCGCAGATGAATTCATATTTTATTCCATTGCCAGAGCAACATATTGCTGTTTTTCCTGTGCCATCCAGAAGGTGCTGTCCAGCATACTGCAGAAGTATTTTTTGGGGGCTATTTTTAGCTTTGGTATGCCACTGAGTATTTACATGATGGTGTATGTGATATTGACTCAAAATAAACTACAGAGCAACTCATTTATCTGTTCTTAAAAGCTTTTTGGTGAATGGCACAAAGGTGCTATACAAGACTTTTGCTACTATTTTGGGATTTGCTGATGGTAAGAAAAAGTTAGAATATCACCAGATTTATCCAGAGCTATTACTGCCACCCCTACTTTGGATGGACATATCTTACAGTCAATACAGCGGTCGATTATCTGACCTTTTGCCCTTTTTGTGTCTATACCAAACCTCCTTAGAGCTGTTGAGAGTGAACAGAGATTCATGCATGAGTCGGCGTAACTTCCCAAAAAGCCTTCCGGTCCATTGGCACTCAAATGAACCGATCTGTCTCTGCACAAACATTGATGGGTTAATAGGATGTTCACCTTGCGGGTGCCAAACTGAGAAAAACCCCTCTAGGGAAAAGTCGTAAGCCCCCCTTCCCATGATTCCCAGCACAGGGTGCCTGATTCATGAGGACAGCAGACCTTAAACTGTAATGGCCTCACCTCCGTTTCTTGCATTTGTTCTGGTTAACTCCATAATTCTTGCACTTGTTAGACTTTCACGCTGAGTGAACATGAGGAAATCAGGTCATGTGTTTTAGCACCTACTGCAATAAAATAGTATGAAATAGATGAGCACTTATATTGAATACAGTGAATACAAAACAGAAAAATCCATGCAAGCGTCTGCATTCACACAAAGTACGAACAACTATAGACTGTATGTATAAATGGATGAAGGGTCTCCAGAGTCAATAGTGATCGGGGGACTGGAGCCACGGAACTGAGGTCCCTCCCATAAAACCACCTGAGCCAATCACGAGCCAGGCGTGGCTGTAGACACCTAGCGGCTACGTAAGCCAACTAGCTAGTGGTGTAGGGATAACGGATTTTTGTAGGCCAACCCGAAAGTTAGACTACGGGAGTCAGGATCTCGTCCACACCGTAACCCCACCGGCGCCATGGGCCAGATGGGAAGATGCCGGATGCGAAGGTCCCGGGCTGGTGTGGTTACACGAGGTCTGCGGTTGTGAGGCCGGTTGGATGTACGGCCAAATTCTCGGAAACGCCTTTTCTATTAATGTCTACAATATTTGAGTATAGCAATCTGTGGTTAGAGATAGGGGTGGGACTCAGCAGAGGCCCCAGTTCCCATCCACTTACATGGAGGAGGCAGGATTTATGACCTATACTGCAGCCAGCCACCAGGGGGCGATCAAGATGTTTTGGCTTCACTTTTGGGGCAATGTCGTCCATCTTTATGTCCAGTCTATGGAACAAACCCTCAGTTAAGCATGCTATAGCATTGCTAATTAGCGCTACAGCTGAGGCTAATGGCAATGCTGTTAGTTCTGCAGGTATTTAGTCAAAACTAGCTGAAATTTTTAACTGATGATGATGATGCAAGATAAAGTCCGGGTATGTACTGATTTGGGAAAAATGTAGTAGCAGTATGCGAACAAAAGCAAAATCTATAGCATGCCAAAAATACCCGGATGAATGAATTCTGAGAAAATATCCAGTATTTATCGGACCAGTCTACCTCGCAGACTCTATCCCACAATGCAAAGCGCTGGAACGGTCACATTCATGCTCTTCGCTTCCGTTTTCCAACACCAGAAACCCTACAAAATAAATCAGTCACGACTGAAGAACGCAGTACGCAGACACTTCATACTGCGTTCGGCAGCCATAAAAGCGAGCAAAATATTGTCTGAAACGCTGATATCACAAAAGGCCGGATGTAATAATAACTTCTATAAAATGGTGCCAGTCGAGGTCATGACTGCTGGTTTCAAAATCCATATTATGCATAGACAATACAATACATTGCATTTCTATGTCCAGGTATAAACACCATGCAAGATATGTAATCTCAATACAATAATTCATTGCAGTGAGGCCTTGCAGTGAGGCCTTGCAGCTGTCCCTGCGAATCCATTCATGTTTTAAACCATCCTTTTGATATATCTTGACAGACTAACTATGACGGATAGAGTAATACGGTATCCTCCTTGTCAGGAATGTGCCTGTTTGAAAATGTGACGTTTTTGGTGTTTATCCTCTATCCCAGCTGTTAACATAAAAACCTGTTTGGTTTCACCTTTTTTTTTTTATGTTTGGCGGAAAATCTAATCTGACCACCCTGCCTGTTTTCTTCTGATATATTCATGACAAAAAAAATGAAACGGCGGTGTCACCGAGCCAGGACACGGTATTAATTTGTTCCAGTCAACATCTGATTTATATAAAACCACAGCGTTGCAATGCCACAGGTAGGGAGTTAATTAGTTTTCTTTAGCAAGCGTCCTAGCGACATTTATCAAATGTCAGTGACATTTGTCCCTGAAACTCACAACTGCAGTCCACACAGCCAATAATTACTGTGACTGTATACAGTATAATGCTTTCATTAGCATGCGGCTAACTTATTAGCGCGGTATTAACCATTTGGGATGGACCTCATTAGCTTAAACTTGCTGTTTTGGTAGACGCCGGTAGAGAAGCTGAAAAACGAGGCCGTCTTTGTATCGACCGAGAACGGAGGAGGAAAAAAAAAAAAAACGGCTGACAGAAAGTGTGAAAGAGGCAGAGAGAGATTGATTGCCTTATCCTCGAAAGGAGAGATTCCTGTCGCAATACTGCGAGTAAATCAAAGAACAGACAAACCACTCCAAGTGACCTTCGTTTAGTATTATACCATAAGCTGGTCGTTCTTAGAGATCGCTGATAAATCCATTCTTACTCACAATGTGCTCAAAGATATATTTCTGCTCACGGAGGGAGAAATATGGCACTAAATAACTACATAATCTAACCAAACAAGTTGGACTAAAGCTGCTTCTAGATAGTTTTAACAGCATTAATGTTGAATTAATCAAATTTGGGCAATATAGTTTGGTTGGCTGGAAGAAACCATGTAGGAGGATTTTGCAAAAATCACCAAGAGCCAACGTCTAAAATTATTGCTTCTTTGCTTGTTAAACCACGTCTCTTTTTACGATTTCCATTTAGTCAGCAGAGCTCTATTGTAGAAAGTAACATACAAATTAATTATGTAAATTTTTGCAAGTAATACACCCGTATTTTCCTGGAAATAGGTTGTAAAGAACTATGAACAAGTGCAGGGGCGATTTACTGCCTGTTGAGTCTGCCT
Source organism: Pterois miles (assembly GCA_947000775.1). Lineage (NCBI taxonomy): Eukaryota > Metazoa > Chordata > Actinopteri > Perciformes > Scorpaenidae > Pterois > Pterois miles. Next base: position 4,016,635 of record CAMQGK010000500.1, on the reverse strand, counting down.
GTAGACCTATTAAAACTCCTGATGACCATTCATTGTGTGTCAAGTAACGGGGTAATAAAGAAAATCATGCTTGCATTAATGGTATTACCTGTCAGAGCTACAAAGAAATATATGATATGTCAGCGCTTAAGCTTGTCAAAGAAAGACTTGAACTTTTTTTGCACATAAACCAGATGCTGGATTCATTTATGTTAACCCTCTGAGACCCACAACAGACCCGTTTTGGTCGTCTTTAGGGGTTTTAGATAGCAGCTCAACAGTAGATGTCGCACAGAAGTGGTGGACTTCATCTGAAAGCTGGGAAAATGAAGATTAATTTGAGATGCAGCCCAAGCGTTGTGTCAAGTTGAATCAGGAATAAACACGAATTCATTAATTATTTATGTAAAAAGAGTTTAGAAGATTATGACTCAAGTATATGATGTCCATCCCCATGCTCTATTATTTCTCATAAGTGTTTTTTTATTATTTTTTTTGAGTTGATACCATTTGTTACACAGATTTGCCGCTAATTTTAACCTTTTTTACCTTAAGGAATTGATAAAAAATGATCCATAATGCTTCCAAAATGCCACATTAAGACACCTCGAGGAACGCCATAGAAAAACGTCATGCTGTGATTTGGCGTCAAAAACTTTTTTCAATTGGAAACTGCTAAGAAACCCCGTTATTGTCAGTCTAGCTAGGAATGGCATCCATCCTCTGAATACAAATTTGAAATAGCTACTTTGGGGAGTAACATCGTCACACATTAATACAACTGGACTTGTTGGATCCACAAGAATCTCAGATTTATCTGTTTAGGAAGCCCAATATGCCGAAATATTCAAACGCACCATTTTATTCTCAAAAACTACACTACTAAGGGAGACTCGTGGGTCCCCATAGAACCAATTTTTATTCGCATATCTTGAGGTCAAGGGACCCCTTTGAAAATGCCCATGTCAGTTTCCCCTCACTGAAATAAAGCCCATCTTTGGAAGGTTATGACCGTCTTTCCTGACAAGGTAGCACGACTTGGTAGCGATGGATTCCTTGGGTTTTCTAGTTTCGTATGATATCTGCGGCTTCATTCCAGCCCTAAAACTGAACCTGCTAGAACCTCTTTTATATTCAGTCAATGACAAAAAAAAATCAGCCTTGTTTCGCCAGTGTAAAGTTCCCGGTTGAAATAAAATCCGATTTTTAAATACGCTTTGGGAAGCGGTCAGCGACGTACTTTAAATGGGCTGAAACATCTGCGGCCATTTTCGTCGTAGTGTCTCCTCCACCAACTGTTTCAACCGCAACCCTGTGGTAACCTTCTGCTTCTTGGCAACAGATAAAACAAACTGCTTAACAAGTCAACTGTCAGACCGCAGACAGCTGCGAGCTAGTTGCTAATGTTGCTTGAAATTAATTACATCAATAAAAAGGTTTGTTTATCATAACTTGCCACAATTTCTCCTTCTGCGGCGCAGAAGGGTGATTTCCTTTCTTTTAAAGCAGCTCCATCTTTTCATAAAATATCTGGCATTTTTCAGAAACACGTACCAATCGCAAACAACCTTTAATACCTTCTTTCACATGAAAACATTAGCATTATTTCTATTTCAATAACTCCTTTATAGCTAATATAGAGCTACCTGCTCAATGAGAAGAATGTTTCAGTACCATATGAAACAAATTAAATGAAGCCTAAATGTAAAAATGTGTTAGTGTGGGTTTTCTCCGGGGACTCTGGTTTTCCCCTACACTCCAATAACATGCAGGTTAAGTTAATTGTGGGCTCTAAATTGCCTGTAGGTGTTGGGGATAATGGACAAACTGATAAATGTAACTGAGGCTTAAGATGAGGTAAGTCACGTAGATGTGACTTAACAGCTACAGTACGTCCGATCGCAAATCTTTGACCAGAGTGACCACAAAGTACATCACCTACAGATGAGATGAAACTGCTGGAAGGGGAGGCAAGTCTTTCCTTCAGTGTCATAAATATCATAGGTGTGCCTGGCCACGATGCATTATTATCAACTAGCAACACGGACTGAGAGTCTTAAAAAGCATCCAGTGAGGTTGACGGACTACTGAATAAGTGGCTACTTGTGGGTTTCCTGTCTGCTTCCCTTTCTCTGTTTACATGCAGAGATACAACCGTTTTGGCTAGGTTTTGATTCACAAGTATCCGAGGCTATTCTACAATTTACATTTAAATGAAACACTCTGGTCATATCACCCCCCGGCAGAATGCATTTCTTTATAATCCCTCAAAAGTGAGTTTTATGAATTAATCTGCAGTTATCACAGCTTTTCTGTAAAAACCTCCATTAAATGAGACATCAGAGTTTTGTGTTGTGCTTTAATGGGATTTTAACATGAACTGTTTTTGTCTCTATCATTTTCCATAAAACATGATACTGAAATAGAGGAGGCAGATATAAACAAAGGGTTTAGAAAGGTAAAGAATGTGTATTTTATTTTGAAAATTTGACTGTATTATCAGAGTTGTCGCAACATTATCGTTTTTTTAGAGTAGATTGTTTGCAATGTAAAGCCAAATTTCATGATAATGTGTGTGATCACGCTGTGTGGTCCAAACATCAGCTATGACCTGTGTGATCAAGATGTAGGGCCCGATCATCAGCCACGATCTGAGTAATCACATGGTACGATCCGATCATCAGCTGCGACCTGAGTGATCATGCTGTACAGTCCAATGGTAAGCCACGATCTAAGTGATCACACAGTACGATCCAGTCATCAGCCATGACCTGAGTGATCACGTTGTACAGTCTGATCATCAGCCATAACCTGAGTGATCAAGATGTAGGGTCCAATCGTCAGCCACGACCTGAGTGATCACGTTGTACTGTCTGATCATCAGCCACAACCTGAGTGATCAAGATGTAGGGTCCAATCATCAGCCACGACCTGAGCGATCACGCTGTACAGTCCATCATCACCCTCGATCTGAGTAATCACACGGTACGATCCGATTGTCAGCCACAACCTGAGTGATCACGCTGTATGGTCCATTCGTCAGCCACAACCTGAGTGATCACACGGTACAATCCAATCATCAGCCATGACCTGAGTGCTGAGTGATCACGCAGTAGGGTCCAATCGTCAGCCACGACCTGAGTGATCCCAGCTCCTACCAGTCAGGAGGACTGGACCGCAAACGACACCCGACTAAGCTGAAATTCAGTCCGACTCTAAAATTAGTTGTGAGGCCTAAAAATTTTGCAGTGTGTCCGGCTGTAGTAAACAGGAAGTAGCTGGGAGGTCACTTAGGTGACCAGATCAGTTCTGGGAGGAGTCACTGAACAGACTCTTGCTACTGTCGGTCAATAATCAATCTCTGGTATTTAATTTGGAGAATTTGATTACACTGGGGGATCAATACCAAACATAATCATTTCAAGTAACTTGGTACTGTGTGAATAAATCTATATAGTATGGCTTCAACTAGAGATGAAGGCAACAGATGGCCCAAAACAAAACTTTGAAATAAAAAAAAATTAAATTAAACAACTACTTCCATCCTCTGCGCGAATGCAGATTTCAAACTTCTTTGCACCACTCAACGAAAACCAAAAACCGGCTCCTCTCCGCCTCCTCACGCTCATTCTGCTGAACTGAAAATGGCAATGAACGCAAGAAAGAGAGGACTGAGTGCACATTACCAGCATCCTTGAGGGGAAACTGATGGGAATGAACTGCACTTGCAACATGATTTACAATTAAATTAGCTGCAAATATTTGAAAATTGCTTTTTCATTGTGATCTAACAGCTTTTAATTGGCAGACACAAAAGTGAAAACAGCTGGATCCTCCGGAGACCTGATGAACCATACAGGTTGCATATTTAATCCTCCTTTGGAGTTTGTAGCATAATCACTTTTAATGTATCACACGAAACTATAAAACCAATGGAATCCATTGGTACTTCGTTCTAGCTTGTCCCAAAGGAGGTCGAATAACTTGCCCCAAATTTTGGCGACAAATGGCCATTTTCAAGAGTCCCTTGACCTCCAGATATGTGAACGTAAATGGGTTCTCTAGGTATCCATGAGTCCCTCCTTTACAAGCACTTTATGATGGATCAAGTCATCGTCAAGTCAGCACATTGAATGATTTGAGCATATTTTTTTTATGCTAAATGCAGTACCTGTGATGGTTTCTGGACAATAATGGTCATTGTTTTGTGTTAATTGATTTCCAATAATAAATATATACACACATTTGCATAAAGCAGCATATTTGTCCACTCCAATGTTGATAAGAGTATTAAATACTTGACAAATCTCCCTTTAAGGTGCAATTTTAAACTGATACAAATTATGCAGTAATTTGCAATTAATCTTGATTAACTATGTGCAATCTTGGGATTTATCGCAATTGAATATTTTACAGCCCTAGTTTTGTACCATCCTACATGGTAGGATGTTATAAGTTTATAAGAACACAATTACACTATCTTGCTCTTGTAAGTGATCTTTAATGCATGAGGTAACTCTTCAGGGATTAATAAACACATAAACTGTCCTACTATTAATAATGTTTTCTATCATGGACAAAGAGAAAGAATTAATGCTGCGATTTAATGTACTAATTATCATAGGGTGTAAATTACGTTGCGGTGGTCACATAAAAGCTACTAAAACGTTCAATTTAAAGAAAGATTGTGCTTAAATATTGAGTCATTTTGATGCTGTAAGTCATCATTGATTTTTTAATAATTTAGCCAAGACCATGATCTTTACATAACCTTATCCTCGTGCTTTGAGTGCTACATACTATACTCAAATTTTAATCATGCTTACTAGCCTATATGCAAGACAAATGAAATATGATCATTACCATCCTTATTATGCTGATAAAAAATGTAACTTGCAAGAATTAAGGTTCCCTGCTAAACAAATTTGCTATTGCAAATACACACAGCATTTTTAGAGGAGACATTTGTCTGTTTTATGAGGGGTTTTGTTTCATGATAGTGTTTTGTGATATTGTATCGAACCTCCAAAACCATAGATTTTTAATTTTTTTACAAAAACATCCCTCTGTTCCGACTGCATTAAAATAACTTTTTTAAAATGAGACTTCATGCATACGGTATGCTTTTTATGACAGTTTTCCTCAAATGAAATTTAAAAAGATTGCAATATATATCGCAATATACTGAAACGTAACTTCTGCATTGTGATACGTATCGTCGTGCCAGAAGAAGAAATTTTGGCCGTTCAGATGACATCTAGCTTAAATACTAAACACCTTGTTCTCGTCACTGTAGAAACAATTATGAGTGTAACGTCCAGTGAGGTAGCGGAAGTAGCAGTAAGCTAGTTAGTCCCATAGGATAACTATTGTGGCTAACCGCCAACGGCGCCTCTTTTGAATAGTAATTCCCCTTCAGTTTCGCAAATCCTGCTTTAGTTTTAACCGATATTTAGAAGAAGAAGATATTCCTTTATTAGTCCCACAGTGGGGAAATTCAGTTTACACTCTGTTGTTCACACAGTACAACTAACTAAACTAACTAACTAACTAAACTAACTAACTAACTAACTAACTAACTAATTTAACTAACTAAAGTAATTAAATTTGCTGAGCTCTGACACTTTTTGCACTGTTGGCGGCCATGCTGACAACCATCCATCCAACCACTTATCCCGTTAGGGGTTGCGGGGGGCGCGGGGGGGGCGCGGGAGCCGATCCCAGTTGGCATTGGGCGAAGGACAGGTCGCCAGGGCACATATAGACAGACAACCATTCACGCTAACCTAAATTGCATGTCTTTGGACTGTGGGAGGAAGCCGGAGTACCCGGAGAAAACCCACGCTTACATGGGGAGAACATGCAAACTCCACACAGAAGAGGCCCAAGCCGGATTCGAACCTGCGACCCTCTTGCTGTGAGGCGAGAGTGCTGCTAACAACCAGGCAAAGCTAAATTGGCTTGGCGTCGTCACCGACAGTATGTTGCAATCGAACTGCAGACGAGGAATCCAGAAGAATGCGGCTGAGTAACCTAAACTTGCAGGGAACACCCAAAACTCTGATACATGTGCTCAGTTCCACGTGAACATCGGGTATGATTTCATGTGTAGGGAGGATGCGACACTGTATCACTGTTTCCCTTCACCGTCTGTAGCAATGAAGTCAATAAATTGGCTAAATTTGCTAGTGTAGGTTATCTGAGGCCACTTCTTCCATCCGTCCATAATAGAAGGCAGAGCTTTGATCACAATGGGTGGCATTCACACATCACTCTAGAGAGGGAGTTAGAGTACCGTTAGTGTGGAAAACGCCGGTTCCCGTTCAGTGATAAGATTTGCCGGAAGTTGCACCCAAAATTCACTCAAGGCATCATAGGGAATAAGGTAGCTAAAACTAAATATACCCAGTAGGAAGTTGCATGGTATGAGGATATGATACCAACCAATGTATGAACCATTCGTGACGGGACTTCCTGTCTTCACACTACTTCTTGAGACAGTCGCAGCAGTTCGTACTGACACTTCATGCATTTGTAAAGGTTCTAGTTTCACTGCACTTCTGTTCTTTCCTCAGCCCTCCAAACTTATATTCGCCTGCCTGTAATGAACTGCGTATCTGTGCCACTGCCCTCCTTTGTCATGCCAAACAGATAGATCCATTCTTTATCTCCCCACGTTCTTGAAATAAATTACACCGCCGAAGCAAAAGACAAGCAATTCTACTGTTTGCGAGTTTAAATGGCTTTTGTTTGGCAGCGATCTTTCTGACTTCACTTTAACAGCTGGAAATCCATTTTCCCCCTCTCCAAAGTTAAACATGCAAATTGTTTGTTTCTATAATTCGCATTGTGTTTGCCTTAACAGACGTGTACACACAGATAAGCAAACAGAGGTTTCTTCCGACCAGGCTTAAGCGGTCGACTTTGTTCATTTTTCATCAGCGGTGACTGAAATTCAAAGCGCTGCTGTCAGATAAAAAGCGTTTCTAAAAAAAGGGGGGTCTGCTTTATGAATGAAAAAGACTGCTTCCCTCTTCATGTTGCCATGATATATGTGACATACTGCTAAAAGTTTGATGCTGGAGCTGCATGTTTCAGGAAAAAAAAGTCAGCATGCCAGTTGGTGATTCATTTAGAAGATAAAGACAACAACGAGGTTGATGTGTTAGCATAGACAAGTAGCCTGTTAGACTTGGTGCCTTCAAATGAAACTCATGAGCTTGAATGCCATGATGTTTGGCTACTTGGTCGTGGGGGCAACAGCTCCAGCAGGGGACCCCAAACTTCCCTTTCCCGGGCCACATTAACCAGCTCTGCCTGGGGGATCTTGAGGCGTTCCGAGGCCAGTGTGGAGATATAATCACTCCACCTAGTCCTGGGTCTTCCCCAGGACCTCCTCTCAGCTGGTAATACCTGGAACACCTCCCGATCCTTACCAGATGCCCGAACCACCAAAACTGGCTCCTTTCAACGCAAAGGACCAGGATATCTATTCCAAGTCCCTCACGGACGGCTGAGCTTCTCACTCAATCTCTAAAGCAGATGCCAGCTATCCAGATTGTACCCGTGATCAAGTTCTTTAGGTCATGACCCAGCCCTCATGACCACAGGTGAGAGTAGGAACGAAGACTGACCGGTAGATGACAGCTTTGCCGTCTAGCTAAACTCTCTTTTTGTCACAACGGCGTGGTAAAGCGAATGCAACACTGCCCCCGCTGCTCTGATTCTCCGGCCAATCTCTCATTCCGTTGTCCCCTCACTCGCAAACAAGACCCCGAGGTCCTTGAACTCCTTCACTTGGGATAAAGACTCATTCCCTACCTGGAGAAGGCAATCCATCGTTTCCTGGCATGGCCTCAGATTTAGAGGTGCTGATCCTCATCCCAGCCGCTCCACACTCGGCTGCTTAGGTCTTATCATCGATTCACATGGGTGATCACAGAAAGACGGAATAAAAGAAGACGACAGCGACCTCTAGTAACCGTAGACAGCAGCAAAATTGGACATTAGGCGCTGCAGAATAGACTGCGTGAAACTCCATATCGGAGTTGTCTTTGTGTTCACAAATATAAGTTTGACTTTAACCATACAAAGTTATCTTCTGTCAAAGTCAAAATCATCATTGTTGCTTTAATGGCACTCATTTCTTTAACGCATTAATACGATCGATCTTTGGAACGGGCTCAGTTTTACGGGCTACAACGAAGAAACTGGCACCATATAAAGCTTGAAAACCTAAGGAGCATGTGCGTTAGAAAGTTTCTTGCAGGCCCCTACTTCCTCAATTCTATGTCAAACTGGACATCCAATCACTGTTCAGGGTCGGGGTTTCGCAAGTAGTCAATTACTAAGCCTGACTTTGGGATATTATATGACACAAACGTCTTATTATGAAATGAAACCTTAATTTGGACCACATGGATGCGAGATGTAGAATGTAATTTATCACCCCAAATGCCACAACATTAATATCTGTTTTATTTAATTAATTTTTCATTTTCATTTAATTTCAAAGAAATAGCAGCACTGTCATTAGTCTCCCTAAATTCTTGAAAATCTTGTAAAGCTCAGCTTCGTGGGCAACGGCGGGGAGGCGGGCCGCCAGTTAAATGCAAGTTGAACATTGTGCTGAAAAAGAAAACATTTGAAAAAAGTTATCTGTCATCCCTGTGAGCCAGACACACTGAGCTCCATGTTGGCTAGAGGGAAAATAAAACTGACACAGGTGTCAGCATCACTTGCCATCTTCTGAATTCAATTTTACACAGCCAATGCAATTCCTCATTTACTGCTATTTTTAGATAGCACATACGCTGTATTTACTCATTTCCTTATGCAAATGAGTCCATTAAAACAGTTATGAGGGGAAAATCCATTACGCTCACGTTACAATGGCGGGGATTCGTGTTGTTGTTATTCAGGTCAAAGTTTTTGGCGGTGCTATTATGTCTGCGGAGCAACCGAACGCTGGAAAGGCAAGGCGCTTCTGCGCTTTCATCACTCGCTCATTTGCCAACTTACAACATCCGCGATCGTGCTGTTTATTTCCATATAAATAAAGCACATCCATTTAAATTGGGTCGTGAATTTAATCTTGTGGCAAGTTTATCTGCAGTATCCCCCCCATTATTTGTGGGGGGCAAAAAAAAGCATTACAACCTCTGCTTGCTCGTTATTTTTTGGTATATTTAATTCATGTTCGGCATGTTTTTTCCGAGTGCATGCCGGTGCACAAAAATGCTGAAACAATAACAGCATGAATCTTGACTGAGTTGAGGCGGATTTCGGAGGCCGATCGCATTTGATCTTTGAATTGCTTGCCGCTGAAATTCCATCGAAATGCGGGCTGCGACCAAAACAACCTCCTCGCCGGAATACAGCGGAACAATTGGCTTGTGTTTTGCCATCTCCGATAAAGGAAAGGCCGGCGCTAATCGCAGTTAGCGTAATGATTCTTGGTGGTCGTTCTGGGCTTTTCCGTCGTCATGATGACGGCGGACAATTACGTATCACCTCCTCGGTCTCTCAAAGGCACTCGGAGCATATTAAATTTGGATCGCGTCAGATTATCCGCAAGGCCGTATTCCTAACATCATTTGCTGTCCAAAATGCTTTACTTGCAGTGACCAAAAAGAGGACATGCTGCTCGCATTGTTCCAGAATCCTTCCAGCTCCAGACCCATGTGAGAATTGACTGATTATTTATGAAAGACTCGTGCGAATCTGCTCTCTTTTAGCTGCTTTGTCTTCCCCACAACGGGTGTACAACCTCTGGCTGCTGAATTCACCGTAAGCCCCAGAAAGAGACAGGAATCAGACGAGCAGAGCCCGGTATCACCGGCTTGTTCCAACCTCTGTCTGCTCTCTCTTCTGCTGTCAAGTACATCTGCGTTTGAGTTTGTTTTTGATGCTCTGCTGCAGTCTTTGTGAGGGAGAAACACTGATGCCACGCAGCGTCTGTTGCATACTAATGCCTTGCCAGTGGTGGGTGGGTGAAATCTGCACTTTTTCAGAGTACAGCAAAGGTAACAAATATGAGTTAGTACTTTTGATTTAGAACAGAAAAAGAGGCTACAAATCAGATTTGCCAGTGTTTCTAAGACACTAAATTAATTACAGCATCAAGCATCATTTGTAGTATGTTTTAATTTTATTTGGAAGTAGTCTGTTTGGAAAGACTAATGGAGTCATGGAATATTAAATGACGGCGCAGTGGTTAGCAGGTTCGTTATGGGTTTTCTCCGGGTACTCCGGCTTCCTCCCACAGTCCAAAGACATGCAGACTCTAAATTGCCAGTAGGTGTGAATGTGAATGGTTGCCTCTGTGTGCCCTGCGATGGACTGGCGACCTGTCCAGGGTGAACCCCGAACCCCTTCGCCCGATGCCAGCTGGGATCGGCTTCAGCCTCCCGGCGACCCCTAACGGGACAAGCGGTTGGCGACGGATGGATAAATGATAAATTGCATGACATCACAAAGTTTGACTTACATAAACAGTTAAATTGTCCTAGTGTATCTGTAGTTAGGGATTAATCCAATAATTATCATTACTGTCAATGTGTATTTTATTTTTTCTTGATTTCACTTTGTTTTTTTGTTTGTTACCCTTTTTGCATTGGCAGAGGCTGAGGGTTGGTTCAGGGGGAAAAATACCAAAATATGAAGGGACAACCACTTACATTTGTGCTCTATTTGTATGTTTTTGTACATCTGTTGTCACTCCCAATGTATTACGACAGAAAAAAACCTGTAGTATACTAAATGGTAACAGTCTAAAAACTGGTACACACTTCCTACACTAATGTTTTGTTGCAAATAAAAATAACAATGTGCAGTACTCAGTGTTTAATTGTAAACTGTATATCATAATTTCAAAATGTAATGTAACTGCATTGCACCATCTTTTCAACTTTTCCCAACCTAGTGGTATTACAGCTGGCGCTGCTGTTGCAAAGACCAGTTTCCGCTTTCCTCACAGTTATCGCAATCGCAGCCCACGCCTCTTCTGTCAATGGCACAGGGTCGACTGTTGGAGCTCTTGCCAGAAACTTTCCAAGGCAGGAAGGAGTCGGCAACCGCATGGAACCTGCTGCATTTTGTTTTCTACCGCTTGTACAGTTGTTCAATGGTTCACCATTTCCGCTACCGGAGATAGTTATGGCAAAAAAAACGTAGCTAGCCAATACCTACCAGGGAAAAGTAAAGCGCTGTCCTCTTCCTGCTTTGGTTCCACAACGGTTGACACACTTCCTTTGTGCCAGATATCAAGCCTTCATTTATTTTGCTGTGTTCTTACATATTGATCCCAGTATAGGTGCCCATTATTTATACCCCATACATGCTAGCTTACTTCCATTTTTGACTGATGGTTATTGCTGATTGGAATAAAAGATGCAACTTTACAAAACTGGCAGAAAAAAATGTCCAATTACAGGAAAATTATTTTTTTCCCACTCTTGTAACTCTATGAAAGGTTGGGTGAAGGTAGTATTGCATGCACTGTAAAATGCAATGGATAATAGATTAGAAGAGTCGCACAAAGTCAAAAGCACAATATGAGTCAACATACTGGATCAGCGCATCGGTACAAAGGCAGCTTCTTCTGGGTTTAGTGTATCGGCGGATGCTTTCCTGACCCATGGGCATTTTAAACCCCTTTACAAAGACACAACACGCTCCACTGAACTTTTTAACTCAAGCCAGGCGTTGAGTCTTGGCGGGTGAAATATTTAATAAATAAAAGAACACAAAATAGCGCCGCGATTAATATTTAATGTGCTGCACAGACGTGTGGCGCCCGAGTCCCTTTTCTCAGTATGCTATTGGCACAGTACGCAGTGGACCACCAGCGCTTCTGAGTCATTCAAATGCAACGAGAAAAGACTATGGATAGCTCAATCAGTCCGAATATGTCTTAGATGGAAATTCAGTTGAAGTAACACGGTTTTAAAAAGAATTGTATGCTCAAACACTTTTCTCTGCAAAATGATAGCAAGACAATGCCTAGATGTACCATACAGCATGCAATTATGCCATTTTTTTTTTCAAATGTTGCCTCAATGACCTCTAGGATAATCACATCCTCATGAAACTATACGACTACGAACTAGAGCATTTCAGAAGATGGATGGCTTTCCACGGCAGACTGACAATAAGTGGGTTTATGAGCAGTTTACCCAACAGAAGTGCTCAACATCCAATTGCTGAAAAATGCAATTCTTGCAGAAATGCCCTCATGGCTTTTTCTACGGCGTTTTTCAAGATCTTGGGGAGAGTTATGACTAGAAGAACTTGACACAGTGCCGAACAGCATCTCAAGGTTCCCAGCTTTCAGAGGATGTACACCACTTCTATGTGACATCTACTGTTGAGCTGCTATCTCCCCCTAAAGACCCCCCAGACCCCCCTAACAAAGACAGAAATGGGCCTATCGTGGGTCTCTGGGGGTTAAACTTAAAATTTAAGTACAAATATCATTTTCCATAATATGCAACAAATCTGTTAGTAAACCATATCCCACACATCCCTTGCGAGGTGTTTGTTATTTATTACAATTACCCACCACTGTCAGGGCAGGTATTACAATTAAACCACCACAAGACATTTTGTCTATGCGAGGCTTCCCCTTAATAGCGACATAATCATTTGTTACGCCGCAGCAGCAGCATTAATATAATCGGAAGCCAGTTTTTCCTTTCGGTGCTGTCAAACTCCGACAAGCGTTGATCGTTATTGGTCTTCAACCTTAATGCACACACTGTGTCATCTGCTCCAATAAAATGATAGAAACTCTTCCAGGGCTTTGTTGTTAATAGCTGAAACAACACGAGAGGCGAAGGCCAGTCCAGACCGGTGGCCTTGTTGCAATTCTGGCAACACACTCCTCCGCCTGTCTCTCTAATGAACCTGCCGCATATTAATCCCTATCACTAATGAGGCCATTCAGAATGATAAGCTTCCCCAGCATTCACTAATGAACACATGCTAAAGCTGCCCGGGCCTCTGCTGAGCATTCGTCGGCCGGCCTAAAAGTCACATGGCGGCACATGCTCGTCACACCAGGCGTCTGGCTCACTATAGTGACGGTAGCCCGAACAAATTACACACAACCTAGTGTTACGTAAAGCAAACGTGATATTGCACTTTAAAGAAAAAATGAAATGAGGGTTAGACGTGACAAATAATGAGCCTCTGGTAGCGACCCAAAGAATCCGATCGCGAGAGCTTTATTCGTAGGGTGGGCTCAGCCTTAGAGGCAGGGTGAGGAGCTCAGACGTCCGAACATCGCCGACGTGGTTCGGCCATCTGATCGGGAAGCCTCTTGGACGCCTCCCTTTGGAGGTTTTCCTGGCACGTCCAACTGATGAGGTAAACCCAGAAAACATTGGGATCCCACGAGAAGATCTTGGAGAGGCAATGTGGCTGAGCCTGTTGCCAACCTGGCCCCGGATAAGCCGAAAATAATGGATGGATCGTCTTCAACAGTAGTCATAGCGTCTCCGAACAGGATATTTTAAATTAGCGAATGTTGCGGCAGATTTTTTCCTGTGTCAAAGACACTGACACGTCACCTCGTTTGTGACAACCGGACAACGTTTACCACTTCTACGCGTTACGTAACCAGCTGTTATCACCTGGGTGTAGAGTTGCCAGTGTAGTTTCACTGTGTGTGGGTACAGTATGTGGTAGGTAGGTAGTGTGACAACGGCAGCTATACTGAAGTCCCACATGTAGACGAACACCTCGGCATCACCCAATCACTGCGCTGCGATTTTCTGGGTAAGTCAAAGATGTCAAACACGACCAAAAGTGCTGTGTTGGCCACATTAAGTCTGGGTCCTTTGAATCAACCTTTGGTAAGTCTAACAGCCAATGGACATATTCCCCAAATATCCAACTAAATACCAACACAGTCTCTACCTCTGTGAATGGACATCTGTGCTGGCTAAAGCAGTTTATATGGATGCCCAATGGGAGTCTGTGAAAATATAGCATGGTCCATTACATCTTGGCCAAAACTAGACTATCAAGCAACAGATGAAAATACTGTAAGAGGTGTCACTCTAAAACCTTGGGGCAGATCTGTGGCATTGCAAATGCTGGAAGAGGAACGACAAGGGAGGAGAGACAATGGCAGAAAAGACAGACATCAATGTTAGCCTAAAAAAACGAGTATAGTTGCTTTAAGGTTGAACACATGGACTGTGTATAGCATACGAAAGAGAAATGGCTGTTTTGAAGCCTTGAATTTGACATTTTGGCCATCGCCATCTTGGGATTTGCCCGATTTTGGCTGTCGCCATCTTGGTTCTTGGCCATCACCATCTTGGTTTCTGGCTGTCTCCATCTTGATTTTATTGCAACCAAAAGTGAATGGTGAATAGTAAATGGACATGTATTTACATGGCACCTTCCTACTCTTCCATTCACACAGTTATGAACTGGAGGATCAAACCGCCGACCCTCCGGCAACCCACAGCCACAGCTGCCTCAAGCAACAAGAGTGGGTGGAATACAACAAACGCTGAATAAGACATCTTTAGGCGACCAAAATCATCCCCTGCTTTATGGTCCATTTGACGCTAAATGGGACCATAACTTACTAAATTATGATTTACATGTCATTTCATTGGGGCTGCACGGTGGTGCAGTGGTTAGCACTGTCGCCTCAGCAAGAGGGTCGCAGGTTCGATTCCGGCTTGGGACTCTTTGGATTCTGTGTGGAGTTTGTATGTTCTCCCCGTGTAAGCGTGGGTTTTCTCCGGGTACTCCGGCTTCCTCCCACAGTCCAAAAACATGCAATTTAGGTTAATTGATGACTCTAAATTGCCCGTAGATGTGGATGTGAGTGTGAATGGTTGTCTGTCTCTATGTTGTCTGTCTCTATGTGCCCTGCGATGGACTGGCGACCTGTCCAGGGTGAACCCCGCCTTCGCCCAATGCCAGCTGGGATGGGCTCCAGCCCCCGCGACCCCTAACGGGATAAGTGGTTGACGATGAATAAATGAATGAACGTCATTTCATGTCATTATGATTTTTACCTTTCCTTTACAGCTGTGCACTGTTGGTCAAATTTATTTTTATTATTTAATAAATTTAACATAGTTTATTTATTTTGATTACATTTATTTTATTTTTTCTATTATTCATTTAAATGTATATATATATATATATATATATATATATATATATATATATATATATATATATATATAGCATTAGATATAATTTATTTATCAAATTTTTTTACATTTATTTTCTCATTTGTTTTTAAGTTGAATTATATTTCTATATTTCTATATTTCTAAGAAAATCCACTGTTAAAAACAATATTTTCAAAAACATTTAATAAATGCATGAACATCATTTATTTTGATTAAATGTATTTTAATTTTTCTATTGTTTATTTAAATGTATATATATAAATACAGCAGAAGAAATTATTTATCTGATTTCTTACATTTATTTTTTCATTTGATTTTTAGTTGAATTATATTTCAATTTTTTCATATTTAAGTTCAAGAAAATCCACTGTTAAAAACACATTTTCAAAAACATTTAACAAACGCATGATTTTGATTAAATTTATTTTAATTTTTCTATTATTTATTTAAATGTATATATATATATATATATACATAAATATAGCATAATATATTATTTATTTATCTAATTTTTTTTACATTTATTTTTTCATTTTTTTTCAGTTGAAATATAATTATTTTCAGTTGAATTATATTTCAAATTCAACCAGCTGCAATTATTTCCTTTCCTTCAACACTTTAAATTAACCACCTTCTTTAAGGTGCATGAATGTGCCATGACAAGCCCCTCCTCCCTGCCTCCCACACATCTGGATCTGCTGACAATCACCAGCATGTAAAGGTTGCCGTTATTATGTCGGGCAAAGCGTCGGTCTGATCGGCATGTGAGCGTTGTGACATTTTCCGCTAACCCGAGTCGCTGTGGGGCCGGTAAAAGAGGTCAGGCCATGTCGCGGCAAATGCAACACTCCGTCCCTTATATTACGCCCTCTGCCACATGCAATAACTTCCTCAAAAGGCTCAAATCATTCTGTGGGTCATTATTAGAAATACAGACACTCATCTATTTGCTACAGACACCAAATGTCAGTAGATATTGTGCTCATGCGGGGTTATTTCTGCCCGTGGACGGCGCTCTGTGAGATAGCAGTGGGATTTATGTGATACCTTGACATTTTCAAGCCATGACCCTTAGATACAATGAGGGATTTTAACAAGGTTACCAAGCTACTTTGGTGGAAATGAAAGATAAGAGCATTCTTGAGCAAGTCCGGCAAAAACAAATAACTAAAATCCAGAATGCCACGAGAAAAGTGCAGTTGATAATACATATATTAACATGATTTTTCTACTGCAGTGAGAGGCATTTACATGCCTCAGCTAGCCTGTTATATTGCCGGTACGCTTGCTGAATCTGAAATAGACTCCCAGACACTTTTAGCTCCCTGTGGCGAAAGCATTCACGTTAAGATCTTGCAAAAACATAAAGCCGGATGCCAAATAGTCGTAGAACTCGCCGCCGTCCTCTCCGGCAGAGACGCCTCTCTGAAAACAAACCTCCGTCCTCGCGTCGCTATTTCAAAGTCAACCACGTTTTTGTGTTAATGCATCACAGAGGAGGGGTGTCCATGTGAAAGCAGGCCCATTGGGAAGACTGATGGGTGGCATTACGCCGAACGGGCCCATTACGAGAGGGCCGCCGATCATAAACAAATGACATAACGATCGCGAGGTGGCGTAGGAGTGGAGGGGGGACGATGGGTACTCTATGTGGCGACACTAAACGTTAACGTGCTGCACTTGTGATAAATCAAGGAGGCGCTGAAGGGAGGCCAAGCCAGTCCACCACTTGCTCTTAACACAGTCCGTCAGGGCTGCTTTTATCCCTCAACCCTCCTCTGCTTTGTCTACCTGCAAAAAACACAACCCTCTTCTGCCATCTTCCTCTTCGTAGCAGCACTTACAAAGCGACGGAGCGGCTCGGCCGTTCGGTGGCGATGGTGGAGGGGGGGGGGTTCTGATCTATGTTGATGACAATGACTCGCGAGCACCTCCAGTCTCGCAAACTCCATCTGGAGTGACCTTAGTCATAACCCGGTCTCACACCGCTGGCTCTGACAGATACCGCCATTTATCACCGGCGGATCCTCAAGTTGGTCCTCAAGTCGTCACAAATTAGTAAATCAACAACCGCGCGCGTACGGAAATATACCAAATAGCTGTAATTACCTGCGAGGAGGGAGGCGTTATCAATCACGATAATGGGTCGTGCCAAGGCGGTGGGGTTGTTTGAAGGGACCGTCCACATTAACGGAAGGTTTAGGAGGCTTTACAAGGTGTCCTTTAGCGGGACGAATCACCCACACTACCCATTCAGTCAACTTTCTCTGCATACAGGGACATGCACCAAAACTTCAATACTGAGTATAATAAACTAGGGCTGTCAATTGCCATGATTAATCGTAAATGAATTCCCCTGATTCAATATGTTTAATCCACAGGAGTGGGCAAGTATGCTGCTTAATGCAAATGCCTGTGCTGTATATGTTTATTATTGGGAATCAATTAATAAGGGGTTGAATGCTTTAAAGCTCTGAAGCCTCGAATCTTCGACCGCCGTTAATTGACGTCCAAATCAGTATATTAATGCTTTGTTACCTCTGCCAAAGGAGGTTATGTTTTTGCCGGCGTTTATCTGACTGTGTTCAAGATAACTCAAAAACTTCTGGACGGATTTTGATGATATTTTCAAGGTGTGTCGAAAATGTGAAAAGGAAGAACTGATTTAATTTTGGAGGTGATCCGGAAGAAATCCTGGATTCTGGATCACTTTGAAATTTTCATTAACATTGGGGTAAATGGGACCCAAAACATTGTTCCTCAATATCTCTGGTAATTGTTGCCCAAAGCTCATGAAATTTGACTCAGGGATTTACAATGTGGACTTCTATCAAATCCCAAAGGCTGATCCAGATCTGATCCAGATGGCGAATTTTATAGCAATTTATATAAAAAATGGGGGTACTCTTACATGTTGGCCTAATGTATTGTGAGTTTTATATTGTGTCTTGTATATATGTTCTATGTTTGCCACTAATATAAAATTCTTTTTAAAAAATGTAGGATTTTTATTTTGGAGTGATTTACAATATGGGGGGAAACTCTGGTGCTTGGTGGAGGTCTGCGCTCTCCGAGTGCTTTTCTAATTTTTTATATGAATAGGTAATAACAGTGTATAAATCCCAAAATAGCTCATGAAATAAGGCAAAATCACGCATTATACATTTATAGCTGTGCACAAACTCCGATCAAACGGTCAGCGCTGATCAAATATGAAGTATTCGGTCACTGTAATGGCTATTTCTGACCTTGTAGTTACTGTCGAGCTGTAAAATGAGAACGTTCGCTGAGAGAGTCGAGGAAACGCCAGCCATCACACACCGGCCAGAGCACAGCCAATAGGAACGCTGTCTCTGAAATGAGATGTTATTGGTTCTAAGTCTTCGCTTATGGGCTCAAATATTTAAATCCTGAAAACACAGTCATGAGGAAGTGGCGTTTTCCTCTCAAAACACTTGAATTACAATATGCTGAAAGGTTATTATGCGGCTTTAAGGTGTTATTATCACGTCGACAGCCCTAATGAAAACTGCAATATTGTAATTTAGCGCAGTATATTCTCATTAATCACATTACCAACAATGTGAACCACTCTGCCCAGCTGGCAATCAATTCTTGATAAAAGCAGTAATGTAATATAGCTGTCATAAATTAATCAAATGTGGCTAATTTGGCTCTACATTTGAGGATGTGAGAGGAAGGGCGTCACCTCTTTAGGCACCATTTTCTGTTTTGAATACATATTTGTAGTGTTTTAGGGTTCATTCGACTTCAAAACTGGACGTTTTTTGCGGAAACTCTGACTCAAATGAGTCCAATTAATACTCGATGTAATCTAATTTGAGATAATATTGGCTTCTGGGTTCCATCCTGAAAACGCTGAATGTATTCACCCTGCATTCACTACTCCCGTTAGAGAAGTACTTTATGAGAGGAATGTGTATTCAGCTGCCAGTAGCCTATAATTTTGTGCCAATATTCAACATTTTTCTCCAATTTCACACCAAAAGTTTTGACACAAATGCGCTGTTCTTGGCAGGATGGAGGAGTCTGCTGAGATCCCGAACTAATTAAATTGTGATTGATGACTTGACGGCAGAGCGACTCGCGTCCCAGCTACTCGGCGGCAGGAATACATTAGTTTAAAAGCAGAACTAATTTACTATAACATCATTAGACGGCTAAATTACCGCACCGAGGAGGCATTTCTTGATTCCTGGAAGGAGCCGCTGTCACATTAGCAGACTTGACTGTCAAATCAACTCGTCAGCTCCCCTCAGAAACCGTTCAATTTAGCTGAACGGGAATCAATAGCAATGATCTGGCTTGCAGAGACGCAGCATCCACATGCCGACACTTAGCGTCGCGGCCTGCAGGAAAACCGAGACTGTCTAGATGCAGAAGCCCGATAAAGAAAAAAAAGCAACTGTCGCAAATATTTTCTTGCCTTTCTTGAATCTGTTCACCCCGACGTGACGGAGGGATGATACCAGTGAAGCGCCACGAACACTTGGACGACAGACGGCGTATTGGCGAGAATCTCCCAATGGCGATTCTGTATATCGCGATATGTTGTGAGGAAATTTGTAAAAACCAAAAAATGTACTTTTTTATGCAGTCACAGTTCTTGTAACAGCCAACATTGCAGCACTATTATTATTATTATCAAATAAATATTTAAATGCTTTAAATAAATACGTAAATTTTTTAAAAAAAATGTAAGTAATCAGCTGGGGAAGTTTCATGGTGATGTCTATTAGCACTGTGTATTGGCAAGAATATGGCAACACAATACATATCATGATACAGGGATTACGATTTAATATACTGCGATATATATGGGGTTTTTTTTTTTTTTAAAAAAAAAAAAAATTTTCTTTTTTATGCAATCAGTCCTTGTAAGATCGAACACTGATTTCACGACTTTGTCTATTTGCGTCTATAGATTTCTCCTAAATTCACCAAAAGTTAACATTACATAATGCCTCATTTGCATATTTTAACGGAAAATTTTAGAAAACTTACAACACAAAAAAAAAATTGTCGTGATGGAAGTAATCAGCTGGGGAAGTTTCATGGTGATATCTGTTAGCACTATGTATTGGCAAGAACATGGCAATACAATACATGTCATGATACGGGGGTACGATTTAATGTATTGCGATATGTTGTGTTTTTTTTTTTTTTTATTTGCCAAAAACTTACTTTTTTATGCAGTCACAGTTCTTGTAACATCCAGCTCTGCAGCACTATTATTATTATTATTAGGTTTTTATTTCACGACTTAAAATTTCAGAAAACTTAAAGCTGTGTATTGGCGAGAATCTTGCAATACGAAACGTATCATGATACAGGGGTTACGATTTAATACATTGCGATATATTGCAATACTGTAAGCAAGGTGATATGCTGGGATTTTTTAAATCTAATTTTAAGAAAATGTTCGTAGTATAACGAACACACCACCATATTTTTATGCTATCAGAACAGGCTGTGTATTGGCAAGAATCTGAAGATACGATACGTATCATGATACGGGGGTTACGATTCAATATGTTGCGATATAGTGCGATGCTGTAAGTAAGGTAGTATAGTTTCATCTCATCTCATCTTCAACCACTCATCCAGGGTCGGGTTGGCGATAAGGCAATTTTTTTTTTTTTTTTTTTTTTAAGAAATTTGTAAAAAAAAAAAAAAAACTGACTTTTCTGCACGTCTTTGGACTGTGGGAGGAAACGGAGTACCCGGAGAAAACCCACGCTAACACGGGGAGGCCATACAAACTGCACAGCAATATTTAGACTTTTCTCTATACTTGTCAGTATAAGCCAAGTATACTTAGACTTTTCTGTATACTTGTCAGTACAAGCCAAGTACTTAGACTTTTCTGTACACTTGTCAATATAAGCCAAGAATACTCAGACTTTTCTGTATACTTGTCAGTATAAGCCAAGTATACTTAGACTTTTCTGTATACTTGTCAGTACAAGCCAAGTACTCAGACTTTTCTGTATACTTGCCATGACAAGCCAAGTATACTTGGACTTCTCTGTACAGTTCTCCGTATAAGCCAAGTATACTTGGACTTTTCTGTACATTTGTCAATATAAGCCAAGTATACTTAGAATTTTTTGTACACTTGTAAGTATAAGCTAAGTATACATAGACCTTTCCGTATACTTGCCAGTACAAGCCAAGAATACTTAGACTTTTATGTATACTTGTCAGTACAAGCCAAGTATTCTTAGACTTTTATGTATACTTGTCAGTACATGCCAAGTTTACTTAGACCAGGGGTCGGCAACCCGTGGCTCCAGAGCCGCATGCGGCTCTCTCATCCTTATGTTGCGGCTCTCGTGGCTTGGGAAAATAAATTATAAGGTCCGATTGAAGTGTATTTTATTTGTCTCAAAAACCGTGCATGTCATCTTATTAAATCAAAGTTTTAACTTCTTTCTTCACCTTGTGCAATTTCGGTGTCAGCGTTCCCTTCTTCAGAGACGTTTGACAGCACTTTGTCACTTTTCAGCAGGCAGCCGGCATGCGCGGAAAGCCCAGCGACACCAAAACTGCCCAATATCTGAACAAAGATTTTATTTGTGTTTGTTTAATTATAGCTGTAAATTGTAAGATTATTGTGATCTCGAAATATTAGAAAAAATTATAACTATGTTAAAAACAAACACAGCTCACCCTCACAGAGGGCAGCTTACAGTCCTGCGTAAAGATGAAAGTGCGTCCTACAGTCCTGATCTGCAGACGCTGTGCGCAGAGGTTCAGGAGCAGAAGTCCCATTAACCAGGTAAAATAAATATTCAGCAGTTATTTTCAAATATTTATTTTTATTGTTCAGTGAAATAGTGTTCGTTTTTCCATTGTATTTTTAAATTCAGGTCAAGGCTCCGCTACGCGCTCCGAAACCCAAAGGATGACGGCTCACGGCATTTTTGTTTGCTAGATGGAAATTTAAGTTCAGCTTTTTAATTTATTTAAAAGACCTTTAACTCTTCGATTTTTATTTTTTTGTAAGAGTTCAATATGTGTTCATTTAATAAATAAAATTTAATTTTCTAAACATGTTCAGACTGCATATTTCACAACAACCCACTATTTTACAATGTAAAATATATATAGCTAACATCATTTCAATGTCAAAAGTGTTTCGCTCCCAGTGTTGTCTTTTCCTGGAAACCGGAAATCTCTTAGTGTAAAGTTGCCGACCCCTACTTAGACTTTTCTGTACACTTGTCAATGTAAGCCAAGAATACTCAGACTTATCTGTGTACTTGTCAGTATAAGACAAGTATACATAGACTTTTCTGTATACTTTTCCATATAAGCCAAGTATACTTAGACTTTTATGTATACTTGTCAGTACATGCCAAGTATACTTGGACTTTTCTGTGTACTTGTGAGTACAAGCCAAGTATACTTAGACTTTTCTGTACACTTGTCAATATAAGCCAAGAATACTCAGACTATTCTGTATACTTGTCAGTATAAGCCAAGTATACTTAAACTTTTATGTATACTTGTCAGTACATGCCAAGTATACTTAGACTTTTATGTATACTTGAGTACTGGCAAATATGTGACCGATTAAAATGAAAATAATGAGTAGTTGTAGCCTTAAACTACAGGAAACAGTACCTCCTGGCCATGTGAGTATTGTTTTAGCGGAGGGAGCCACAAAAGCACATCTTGGGCGTTGGTCAATTTCTGTATTACGCAAATGCCAGGCAACTGAAATTGCATTTAAACAGCAGCTCCGATTGGGACCACCCTTCACAAAGAGCAACAGAAATAATTCCAGTGCATTGGATAAACACATTGCCGGCGTTGCCTGTCCTGTGATTTGATTGAAATTGCTGCCACATCAGATTGCCAATTACCACAAGAGTGTGATTACAGTGATCGTTCTCAAAATGGCCATCCCTGAATGCGGTGGCACATTTAATTAAACCAATCAGAGGGTAATGTTCGCCTCTCAGCTACTCATCATCACACAAACCGAGAGCCTCTCTTCGAATTGGCTGACTCATAAAACCTTGTTGTGGATATCAAGCTGATATTTTTTATATTTGCATATTTCTGAGGGACTTTTTTTAGCTTTTGTGAAGCAACAAACCAGACATTAAAACCACTATGTGGGCTTATATGACATTTTCTTGAAAGAACGTTTTGTTCACGTTAATGTTTTAACGCGAACTCGAGGTCGCGCCAAGTGTCTCGGAAATAGCCGACGGAAACTGGAAATGTCAAGTGCACGGGGGGGTAAATGAGATGAAACTAAAAACAGTGGGTGGAAAATCAATTATCTCTGGAAGTAGTGATGAAAAACAACAACAAAAAAAAGATTTCTGAATGTTAAACACAACTTCCAGCTTTCATTCTTCCCCTTTCTGTCATATCACCAACTTTCAGCAAACACCTTTTTATAAAGAGGCAAAAATATTGTTTTTCATGTCGTGATTGATTTTCAGATTTGGGGCTATTTGGCTTCTCCAAACACGTCTTCTTTCAGACTAGCAGATCTAAAATACACATTTAAGTCTTTATTTTACCACTTTGTCTATAGATTTCTCCTAAATACACCAAAAGGTGACATTACATAATGCCTCATTTGCATATTTAAACATATCATTTCAGAAAACTTATACAAAAACAAAAAAAAAAAGCCATAACGTAAGTAATCAATGGGAAGTTTCATGCTTATATATATTATATACATCCGAATTTCCCTCCGGGGATTAATAAAGATTCATCTTATCTTATCTTATCTTATAAGGGCTATGTATTGGCAAGAATCTGTCAATATGATACAGGGGTTATGATTCTATATATATATATATATATATATATATATATATATATATATATATATATATATATATATAACTGTAAATAAGTGATATATTGTAATTTTTTAAATCTAATCTTAGAAAAATGATCATAGTATAGAGAACACACCACTGTATATAACATAATATATATATATATATATATATATATATATATATATATATATATATATATAGATATTTTCTTACACCCCTAATATCTAGCGCTGTCAATTGATTGAAATATTTAATCCCGATTAATCGCATGATGTACCTTAAAGGGAGATTTTGTCACATATTTAATAGTCTTATCAACATGGCAGTGGAGTAATACGCTGCTTTATATAAATGTAAGGATGTATTGATACAATTGACGATCAGCTCATTCAATGTGCTTTATCAGTTGTTGTCAGCCTGAATGATGGGTCAGTAGGGGCCTGCTAAACCTACTACACCTACTACGTGAAACCGAATGAAACGTTAGAACAGGAAGAAAACTGCTTTTTTAGGTTTTAGGTACTTGGTTAAGTTTAGTTTGGCTCGGGCTGTAAATCGTTGACGATGAATTGCAAATTAAGCACATGAATCTGTTCAAAATGTACCTTAAAGGGAGATTTGTCAAGTATTTGATACTTACCATACTTGGAAACCAATTGCCAACGCAATGGCCTCTTGCCTGTTTACAGTCGGCTCTGTGCGTTGTCCACAAACCAACAGATTCAGACTCAGATTTCTGGTGGCAAGAAGCAACGCATCTACTTTTAATTTTCGGAAAGACTTGGGATATCAACCGGTTTTTGGATATGCGCAAAATGATCTCAGCGTTGACCTTTCCAAGGAGGTTAATCGGAGTGTTCGTTTTCATTAGCCTTGTGAACGGCGTAGCGCAGCACAATTAAGACCAAAATGCTAATCACGATTTTTTTTTTTTTTACTGCACTTTCACATTAAAATAAACAGGACTGTTTTCATTCATTCATTCCTGCTAATGTACAAATTACAGCTGCACCATGTGTTAGCTACATTTTAAAGTGAAATGCTTCAATCTGGTGCAAACTTAGCAACAAATAGAGCTAGATAGACTATTTTATGCTCTTAATTTAATGTTAAACCCACTGGTTGTAAACCATGTAGCAGCCTTTTCTATGAGCAGAACATTATATTATTACATTTTATTATTACAGCATCCTAAACACCAATATTGCAGGTGATGATTTAATTGTGGGAAGCCAAATTTCTCACGATCGAAGCCCTGAGTAGGAATATTTTTCAGAATAAGGAACATTTTGCTGTTTTAACTGTCATACTGTTTCCCATCTTTTGAGCACCAAATGTCACTTGCATCAATTCACCGATAAAAATGGCTCTTTTAATATTATCTTTAGCATGTTTGGGTGACCGACTGCACCACCTGGCATTTTACAAAACCTAAAGGCTCCTAAATGAAGCCACAACACATATTATTCTCTTAAATATGCATATTTGGAGGTCAACATTGTGTCAGAAGCAACTTGATTACACTGATATTCCCAGAACAAAAAAAAAAAAAATAAGCATCAGTGTGACCGAATGGCCACGTCGCCATGGCAACCTCAGTGAGAGTGCCAAAATCCCCTTTGCAAGGAAATGATCTACGGTTTGTGATTGGTATAATCTATTGGCATCCATCATTCCCGCTTCCATTTTCAGCTGCCGACCTAAACACGTTGCCGTCCGGCAAACGTCATGACTGATCTGCCCGGCGCGCGGCGACAGAAGTGTGGCGACCTTTCCTTGTGTCCTTGTGTCCTTGTGAAGCCACAAGATTCGCGCCATCGACTTCTTTCAGGTTTTCTGTTAGACATGACTATTTTTTATTTTTTTTTTGCCGTTACCGGATTGACAAAAAAAACAAAAAAAAACACGTTTTTGAGAGGCAGCTCCGGCGTGGTCGATCAATAAATCAACACCGCATTCACGCAGAGCTACCCGAAAGCACAGAAAACCTCCACAAAAGCAAACTAACTTGCACGCCCATGAATCACAATATGCTAATCAAACACGTAAATCACACTTGTGCAAAAACGTGAAACTTCACGTGATTTGTCGTCTGTTTCCTGTTGTATGATTTATATTTAAATATAAATAGTATATATACTGTTCATATTATAATGAACAGTATATTCAGACCGGTCCCTGCTCTAAAAATGAAGTTGCTCCCCAACCTGGGAAGATTTTTCAAAAATCATATCTAAAAATGGCAACCTGCTCAGAGCTAAACCCAGTCACACAACTCCACCCTGGGACTTGGCAAGAAGATGGTTGCCGGTTCAAGTCCCATATGGACCAAGTACTTGCCCTTGAGCAAGGCACCAAACCCCAGACGGCTCAGGACGCCTGTGAGTGGCAGCACCCTCATCCATGCATGTATATAAGTGCATATATGTATAGCAACTGAGTGAAAGAATTGAATTTCCCCTCAGGGGATCGATGGAGTGCACTCCAAGGACCCGGATGTTGTGCTCAAAATGGTCAAACCGTTGAGCGTGGAATGCTGGAAATTCGGGTTCATTCGAGTGGCTGGCTCGACTGCAGAGTACCCGGATCTTCCGGCAAACTTCCGCATCCGTTGGACTCGTAGATCAGCCTTCTGACCTACTTCAAACTTGTGAAAAAAGACAGACAAGGAAGCTGCAGCTCGTGTGACTTTAACACTGAACAATACAAATTGAAGTTATACATGTTTTTTTTTTTCCACTAAGTACCACTATACTGTAATCGGATAGAAGCCATTATTGGGTTAATTTACCCAATAATGTAGTGGTTACACTGTTGCCTTACAGCAGGAGGGTCGCAAGTTTGAATCTGGCTGTGGGCCCTTGTTAGCCTGAGTGTTCTCCAGGTGCTCCAGTTTCCTCCCACAGTCTAAAAACATGCAGGTTGGGTTAACCGATGACTCTAAATTGCCCGTGGACAATGAATGGTTGTCACTATGTGCCCTGCAATGGACTGGCGACCTATCCAGGGTGTACACCACCTTGCCACCTGGGGGGATGACAGCCTGCAAGCATTACAGAATAGAAAAGCATGAAAGAAGTCCACAGAGATAGTGTAGCTTGGCATATTTTATGGGAGCCAGCCAGGCAGGCATCGCAAGCATAGCATACAACGTGATCAGAAAGAAACGCCAAGTCATGGACCGTGTCATAGAGGTGATGAAAGTAATTGGAAAGTGTGGTTTTAGTTATAGAGGCACCAAATTTGAAGCTGCGTTCAACGTTGCTTTCGATCGTGGAAACTTCTTGGAAATGAGCACATTTCTCTGCAAGAATGTGTTTCTCTGCCAGAAATTGTGCAAAAAAAATGCAGAGGATGCTTTATGACTTTGTTTATTATTGTAGTCTGAGTGACATCATATCTGTTTCATATCCGTCAACCAAAACAAACCGCAGCGAGCCAAAATGGCAAAGTAGAAAACTCGGAGGTTCCACGTGGATACGAACCTGCAACCGCTACACATGCAATAAAGTATATAACACTTTGGGTTTCACACATTGCAGAAAAAAGCAGAGCTAGACATCACGGCTAAAGCTGCATGCTAACTCTGTCATGGACAGGAAAGGGTATCGTATCGCGGTATGGTATCATATCGCGGTAACATGAAGTCAAGTTGGCCGTCGCGCTGATCGCCGTGGTAATTCTGGCATTTATGTTAAATGCATGCAAAGGGATTTAAAAATCACAATACATATCGAATCGGCATCGTGATAGTATTGGAGATAGGTAGCCACTTGATCAATGAAAGCAGTTCTTCAAGACCAGACTGGGTATGTGCCTGATGTGGTCCATGAGAAGCTCATCGTTGTTGCTGAATGTGAGTCATCAACTGAAAAGGATTTTGTGGAGCTAATTAAAGAAACTCTTGCAAAGGTGGATAATGATATTCCAAACTGTGTAGGCAACCCAACAGATGGAGCTGCAAACATTCGAGGCCGATACAAGGGGTTATCCTCACCAAGTGCACATCTGGCGCTATACGCATGGGCTTAATCTCGTTCCGAGAGACACCACAGGCGTTGTGGCAGAGTGCATCTCTTTTCTCCACTGTGAGTGCTGGCGTCTATCAAGGACTCATACAAGAGCACGAATATGTGGGCGAAAGCGAGTGATGACAAGGACGGCCGTTTCCAGTCGGGGGTGGCTAGGTGGTCAGCCATGGACCAGGCTCTTTGCAAGACAATGCCTCGCTCGTTTGTATAATCATCACACTGAAAAATGATAGTGGAAGATATGTCAAAGGGTTACACTGGGTCCCTAGTGAAGTATGAGACAGTACTGACTGGTGGCGTGGACCGAATCACCGCTCAACGGCAAGTATTGGGGCCCAAAACATGCACCAGGGACATGGATCGTGTCACAAAAGCTGCTAATGTCTTGGTTGAGTGGGCTAACTATGAACTGCAGGAGAGAGGATCCAAAGAGGTGGTCCAGGCAGCTCTACCGGAAGTAAAAATTAAAGAAGTAGACCATGCCGGGGGAGGTAGCAGATGACGGACATTCCTTGAGTGCAGAGGATCACTACAAGGTCAGCGCACACAAGGCCAAGCTCTGGCCAGTCAGAACGAGGGATTTCAAGGACTACTTCATACACAAAATGACCATTTGCATGTCAATTCCTCACTGTGTTACCTTGAATTCTTGAAAAAAAAAAAAAACGGCACAGAGAATGACGAATCTGAAAACGGAGGAAAAGTCTTGACGAACTGACGTGAACAAGGTCCAGGGAGTACTTCCCAAACACATCGGCTCCCACAGAGCCCATTTTTATTCACATCTTGAGGTCAGAGGAACATTAGAGCGTTACTTAGCCTCCTTCCCAATAAGCTAGCATGGCAATTTTGGCCAACAGCTTTCTTGCTTTTTAAGTTCCAGATGATACTAGTATCCTCTCTAGCTTTAAAACTGAGCCTGCTCCAACCTCTGAAAGACAGCAGCCCTTGGATTTTGAAGTGGTTAATCTAACCATGTGGCGGTACTTCCTTGGCTCACTACAGTCTAACACCCGCTTGTGGAAAGTAGAAGTACCCTCAGCCCGGTGGTCAAAAACAGCTGGCCTAGTACTTCGAGGTCAGCTGAAAGAAAATAGTAGAATGCTGAAGAATTTTTGAACCAAGCAAAAAATTGGTCAACTATTTTCAAGGGTTTCCAGGACGCTTGGGAACCCTACTGAAGTGTCTTGAACGTCTCTTCGGCATCATTAGATTCTCTATATACAACAAAAACTGTATGTACTGTGTTACAATTCATCTCAGAGTCCCATGCTGAATTTCATTTGCGGTACATCCCTGCTTCTACCCCGCCATCATGTTTGAAAAATCATTTTTGAAATGCACAAACTGTACCTAAAAGACAGAAGCCTCCTCATTATGTTTGAATTACCGTGTACTCCGTATTATTCTACTAGTTTATGGAGATATGTGCTTCATTTCCACACTGAAACAAGGTGTCAATGTGGCCTTCTGTCGCACTTCAAATTGCACAAAGTGGAACATATGTTTTGATAAAAAAAAAAAAAATCATAACTGAAGTTCAAAATATATCTGATTTACATGATAGGCTGCTTCACTGCCTCTTTGCTTTATATGACTGGATTAATTCACCTTCGTTTCCATCTGTTCATCCCTCTTATTGTACGTTTTCATTCGTGAATAATGGCTTTTTCGAAAACACGGCACTCTGTTGGCAACTAATTCTCCAGATTAGAGTGAAATCATCAAGTGGCAGATTGTAGAATCAGGATAAAATGCCCCTAATAAACCACTTGAGAAGAAAGGCACACTTTCGTTTTTGCAGTTTTTGAAACTATTCAACCAACGGATGCAAAGTAATGCGTTGTATTACCATAAAACGAGAACTATTTGCAAAATTGTGGCTCTGCCAGGTTTGTGTGGAAACTCTGCTGTGTAAGTGAAGGCACGAATATGCACGTGATCAAGGCAAAAGCATGTGATATTATATGATAAAATGGTGGATTCGAGTGCTAACCATTGCTTCCGAGGTTGTTTCACAGTATTACGTTTTAAGTGAGGAGATCCCCGCTTATACAGCCACGAAACACTGCTATTATTTTTATATTTTGAAGTTGAAGTAGCGTAGGATCATGGGAGGCTTCGTCACCACCACTGCCGCCATTGCAGTCAGCTTCTCCCCGTCCGAATTTCTTGTTTTGTACTTTTTACACAAAGCCGAATTATCCACAGAGGTCTCCGTCTCTCCAAAATGAACAAACCTGGTGATTAAAGTGGTAAAACACTTAATAGAAGTGTTTCATATTAAAAATCAGCGTTTCTCCAATGGTGTTTGGCGGACGCCGGACGTCGCAGAGGGGCTACAAGCAGAACTTCCGCTAACGTTGGCTCGTTTTTTTGATAACTTAAAGGGATAGTTTGGATGTTTTGAAGTGGGGTCGTATGAGGTACTTGCCCATAGTCGTTAAATTACCTACAGTAGATGACTGTCGCCATGCCACCAGTTTAGAGAAGCATACGGGAGTTAGCGCACAAAACCAAAGCAACGTACTGCAGTGGATGGGGGCAGCAGTAAAAAGCAAAAAATCAGTTTAAGGGAATGCTATATTTAGAAGTTTTTCAGTGCTTTGCCTTTCTGTGAGACAGATATGTTTGTGAGGGAGAACTGAAGCTGTTAACTGTGCTCCCACCAACCAGACTCCATTGAAAAAAACAGTATTTTTACCTTGCAAAACAAGAGAATTGTTTTTTTTCAACGGTCTGATGGTTTTAGTGAAATTATAGATGAATACGACGGCTTCAGCTCCCTGTTGGAAAGGGCTGTCTGACGGCAAGGTAAAGCTGCGAAAATATTCTTAATATAGCTTAAACTGATACTGACTGGTGGCTAATGGCTAATTAACTGACTATGAATAAGTACCTCATGCAACCCTACCTCAAAACACCCAAACTATCCCTTTAAGATCTAAACATCCAACGGCTAAGATCCTGAAATATATAGTTAAAAACGACCAAAGTGTATCATAAAAATGTGGTTTAGATCTGGACAAAAAGTCAGCTCATGACAGCACAAAAGTTATAGATTATACAATTAAGTAAGCCAACTGATATCTAATAGACAAAAAAAAACAAAATAAACTCTTGTATTTACAGGAAAAAACATGGTTAGGTTTAGGCAACAAAACTATTTAGATAGGTTAAGGAAAAGGTCATGGTTTGAGTTAAAATGACTCCAGAAGTGGCATTAACTAAAAGGAAAAGGTTGTGGTTTGGATTAAAAACATCAGAAGTGGTGTATTTTAAGTATGGAACTTACATGATAAAAACTACTTAGTTAGGTTTAGGAAACGATTGTGGCGTGGGTTAAAATAACTTCAGAGGTACAGAGGTTACATAACAAAAGCTACTTAGCTTTAGGAAAAGATTGTGGTTTAGATTAAAATAACACTGGAAGTGGTGTAACTTAAATACGGAAGCGGCGTGATGAAAAATACTTAGGTTTAGGAAACATTTGTGGTTCGGTTTAAATAACTTTGGAGGTGGCGTAACTTATGTCCAGAAGTTACATGACAAAAGCTACTTAGTTAGCTTTAGGAAATGATCATGGTTTTGGTTAAAATAACACCAAAAGTGTTGTAACTTAAATTGACTTAAGATCGTAGTTTCAATAAAAAAAAAACAGCAGTGAAGTGGCGTTACTTAAGTATCGAATTAACGTGATCCAAACTACTTAGGTTTAGGAAACAGTTGTGGTTTGGGATACAATAACTCCGGAGATGGCATAACTTACTGTATGTACAGAAGTTACATGACAAAATTACTTAGTTAGGTTTAGGAAACCATCATGGTTTCGGTTAAAATAACATTGGAAGCGTTGTAGATTAAGTACAAAATTTATGACATATACTACTTAGTTAGCTTTAGTTAAACATCGTGGTTTAGATTTAAAAACATCAGTGATGTAACCCAAGTATGAAACTTCGGATAAAAACTACTTAGGTTTAGGAAACAATTGTTGTTTGGGTTAAAATAACTTTGGAGGAGGCGTAACTTGTGTACAGAAGTCATGTAACAAAAGTTACTTGGACATATTTTGGAAAAGATTGTGGTTTGGGTACTTAACTTAAAGTTACGTGATAAAACCTACCTCCTTAGGTTTAGGAAAAGGTTGTGTTTTGGGTTAAAATAACTTCGGAAGTGGCATAACTTAAGCATGGAAGTTACGAGATAAATAAATCAATGCTGACTTCTGAGAAAGTCCAGTTTTCCAGTATTTCCTCGCAATAATAATGCCAGCATTAGCAGCAGCTGTATTCTGTTTTATTCAGGTTGGAAACATCCCTAAAGGGCAATGTCAAACAACACTACCAACAAGAAGTCAGAAATGAGCCTTGCTAAATATAGAAAAGTCAAAATAACGTCACAGTGAAGTACATGAATATAGATTTTAAGACTTATCTGACCTTTATAAAGCCTTAAGGTTTTATATGCACTGACTGCCGCTGGAAACACTCCCGTGGCCCAATTCAAATTCGGCACCTGAACCCTCCGTCGATCCATTTGAGCGTTCACGTGGAAAGTCCGCTATTCCAAAACAATTAGCGGGGAGTGGAAGTGGGTTATAAAACCCTCCCGTGGTGAGTCTGCAGCAATGCCGACCAGGTCGAGCTTGGCGATCCATTGCAGGGTTGTGCAGCGATTCGCTCAAGGCGAGTCGCTTTAACGGCCCATTGACTGCGACAATCATGGGCTGGATTTTTTAAAGCCTGAAACCAGAGACACCGGTAGATTTGGAAAATACTGAATCCAGCCTTGAACTTAGAAATATTGGTGTCTAGGTGATGAATTATTTTCAAAAGGTATAATGGTAAAAGGGCATCTGTTGTAAGCATAAAAAGCATCAGTGCTTTGGTGTGTTATCAAAACCAGCACTATGTTTATTGTATTATTTGCCGATTAGACTGTTGTCAGGCTATTAAATAGGCGTTATCAGTCGCTATAAGCCCCATAGAGCTGGGTCAATAGGGGCCTACTACACCCACTAGTAGGTTTTATCATCTAGTCACATGGTAGATCACCAAAAGAAGGTAGAAAAGAACATGACAGCAACTCTAGCGAACAGAGAAATTATGACAGGAGCAGAAGTGGAAGTTGAAGTTTTGTTGTCTAAACCTAACAAAATTGTGATTTGCTACCTAAACCTGAAGAAGTTGGAGTTTTACTGCCTAAACCTAATGTTATGATTTTGTTACCTAAACTTAAAGATGTACTTTTGTTGCCTAAACCTACAGAAGTTGCAGTTTTGTGGCCTAATTCTAAAGAGGTTGTAGTTTTATTGCCTAGATGTAAAGGGGTTGTAGTTTTATTGCTTAATTTTAAAGAGGTTATAGTTTTATTGCCTAAACCTAAAGAAGTTGTAGTTTTGTTGCCTAAATCTAAAGAAGTTGTAGTTTTGTTGCCTAAACCTAAATAGGTTGTAGTTTTGTTGCCTAAATCGAAAGGAGTTGCAGTTTTATTATTGCCTAAACTTAAAGAAGTTGTAGTTTTGTTGCCTAAACCTAAATAAGTTGTAGTTTTGTTGCCTAAATCTTAAGAAGTTGTAGTTTTATTATTGCCTAAACTTAGACGTTGTAGTTTTTCTGCCTAAACTTAAGGAAGTTGTAGTTCTTCTGCCTAAACCTAATGAAGTTGTAGTTTTGTTATTGCCTAAATCTAAAGGAGATTGTAGTTTTATTATTGCCTAAACCTAAAGAAGTTGTAGTTCTGTCTGCCTAAAAAAAATCAAAAAACCCATTTGTTTGTGTTCAAACCGTGACGCATCATTCAGTTTTACAACATGTTCGAATGTGTTTCTCTTTAGTTTCACTACCAAAACACAGTAGGTGTAGTAGGCTCCTACAGACCCACATCTATGGTGCTTATAGCGACTGATAAAGCCTATTTAACATCCTGACAACAGCTGAATCAGGTGGATAAAACTATATTTTGCGTTCTATACTATTATATTGAGGCCACACAATTTAACCTTTTTCGGAGGATTTAACTACTATATGTATGTACAGCTATAAAAAGGTAATTTAAAAGCAAACAAAGCAACCAAAAGCAGCCTCTGTACCACCCAGGTACCCCCAAACTGCTTGTAACTCCCTCTCTAAGGCAAAATTAAATATTTCTATGCCTTTCCCTTTTTTGCTGCCCTTAATTTGGTCCCAACTGAGCGGTATTTTCAGCAATCATCTCATTTTCGATATCCGCCGAGGTTAATCACCGCAGATAAGATATTCTGAATGCTGCTTGTGACATTTGTTGGACCGCAAACAAACGTCTGAGATGCGAGATTCAAACTCTGCCATCTTTCCCGTGTCGCGATCCGAGTTTGACTCTGCTTATCAGCTCGGCGGGCCAAGCCTTGGAAGTAGCCAGCTGGTGGGTAAAAGTTGCCCAAAACTTCCTCAGCCAAGTGCTTTCCTTTGCCACTGCCACTCGCGCCAAAACCCACGTCTGATGACGCCGGCCAGCACGGCAAAACGAGGAAAATCTACACTGTGAATCATCCTGAAATAAAATCTGGTTTTAATGTCATTTCTGAGTTGCGCTCTGTCCATTTGATTTGTCGCTCGCATTATCAGCACGGTAAAAACTTTTCAGCATTAATTCATAGTGGCGTCCGCTGTGAAACAACCTGAGCAATCTCAAAGCGAGGTATCGAATACAAATTATATGCAACCAAAGTCTCATTTGGCTCAAAAGTGAAAGCTGAAAACCTGAACAGGAGTTGTGAACAATAACCTCGAGACTATTTCAGCGCCGTGGCTGAGGTGTGAATGTTGTTTCGCAACGCCAGTCTTACAGGGAAGTACTTCTTTTTTTATTTCCTTTACCGGGTAGTCTGTGCCCAATTACCTCCATTTCTTCACCGCTCGTTTCCCCCAAGGCCTGTCAAAATCCCATTCATTTTTAATGGGACTCGTGAGTTATGACCATCTGATTTGGCTGCACACGCTTGTACGCCTTTAAAAAGGCATCGGAAAATTCAAATGAGACGAACTTTCCGTTTTTTGTTCCTGCTACATTCAGTGAAGCGTTTCGTTTGTTTAAACTGTTAATATTCGTGTCAGTACAAAAAAACATGTACAAATGGGGGTGCAGAAAGTAAGAACAAAATGTTTGTTTTCCTGTATCCCATTCAGAAGAAGTATAATAATAATAATAATAATGATAATAATAATTTGCCGGAGTTCAAGAAACAAGACAGCCTTTTTAGAAGCTTTAAATTTCCCCCAGGTTATCGGTATACCCTACCTTCGCCCAATGTCAGCTGGGATAACCCAGGATAATCGGTTCCAGATAATGGGCGTACGGAAGAAATTTTTAATCCATAACGCAACTTTTTCGGTTAAAAGGCTCAGAGTGAAGATACTGGTATCATATGAAACTAGAAAACCTAAAGAATCCATCGGTACCGACCATGTCGTACCAGCAAAGGAGGCTAAATAACACTTACGTGGCGAATGTGCAATTAATTTGTGATTAACTCCGGATAATCACGTGCTTAATCGCCGCCGAATATTTTAAATCGACTGGCATAATTTCGAGGAGTTGCATTTCAGCCAGAGATCTCAGCGCCTCGTGAAGCAGTCACACCAATCACCTATAACGCCGGCAGCAACGTAACTTACTACTCAATAATGGTGTAATCATGCTTTTGTTGCTGCTGTTTGCCCGCCTCCACAGAGAGGTCAGAGGTCATAGTCGGCTTGTAGGCACTCGTCGTCATGCTCAGGGGCACTACAGCAGAGCAAAGAGGAGTTCATGCAGAAGCCTGACGGTGTGGTTAAAGGTCACTCTCCCATCCTTACAGCCTAATGTCAAAACTAGATGTAATCTATCACAACACAGAGTACTGCGAGTGTCCGGAAGAGCTCATGGGTGAATTGCCGTAATATCCAAAGTGTTCATATCATTCACAGGCTTGCTGTTTTTAATAATTTTTTTTATCAGTCTGTCAGTTCACCACTTTGTTTCAGACTGAAATATTGCTACAGCTTTTGGATGGATTGCCATGAAGTTTGGTTCAGATATTCATGGTCCTCAGTGGATGAATAGTACTGACTTTGCTGAATTGCCCCATTTACAGTTAAATTACTTAGTAAGACAAATGTATTAAAAAAATATAATCATGGAATGGAAAGTGTAACAGCTGGGGACCCAAAGCACCCAATAAACAGAGATGCAAAACAACCACAGAGAGAAGCAAAACAACAAAAAAGAGATACAAAACAACCACAAAGAGACGCAAAACAACCAAAAAGAGATGCAAAACAACCACAAAGAGATGCAAAACAACCACAAACAGAAGCAAAACAACAAAAAAGAGATACAAAACAACCACAAAGAGATGCAAAACAACAAAGAGATGCAAAACAACCACAAAGAGATGCAAAACAACCAAAAAGAGAAAAAAAAAAAAAAAAAAAAAAAAAAAAAAAAAAAAAAAAAAAAAACAAAAAAACAAAAAAAAAAAAAAAAAAAAAAAAAACCAAAAAAAAAAAAAAAAAAAAAATAAAAAAACCAAAGAGATGCAAAACAACCACAAAGAGATG
The DNA here is from genome assembly GCA_947000775.1 of Pterois miles. Taxonomy (NCBI): domain Eukaryota; kingdom Metazoa; phylum Chordata; class Actinopteri; order Perciformes; family Scorpaenidae; genus Pterois; species Pterois miles. The sequence goes on along the minus strand of CAMQGK010000500.1, from coordinate 3,980,042 downwards.
CAAAACAACCACAAAGAGATGTAAAACAACCACAAAGAGATGCAAAACAACCACAAAGAGATGTAAAACAACCACAAAGAGATGCAAAATAACCACAAAGAGAAGCAAAACAACCACATGGAGAAGTAAAACAACCACAAAGAGATGCAAAACAACCACAAAGAGATGCAAAACAACCACATGGAGAAGTAAAACAACCACAAAGAGATGTAAAACAACCACAAAGAGATGTAAAACAACCACAAAGAGATGCAAAACAACCACATGGAGAAGCAAAACAACCACAAAATGAAGCAAAACAACCACATGGAGAAGCACAACAACCACAAAATGAAGCAAAACAACCAGGGCTATGTACTGATAAGAATCTGGCGATACAATAAATTTCATGATACAAGGGTTATGATTCAATATATTGTAATACATTGTGATACTGTAAGCAAGGCAATACATTATACAATAAATTTTTAAAATCAAATTTAGGATAACTGCCACAGTATAAAGAAGATACTACACTACAGTATCACAAAATATAATGCGATACTCAAGCGTAGCAATATTTTCTTACACCCCGAGTATTAATTATGTGTTTGCTTTCCTGCTGTTATTCAGGGCTTGTTTTAACCGTCCAGCGTGTTCTGTTGCATTAACAAATAGGAAAACATCCCTGATTTCCTTGGAGATCGAGGGGATTACGTCAACTGTTCATATTCCACAGAAAAGGTCTGATTGCTGCTACCCTCCTAGGAGTCGGTATCATGCCGACTCCCCTACCCCCCTTTCCTTTTCAACGCCCTTACTGTGTACCTCGATAAAACCTAAACAACAGCATGACTACGGTTTCAGAAATTTTAGGTCACCAAACGCTCAAATGGAAAAATAATTGTGTGTGAAGCGTCCTCCGTTCCATTCATGTAATGAAGGCATTGGGGATGCAGTTTGGAGGCCGAAAATCTAAATCGAATCTCGTAGTTTCCTCTTAAACGTTTCCCTCGCAGGCCTTACTCTCCACGGAGCAGATGATATGGATCAGACAGAATTGGAGAGGATAAAGCCCAGCAATGAGGGAGTCTTTTTTCCCTCTCTCATTCGCATTTGATGGTGATTCTCTCATAAATGCTTGGCTGCCATTTAGGGCCATTTTGCCTCTAATGGCGTTCCTTTTCACAGGTGGCGAAGCAGGTATAGTTAGCGAGATTATACTCATATACTCATGAAGTTTTTAGAGTGAGAGTTGCAGACAATATTTTCTTTCAAGACTAATGAGAGGTTGAGGTAATAACCTTTCATTCATCACGGAGGCAGGCATCTATATGAAAAACTTCAGCTGCATGTAAAGATTATTCATCCCCCATGACAGTATCATCAAATCGTCACTTTTGATCAAATACAGATTGATAGCGAGGGAACCTAAAGGCAAAGGGCTCTTGAATGAGGGGGAAGCCAGAGGGTTGTGGAGGGGTCCCCCTACGTCCCCCACAGTCAGAAAGCGATACCGTCGATAATTGGCTTGTTAGTATCATTCATGGGTGACTGAACGGGCCTCCCGGTACAGGCCCAGGGGACCATGCACCAGCGCTTCTGTATGAAGTAAGTGAGTTAACATTTGTAGTTGAAAAGTCAATCAACCAGATAGAGCCTCAAAATAACCTGAAAGAGAAGGAAAACAACCAGAGAGAGAAAGAAAGCAACTACAAAGGGAAGAAAAACAACAGAGAAGAAAACAACAAAGAGAAACAAAACAACCAAAAAGAGAAGAAAACAACAACAAAGAGAAACAAGACAACCAAAGAGAAGAAAAATGACCACAAAACAAGACAAAACAGCATCAAAGAAATGAAAAGCAATCAAAAGGGATGCAAAGAAACCACAAAAAGATGCAAAACAACAATAAAATGAAGCAAAACAATCACAAAGAGAAGTAAAACAACCACAAAATGAAGCAAAACAACCACAAAGAGAAACAAAAACAACCACAAACAGAAAAAAACAACCACAAAGCAAGACAAAAGAACATTAAAAAAATGAAAAGCAATCACAATGGATGCAAAGCAACCACAAAAAGATGCAAAACAACCACAAAATGAAGCAAAACAACCACAAAGGGAAACAAAACCACCACAAAGAGAAGAAAAACAACCAAAAAGAGAAGCAAAACAACCACAAAGGGAAACAAAACCACCACAAAGAGAAGAAAAACAACCAAAAAGAGAAGCAAAACAACCACAAAGAGAAGCAAAACAACCACAAAGGGAAACAAAACCACCACAAAGAGAAGAAAAACAACCAAAAAGAGAAGCAAAACAACCACAAAGAGAAACAAAAACCACCAAAGAGAAGCAAAACAGCCACAAAAACATGCAGAACAACCACAAAATGAAGCAAAACAACCACAAAGAGAAGAAAAACAACCACAAAGAGAAGAAAAACAACCAAAAAGAGAAGAAAAACAACCAAAAAGAGAAGCAAAACAACCACAAAGAGAAGCAAAACAACCAAAAAGAGACGCAAAACAACCACAAAGACAAGAAAAACAACCAAAAAGAGAAGCAAAACAACCACAAAGGGAAGAAAATTGTAATTTACTGATATAATTTCATATTAGTATTTCTCAGGTTGCGCATTTGGCATCAATGTAAAACTATGTAACCATCAATAATGTACAGTTCATTACTGCCAGGAAGCGGTGCTTTAAATGCGAGTCTAACACTTCAATCTGTTCCTGAAAACACTTAAAGCGCGGCTGCTTCCGGTTTGCTCGGTAAGCGATGTCCCTCTGATGTTCAAAACTGAGAGGACATTCATTCATCTCCTGAACTTTCACCCCCTCTATTACACCCACTTAACCTCTCCTGTACTTGTGGAAAAACATAAATCCATCAAAACGTCCTCACGGGAGACCACATTTATGTCTTTTTGTTCTCACTTACACCCCGTAATTCGGCTGTAAAACAAATGTCACACTCGCGGAAGCGCACAGCCAAATCATAATCGTTAATTAAAAAAAAAAAAAAAAAAAAAAACTCTGTATGACATATTGTACATTTTATCAGCTTAACCACTTAGTGTGTCGCTGAAGATGGAGCACTGCTTCCTATTAACGCCCCCCCCCCACCGTTAGCGCTCTGGTCTGAAGCAATGATCCATGACACAAATGATTCATGAGAGCGTGATGTGTAATGTTTTATACTGCTACGATGAAACTTTTATACACCAAAAAAGAGGATCGCCAGGCGGAGATATACTATTCTTAGATGTAGATACAAGAGTGAGGGCAAGGATTGGACAGATCTGGGCAAGGCAACCCTTCCCGAGGGCCTTGGCTGGCGGGAAGATATCCCAAGGTCACCCGGCAGCGGCGACATCATGTCCGATCAGTAAACGCTTATCCCGGCAAATGGCGATTGTGACGCCGCAAACCGCATCCCCCATCAGACACTTTTCATACGAGCTTGTAGCGAAGGAGGCTCAATAACACTCCAAACTTAGGCTAAATTTTGGTCAATCGCATTGGACAAGAGCTGCGATTGATCTGTGTTGTTGATTGATTTCCGATCGTAAATATATACATGAGAGTACATTCTGGACACAGCGTTCACATTCATTTGGCAATTTCGAGTGTACAATTAACCTAACCTGCACGTCTTTGGACTCTGGGAAGAAACCGGAGCACCTGGAGCAAACCCGAGCCAAAACGGCATCCACAGTTGCAAAATATGTTAAATGGAGGTTCATCCATAAGGACCAGTGATCAACTTTATGGACGTTTGGGATATTTAGACGCCCCTCAGTCCAAATTAGCGCTAACAACGCTGCATCAGCTCCTCAGGCAAATTCACTACATCCACAAAAGTTAAGTTGCCTTCCTCCAACAGCTCTGAAGAGCAGCTCCAATTTTTTCCCTTTTGATGATTTCTTGGCTCCGGTGCTCGTGTTTGCAAATCTAGGCTAAGATTACAAAAATAGCACTTTAATTCTGCTATAGATGGAGTTCCTTTCACTCCCATAGGTTCGGAGGTAGGGCATTTATTTTGATTCAAATGCCAAATGTGCTACAGCTGATTTATCTTTAGGCAGCACTTCCAAATATTAGGCTGCTTTTATTTTTGGTTACTGAGTGTTTATCTTGAGTCCCATTATCTCAAGCAATTTATCTATAAATGTAAAAGAAAATATGTCAGTGCGTAAAAGCGCTCACAGATTTAAACGACCTTCAAACAATGTTCAAGTTTCAGCAAATATGTTGGTAAATCCCTCCCGACTGGCATCAAAATTACACGAATTACTGATCTTGTTGTTGTCTAGCATAGCGCCAATGTCAGTGCTAACGTGCTGATTTTCAGCAGGTGCCTTTACCTTGTTCGCCATCTTAGTTTAGCATGTTAGCATGCTAACATTCGCTAATAATCAGCACTAGACGCAAAGTACAGGTGATGCAAGCGTTTTGTCATATTTTGTCAAGTGTTGGACACAATTTAGACTGTATGATAAGAAGTGGACGTATTCATTGGCTTGTGGTCTACAGTTTTGAGGTCTTGAAATTTTTGGCCATCGCCATCTTGTTTTGTTGCAACCAGAAGTGACGCGCAAGGATGGAGCTAAGTACAACCGAACGCCGAATGAGACATTTTTAGGCAGCTAACAAGGTTACAATCAACTTTAATGAAAACACTGTGAAAGGGTTACAGTTTTAAGACAAAAACATGAACAACTCCCACACCGCACAACGCCGTGGCAGCGACCTGGCAATCACCATAGCCCCATCCTAAAGCCTGCTTTATGGTGTATTTGACTCTAATTAGGACCATAACTTACTACATAAACATCATGATATATTGAAGAAGAACCAGCAATTAAGACCACAATTTACTAAGGCAATAAAAAAAAGGCAATGAAAAATAGGCTCATTTTCTCATTGACTTTTGGCCATTTGAAAGAATGCAACTTTAAGGCACTTGGCTTCACTTTTCAGAACCGGATGTTACTACCTGATATTGACCCAGTGTTGCCGTTTGATTGAAAAATCAAGTTTGTCAGTTTTCACTATTCATCCTCTCAGAAAAACGAATGTCTGAACCAAATTTAATGGCAATCCATCAGACAGTTGTTGAGATATTTCAGTCCGGAACCAGCGGTGGACGTTGCCATCCCTCAAGCAAACGGTCGTAAAATCATCGCCGAATTGCGAAGGAGCCTGGATGCTTTGCAGGATGTCAGCAGCCTGGACAAACATAGCACAGTCCATTATATATTCATGCATAAACAACATTTCTCACAAGCTTTTCTCGCTCAGCAAGTCATTTCATATCAGGATTACTGAGGCAAAATGCAACACGGCTTCATACGTTTGCTCCATGGGCCACATTTAGTTTTGAAATAACTCAAGGAGTCTGATGTGGAGTAAACAGTCGAGCTCTAAAAAAGGTTTAATTACTGGTGCATGAGAATAATTCAATTTCAGTAATACCTTTGCAAAATCAAGCTAACCCCCTTTAGGGTGCAAACAACAGGGCTAAATGCAAATCCATGTCATAGACACTTTAAAGTTTCTTCTATTACACAACACAAATGAAGCATGTATTTACTTTGTGGTATCAAAGGAAGGAAGTTTGCCTTTCTTTAATTCTTCACTGTACGCCATGTGGTCTTACCAACGTACACCGTCTAAATAATTCAGAGGCCCGGGCCGCTGAAACAGCTAAAATATTAATGAAATAACACAAGTTTGTGAATTCAAGCAATTAGCTTGAGTCCTATCATCTCTCCGGAGTGGTCCACACAGCGGGAGGTTCAATCTAACCACTTGAAGCATTTTTAAAAAAGTAAAGGGCGGATGCATTGGACTCCTTTAGCGAATTATTAATAATAAAAAAAAAAAACCACACGGTTGCCGCAAAACGTCGTCGTTTTGTCCACGAAGCGCTTGAAAGAAAAAGTAACCCCTCGCCTGAGGTACCGAAGGGGCGGAACCCCTAACTTGCCGAGCGCCACGGGGTCCACTCGGTCGACGATCGTGGAAATTTGCGCCCTCGCTGTACTAACACAGGACACGTTTTATGGATATTTCATATTTTGAGCAGATTATTATTCAGCTAATTTCATCTAGTTTTCTTCAATGAAGTAAATGAAATGATGAGGTAAAGGCCAACTGTATATTTTTTGAAAAGGGTTGTCAAGAAGGCTGGCAAGTCCCCCTGAAGCTTTGGCGACCCCCATTGGGGTCAAAACCCCGAGTTGGAGTATATATTATAGGTTTAGGCAATAAAAATAGACTTAGGGAACAAATCTACTTAAGTTAGGTTGAGGGAACAAAACTACTTGGGTTTAGGCAACCAAAATAGGTTTAGGGAACAAATCTATTTAAGTTAGGTTTAAGTAACAAAACTACTTAGGTTTAGAGAACAAAACCACTTAGGTTTAGAGAACAAAACCACTTTATTAGGTTTAGACAACAAAACTGCTTAAGTTAGGTTTAGGCAACAACATTACTTAAGTTTAGGTGACAAAACTATTTAAGTTATGTTTAGGCAACAAGACTATTTTGTTTGGTTTAGACAACAAAACTACTTAAGTTAGGTTTAGGCAACAAAAATAGGTTTAGATGACGAAACTACTTAGGTTTAGGAAACAAAAATAGATATAAGGAACAAAACTAATTAGGTTTAGGCAATAAAAATAGATTTAGGGAACAAATCTACTTAAGTTAGGTTTAAGTAACAAAACTACTTAGGTTTAGAGAACAAAACCACTTTGTTAGGTTTAGACAACAAAACTACTTAAGTTAGGTTTAGGTAACAACACTACTTAAGTAAGGTTTAGTAAGGTAAGGTAGTAAGGTTTTTTGTCATAGGTTGAGGTAACAAAAATACTTATAATGAGGAAAAGATTGAGGTCAAGTTACGTCACACCACACGTCGAACAAACAACGGTCCTGGGGGTAAATCCAGTGTTTTGACCTACACATCGACCCCGCCCACAAAATCAATTCTATGTAATCTAACGGTGCTAAAATCAATTACATAGAATTGATTTTATGGGATATATACAAATTACAATGCATTTACTTTTCACAGGTATAGCTATGAATGGTATAAGAGAACAACTTGCACTACGTTAGGAACAATGGAAGTCAGGCGGTGGATGGTGATACCACGGTTTTACGTTATGCAGTAACCAGACGGTAAAAATAACGTTATGTAAATATGCAAAAGATTCGAGAACTTGTGCTTGGTTCGTCCGTTCTGGGCTACTGTAGCGCACTACGTAGATATGACGGACTCACTCTTAGCTAACGAACACGATCCTTCGGTTCTAAGGTTCTTCTCTGCCAATAGATACCCCTATACCGTATGTTACAGCGACTTCTAAAGTTTAGTCCACATGTCTTACCTGATTCACGACAGGTTTAGGTACAAAATTCAACTTGTTGGCTTGTCAGAGCAAATTGTCCACAAATATCGACACAACGCGAAGAGCCTCTCCTGTTTTACACTCAAAAAATAGCAGCTCTCCGGATGTGGAAGGCTCATTGTCAGATCGCTCTCCAACAGTAACTTGGCAACACTTTCACCCAAAGGCTGCGCTTTTCCATTTCGCAATGCCTCTCTTCATGGATGATCTGATTCTTGCCATGACAAAGGCTGACGAATTGTCAGCCAGGATGATTTCTGATTGGTGGAACAAAAGAAGTGGCAGTTTACCCCTTAGCACACCGCATTTTTAGACAGCATCGGAGTCGAGCGGGGGTTCGCCTTTAGATCCAAGAAGAAGGCCTGTGGCTGCACAGCATCCTCGAAATAGCGTTTCTTGTGATACGCTCCAGAAGAGGTAAAAAGTTCGCGAATCCAGGAATCCTCAAACCTACAATGGCGACCATTAAGTCCTCTGAACACCAGTTGTTTTTTGGTAAGCTCCCTTTTGCTGAGTCCTGAAAAACCTTGCTCAGGGCAGTGCCAGTCATTTTACAAGTGCTGATCCTCCTCCTCCTAAGAGGATTGGGGGGATGTTTTGACGTTTTGCCAGCCTCGGTCAGTGATAAGGATGACCCGGTCATCTCCCAGCAAGCTCCAACACACCACTGTCTTTTCTCTGAAGGATAAGACAACACACTGTCCTTAGTGGACGCCCTTGCATGGTAAAGGACAGTGTCTTGCGACAGCTACTGCATGAAAAAAAAAGATTATGAAACTATTTTTTCCAAGCATGTTCTGATTTTCTTTCGGTTTGTTCAGCTGTTGACAAGTGGAGCAATTTTTAAGAGCAGTGGCTTTTCTGTGTAAAAGCTATTGATAATAGATGAAAAGCTGAAGTTACTTAGAGGAGCATATTGCGACACTCCAAGACAAACAACATTTCAGCAAAGAAAGCCAGCATGAGCTGCAGCATAACGAGAGCCCACTAACAGTTTCTCTTTTCCTTTATCTGCTTTGGTTTATTCAGAAAGTTCTGCAACCTACACATAGCTGCAGGGTGTCACAAATACAACAAATTGCCGGCCTTGCTCGAGCGCTTCCCCACTAAAAGACACTGAAACCAATTGGCCAGCAAAGTGGTCCGGCGTACAAATTCATTTGTGCTGAAAATTAGCACGAAATAAACCCGGGAAGGCAGCGGGGGGGATTAGACGGTGTGGTTTGCGTTCAAAAGTCAGAGAGCGTTTTCTTTTATGCTTTCATTTCATTCAAACGCGAGCAGGGAAAACAGCCTTTCAGCGCTCGGCAGTGCCTTCTGTGAGAAAGTGACACTAATAACGGCCTTGTGTTGAGACGTCTGTCAACTCCACGCTCTCCGCAGTGAAATAAATTATTTACAAAAGGAACATGTCGCCTGCTTTTTGAATGCGGCCCGCACCGCCTAATTTCCTAAATTTTCCGCCGCTGGAAGGGTGCCAATTTGTGGAGGCGGGAGGGGAATTTTCAATTTTGCAGCTCGGCGGCGACGTTGAACCAAAACCTCTGAAGTCACTCAACACATGATGGACATGCCATAGAGGCTTGGGATACAGCTCAATGGGGCACTGTAGGACTAAAGGACCATTCCACAAAATGCATTGCAGTTTCATCCAGTCATCCGATTCAATATTACAATTTATTGCGATGAATCATACACATCTAGGGACTTTTACTTTGGAAAATATGCAACCTCAAACCAATTTTATGTGGTACAGGGCACAATCAGTCAAAATGTTCTATTATGAGTTTGGTAAGCTACGAAGCTGCACCGCTGGGTAGGAGCATTACGGTAACAGTAGTAATATATAATATTATATAGTAATATATGTATTTGTATATATCCTTTGTTAACGCATGTTGAAAACCAGACGGTCACAAGTCTACTCTTCCACTAAGGTCACGGCTAAAAGGTAAGGTAAACTGCAAAACTCTCATGAGATGGTTAAGTTTAGCGAGTCCCGCTAGAGGTTTTGCAAGTTTCACCGCTTGCAGGTCACCTTTAAGATACGACGCTCTGCTAACTTCAAGTCTGTCGCTAGCTCTCCCGTCAGCTCCGTTCTCTTCATCCATCCATGGTCAGCTCCATCTGGGCCGTTTGAATGCATTTAACATAAACGTCAGTATACGGCCGTTTTTCAGTTGGCTTATTTGACCGCGGAGACGAGAGCGACGGATGGCTTGACCGCAAGTTAATCCAAGACGTTAGCCGTCTATGAGAGTTAGCGTGTAGCTTTAACCATGACGTCCAGCTCTGCTTTTTCTAGCAATGCATGAAGGGTTAGGGTTAGCATAAAAAAAAAAACAAATAGGTGAATTGCTTTTTTTTTCTCCACCCCAACTCGACAAATTGGTCCAGTTACTATCGTTTTGGGAGCTTTAACCCACATCTTACGGTCTTTCTCTGCAGACAGAGTTTGCCGCTTTGGCAAAAGAACCCAAAAATATCCACAATTATTTATTTAAAGAATAATGAGTTTATAGGTTTGTAACATATGGTTAAAACAACAATACACTCCAAATTTCACAGCTGCATTGATGCGCATGACCTAGAAAATGCATTCATTACTCAAAATCAGCGTAAATACATGTTCCCGCTGTGACTGGTGACTACAGTCAAGTTAACCTGACGAATGAGTTGAATTTCACAGAAAGCCTGTGTCCTTGGTGGGCGCAGCTTGTGTTGGTCTTTCGCCGTGCTGATTGATAGTGGCGGATGCTAATTCCGTGGCAAATGATGCTATTATTCAGGGGCTCAAATTGAATTACTTCATCCATTGGATCTGCTTAACATTTTCCCCGCGGAGAGTTTAGCAACCGGTGTAATCTCCCCGACTTACTTACGAGTCCCGTTTGTCATGCCTGGTCTCAGACTCCCTCCCTCCTGCTGGATGTTTTCATCGCAGCGTTGGTTCACCGAAAGCTCTCTGCATGAGTCATTATGAGCTGGCGTGTGCTGTAGCATTCACACATGTTACAACTGCATAACCTCGTATCCAAAAACAGAAACAACTTTAACATTGTAGTTACATGCAACTGCTCCGAAACTGAACAAATCAGTTTCTGTTTTAGGGCATGTTTTCTCTGGATCCTCCGGTTTCTCCCACAGTCCAAAGACGTACAGGTTAGGTTAACTGTTGACTCCTTTTCCTTATATTGTAGACACCAAATTATACAACCAAACCAACTTTAAAAAGCGTCAGTGAAGGCCGACTGTTGCGTCGCACCACGTCGCCTGTATCTTGGTCAAAAAGCACTCGAACGCACTGCTAAAACTACAGCCGCCACCACGTACGTTCCAAGAGGAAATACTTCTCCACGCCAGCAGGTGGCGCAAGTCTGTATTCAGCGTTCACGAACGGGAAACGGGAAGACCAAAGATGGCGGTTCGTGATACGTTCGGGAAACAAAGCAGCAAGTGATGCAGCTGTTTTGTTTTTTGTCAATGCATTTTCCTGTACCTGGTTTCCACACATTCATTTGAGACAAACATGGAAGCCACATATTTATAGCGAGGATGAAATGCATAGCCCTGCAGAGACGATGATGCCTTTTGAGGACGGGTCTTGAGCTCTTGATGGATGATACAGAAAACAGTGGTTAAGGACCGTCACGCCGTGAAGCCCATTTTCCATAAGGGCTTTGACATTGACGTCGCTACGCCTGACCTCCAATCCAATCCGGAGACCCCGTGATAGAGGCGGGCAACCGATACGCTCCACTTGTGCAACGGAGTTCAAAATCGTGAGGCGAAGTTGCTCAGCAATGTTTGCGTTAACAGGCTTTACTGCATTAGGTTAAAATATATTCACGGACTGGAAAATGTATTCACATTGTGACTGAGAGAGGATGATCCTCTTATTCTGGGGTGGAACATGAAAGAAAAAGGGCAGCTACACAAACTCACAGTAAATGGGAGTAATTCGCACAACGGCTGCAGTAAAATGACAGCATAAGAAGTCTGATCTTTCCCTCCCTTTTGCCATGAGCAAATGGTAACACAGACCTTAGGGTCAGGATATGTACTAAACACTCAGTAGTGGATATAAATTCTTACATTCATGTCACTGTGGATAATTTAGCACCTTCTGTACCAATATCTTTCCATGTATTCATGATTTTTTTAGCCTTGAACAACTTTTGAATCACTTACAGCACCAGAAGGTGAAGCTTAACAAGGGAACAGTTGTTGGCCTTTGTAAATATTAGATAATAAATCCGTTAGAATACCCAGAATGCAACCTTTCCATAGTTGTATCTACTTTACCGAATCATTTTGCTTATTTGTAAATAATAGTAATAATGCACAATTAAAATCTTGTACCATACTCATTTACAGAGTCCTGCAACTTACTATATGTAATACAAGGCTACCCTGCACATATTTCAAAATAAAAGCCTCGTGTTATCAAATGAAGGCATTCCGTCCACAGGGAAAAAAAAACGCTTGAGGGGTTTTATTTTGAAACGAAAGCAGGAAGTGTTGATCTCAAAATCATCGTGACATTTTCTACAGCTGTTTAGGCTGTGAAACTGTAGTAGCGTTGCTGATTTGATGTCCATATACAGTCAAACTATCACTTCCACGGTCCGTTGCCGCCGTTTCGGCTCGCGTCAAAAATCGGCGAATCTGTGGAAGAGACGCAGCTGATGCAAACGCAAGATGTAGATTGGAGAAACAGACCATAGGTGGTGTTCAATAAAGGTTTACCGAAATGTTGAGAAATGTTATTCAGTTATTATTAAGCTGTTACATTTTGGAGGGACAAAAAAAAGAAAATCAGCCAACCATATCGGGACAAAAACATCGGCATCATCATTCTGTCATAAATCGGCATCGGCCATTTGCTTAGCACCAAATATTTGCCAGAAAACGTTGTGAACATATGGGAATATTTCATTGCTAAATTTAGCTTCGGATTGGTGGAGACCAAAGGAACGTAAATGTTGGACTCATCGGGTGACCAGAAAAAAATGACCACAAATCAATACTTGCTGCTACATGTCTGATATTTAATTGCTTAAATGTTACGCGTCCTTTGCGAGCGACCTGGTCCGATTGGTACCATTGAATTCCTATAGGGTTTCTTCTCTCTAGCTTTAAAACTGAGTCCACCACGGCCTAAAAATCGCAAGTTGCGCTAATGCATCGACGAAATCAGTGTTGTTAAAACAGAATCATCCGATCGGCAATCAGCGGCCAATTGATCGGTGCAACTTCAGCAAAGGCACCAGAAAATGTCTGAACGGGTCAAAACTCTTGTTTTGGCTTGTGGCGCTCATCGGCGTCCGAACCAACAAATAAAAGGCAAGAGACTTTTACAGCACAAAACTTTACAACTGGATGGATATCGGATGGTAAAAAGAAGGCACCTCTTGTCTTAACTGGCAGAAAGCAAAATGAACCATCTGTTGTCTCCAACTTTTGCTGCCCCCAAGTGGCCTGAAAGTTGTTGAGTTCTATAAAAGCCGACATTTCGCTACCACAAACAATTTTGTCTATTTATTTCCCAAATTGCTGCCAGGATCTCGCTAATATTTGTGTCACAGTTCTTTCGGCTGCTTCCCAGCAGCTCGGTGCTTCAGGGCGGGCGGCTGCTCGTCCTCAGGCGAACCCGCCGGGCCTATTTGTGCACTGAGTGATGAGCCAGGACTGCTGAAAAGAACCACAGAAACCTCTCAAACGGGAATCCCTGAACGGGAGGCGGCCCGTCGCTTTCATCAATGCCGGGATAATCCCGGAGACGGCATTTTTATTGGCCTGCGTCTCGCTCCGGTGCCAAAACTACCGCCTAATAAGTCGGTGATGCCTTCTTTCACTTTCATTTTTCCTTCTTTTTCAAAATCTTTTCTGGCCTCAGGTACACGGTATTTATGAACAGCAGTCTCCCTCTGAATGCTTCATACTGTTCTTCCAGTGTTTTCATTAAATTATGAACAAAACTCATTGTTAATAAATCGGTGCTGTCAAATTATTGGCACTATAATTCACATTTTCGTGCTCAAATTTATCCTAAACCTAATTTATTTTATTATATATATATATGTGTGTGTGTGTGTGTGTGTGTGTGTGTGTGTGTGTGTGTGTATATATATATATATATATATATATATATATATATATATATATATATATATATATACTTTAAATTTCACTATGATCTCTTGATTCTCTATGATTTATGTCTTTCACTAAAGCACTTTAATAAATTATTTTTTAATATTTATTTATTAATATTAACATTATTATTATATTACTATTCATTAAAAATACTACATTGAAGATGTGATTTAAATTTTTTTCTATATTATTATTAAGGATGAATGACTACTTATTGTTAAAGAATAAAGGTGAAATATTCTGAATTTCTACATCTAAAGCAACAATGAATTCTTTGTTTATATTTCTTTATTTTATTATTTTATTATTTATTAATTATTATTTGGTTTTAATTCATAATTTAATTTATTTTATTTATTATTTAAATTTCTCTTAACTGTTTTTTTTTATATTTTTTATATTCTATTTATAATTATTATGGTACTTCTACTTCATACTGTTCTTACAGTCTTTTCATTAAATATGAACAAAACTCATTGTTAATAAATCTGTGCTGTCAAATTACTGGGGTTATAATTTGTCCTAATCCTACTTTATTTTGAAGTGCATGAGCCTACATTTCCAAGAATGCCTTTCCCCAACCCGTTCTCGCGCCCGAGTCGTCAAATACCACGGTTTGGCAAGGGCTGTCATGACTTCAGTCATGCGATTTGTCGGGAATCAATCGGGCCGTGTATTGGTAAGAATCTAGCGATACGATAACAGGATACAGGGGTTACGATTCGATATATCGCAATACTGTAAGCAAGGCAATTTTTGTACTGTCAGTATAAAGAACACACCTTGCTTTTTTAATCAATACAATGGGATCTGCATGTGCATTTATACTGACTGACTTAATCTTTGCATGTAACTATTGATTAAAAATTGCTACAGATAATCAATACAGTATCACAAAACATAGCAATATTTGATTTTTGGGGGTTTTCTTACACCCCTAGCGGGTGAGTAGTAGTGTCAGTATCGTCAGTGCCTTGAGTCATGCGAGTTGCTAGTCGGTGAAGTTAACGTCAACAACGACCACTTCCTAACCCTAACCAAGTGGTCGTGTTACCAAAACCTAACTTCCTGTGGAAATGTGCTGATTTTGTAAGGACACTATGCATGTAATAAGCGGTCCGTCCAATAGTAGCGCAAGAGGGGTACCTCATGTGTCGGGGGGGGGGTATTTGACGAGTTCGGATTGGGAACGAGATTGACGAGAAAGTATAGCTAGAAGATGCAAAAGCAAAATTAGGACCATGACACGATAAACATTATTACTTACAAATATATCATGACATAATAGAATATCAGCTTATGCACAATTCACTATTGGCCACTTTGATTCCATGAATCAAAGTTAAATCCTGTAATTAATATCATAATAATACACAGGAAAATGCAGCAACATCTGTGGTCTGGCTTAATGAGGTTTGCTTGCTGTTGTACTTTACAGCTAGTCTAAAACACTTCTGCATGTGCAAAATGTACAAACATGCCTCATTTTCATATTGAGCTCGAATGTTTAATGTTTAACAGCTGGTACTTTCATTACCAGCTAATTAGCTCGTCAGTTAGTGGCTAAAGCACATGCAGGAAGTACCTGGAATACCAGTGATCTCAACCACTCACTTCCAAATCTCATTACACGAGCAGAATCGGTTGGTAATTGTCAGGAAAGTGCCTGACAGCGGTAATAAATGCAGCAAAACCAGTGGGGAAATATACTGGTTGATTGGTTCATACGTCATGGAGTCATCACCGTGAATAAAAATCCAGGTTTGTAGCTCTGCAGACTGAAAGCTCGGCAGCACACAGCAAGAAGACCCAGTTAGCGAATCACTGGTGAGCGTAGCGAAGCGTTTAGCGAGACAGATGTTTTCCTCAGGAGACCCAAGTCTGAGCTAAAAGAGAGGGATTACTGGACTTACGTTGACCAGGTTTACCAGAAACACAACTCTACGTGAAAGACAGTTTTGCTGCAACTGTTTGCTAACAGGTTCATTATATCAACTTAAAATGTGATGAAATAAATAAGATTCATGTATTCATTAAAGCACTTATTTTTAAAGTCCTATACTGTACAATGCATGTGGCAATATTCTGCATTTTTCTTATAAATAAAAGGATCAAATACAACAGTTTGTTTATATTCTTTGTTATCATTATTATTAATATTTTTTTTAAATTTGGTTTAAAATACATTTAAATTCTTGCAAGATTTATTTTATTTTATGACTTTTTTCATATGACTATTTATTTATTTATTTCACTATGATCTCTTGATTTTTTAGGATTTATGTCTTTCACTAAAGCACTATAATAAATTATTTTTCTGGCAATAATCTGCATTTTGTCTTTTATAAATGAAAAGATCAAAAGCAAGATTATTTTTTAAGATTTCTTTGTTAATATGAATATTATATATATATATATTATATTATATTATTATTAATTAAAGATACTATATTGAATATGTGCTTTTAATTTCTATTTCTATTATTATTAAGGATGAATGACTTATTTAAGTGCCATACACAGCAATTTAAGATATTATTAAAAAATAAATGAATTTCTACATCTAAAGCAAGAATGAATTCTTTGTTAGATTTCTTTATTTTATTATTATATTATTTATTAATTATTTTTTAAATTAATATTTTTTTTATTAATAATTGTTTTTTGTATATTTTTTCTATTTTATCTATTATTATTATGGTACTTCTACTACTACCATTTTTTCCTCACTTATTTTTGAATATTTTGTTTTTCAATTTAAATGTATTACCTTTTATTATATATACATATTATTCTATTTTCTGTGGTTTAGGTTGTTTTCTTAATGAAACAATATAAAACAGGATTAAAAAAAAACAACACTGAATTGATCCCGCTCACATGGAAAGTCTGATTTACAGTCGCGAATACTTTTGTACTCCATTGCATCATATCTCTCCAAAAATTATGAAAGATATTTCACCACTATATTTGCAGAAATGCTATTTTTCCCACCAAAATAAAAACTGTTTCCCCCCCATTTCTCCCGGTGCTGTCTTAATGGATTTTTAATGGGTATTTCAGAGGATCCAAGAAAGGCTGTACTGGTCTTGCTTGAGTCACGGTGAACAGATGGCATTCTAGGCAGGAAAAAAAAAGGGGGAGAAATCAAAGAGTTTATTGATCCAGCAGCTTAATTAAACAAGACTGAGTGTCAGTGCTTGGACCGCATAGTGACTGAACTTCACAGCGTCTGGTATGAACCTCAGCAGACGGAGAATGCGACAGCGCCGCCGCATATGGAGCTGGGAGTTAATGTGGCCTTTGTAGGCGAACGTATAAACTCACGGTTCAAGCCTCTATAGGCTGAAGTGGCTGAACAGGGGGAAGCAAAGCGTAGGAGGAGCTCCCAGAGGATTGTGGGATATGTCTTTGGGAGCTTGCTGCAGCTCTGGCATCACTCCTTAGCTGCTGTTTTCAACATAATATATGTTAACTAGAAAAGCACTCACATGTTAACCCAATGTTAAAAAATTTCAAAGTGATCCAGAATCCAGGATTTCTTCCGGATCACCCCCAAAATTAAATCAGTTCTTCCTTTTCACATTTTCGACACACCCTGAAAATGTCACCCAAATCCGTCCATAAGTTTTTGAGTCATCTTGAACACAGACAGATAAACGCCGGCAAAAACATAATCTCCTTGGCGGAGGTAGTAAAGTGGAAGTCTTTTTTAAAAAATAAAAGCACGGACACCTGAGCAGCCCTGTATTGAGCCTGGGCTCCGTTCCGGGGGTCCCGTCAGAGAGAGACTGATGGAGGCTGGCAGACAGGCGTTTAGGGAGGAGTCCGTCTGTTCCACAGTGTGGCGGAGCCAGCCTCCATCCATCTCCATTATACACATCCACATGCCACTGGGCAGGGAACAACTCCTCTGAGAATGACCGGGGGGGAGGCGGGGGGAGGAGGAGGAGGGAGGGAGTGCCTGTCAAACTCCTGTTACGCCGTTGTTGCCGGCTCCTGCTCCTCCATGTTTAATTCGCCGATTTGAATTCATTCTGCGCTTTCTGTCACCTCACCATGGCAACATCATGTACTGATATCTTCTGGACGCTACCCACCATGGCTGTCTGTGAAACTAAATCCCCAAAGACCACTTTAAAGGTGCAGTAGGTAGAATATTTTTGGCAAAAATCCCATAATAACCTTGAAGCATATTGTAATTTGAGTGTTCTGAGACCTCGTCGTGGCTCAGTTTTCAGCCCATGACCGACAACTCTTGCCAATCACAGGTCATTTCAGACAACGCGTTCATATTGGTTGTGCTCCGGCTAGCGGGCAGTGTTTCCTCAACTGATCTCAGCATGGCTGCCGGGTCTCATTTTACAGCTAAACAGCAACTACAAGTTGATTCTGAAAACATTTGAGGCGAATATTCATTCGTATTTGATCGGCCTAGTTTGCAACTGATTGACAGTTTGGTTGTTTTCTTCGGGTCTGTGAAATCTTGCAGATGCCATTATGAAAAATTATTAATCAAATTTGCTCCATTTCTATTCACTGCTGCTTTATCAAAATATTTAATTTTTAAGAGTAATTCCCAGAAAAATGAAAGTGTCAAACGACATAATAGTACATTTTTTTAATGAATACTGTCAATGCGAATCAGGGAAATAAAACATTATGATTTCATTATTTTATGGATAGTGCTCAGTCCTGTATAAAGATATTTTTGGGCTTTTTTTGCTTCTATTATTTCTGAAAGTTTGAGCAACAGAGACATCGAAAAGGCTGCCAGGGAGAAGGATGACATGACAAAACCCGAAAATGACCACAGCGACACGGATCACTGAGCCAGCAGGAAGACCCACTGTCGACACGACGCTGAGCAAAAAATTAATAAATAAATAAAACTTTCAATCTATCTCCGACAGGCGCCGTCGGGGGCAAAAAAATACAGATTCTCCTCCAACTCCGGGGTTGTACACAAGAGCTGTAAACGGCCAAATGATGTAGAAGATGTGAATAAGATCAGACATAGACGGCTGGAGAGGAATATTGTTGCCATGGGAACAGCAGCCAGACGACTGCTCTGATATGGGGAAATTATCAATCGCATTGATCAGGTTTAACTGAAGACTAATTATGGGGAAGCTGTGTCAAGTGACAAAACTACCGATTCATGTTAAATAACACAGTGAACAGAGTATTTTAAATTCTTCAAATACATTAATTAACTACTAATTCGTATAATACTAATTATTTATTTACCTTTGTATGGATTTCCTTATTTATTTACTCTTCAGTTTAATTTTCCATTTCATTTAAGTATTTATTATTATTTATTACTTATTTTTGCATTTATTCTTTACGTATTTATTTTATTTTTTGTCGAGAAGGAGGCTAAATAACACTTAAAGTTTGGTGAGGACTGGTATGTCCATTTTCAAAGGGGTCCCTTGACCTTTGACCTCCAGATGTATGAATGTAAATGGGTTCTATGGGTACCCACCAGTCTCCCCTTTACAGACACGCCCACTTTATGATAATGGAAAAGGATATAAAGGAAAAAAACGGCCCTCATCTACAGCACTATGAAGAAGCGACCCCGGCGAAAGTTCGGTGCAAAAGTTCAATTTGCCATCTAATATTGTAAAACCGTCAATATTCAAAATCTAAACTTGCCTCATAAAAAAATCTGAAGTGAATTTAGTCATGAAATAATGAAAAAAAAGCTACAAAACATTAAAATAGTTACAAAAAATAAAAAAATAGCTACAAAAAAATAAAAAAATAGCTACAAAAATTTTAAAAAATAGCTACAAAAAATTAAAAAAAGCTACAAAAATAAAAAATAATAGCTACAAAAAATTAAAATAGTTACAAAAAAATAAAAAATAGCTACAAAAAATAAAAAAGAATAGCTACAAAAAATTAAAATAGTTACAAAAAATAAAAAAAAAATAGCTACAAAAAAATAAAACAATAGCTACAAAGAAATTAAAAATAGCTACAAAAAATTAAAATAGTTACAAAAAATAAAAAATAGCTACAAAAAAATAAAAAAATAGCTACAAAAATTTTAAAAAATAGCTACAAAAAATTAAAAAAAGCTACAAAAATAAAAAATAATAGCTACAAAAAATTAAAATAGTTACAAAAAATAAAAAATAGCTACAAAAAATAAAAAAGAATAGCTACAAAAAATTAAAATAGTTACAAAAAATAAAAAAAAAATAGCTACAAAAAATTAAAACAATAGCTACAAAGAAATTAAAAATAGCTACAAAAAATTAAAATAGTTACAAAAAATTAAAAAAATAGCTACAAAAATAAAAAATAGCTACAAAAAAATAAAAAATACCTACAAAAAATTTTTAAAAATTGCTACAACAAATTAAAAATAGCTACAAAAAATTTAAAAAATAGCTACAAAAATAAAAAAGAATAGCTACAAAAAGTTAAAATAGTTACAAAAAAATTAAAAAATAGCTACAAAAAATTTAAAAAATTGCTACAAAAAAAATTAAAAATAGCTACAAAAAATTTAAAAAAATTGCTACAACAAATTTAAAAAGATAGCTACAAAAAAATTGGGCTGTGGTTGTAATTGTAGCCTGTACCATTCTGGCTTTGCATCGTGGGTAGGCTAAGCAAACATTTGGGTATTTTTAGCACAGTGTATATTTTGCTTTTGTTCCTGTACTGCATGCTACATTTTCGCCAAATTAGTATGTACAAATTAGCACAGAATGCGGTTTCGGATACAGCCCTAATTTTGGCTGCTTAGCTTACAGGCTTATTTTTTTTTTCACTTTTAACGTTCCAAGAGAAAGGGCTTTCATGAAGAGGATGCCTTTGGCAAACATAATGCCATCTCAGGTAACGTTAGCTGAATCGCAGACAGATCTGCTAACAATCGCTTCAGTTCAGACAGCCTCCAGAACCAGCTCCTATACTGTAGGGAAGTGTGAAACCCAATTGCAATTAGTTCCTTGGCGTTGGGTTGTTTCATACAAGGCAGTAAGCTAGTTGGCCAGACATGCTGTCAGTCTGGATAGAAATAGAGGATGAAGTGTTGTCTCAATCCTGCCATCTCGCCTTCCCTCCTCTCTTTACAGACTACAACAGTCTGAGATAGATTTCCCCCCAGACACAGGTGAAGAGGGTCTGATGTTAAAAGTGGAGGCCCGCCAGCTGGTGTGTAATCACTGTTTTAACCTCCCTCTCGGTCATTAATCAAAGTCAACATGCTCAGGCAGGAGATGTGATCCTCCAGCCTGGTCCACTCCACTGGAGCTCTGAGACAGGCAGCTAATCAGGGAGGCTACAATTAAAACACTGTGGACCTGGATCGAGACTATTTATTTAAATAAGTAGTGATTTAAAAAGTCAGTACGTGTTAATTTAAATGCGTCTGAGGCAAAGAGCTGTGCCAGAGCCTGGACTTACACCTGTCATTTATAATCAGCCCACCACAGGTCGAATGCAGCTAGTCTGGTAATACCATATGTATCATGATACAGGGGGAACAATTCAACATGGTTTTCAGATCTAAAACTGTCATAGTGTGAGGCTTACCTGATCCCTGAACACTGTCAATCATTATGCCAAATGTGAAGCTGCTAATAGTTTTCCAGTTCTGCTCCAGAAACAAAATTGAAGTTGAAAAAATCAGTTTTTGTCCAAAAATTTTTGGCTCCCTGGATTTTTAACCTCCAAAAGACACAACTAGACCACAAAGTGAAGTAGTTTCCGATGGACAGACAGAGGGATGGACAGGCAGAGCACTATATACCCCGACTACATTGTCGCGAGGAAATAATAGACACACCATCCCAGTAAAAACGTACCATCACTCTAGCTTTAAAACTCGATATGAATGCAAATCCCACTGTTCTGATACATAAAAAAAACATTTTATGCATGTGGCGTGTGTGTTCTTTATCCTATGACAGTCTCCCTAAAATTTGAAAATAAAATATCGCCTTGCTTACAGTATCGCAATATATTGCAATATAACCCCTGTATCGTGATGCATATCGCCAGATTCTGGATAATACACAGCCCCAGTGTCAACCCAAACTATGTAACATTAATAATAAAGTGCTCCACAAGGTCCATTTCCTCCCTGGTCATTTCTGATTTCCATCATAACTCAGCTCTGTATTGAAACCAGAAGCTTATTAGCTCCTCTAAATCTAAAGGATCTGGGTTCAAGAACCTGCAAACCCGCAAACGGTTTGTCATATAACTCAGTTCAGCTCCCAAGTCATTTATGATTTATTTTCATTAGGCAAGGCGCTGCTGTTTTGCGATTCATTTCCCCCACAATAAACAGCGACTGCTTCATAATACACCATCGCATAATCGGCGGCTGGGAAAAAATACAGCGAAAAGGCATCAGTTGTTGTCCTCCCCCCACCACCACCACCACCACCACCACCACCACCCCTTCCTACAGTCGTAAAGTATGAAGTGCATTAGTGAGATAACACCTCTATTACTTTTAACAGTTAGTCACACTTATCAACTCAAGGGAAGCATAGCTTCAAAAGGTGCTTAGATCTGAGCCAAGCAGTCAGCCATTAGAGGGGAAACAACATATTAGCCATACTGTGTTTGATGGCTCCGTCTTCCAACTTAAAATGACAGTGTGAAATTACACTAAACTGATTTGGAACAGACCTTGGAAAGTTCAACCTCAGGACGCCAGCTTAAGGTTTTTGATTTCCTTGCATCTCAGTTTATTGAGCGTTTGTTCTCATTGCTGCCCTGAAAGTTCCAGCTCAAACGTCCTATTTAGGCCCAACTGTTTTGCTTTGCTTTGTTTCAGCCTCTCATTGGGGAAAGTAACTACAAGATAAAGGGCGGGAAGTCACTGTGTGCTGGCGGCCAAGAAATACACTCCTGTTTATTAGTGAGCTTGAGAAATGCTGGTGGATTTTTCAGCTGGAAAGAGCCACGCTAATTGTTTTCCCCCGTTTCTAGTGTTTATGCTAAGCTATGCTAACTGTCTCCTGGTTCCAGCTTCATATTTAGCCTACAGATATTTCCTTCCTACTTTCCAAAATATGGAATCACGACAGGATAGTCGGATGTAGAGAATACCACGAACCATATTTTCCGGACTATAAAGCGCACTTAAAATCCTTTTATTTTCTCAAAAATCGCCAGTGCGCCTTATAACCCGGCGCGCCTTATGTATCAGTTCTGGCTGTGCTTACTGACCTCGAACCAATTTTTTGTGGTACAGGGCGCTCAAAAATCTGTCAAAATGTTTTATTGCGACTTTGGTAAGCGACGAAGCCGCACCGCCGGATGGATTGTCTGTTACGGCACTCACCTACACCGTCAAAAGTGAAGAAAACTAATTCGGAGCTTGCCGTCATTCCGGGTGGATTAACTTAAGAACTCCAACTGCTAGATATTGGTGTCAACAGGTCGTTTAAAGTTAAACTGAGATCTGCGTGGGAGCGTCGGATGACAGAAGGCGAACACACATTCACCAAGACGGGGAGGCAACGCCTTAGTGCACATTATAATCCGGTGCGCCTAATAATCCGGTGCGCCATATAGTGCGAAAAATACGGTAATTGGTAGCTAGAACAAATTATATCTGACTGTAAAACTAATTATATTTACACATATAATAAAAACATTTGATGCATTGCTCAAAATTAAATATTGTGTGATTCTCAACTGACTCACGAGAACCGATACTTCAGTGCCAAGTCGATGCCGACGTTCTGAAAATGCGACGCTACTTGTTTTCCTGCAGTACGACAGGTACAGGGTTGAATTCGGCTAGTTAGTTAGTTAGTTAACCGTGCCGCTTACTGGCTGCTAATAGCTAACGGTAACTAGCTCTCGTCCCGCACGATGTCAACATGGGAAGTTACATTATGATGTGTTCAGGCTCTACTTTGTAAAAATGCATATTGGGTGAAGGTAAATTCTAAGGTTGTACGTTTTTAAGTTTTTGGTCAAGAAACTTGAATATGTATTGCTAAAAAAAATCCAAACTGACACTTTGTTTGTTTTTACGCCATTTTTTTGGTGATAATGCTACATTGCAAACAGCGAATCAGCGTCGAAATCGGCAGCATGAGCGCTAAAATGTAGGTTTGATCAAGAAACTTGAATATCGTTGTTTTTTATTTTCCTACCTTCCTATTTTCCTTGTATTTTTCATATACACACTGTTACTCGCGTTGTACTAAGTGATGATATAAACTGTACCCTTCAAATTAGATTTCCTCAACACCTTTCTGAGAAATCTGAGGAAGTGTGTGCTTGTTATTGTCAATTTAGACGACATAATTGTGCATCACAATATTTCAATACATGATTTCACCACGATACGACTTGCCACAACAAAATGCAAAGCAACACTCTCCTGCATCCAAAACCACACCTACACGCTCTCCTGCTGAGGCTCATTACGGATTTTTGGCAACGCAAGTTACTACGAACCCCAGGGAAATAAAACAGGAGGGCCAAGGAAACGGTGCTGCATTCAAAGTCACTCCAAAAAAAGAATAATACATCAACGAATCAACTGCGTTTCAAGACAAAATCAGGCTATAATGCACATATTTGTCATACTCAGAGCGCATACAACCATGTTTTTTTTTCAGTACAGCTTCTGATTATATATTTACACCATACTCTGATTAAATTCTCCTGTAATTTCTGATGTAGTACTCATAAAAGGGGTGGTATACTGTATGTCTTCAGCTTCCCCAGTGTCCTCTGTATCACTGTATCCAGCTGTGGCATACTTCCCCCATCCACAAACAAGAAAATACTGCATGGACGCATTGGGAGGGTTCGGTTGAGATAAGTTTGTTTGCTCCTCTCGGCCTCTTGGGAGCCCGAAGGCAGCACGCTACAGTCCATTCAGCTATCAGAGCGGCGAAGGGCATTTCGGACATCACAACGGCCTGTTTGTGTGCTCACAAACAGCCTGTCGTCCTCACCAGGAAGTAGAGGAGGTGGTATTTAGTACTCCATTAGTGGTCCTCACTTGTTGTTTTTACACAATAAGATGTAGTGTATTAATTAGACATCTTTAAAAGGTGCTGAAAGGCAGGTTTTGTTAACAATTTGCCAATTTCACCCTGTTTTCCTCGAACATCTTGTCCACTCTCGTAGTTGTCGTTCGCCGCAATAGTAGCTAAGCGTACCAGCTTCTGCTTCCACGCTTTTTTTTTTTTTTTTAAACTGTTTTTCAGTGCCAGACTCGACCGTATATATTTGCTTCATTTGAGTCTGTGCAGAAGTTGAAGGAAGTCGCCGCTTTTATTGTTGTGGTCTGAGTAACGTGACTTCCTGCCCGTTCCGTATCCTTAAACCAAGACAAACGGCAGCCGGCCGGCGCGAGCCGAAATGATGAAGAAGAAAACAGCGGAGGGTCAGCGTGGATACGAGGGTACGTAAACACTATACATACAGTAAAGTATACGCGTGAATACGTCTGGTTTTCAAAATAAGGTGTTAACAAAGGGAACTACACAGTATATACAAAATACATCAACAAAGCTATAAAACATTACATCCCGTATATACTGTTGCTGAAAAAAAAAACGGATAATTCCTAAAAATAACTGATATATTGTCTTTATGTATTAATTTAGATATTTTCCAAATTAGCAGTACGTAGAAGTGTATGATTCAACTTTTTCCCATGGTCTAGCGTTAAAAAAGTTAACAAAAATCACAATAAATCATATTGAATCACAATACATATTGAATCGGCACCTAAGTATCGTGATAGTATTGAATCAGGAGACGGGTGAATATACAGTTGCAACAAAAAGTATGTGAACCCTTCGAGATTACTTATATTTCTGCATTAATCTGGTCATAAAATGTGTTCTGATCTTCATCTAAGTCAAAACAATAGACAAACAGTTTGCTTCAACTAATGCTGCGCAAAAAAATGACATGTTTTCATGCTTATATTGAACACAACATGTTAACATTCACAATGCAGGGTGGAAAAAGTATGTGAACCCCGAGGCTAATGACTTCTCCAAGATATAAGCCAGGAGTCGGCCAACCTGGGGTCCAATCGATCAATGCGTCAGTACAATCACATTCCTTACATGGAGCATACTTTGACCACTGAGTTACTGTATTTATGTACGATTCGTACAAAAACTGCAGTTCAGATGACGTACAGTAACTGGTATTAAAGGCATTCACTCTGGTTTTATGTGTTTAAAAAAAAAAGCTCACTCGGTAATCAAAAATAGCCTTTGGTCGTGAGATGGTAGCTCATGTTTTCTTAGACCATCCATGAGATTTAAACCTTTTTCAGGCGAGTCAGTTTCACTATAAGATCACTTCACAGGATTCTGTGTACACCAATTCAACCAGGAGTATCTTAAAGCGAGTTAAGGATTTTAGCTCCATCCACTGTGGTGCTGCTAAAATGTGAAAGCCGCACATTACATCTGCTATTGAAGAGGCACTCTTGAGAATTTCTATGGCTAAGGCAGGCATGGCATCTGCAGAAATAGGCTATTTTGTGCCTGAACCTTGCGCTTCTGTAGCCAGAGGGGACTTTTGTGAAGTGACAGTGGAGTGGATGGCCTGGGTCATCGGCTATTATTGTATTTTTGGGTGAAATTGCAGCATCAATGAGGCCAGGTAGGTAGGGTGGGAGTGGAGAGGCTTACTAAATGTGTTCCAGCATTCCTGATATTCAAGAGAGGGTTTTCTCGCTTCTTCTGACTGCATGTGCAGTGGTGAAAAACAGACAATGGTAGTTTATTAGTCGGGGGACAGATAACTCAGTCCATTGACTTCTATTAGGAAACTCATCTTCTCAAGTGGGGAAATATGTGTAATGTTCATGGCTGTGTTCAGACCACTTTGCTCACCACAGAAGAAGAGAAAGGTTGTAATAATAGTATTTTTTAAAGATTTACTTTATCAGTAGGAACCAGAGAGCTACCTCTGGGTCTGAATAGTGAAGCTGAAGTACTTGCATTCTTTCTAATAGCCAGCAGGGGGCGAGGTCTCTGGTTGCAAACAGAAGTCTATCAGAAAATGAGCCTACTTATCACTTGATTTATGACCTCAGTAAACATGAGGTTATGGTCTCAATCGCTAGTTGCAAGTCTTCTTCAATACAGCATGATGTTCATTCAGTAAATTATGGTCCCATTTAGAGAATAGCCCATAAAGCAGGAGATGCTTTGAGGCGGGGCTACCTGGTAATTAATGGGTCGTTGTCTGGTCTGTTGTGGTTTTGTCTCACAACTTTGATCCTTTCACAGTGTGCTTTCAGTTTCCTTGAAAGTAACTGCAACATTTTTGGTCGCCTAGAAATGTCTGATTCAGCATTCGGTTGTACTTAGCTCCACCCTCCACAAGATGGTAACAGGCTAAAAACCAAGATGGTAACAGGCCAAAAACCAAGATGGCGACGGCCAAAAACTAAAATGGTAAACAGGCCAAAAACCAAGATGGTAAACAGGCCATAAAACAAGATCTGAATCTGAATGTAGAAGCTGTTACTCACCAACAAGGTTTTCTATGCACAACAGAGTTGCGCCCATATTTATAGCAACAATAAAAAAGATCAATAGTCTGAAATGGATGATTACTTCTTTCAACCTTGACAAACGCAGCACAAAGTCCTTGACATATATTTGCTTACAAATGTTTTGCAATTTTCATGTCTTTTGTCTTAGTCGTTTATTCGTAAAGGTCTTAAATGCCCTTAAATCATCTGTATTTCCATACTCTCCCTTTGATAAAAACTAATCTTTCACTGTGTCTGTATCATCAATCGATGGAGGATTAACCACAGTATTTGTACTCTCAGTCATCATACAACGCCAGAGCTGGAGCTATACTAAACGTATTGTGATATGATATAATTCAGATTTAATTCAGTGCCACGTCATTTAGTTCCTCTATTTGATTGTGGGCTGCATTTATTTCGATGATGTCTTGTCTGTGCAGTACATGTAAGTAGAGCCAGTGACAGAAATTTGGGAAACTATATTTCACAAGGGTTGAACTGATTGTTTTTTTTTTTATTTATTTTAAATCATTTTGGGTGCAAAAATGCTTCATAATAAAAGCTGGAAAGTCTGGACTAAAAAGCAAAGGTCGCAAAGCACGCACACATCTGGTTTGAACTACTTTCACGTTCAAGGGCTTCAGAGGGGCTGAATGACACAATAAAGATATATAGAAATAAAGATTTCTGTTCTCTTACGGTGCATTTTCAGTTTTTTAGTATGTTTAACATTACAAAAAGAAGGCTTCTAGGATGAGGACTGACTGGAGTGTAAATAACAAATACACCAAACAGAAATCAAGAACTGGCGGCAATGAAGCCCGACTGTGGCATTGCCTCACGTTGCCGTTGTACTCGGACAAACCACAAAGATCACAGCCAACGGCCAACAACCGTGCATGTTCGGCGGCGACGAAATGAGGAAATGACTCTCCACGCCAGCAGGTTTTCACACCACTCTCACTCTGTCAAATTAAAAGATAATTTTACAATTTTCAGTTTTGTCGTAGATTTGCCGTGTTATCTAGTTTCGTGTGAAACTGCTCAGTGAACTATGTCTCTCAACTCGCACAGTACGCGCCACCGACACTAGCTTGCTAGCTAACGTCGTTCCGCGCACCAATGAACCATCATCTTGCCTGATCTGCTTTAACCAGCGACTCCCGGCGTGTTTATCAGCCGGGATGGGAAAAAAAAAACGATCAGACCCGTTTGCTGGTGCGAGTTCATCCCAGTTTTACAACAAACTGAGACTTGCATAAATTATGTTTAAATTTGGCAAACATCTGTGTGATTTATGGAGCATTTCAAACGAAAAAAATCTGCCTCTCGCCATCAACTACCATACATATTTTTGCCAAAATAATCCCACGGTGATCTCCTGGGAGAGGCGGGACTTTGGCTCTATAAATGTGCTAGTAATAAATAAACCATAACCCCACTAATTAATAGAACAGCAAGCTAATGACGTGTTCATTGGCCTTGAATGTGACACTACTTTTGGCAGCAATCTTATTAGCCTTAAATGCTAACATCTGCAGTATAAGGCCGCTTCAAAAATAAGTAAAAAAGCAATACATACAAGGTGTTTTCGCTTATAATGAGTAAAAAAAAAAAAAATGCCTGGAACAAGGGAAAAAATATATATTTCACCAGTATTACCAAGTGTAAAAACTAGGACTGTCAATCCATAGTAAATAACAATTAATCGCAAATTAGTCATTTTTTATGTGTTCAAAATGTACCCGTCAGGGAGATTTGTCAAGTTTTTAATGCTATTGTCCAGAAACCTTCACAGGTACTGCATTGAGCATAAAAAATATAATAGTGTGCTGGCTGGACTATGACTATGCCAGTTTCTGGCTAGTTATGAGTCAAATGTACTCGGTAAGATTTTGTAATTTTGCAGAACGGTGAATTGGATTTGCAGGTTTTTGACTTCAATAATAATATCATGTTTCTGCGCATGCTTTCATCCTGGATTTTTAATGATTTCAACTAATCCACTGAGTAAAAACATGCACAGCGACTGGTCTGAATGGTGGATTACTCGGTTGCAGAGGAGAAAAATTATTTTTCAAGGAGAAAAACGATGATAAAACCAGATAACGGCGACTTTTCTAAACCCCAAGGGCCCAAGTAAAAGATAAACCGATAAACAAAATGAATGAGTTTAATTGCTTTTGGGCGTTTCATTCTACAGCTTAGCTGTGTTTGTTTTGAAATTATTTATTCATATAGCAAATTATCATTCTTTACGCTCCCTCTCTCTCGTTTTCTTCCTCCCAAGCTCACTCGGTTTTCCTCTCCAGCCTAATCCAGAGGTTCAAGGTGAGCAGCGGCAGAAATTTTCTATCATGAATAAACCATTTTTTATGCCCTCTCTCAACACCACTATTAAGCAATTTACTGGTCCAATCAGTGCTGTTAATATGCTTACCACCGCGTACCACCACGGGAAATCGGATATATTACCCTGCGTTTTCAGAGTTACCCACTGGTCAAAGTGAAACTTCAAAAGGCATCAGCAACCGTCAGATAAAATATTCAATACTGGCGTTTATTTTTCTGCAACAGAGCTCTTCTTCATTCTTCCCCTGGTCTACAACCAGCTCTATCGGGTGTAACAATGCGCTTTTATATTCAATATAAATAAAATAATACAATACAAGTCACTTTCCACGGTTTTGATACGATTCAAGGATGATATTTGGCTCATCAGAGGAAAAAAATGAAATAAACCAACTTCTGTTCAAGTTAAACGAACAGTGGTTTAACCTGCTGCTTCTGTTTTCAATTTCAATATAAACAACAGAGCATTAATACGAAGATCAGCCACTTATAGTGATCAAAAATACTATACAAATACTAGATAATTAGCTCATAGTAATCAAGTAGTCTGCTTACAGTGTTAATTTGGGGTGTTTTCATGCATGAAAAGTGATCCAGAATCCAGGATTTCTTCCGGATCATCCCCAAAATTAAGTCAGTCGACACACCCTGAAAATTTCATCAAAATCCGTCCATAAGTTTTTGAGTTATCTTGAACACAGTCAAACAGACAGATAAACGCTGGCAAAAACACAACCTCCTTGGTGGAGGTAATATGGGACATTAGCTCCAGCGTCTTTACCTCCATCTATTTTTAAATCAAGCCTTATTTAGTGGAAAGTGACACCATGTCTGTGCTATCCATCCCCGCCACTAAAGCTCAGCGTGCTGCCTGAGGTAGCAGCAGCGAGGCTATTCTGGGCTGCCGAAGTGAAAGCAGCGGTCTCGGTTAGAGCGGCAGACAGAGCCATAAATCATACGTCGACTAATGGCAGCTCCAAATGAGCCCTCTCATCAGACAAGACAAGTGCCTTGCTTTGTGTGCTACTTCAGGCTCCACTAGAACATCTGTGCGCTCTCAAGCAACTGTGCATGAGATATGTTTGCACCCTTGTGTTCATTAGGGATTGTCTACCGAGCCCTAACGGTTCAATTTGGTGTAATTTAGAGCAGATCTGAAAAGCAGGCTGGAACAAACAAGCAAGAGCAAAGTATTTTTACTCCTTTTTACTCCTCCTGCGGCCACATTTTCAACCCCCCTCCAAAATAAACAACTTTTCTTGTCACAATCATGGAAAATTTGAAAACGTAAATCACGTTTTAACTTGTCATACGATGCCACATGTTGGCTCTCGGATCTAGGATCTGTGATGACAGACCTCCTAAAGAGTGCGATACTAATACTGGATTGGATATCGGGCCGATACTGACTCAAATACCTGGATCAGTATACACTATCCTGTTAATTTGATTTTTTTTTTTAATTTTTTTATCAAGTTGCTGGTGCACAGTTTATTATTCTAATGATAAATAAAAATTCTGTTAATTTTGAAGATTTTTTTTTACGAAGTTACTGGTGTACAATTTAATTTTAATAATATATTTTTAAAAAATGTGTTACTTTTGAAGATTTTTTTTAATTGCTGGTATATGATTTATTATTTTAATAATAAATAAAAAATCTGTTACTTTTGAAGATTTTTTTTAATTGCTGGTATATGATTTATTATTTTAATAACAAATAAAAATCTGTTGCTTTTGAAGATTTTTTTCAATTGCTGGTATATGATTTATTATTTTAATAATAAATAAAAAATCTGTTGCTTTTGAAGTCTTTTTTGATCAAATTCCTGGCATACGATTTATCATTTTAATAATCAATAAAAAGCGAGTTATAATTTTAATAATAAATAAAACATCTGTTAATTTTGAAGATTTTTTATCAGGTTATTTGGGTGCAATTTATTATTTTTAAAATAAATAAAAACTCTGTTACTTTTGAAGATTTTTCATCAAATTGCTGACATATGATTTATTATTTTAATAATCAATAAAAAGTGTTACTTTTGAAGATTTTTCATCCAGTTACTGGTGTACAATTTATTATTTTAGTAAAAGATAATTACTATTTACTATATATTATAATTATTAAAATTACTTTTGAAGATTTTTCACCAGGTTGCTGGTATACGATTTATTATTTTAATAATAAATAAAACTTGAGTGAATTTTTATGATTTTTTAAAACAAGTTATTGGGGTGCAATTTATTATTTTAATATTCAATAAAAACTCTGTTAATTTTGAAGATATTTCATCCAGTTGCTGGTGTACAATTATTCTAGTAATAAATTAAAAGTCTATTATTTTGAACTTTTTTCAACAAGTTGCTGGTATATGATTTATTATTTAAATTATAAATAAAAATTGCTTGAATTTTTATCAGAGTTTTGCCAAGTTATTTGGCTGCAATTTAGATCAAATTGCTGGTGTGCAATTTGTAATTTTAAGAATAAATAAAACATCTGTTCATTTTGAAGATTTGTCATCAAGTTGCTGTTGTATGATTTATTACTTTAATAACAAATAAAAAAAATTGTATAAACAAAATGAATACTTGTATGTATTTGTTACATTTTGTTTGAACAGTTTATTAATTAAATATTGGTATTGACTTATAACCAAAGCCCAGGTGTCTATATCGATATCAGGAATTAATAAGTGGGACTGAAATATTAGTTTTAAAGCTCACACATGCAGACACTGCTTTCTTGTGGGATCTTTGTAAAAATAAGACAACAACCCAACTGCTGTCGCGTCAAAAAAAAAAAAAGAAAAAACTTTAATATTTAAGTGACTTGAACCCAATCAAAGCGAGGGTGAGGGGTTTGAAGCGCCCTCGCGCCAAGATGAGGATAATCCAGCGGCTGATACGACACCCCACTCGGTCTAGAAACCAGAAATTAAAAGTCATACTGCACTGCAGCCGATGACACCGTGGCCCAGTTTCACGCGGGAGCCCAGTATGGGTCAGCGTCTCTTTTTGAGGGCCAAAGCCATTCAGTGGTCGGCTTTTGTTCCGTTTGGCAAGGGCATAATGGAGTTTGAGAGGAGTATGCTGGTGCTGTATGGAGATAGGGAGTGAATGGAGGAGAATGTAATTACTATACCTGTCTACGCAACAATGGCTAACCGCCTTTGTCGGCCCTCGGTCCACTCGAAGAAGCCAGACAGCAAGTGCTGTTGGATTGTGGGAGCACAAAAGCTGCCCGAATCAGTGCCTTGCACTCGGGCTTAGACGGACCTGTCAAAGTCCTCTTTAGGGAGGAGATGTGTGGATCTGGATGTCTGTATATAGTATCATTTATCTACTTCGGTGCATGTATTTTTCTTTTATTTTGCAGGCAAATAACTGGGTAACTAGAAAAGCACTGGGAGAGCGCAGACCTCCGCCAAGCACCATAGTTTCCCCCCATATTGTAATTCACTCCAAAATAAAAATCCTACATTTTTTAAAAAGACTTTTATATCAGTGGCAAACATAGAACATATATACAAGACACAACATAAAACTCACAATACCGTAATGGCGGTTTTCTACTGGATCTAGCTCTGGATAAGAAATAACAAACCTACATTCATTTTGTCTGCGTTATTAGATTCCTTGACCATGAAAACATCCCCTTACCAAGTGGATTTAAGTTTATATCATTAGTAGTTCAGGAGTTATTAATGAAAATCTCTTTTTCGGTAATGGCGGTTTCTTCTGGATCTATCTCCTCAAGTATTAAAGCTAGATCAAATTCGTTGACATACTTCAGATGCTGAATTGTCTCAGCTACACGATGCCGCTTGTTAGAAATCTCTACCTCTAATATTAAATACACAGTAGGCCAAAATGTAAGAGTTTTTTATATAAATTGCTATAAAATCCGCCATCTGGATCAGATCTGGATCAGCCTTTGGGATTTGATAGAAGTCCACATTGTAAATCCCTGAGTCAAATTTCATGAGCTTTGGGCAACAATTACCAGAGATATTGAGAAACAATGTTTTGGGTCCCATTTACCCAAATGTTAACGAAAATTTCAAAGTGATCCAGAATCCAGGATTTCCTCTGGATCACCCCCAACATTAAATCAGTTCTTCCTTTTCACATTTTCGACACACCCTGAAAATTTCATCAAAATCCGTCCATAACTTTTGGAGTTATCTTGAACACAGACAGATAATAGACAGTGAATTTCTCCACTGTGGGACTAATAAAGGAATATTTTATCTTATCTAATCTTATCTTATAAACGCCGGCAAAAACATAACCTCCTTGGCGGAGGGAATAAAAAGTGTAACTACTTATCCCTCTAAGACCCACAATAGACCCATTTCTGTCTTTTTTAGGGGAGTCTTTAGGGGGAGATAGCAGCTCAACAGTAGATGTCACATAGAAGTGGTGTACATCCTCTGAAAGATGGGAACCTCACCCCTTTACCCCCTTACTGTCAGTCTAGCTAGTAAAGCCATCCATCCTCTGGATGCTCCAGGTCTCTAGTTACCAGGATATAGTAGTAGTAGTAGTAGTAGTAGCAGCAGTAGTAGTAGTAGGTCTCTAGTTTGTGGCTGTAAAGTTTCATGAGGCTGCGATTATCCTAGAGGTAGTAGTAGTAGTAGTACGTCTCTAGTTTGTGGCTGTAAAGTTTCATGAGGCTTTTTTAAACTCTCCTTATTCCTCTCTTTCATGTTATAATACTAGTAGTAGTAGTAGTAGCAGTAGTAGTAGTAGTACGTCTCTAGTTTGTGGCTGTAAAGTTTCATGAGGCTGCGATTATCCTAGAGGTCACCACAGGTCATTTTATACAGTGAGGTCATTGTAGCTACTAAAACCATCCATCCTCTGAATGCTCCAGGTCTCTAGTTAC
This sequence comes from Pterois miles, assembly GCA_947000775.1. Lineage (NCBI taxonomy): Eukaryota > Metazoa > Chordata > Actinopteri > Perciformes > Scorpaenidae > Pterois > Pterois miles. The sequence goes on along the minus strand of CAMQGK010000500.1, from coordinate 3,945,708 downwards.
CAGGATATAGTAGTAGTAGTAGTAGTAGTAGTAGTAGTTTAGTAGCAGCAGTAGTAGTAGTAGGTCTCTAGTTTGTGGCTGTAAAGTTTCATGAGGCTGCGATTATCCTAGAGGTCACCAGAGGTCATTTTATACAGTGAGGTCATTGTAGCTACTAAAACCATCCATCCTCTGAATGCTCCAGGTCTCTAGTTACCAGGATATAGTAGTAGTAATAGTAGTAGTAGTAGTAGTAGTAGTAGGAGGTCTCTAGTTTGTGGCTGTAAAGTTTCATGAGGCTGCGATTATCCTAGAGGTCAACAGAGGTCATTTAATACAGTGAGGGCAAAAAAAATTAATTTCAAAAAATGGTCTCACTCCAATGAAATGGCTACTGTGGGGACTAACATCTTCACACATGAACACTATCTCGTCGTTCTTGGCCGTGAGGGATGGCATCGTACTGACTTTCGGTTTAACTAAAGTGTTGTTTAACTTCCTAATACTAACAAGATTTATTGAAATATTCAAATAATCATTTGAATCGTGAGTTTAGTACAGTACACTCCCCGCCCTGAAAAATAAGGTTCCCCCTGAAGCCACGGTGTCATTTGAACACACCGCACATGAATGCTTTTTGCGTAAAATATATTGAACATTGGGGTAAACATCAGGGTCACAGGTTTGATTCCGGCTTGGGGCTCTTCTATGTGGAGTTTGCATGTTCTCCCCGTGGAAGCGTGGGTTTTCTCCGGGTACTCCGGCTTCCTCCCACACTCCAAAGACATGCAGTTTAGGTTAATCAATATCTCTAAATGTCCCGTAGGTGTGATGCCGCGTACATTCATGCTGGAGAGACCCTCTCAGATGTAACCAAATAGCTAAATATTGGAGTCCAGCCCTAAAAAACTTCGGGATGTCTGTGGGTTTGGCTCAACAGGAGGAGTTAAGACACCAGTACATGATACCTTTAATGGCTATCTAATAATCTAATGGCTTTCCAGAGAGCAGAGAACGAGGTGCTCCCCCTTGAGGCCACAGCTGGTTACTGCAGTAAAATAACACATCCTCCCCTCTGGTTGGTTGCATGGGAAGCCCGCTGCAGCCAATCACAGAGGGAATACACGATGATGTCACTTAGCGATTCAGCGACACGATGCATGCCGAGGACGAGGACCAATACGGGTTATTAGCATGACGATAAAATATGTAATATTGTGAATAAAATGGCACAAGGTGACATAAGATCTCGTCTATTTTATTGCTGCTTTCATTCCCACTGCACCAGGTGAATATTGCATCCAAACAGGGCAGAAAATGATAAATGTACTTTATTTTGACAGCCCTGATTGAGCTGAAAACCTATTAATTCGTATTTTAGAAATTAATTTTGCTGTTCTTTGAAAAGTGAGGAGCAGAGTCAGTGTTCAAGGTCGCTTTAACTTTTCTGCTGCCCACAAAAAAAAAAAAATCAGTGGAATCCAAATTACAAAAACAGCTGCTGTGATTAATGTTATCACGTTAAAGTGGGTGAGCGTTACGCAGACAAATCCACAGATAGCCACGCTAAGGTGCTTTTTACTGTCTTTTAGCTTATTGTTTTAGTTTTAAGACCTGCAAATGGTTCCTGCCCAGATCAATCAAATTTCTTGATTAATCGATTAGTTGTTTGGCAAATGTGGATCAGTGACATCCTTAAATATGACGCTTTTCCCGATTAAAACACAGAAAATACAAAAATACCAGAACGAACTAAACTGACGTAATCAATTTCGTAAATATGTTGATTTGGTTTGTAAAACATTCCTTCATCACCACCATGTTAATAGTAGTTTAACGTAGCGTAGCATAACATAGCTTAGCATTAGATAGCATAGCATAACGTACGTAATGTACCATAACGTATCGTAACACAGCATAACATAGCATAGCATAACACAGTATAGCATGACATAGCGTAGCATAACATAGCTTAGAATAACAGAGCGTAGCAGAACACAGTATAGCATAACATAGCATAGCATAACGAATGTAACTTATCATAACATACCGCAACGTAGCATAACATAGCATAACACAGTATAGCATAACATAGCATGGCATAATATAGCATAGCATAACATAGCTTAGAATAACAGAGCGTAGCATAACATAGTGTAGCATAACATAGCATAGCATAACATAGCATATCGTAGCATAACATAGCGTAGCAAAACATAGCATAGAATAACACAGCGTAGCATAACAAAGCGTAGCATAACATAGCGTAGCATAACGTAGTGCAGCGTAGTATAACGTAACATAATGTAGTGTAGCATCACATAGAGTAGCATCACATAGCATGGCATAACATAGCATGGCATAACGTAGCGTAATGTAATGTAACATAGCATAGCATAACATAGTGAAGCATAACATAGGGTAGCATCACATAGGTAGTATAACGTAGCATAGCATAATGTAGCATTGCATAATGTAGCATAGCATAATGTATCATAGCATACTGTAGCGCAGTGTAATATAGTGTACCATAATGTAGCGTAACTTAGCAGCATAACATAGCATAGCATAACATAGTGCAGCATAGCATAACGTTGCATAATGTTGCAGAGCTCACATAAAGTAGCATCGCATAGCATAGCATCACAAAGCATAGCATAACATAGCATGGCATAACATAGTAGTAATAGTGTAACGTAGCGTAGCATCATGTAATATAGCATAAAGTAACATAGCATAACGTAGTATAGTGTAACATAGCGTAACATCGCACAGCATCACGTAACGTAACGTAGCATAGCGTAACATAGCATAACATCACGTAGCATAACCTAGCATAGCGTAACATAGCATAGCATAACATAACATAGCATAGCATAAAATAATGTAACATAACATAGCATAGCGTAACATTACCCATAAGTCATCTAACATTGTTATTTGTAGCGTAGCTTAGCATTATACCATGCGTCATCTAATGATGTTATTCATAACGTAGCGTAGAGTAGTGTAGCATTGCATAGCGTAGCATAGCGTTTCTGTGTTCTGCTTTAACAGCAATGTATGAGTGAGAAACTGGCCTAACATATATTACATATCATAGTACAGTCTGTGACTGTTATTCTGGAAGTAGATTCAGTTATTTCTCTTGTACATTTCCTGGCAATTATCTTAACTGCATATTATAAGTGATGAAAGTCTTTGGATTAATTAATTGAATTATAAAAAATTCTTACCGCCTCCTTCTCGGTTACTGGAGCCAGATGGATCCTGGTGAAAAGAGTGAACAGCAGCCATCGCAGTTGACGGGCTGATTCACCTGTCAATGAAACAAATATAATAAGATCAATGTGACTCCTTTTAAGAGTTAATAACAGAAGAGATAATCCTCAAAACTGCAACAAGGACAAATATTAGAAGAAGTGGTGCTGGTTAGGGGTACTGATATAATACCGCCTGTGAAAGCTTTTATTCTGAAAGGTAAGAAGGGAAAATATCTATAAAATATAAATATATATATATATAAATATATATATATATATATATATAAAATATAAATATATATATATATAAATATAAAATATATATATAAACACACACACAAATATATATATATACACACACACACACACACATATATATATATATATATATATATATATATATATATATATATATATATATACAAAAGAACGCCCCTGTTTTTCATGCAGACATCAGAGTCCTCAAATGAATGCCGTAAATGTCTAAAACGTAGCTGAACAATAAAATAAAAATATCAAAATAAAACAAAATGCCAATTATTAACTTAAATTGTGAATAAGTGGTCACGATTATACGGTATATCCGATCAGATACTCGAAGCCACATTTCAGTGCGTGACAATTTTCAATACAACTTTTCAAATAAATTTTAATTCGTGAAATTTTCAGTCGGGCTGAACAATTTTGAAAAAATATCAAATTGAGATTATATTGACTGGTATTGCCAACTGCGACATGATTTAAGATATTAGAGGGAGTGAGGATTTTTAATAATCCCATTTTCACTGAAAAAATTTTGAAGCAATTATTATTACAATATTTAATTAAAATGCTATTTTGACACACTTCTTGCGATTTAAAAATTACAGTAGGCTATATTACGATTTCTATGAAATTTCTATTAATTGCGCAGCCTTGCTTTTCAGAAGCTTCTTGTGCAAAATAATTGCTTAAAGCACCATCCAGCAGCCATCTGGAGTTAGCTGCGGTGCTGTTAGCATCCTAGCAACACCTGGGGAGTCAGCGTCTTGCTCAAGGACACGTCAGCGGCATTTCAAAAACCAGCGGCTTGAGACCGATTCAGTTTATTTACCCGCTCCGCCATGTTTTGCCATTCTTGCAACTTGAGAAGTGTCAAGCGGCAACGGATTTCTTTTCATAACCTCTGGCCTCCTTCACTTTTTAGGCGACAGCTGCTGAGTTAGCACATGTGCATCACGCTCTTAAGCACAATCTTAGCTCCGACAGCAGCGCTGACGGTGCACAGAGGACACTCGGTGGATCTTTGTGATTGGCAAAAAGATATCAAGTGGAAGGACCGAAGCAAAAGCAATTTTCAGGAGCTGAGGGGGCATATTGAGGTCAAGTGAACTTCACTTTTTCCCATGAGTCTGGTCTCTAACATATTCATTATGTGTCCCCATAACAGCTTATGGCACAGTCCTGAATACTGATTTCCTGAATCCACATGATGTGTTCATGCAATAGTAAAGTTACATGAGATAGCCTCTCAGTAGGAGGTAACGTCAAAATAAAAGTCTATTTTTTGACAGAAATGGGAAAATATTTACTGCCCTTAATCTGACCATCCTCACTCTCAACTCATCAAACACTCGGTATCAGTAACCGATGCACGGAGGTACCCTTTAGCATCAGTATGTGATGAACCAGGCACCAATGTACAGGGCAGGCGGAACCAACAAACATAAAAAAGGTCCCATGAGTCCCATGAGTCTCATAAGTCACACGATTCGCGAGTATCATCAGTCCCGTGAGTCACATGAGTCGTTTGTCACATAAGTCATTAGTAGTATCAGTTCTGCGAGTCAGATGAGTCGTGATTCGTTGGTATTGTCAGTCCCGTGTGTCCCGTGAGTCACATGAGTCATTGGTAACTTGATTCGTAAGTATCGTCAGTTCCCTGACTCAAGGGACTTGTTGGTCATGTGAGTCATTAGTATTGTTAGCCCTGTGAGTCGCATGAGTCACTGGTCATGTGAGTCGTTGGTATTGTCAGACACATCAGTCATTGATCATGTGAGTCATTTGAAATTTTTAGTCCCGGTCACGTTAATCGTTAGCATCGTCGGTCCCATGAGTCAGGAGTCACAGGTCAAGTGAGAAGCTAGTATCATCAGTCCTGTCAGTCATGTGAGTCACTAACATTGTCAGTCCTGTCAGTTGTTAATCATGTGAGTCGGTGGTCATCTGAATCAGTAGTGAGTAATTTGTCTCGTGGGTCATTAGTACTGTCAGTCTTATGACTCACGTGAGTCGTTGGTCAAGTGGTCAAGTGAGTCATTAGTATCGTCGGTCCCATGAGTCACATGAATCACCTGTCAACTGAGTAGTTAGTATCATAAGTCCTGTGAATCATGTGAGTCATTTGTCTCGTGGTAGTTGTTAGTATCATCATTCCTGTGAAGTGCCGGTCATGTGAGTCACTCGCATTGTCAGTCTTGTGAGTCGTTAGTCATGTGAGTCGTTGGTCATGTGAGTCGTAAGTGAGTCATATGTCTCGTGGGTCGTTAGTACTGTCAGTCTTATGAGTCACGTGAGTCGTTGCTCAAGTGAGTCATTAGTATTGTCATTCCTAATAGTCAAGTGAATTATTAGTCAAGAGATTCATTAGTATCGTCGGCCCCATGAGTCACACGAATCACCTGTCAACTGAGTAGTGAGTATCATCAGTTCTGTGAGTCATTTTTCACGTGGGTCGTTAGTACCGTCAGTCTCATGAGTCACATGAGTCGTTGGTCATGTGACTCATTAGTACCATAATTACTGTGAAGTGTTAGTCATGTGACTCACTAGCATTGCAAGTCCTGTGAATCGTTAGTCATGTGAGTCGTGAGTCATTTGTCCCGTGGGTCGTTAGTACCGTCAGTCTTATGATTCATGTGAGTCGTTGGTCACGTGAGTCATTAGTATCATCATCCCTGTGAAGTGTTGTTCATGTGAGTCACTAACATTGTCAGTCCAGTGAGTTGTTAATCATGTGAGTCGTCAGTCATGTGAGTCATGCGAGTCATTTGTCATGTGGGTCGTTAGTATCGTCAGTCTTATGAGTCAAGTGAGTCATTGGTCACGTGAGTCATTAACATTGTCAGTCCTGTGAGTCAAGTGAATTATTAGTCAAGTGAATCGTTAGTATCACCGGTCTCATGCGTAACACAAATCACCTGTCAACTGAGTAGTTATTGTCATAAGTCCTGTGAGTCAAGTGAGTCATTTGTCTCGTGGGTCTTTAGTTCCGTCAGTCTTATGAGTCCCGTGAGTCGTTGATCATGCGAGTCATTAGTATCATCATCCCTGTGAAGTGTTGGTCATGTGAGTGACTAGCATTGTCAGTCCTGTGAGTCGTTAGTCATGTGAGTCGTGAGTCATTTGTCCCTTTGTTCGTTAGTACAATCTGTTTTATGATTCATGTGAGTCATGGGTCAAATGAGTCATTAGTATCATCATTCCTGTGAAGTGTTGTTTATGTGAGTCACTAACAATGTCAGTCCTGTGAGTCGTTAATCATGTGAGTTATTGGTCATGTGAGTCATGTGAGCCATTTGTCATGTGGGTCGTTAGTATCATCAGTCTTATGAGTCAAGTGAGTCATTGGTCACGTGATTCATTACTATCATCAATCCTCTGAAGTGTTTGTCATGTGAGTCACTAGCATTATAAGTCCTGTGAATTGTTAGTCATATGAATCGTGAGTGAGCCATTTGTATTGAGGGTCGTTAGTACCGTCAGTCTTATGGGTCAAGTGAGTCATGGGTCACATGAGTCATTAGTATCATCATTCCTGTGAAGTGTTGTTTATGTGAGTCACTAACATTATCAGTCCTGTGAGTCGTTAATCATGTGAATCATTGGTCATGTGAGTCACGTGAGTCATTTGTCATGTGGGTCGTTAGTATCGTCAGTCTTATGAGTCAAGTGAGTCATTTGTCACGTGAGTCATTAGTATTGTCAGTCCTGTGAGTCAAGTGAATTATTAGTCAAGTGAATCGTTAGTGTCGCCAGTCTCATGCATAACACAAATCACCTGTCAACTGAGTAGTTAGAATCATAAGTCCTGTGATTAAAGTGAGTCATTTATCTCGTGGGTTCTTAGTTCCGACAGTCCTATTAGTTACGTGAGTCGTTCGTCATGTGAGTCATTAGTACCATAATTCCTGTGAAGTGTTAGTCATGTGAGTCACTAGCATTTTCAGTCCTGTGAGTCATTAGTCATGTCAGTCATGAGTCACTTGTCCCGTGGGTCGTTAGTACCGTCAGTCTTATGATTCATATGAGTCGTTGGTCACGTGAGTCATTAGTATCATCATCCCTTTGAAGTGTTGTTCATGTGAGTCACTAACATTGTCAGTCCAGTGAGTTGTTAATCATGCGAGTCATTGGTCATGTGAGTCATGTGAGTCGTTGGTCATGTGAGTCATGTGAGTCATTTGTCACGTGGGTCGTTAGTAGTGTCAGTCTCATGAGTCATTAGAGATGTTAGTCACGTGAATCATTAGGATCATCATTCCTGTGAAGAGTTGTTCAGGTGAGTCACTAACATTGTCAGTCTTGTAAGTCGTTTGTCATGTGAGTCGTTAGTGAGTCATTTTCTAGTGGGTTGCTAGTACTGTCAGTCTTATGAGTTATGTGAGTCGTTGGTCACGTGAGTCATTAGTATCATAATCCCTGTGAAGTGTTGTTCATGTGAGTCACTAGCATTGTCAGTCCTGTGAATCGTTAGTCATGTGAGTCGTGAGTCATTTGTCCTGTGGGTCGTTAGTACTGTCAGTTTTATGATTCATGTGAGTCATTTGTCACGTGGGTCGTTAGTAGCGTCAGTCTTATGAGTCATTTGAGATGATGGTCACGTGAGTCATTAGTACTGTCAGTCCTGTGAGTCAAGTGAATTATTAGTCAAGTGAATCGTTAGTATTGCCGGTCTCATTTGTCTTGTGGGTCGTTAGTACCGTCAGTCTTATGAGTCAAGTGAGTCATGGGTCACAGGAGTCATTAGTACCATCATTCCTGTGAAGTGTTGTTTATGTGAGTCACTAACATTGTCAGTCCTGTGAGTCGTTAATCATGTGAGTCATTGGTCATGTGAGTCAAGTGAGTCATTTGTCTCGTGGGTTGTTAGTTCCGTCAGTCTTATGAGTCACGTGAGTCGTTGGTCACGTGAGTCATTAGTATCATAATCCCTGTGAAGTGTTGTTCATGTGAGTCACTAGCATTGTCAGTCCTGTGAGTCGTTAGTCATGTGAGTCGTGAGTCATTTGTCCCGTGGGTCGTTAGTACCGTCAGTCTTATGATTCATGTGTGTCGTTGGTCACGTGAGTCATTGGTATCATCATCCCTGTGAAGTGCTGTTCATGTGAGTCACTAACATTGTCAGTCCAGTGAGTTGTTAATCATGTGAGTCGTTGGTCATGTGAGTCATGTGAGTCATTTGTCATGTGGGTCGTTAGTATCGTCAGTCTTATGAGTCAAGTGAGTCATTGGTCACGTGAGTCATTAGTATCGTCAGTCTTATGAGTCAAGTGAGTCATTGGTCACGTGAGTCATTAGCATTGTCAGTCCTTTGAGTCAAGTGAATTATTAGTTAAGTGAATCGTTAGTATCGCCGGTCTCATGCGTAACACAAATCACCTGTCAACTGAGTAGTTAGTATCATCAGTCCTGTGAGTCAAGTGAATCATTAGTCACGTGGGACGTTAGTGCCGTCAGGCTTATGAGTTACGTGAGTAGTTGGTCAAGTGAGTCATTAGTATCGTCAGTCTTATGAGTAAAGTGAGTGATTGGTCACGTGAGTCATTAGCATTGTCAATCCTTTGAGTCAAGTGAATTATTAGTCAAGTGAATCATTAGTATCGCCGGTCTCATGCGTAACACAAATCACCTGTCAATTGAGTAGTTATTATCATAAGTCCTGTGAGTCAAGTGAGTCATTTGTCTCGTGGGTCTTTAGTTCCGTCAGTCTTATGAGTCAAGTGAGTCATGGGTCACATGAGTCATTAGTATCATCATTCCTGTGAAGTGTTGTTTATGTGAGTCACTAACATTGTCAGTCCTGTGAGTCGTTAATCATGTGAGTCATTGGTCATGTGAGTCATTTGTGATGTGGGTCGTTAGTATCGTCAGTCTCATGCGTAACACAAATCACCTGTCAACTGAATAGTTAGAATCATAAGTCCTGTGAGTCAAGTGAGTCATTTATCTCGTAGGTTCTTAGTTACGTCAGTCTTATGAGTTACGTGAGTCGTTGGTCATGTGAGTCATTAGTACCATAATTCCTGTGAAGTGTTAGTCATGTGAGTCACTAGCATTTTTAGTCCTATGAGTCATTAGTCATGTCAGTCATGAGTCATTTGTCCCGTGGGTCGTTAGTACCGTCAGTCTTATGATTCATTTGAGTCGTTGGTCACGTGAGTCATTAGTATCATCATCCCTTTGAAGTGTTGTTCATGTGAGTCACTAACATTGTCAGTCCAGTGAGTTCTAAATCATGTGAGTCGTTGGTCATGTGAGTCATGTGAGTCGTTGGTCATGTTAGTCATGTGAGTCATTTGTCACGTGGGTCGTTAGTAGTGTCAGTCTCATGAGTCATTAGAGATGTTCGTCACGTGAATCATTAGGATCATCATTCCTGTGAAGAGTTGTTCAGGTGAGTCACTAACATTGTCAGTCTTGTAAGTCGTTAGTCATGTGAGTCGTTAGTGAGTCATTTTCTAGTGGGTTGCTAGTACTGTCAGTCTTATGAGTTATGTGAGTCGTTGGTCATGTGAGTCATTAGTATCATAATCCCTGTGAAGTTTTGTTCATGTGAGTCACTAGCATTGTCAGTCCTGTGAGTCGTTAGTCATGTGAGTCGTGAGTCATTTGTCCCGTGGGTCGTTAGTACCGTCAGTCTTATGATTCATGTGAGTCATTTGTCACGTGGGTCGTTAGTAGCGTCAGTCTTATGAGTCATTTTAGATGATGGTCACGTGAGTCATTAGTACTGTCAATCCTGTGAGTCAAGTGAATTTTTAGTCAAGTGAATCGTTTGTATTGCCGGTCTCATGCGTAACACAAATCACCTATTAACTGAGTAGTTAGTTTCATAAATCCTGTGAGTCAAGTGAGTCATTGGTCACGTGACTCATTAGTATCATCAAACCTCTGAAGTGTTGGTCATGTGAGTCACTAGCATTATAAGTCCTGTGAATTGTTAATCATATGAATCGTGAGTGAGTCATTTGTCTTGTGGGTCGTTAGTACCGTCAGTCTTATGAGTCAAGTGAGTCATGGGTCACATGAGTCATTAGTATCATCATTCCTGTGAAGTGTTGTTTATGTGAGTCACTAACATTGTCATTCCTGTGAGTTGTTAATCATGTGAGTCATTGGTCATGTGAGTCATTTGTAATGTGGGTCGTTAGTATCGTCAGTCTTATGAGTCAAGTGAGTCATTGGTCACGTGACTCATTAGTATCATCAATCCTCTGAAGAGTTGTTCAGGTGAGTCACTAACATTGTCAGTCTTGTAAGTCGTTAGTCATGTGAGTCGTTAGTGAGTCATTTTCTAGTGGGTTGCTAGTACTGTCAGTCTTATGAGTTATGTGAGTCGTTGGTCATGTGAGTCATTAGTATCATAATCCCTGTGAAGTTTTGTTCATGTGAGTCACTAGCATTGTCAGTCCTGTGAGTCGTTAGTCATGTGAGTCGTGAGTCATTTGTCCCGTGGGTCGTTAGTACCGTCAGTCTTATGATTCATGTGAGTCATTTGTCACGTGGGTCGTTAGTAGCGTCAGTCTTATGAGTCATTTTAGATGATGGTCACGTGAGTCATTAGTACTGTCAGTCCTGTGAGTCAAGTGAATTTTTAGTCAAGTGAATCGTTTGTATTGCCGGTCTCATGCGTAACACAAATCACCTATTAACTGAGTAGTTAGTTTCATAAATCCTGTGAGTCAAGTGAGTCATTGGTCACGTGACTCATTAGTATCATCAAACCTCTGAAGTGTTGGTCATGTGAGTCACTAGCATTATAAGTCCTGTGAATTGTTAATCATATGAATCGTGAGTGAGTCATTTGTCTTGTGGGTCGTTAGTATCGTCAGTCTTATGAGTCAAGTGAGTCATTGGTCACGTGACTCATTAGTATCATCAATCCTCTGAAGTGTTGGTCATGTGAGTCATTAGCATTATAAGTCCTGTGAATCGTTAGTCATATGAATCGTGAGTGAGTCATTTGTCTTGTGGGTCGTTAGTACAGTCAGTCTTATGAGTCAAGTGAGTCATGGGTCACATGAGTCATTAGTATCATCATTCCTGTGAAGTGTTGTTTATGTGAGCCACTAACATCGTCAGTCCTTTGAGTCGTTAATCATGTGAGTCATTGGTCATGTGAGTCAAGTGAGTCATTTGTCTCGTGGTTTGTTAGTTCCGTCAGTCTTATGAGTCACGTGAGTCGTTGGTCATGTGAGTCATTAGTACCATAATTCCTGTGAAGTGTTAGTCATGTGAGTCACTAGCATTTTCAGTCCTATGAGTCATTAGTCATGTCAGTCATGAGTCATTTGTCCCGTGGGTCGTTAGTACCGTCAGTCTTATGATTCATTTGAGTCGTTGGTCACGTGAGTCATGTGAGTCGTTGGTCATGTGAGTCATGTGAGTAGATGGTCATGTGAGTCATGTGAGTCATTTGTCACGTGGGTCGTTAGTAGCGTCAGTCTCATGAGTCATTAGAGATGTTAGTCACGTGAGTCATTAGGATCATCATTCCTGTGAAGTGTTGTTTATGTGAGTCACTAACATTGTCAGTCCAGTGAGTTGTTAATCATGTGAGTCATTGGTCATGTGAGTCATGTGAGTCATTTGTCACGTGGGTCTTTAGTAGCGTCAGTCTCATGAGTCATTTGAGATGTTGGTCACGTGAGTCATTAGGATCATCGTTCCGGTGAAGTGTTGTTCAGGTGGGTCACTAACATTGTCAGTCTTGTATGTCGTTAGTCATGTGAGTCGTTAGTGAGTCATTTGTCTAGTGGGTCGCTAGTACTGTCAGTCTTATGAGTTATGTGAGTCGTTGGTCAAGTGAGTCATTAGTATCATCATCCCTGTGAAGTGTTGTTCATGTGAGTTTCTAACATTGTCAGTCCAGTGAGTTTTTAATCATGTGAGTCGTTGGTCATGTGAGTCATGTGAGTCATTTGTCATGTGGGTCGTTAGTATCGTCAGTCTTATGAGTCAAGTGAGTCATTGGTCACGTGAGTCATTAGCATTGTCAGTCCTTTGAGTCAAGTGAATTATTAGTCAAGTGAATCGTTAGAATCGCCGGTCTCATGCTTAACACAAATCACCTATCAACTGAGTAGTTAGTATCATAAGTCCTGTGAGTCAAGTGAGTCATTGGTCACTTGACTCATTAGTATCATCAAACCTCTGAAGTGTTGGTCATGTGAGTCACTAGCATTATAAGTCCTGTGAATTGTTAATCATATGAATCGTGAGTGAGTCATTTGTCTTGTGGGTCGTTAGTACCGTCAGTCTTATGAGTCAAGTGAGTCATGGGTCACATGAGTCATTAGTATCATCATTCCTGTGAAGTGTTGTTTATGTGAGTCACTAACATTGTCAGTCCTTTGAGTCGTTAATCATGTGAGTCATTGGTCATGTGAGTCAAGTGAGTCATTTGTCTCGTGGTTTGTTAGTTCCGTCAGTCTTATGAGTCACGTGAGTCGTTGGTCATGTGAGTCATTAGTACCATAATTCCTGTGAAGTGTTAGTCATGTGAGTCACTAGCATTTTCAGTCCTGTGAGTCATTAGTCATGTCAGTCATGAGTCATTTGTCCCGTGGGTCGTTAGTACCGTCAGTCTTATGATTCATTTGAGTCGTTGGTCACGTGAGTCATGTGAGTCGTTGGTCATGTGAGTCATGTGAGTAGATGGTCATGTGAGTCATGTGAGTCATTTGTCACGTGGGTCGTTAGTAGCGTCAGTCTCATGAGTCATTAGAGATGTTAGTCACGTGAGTCATTAGGATCATCATTCCTGTGAAGTGTTGTTTATGTGAGTCACTAACATTGTCAGTCCAGTGAGTTGTTAATCATGTGAGTCATTGGTCATGTGAGTCATGTGAGTCATTTGTCACGTGGGTCTTTAGTAGCGTCAGTCTCATGAGTCATTTGAGATGTTGGTCACGTGAGTCATTAGGATCATCGTTCCGGTGAAGTGTTGTTCAGGTGGGTCACTAACATTGTCAGTCTTGTATGTCGTTAGTCATGTGAGTCGTTAGTGAGTCATTTGTCTAGTGGGTCGCTAGTACTGTCAGTCTTATGAGTTATGTGAGTCGTTGGTCAAGTGAGTCATTAGTATCATCATCCCTGTGAAGTGTTGTTCATGTGAGTCACTAACATTGTCAGTCCAGTGAGTTTTTAATCATGTGAGTCGTTGGTCATGTGAGTCATGTGAGTCATTTGTCATGTGGGTCGTTAGTATCGTCAGTCTTATGAGTCAAGTGAGTCATTGGTCACGTGAGTCATTAGCATTGTCAGTCCTTTGAGTCAAGTGAATTATTAGTCAAGTGAATCGTTAGAATCGCCGGTCTCATGCTTAACACAAATCACCTATCAACTGAGTAGTTAGTATCATAAGTCCTGTGAGTCAAGTGAGTCATTGGTCACTTGACTCATTAGTATCATCAATCCTCTGAAGTGTTGGTCATGTGAGTCACTAGCATTATAAGTCCTGTGAATTGTTAGTCATATGAATCGTGAGTGAGTCATTTGTCTTGTGGGTCGTTAGTACCGTCAGTCTTATGAGTCAAGTGAGTCATGGGTCACATGAGTCATTAGTATCATCATTCCTGTGAAGTGTTGTTTATGTGAGTCACTAACATTGTCATTCCTGTGAGTTGTTAATCATGTGAGTCATTGGTCATGTGAGTCATTTGTAATGTGGGTCGTTAGTATCGTCAGTCTTATGAGTCAAGTGAGTCATTGGTCACGTGACTCATTAGTATCATCAATCCTCTGAAGTGTTGGTCATGTGAGTCACTAGCATTATAAGTCCTGTGAATCGTTAGTCATATGAATCGTGAGTGAGTCATTTGTCTTGTGGGTCGTTAGTACCGTCAGTCTTATGAGTCAAGTGAGTCATGGGTCACATGACTCATTAGTATCATCATTCCTGTGAAGTGTTGTTTATGTGAGTCACTAACATTGTCATTCCTGTGAGTCGTTAATCATGTGAGTCATTGGTCATGTGAGTCATGTCAGTCATTTGTCATGTGGGTCGTTGGTATCGTAAGTCTTATGAGTCAAGTGAGTCATTGGTCAAGTGACTCATTAGTATCATCAATCCTCTGAAGTGTTGGTCATGTGAATCACTAGCATTATAATTCCTGTGAATCGTTAGTCATATGAATCGTGAGTGAGCCATTTGTCTTGTGGGTCGTTAGTACCGTCAGTCTTATGAGTCAAGTGAGTCATGGGTCACAAGAGTCATTAGTATCATCATTCCTGTAAAGTGTTGTTTATGTGAGTCACTAACATTGTCATTCCTGTGAGTTGTTAATCATGTGAGTCATTGGTCATGTGAGTCATTTGTCATGTGGGTCGTTAGTATCGTCAGTCTTATGAGTCAAGTGAGTCATTGGTCACGTGACTCATTAGTATCATCAATCCTCTGAAGTGTTGGTCATGTGAGTCACTAGCATTATAAGTCCTGTGAATCGTTAGTCACATGAAACGTGAGTGAGTCATTTGTCTTGTGGGTCGTTAGTACCGTCAGTCTTTTGAGTCAAGTGAGTCATGGGTCACATGAGTCATTAGTATCATCATTCCTGTGAAGTGTTGTTTATGTGAGTCACTAACATTATCAGTCCTGTGAGTCGTTAATCATGTGAGTCATTGGTCATGTGAATCATGTGAGTCATTTCTCATGTGGGTCGTTGGTATCGTCAGTCTTATGAGTCAAGTGAGTCATTGGTCAAGTGACTCATTAGTATCATCAATCCTCTGAAGTGTTGGTCATGTGAATCACTAGCATTATAATTCCTGTGAAACATTAGTCATATGAATCGTGAGTGAGTCATTTGTCTTGTGGGTCGTTAGTACCACCATTCTTATGAGTCAAGTGAGTGATGGGTCACATGAGTCATTAGTATCATCATTCCTATGAAGTGTTGTTTATGTGAGTCACTAACATTGTCAGTCCTGTGAGTCATTCATCATGTGAGTCATTGGTCATGTGAGTCATGTGAGTCATTTGTGATGTGGGTCGTTAGTATTGTCAATCTTATGGGTCATGTGAGTCATTTGTGATGTGGGTCGTTAGTATTGTCAATCTTATGGGTCAAGTGAGTCATTTGTCACGTGAGTCATTACCATTGTCAGTCCTGTGAGTCAAGTGAATTATTAGTCAAGTGAATCGTTAGTATCGTCAGTCTCATGCGTAACACAAATCACCTGTCAACTGAGTAGTTAGAATCATTAGTCCTGTGAGTCAAGTGAGTCATTTATCTCGTGTGTTCTTAGTTCCGTCAGTCTTATGAGTTACGTGAGTCGTTGGTCATGTGAGTCATTACTACCATAATTCCTGTCAAGTGTTGTTTATGTGAGTCACTAACATTGTCAGTCCTGTGAGTCGTTAATCATGTGAGTCATTGGTCATGTGAGTCATTTGTCATGTGGGTCGTTAGTATCGTCAGTCTTATGAGTCAAGTGAGTCATTGGTCACGTGACTCATTAGTATCATCAATCCTCTGAAGTGTTGGTCATGTGAGTCACTAGCATTATAAGTCCTGTGAATCGTTAGTCATATGAATCGTGAATGAGTCATTTGTCTTGTGGGTCGTTAGTACCGTCAGTCTTATGAGTCAAGTGAGTCATGGGTCACATGAGTCATTAGTATCATCATTCCTGTGAAGTGTTGTTTATGTGAGTCACTAACATTGTCATTCCTGTGAGTCGTTAATCATGTGAGTCATTGGTCATGTGAGTCATTTGTCATGTGGGTCGTTAGTATCGTCAGTATTATGAGTCAAGTGGGTCATTGGTCACGTGACTCATTAGTATCATCAACCCTCTGAAGTGTTGGTCATGTGAGTCACTAGCATTATAAGTCCTGTGAATCGTTAGTCATATGAATCGTGAGTGAGTCATTTGTCTTGTGGGTCGTTAGTACCGTCAGTCTTATGAATCAAGTGAGTCATGGGTCATATGAGTCATTAGTATCATCATTCCTGTGAAGTGTTGTTTATGTGAGTCACTAACATTGTCAGTCCTGTGAGTCGTTAATCATGTGAGTCATTGGTCATATGAGTCAAGTGAATCATTTGTCTCGTGGGTTGTTAGTTCCGTCAGTCTTATGAGTCACGTGAGTCGTTGGTCATGTGAGTCATTAGTACCATAATTCCTGTGAAGTGTTAGTCATGTGAGTCACTAGCATTTTCACTCCTGTGAGTCATTAGTCATGTCAGTCATGAGTCATTTGTCCCGTGGGTCGTTAGTACCGTCAGTCTTATGATTCATTTGAGTCGTTGGTCACGTGAGTCATTAGTATCATCATCCCTGTGAAGTGTTGTTCATGTGAGTCACTAACATTGTCAGTCCAGTGAGTTGTTAATCATGTGAGTCGTTGGTCATGTGAGTCATGTGAGTCGTTGGTCATGTGAGTCATGTGAGTCATTTGTCACATAGGTCGTTAGTTGTGTCAGTCTCATGAGTCATTAGAGATGTTAGTCACGTGACTCATTAGGATCATCATTCTTGTGAAGAGTTGTTCAGGTGAGTCACTAACATTGTCAGTCTTGTAAGTCATTCGTCATGTAAGTCGTTAGTGAGTCATTTGTCTAGTGGGTCGCTAGTACTGTCAGTCTTATGAGTTATGTGAGTCGTTGGTCACGTGAGTCATTAGTATCATCATCCCTGTGAAGCGTTGTTCATGTGAGTCACTAACATTGTCAGTCCAGTGAATTGTTAATCATGTGAGTCGTTGGTCATGTGAGTCATGTGAGTCATTTGTCCCCTGGGACGTTAATACCATCAGTCTTATGATTCATGTGAGATGATGGTCACGTGAGTCATTAGTACTGTCAGTCCTGTGAGTCAAGTGAATTATTAGTCAAGTGAATCGTTAGTATTGCCGGTCTCATGCGTAACACAAATCACCTATCAACTGAGTAGTTAGTATCATAAATCCTGTGAGTCAAGTGAGTCATTGGTCACGTGACTCATTAGTATCATCAATCCTCTGAAGTGTTGGTCATGTGAGTCACTAGCATTATAAGTCCTGTGAATCGTTAGTCATATGAATCGTGAATGAGTCATTTGTCTTGTGGGTCGTTAGTACCGTCAGTCTTCTGAGTCAAGTGAGTCATGGGTCACATGAGTCATTAGTGTCATCATTCCTGTGAAGTGTTGTTTATGTGAGTCACTAACATTGTCAGTCCTGTGAATCCTTAGTCATATGAATCGTGAGTGAGTCATTTGTCTTGTGGGTCGTTAGTACCGTCAGTCTTATGAGTTAAGTGAGTCATGGGTCACATGAGTCATTAGTATCATCATTCCTTTGAAGTGTTGTTTATGTGAGTCACTAACATTGTCAGTCCTGTGAGTCGTTAACCATGTGAGTCATTGTCATGTGAGTCATGTGAGTCATTTGTCATGTGGGTTGTTAGTATCTTCAGTCTTATGAGTCAAGTGAGTCATTGGTCACGTGACTCATTAGTATCATCAATCCTCTGAAGTGTTGGTCATGTGAGTCACTAGCATTATAAGTCCTGTGAATCGTTAGTTATATAAGTCGTGAGTGAGTCATTTGTCTTGTGGGTCATTAGTACCGTCAGTCTTATGAGTCAAGTGAATCATGGGTCATATGAGTCATTAGTATCATCATTCCTGTGAAGTGTTGTTTATGTGAGTCACTAACATTGTCAGTCCTGTGAGTCGTTAATCATGTGAGTCATTGGTCATGTGAGTCATTTGTCATGTGGGTCGTTAGTATCGTCAGTCTTATGAGTCAAGTGGGTCATTGGTCACGTGACTCATTAGTATCATCAACCCTCTGAAGTGTTGGTCATGTGAGTCACTAGCATTATAAGTCCTGTGAATCGTTAGTCATATGAATCGTGAGTGAGTCATTTGTCTTGTGGGTCGTTAGTACCGTCAGTCTTATGAATCAAGTGAGTCATGGGTCACATGAGTCATTAGTATCATCATTCCTGTGAAGTGTTGTTTATGTGAGTCACTAACATTGTCATTCCTGTGAGTCGTTAATCATGTGAGTCATTTGTCATGTGGGTCGTTAGTATCGTCAGTCTTATGAGTCAAGTGAGTCATTGGTCACGTGACTCATTAGTATCATCAATCCTCTGAAGTGTTGGTCATGTGAGTCACTAACATTGTCAGTCCTGTGAATCCTTAGTCATATGAATCGTGAGTGAGTCATTTGTCTTGTGGGTCGTTAGTACCGTCAGTCTTATGAGTTAAGTGAGTCATGGGTCACATGAGTCATTAGTATCATCATTCCTTTGAAGTGTTGTTTATGTGAGTCACTAACATTGTCAGTCCTGTGAGTCGTTAACCATGTGAGTCATTGTCATGTGAGTCATGTGAGTCATTTGTCATGTGGGTTGTTAGTATCTTCAGTCTTATGAGTCAAGTGAGTCATTGGTCACGTGACTCATTAGTATCATCAATCCTCTGAAGTGTTGGTCATGTGAGTCACTAGCATTATAAGTCCCGTGAATCGTTAGTCATATGAATCATGAGTGAGTCATTTGTCTTGTGGGTCATTAGTACCGTCAGTCTTATGAGTCAAGTGAGTCATGGGTCACATGAGTCATTAGTATCATCATTCCTGTGAAGTGTTGTTTATGTGAGTCACTAACATTGTCAGTCCTGTGAGTCGTTAATCATGTGAGTCATTGGTCATGTGAGTCAAGTGAATCATTTGTCTCGTGGGTTGTTAGTTCCGTCAGTCTTATGAGTCAAGTGAGTCGTTGGTCATGTGAGTCATTAGTACCATAATTCCTGTGAAGTGTTAGTCATGTGAGTCACTAGCATTTTCACTCCTGTGAGTCATTAGTCATGTCAGTCATGAGTCATTTGTCCCGTGGGTCGTTAGTACCGTCAGTCTTATGATTCATTTGAGTCGCTGGTCACGTGAGTCATTGGTATCATCGTCCCTGTGAAGTGTTTTTCATGTGAGTCACTAACATTGTCAGTCCAGTGAGTTGTTAATCATGTGAGTCGTTGGTCATGTGAGTCATGTGAGTCATTTGTGATGTGGGTCGTTAGTATCGTCAGTCTTATGGGTAAAGTGAGTCATTGGTCACGTGAGTCATTAGCATTGTCAGTCCTTTGAGTCAAGTGAATTATTAGTCAAGTGAATCGTTAGAATCGCCGGTCTCATGCGTAACACAAATCACCTGTCAACTGAGTAGTTAGTATCATAAATCCTGTGAGTAAAGTGAATCATTAGTCACGTGGGTCGTTAGTGCCGTCAGTCTTATGAGTTACGTGAGTCTTTGGTCAAGTGAGTCATTAGTATTGTCAGTCATGTGACTCAAGTGAATTATTAGTCAAGTGAATCGTTTGTATCGCCGGTCTCATGCGTAACACAAATCACCTGTCAACTGAGTAGTTATTATCATAAGTCCTGTGAGTCATGTGAGTCATTTGTCTCGTGGGTCTTTAGTTCCGTCAGTCTTAAGAGTCACGTGAGTCGTTGATCACGTGAGTCATTAGTATCATCATCCCTGTGAAGTGTTGGTCATGTGAGTCACTGGCATTGTCAGTCCTGTCAGTCGTTAGTCATGTGATTCACGAGTCATTTGTCCCTTTGGTCGTTAGTACCATCTGTCTTATGATTCATGTGAGTCATGGGTCACATGAGTCATTAGTATCATCATTCCTGTGAAGTCTTCTTTATGTGAGTAACTAACATTGTCAATCCTGTGAGTCGTTAATCATGTGAGTCATTGGTCATGTGAGTCATGTGAGTCATTTGTCATGTGGGTCGTTAGTATCGTCTGTCTTATGAGTCAAGTGAGTCATTGGTCACGTGACTCATTAGTATCATCAATCCTCTGAAGTGTTGGTCATGTGAGTCACTAGCATTATAAGTCGTGTGAATCGTTAGTCATATGAATCGTGAGTGAGTCATTTGTCTTGTGGGTCGTTAGTACCGTCAGTCTTATGAGTCAAGTGAGTCATGGGTCACAAGAGTCATTAGTATCATCATTCCTGTGAAGTGTTGTTTATGTGAGTCACTAGCATTATAAGTCCTGTGAATCGTTAGTCATATGAATCGTGAGTGAGTCATTTGTCTTGTGGGTCGTTAGTACCGTCAGTCTTATGAGTCAAGTGAGTCATAGGTCACATGAGTCATTAGTATTATCATTCCTGTGAAGTGTTAGTCATGTGAGTCACTAGCATTTTCACTCTTGTGAGTCATTAGTCATGTCAGTCATGAGTCATTTGTCCCGTGGGTCGTTAGTACCGTCAGTTTTATGATTCATTTGAGTCGTTGGTCACGTGAGTCATTAGTATCATCATCCCTGTGAAGTGTTGTTCATGTGAGTCACTAACATTGTCAGTCCAGTGAGTTGTTAATCATGTGAGTCGTTGGTCATGTGAGTCATTTTTCATGTGGGTCGTTAGTATCGTCAGTATTATGAGTCAAGTGAGTCATTGGTCACGTGACTCATTAGTATCATCAATCCTCTGAAGTGTTGGTCATGTGAGTCACTAGCATTATAAGTCCCGTGAATCGTTAGTCATATGAATCATGAGTGAGTCATTTGTCTTGTGGGTTGTTAGTACCGTCAGTCTTATGAGTCAAGTGAGTCATGGGTCACATGAGTCATTAGTATCATCATTCCTGTGAAGTGTTGTTTATGTGAGTCACTAACATTGTCAGTCCTGTGAGTCGTTAATCATGTGAGTCATTGGTCATGTGAGTCAAGTGAATCATTTGTCTCGTGGGTTGTTAGTTCCGTCAGTCTTATGAGTCACGTGAGTCGTTGGTCATGTGAGTCATTAGTACCATAATTGCTGTGAAGTGTTAGTCATGTGAGTCACTAGCATTTTCACTCCTGTGAGTCATTAGTCATGTCAGTCATGAGTCATTTGTCCCGTGGGTCGTTAGTACCGTCAGTCTCATGATTCATTTGAGTCGCTGGTCACGTGAGTCATTAGTATCATCGTCCCTGTGAAGTGTTTTTCATGTGAGTCACTAACATTGTCAGTCCAGTGAGTTGTTAATCATGTGAGTCGTTGGTCATGTGAGTCATGTGAGTCATTTGTCATGTGGGTCGTTAGTATCGTCAGTCTTATGAGTCAAGTGAGTCATTGGTCACGTGAGTCATTAGCATTGTCAGTCCTTTGAGTCAAGTGAATTATTAGTCAAGTGAATCGTTAGAATCGCCGGTCTCATGCGTAACACAAATCACCTGTCAACTGAGTAGTTAGTATCATAAGTCCTGTGAGTAAAGTGAATCATTAGTCACATGGGTCGTTAGCGCCGTCAGTCTTATGAGTTACGTCAGTCTTTGGTCAAGTGAGTCATTAGTATTGTCAGTCATGTGAGTCAAGTGAATTATTAGTCAAGTGAATCGTTAGTATCGCCGGTCTCATGCGTAACACAAATCACCTGTCAACTGAGTAGTTATTATCATAAGTCCTGTGAGTCATGTGAGTCATTTGTCTCGTGGGTCTTTAGTTCCGTCAGTCTTATGAGTCACGTGAGTCGTTGATCACGTGAGTCATTAGTATCATCATCCCTGTGAAGTGTTGGTCATGTGAGTCACTGGCATTGTCAGTCCTGTCAGTCATTAGTCATGTGATTCACGAGTCATTTGTCCCTTTGGTCGTTAGTACCATCTGTCTTATGATTCATGTGAGTCATGGGTCACATGAGTCATTAGTATCATCATTCCTGTGAAGTCTTCTTTATGTGAGTAACTAACATTGTCAATCCTGTGAGTCGTTAATCATGTGAGTCATTGGTCATGTGAGTCATGTGAGTCATTTGTCATGTGGGTCGTTAGTATCGTCAGTCTTATGAGTCAAGTGAGTCATTGGTCACGTGACTCATTAGTATCATCAATCCTCTGAAGTGTTGGTCATGTGAGTCACTAGCATTATAAGTCGTGTGAATCGTTAGTCATATGAATCGTGAGTGAGTCATTTGTCTTGTGGGTCGTTAGTACCGTCAGTCTTATGAGTCAAGTGAGTCATGGGTCACAAGAGTCATTAGTATCATCATTCCTGTGAAGTGTTGTTTATGTGAGTCACTAGCATTATAAGTCCTGTGAATCGTTAGTCATATGAATCGTGAGTGAGTCATTTGTCTTGTGGGTCGTTAGTACCGTCAGTCTTATGAGTCAAGTGAGTCATAGGTCACATGAGTCATTAGTATCATCATTCCTGTGAAGTGTTAGTCATGTGAGTCACTAGCATTTTCACTCTTGTGAGTCATTAGTCATGTCAGTCATGAGTCATTTGTCCCGTGGGTCGTTAGTACCGTCAGTTTTATGATTCATTTGAGTCGTTGGTCACGTGAGTCATTAGTATCATCATCCCTGTGAAGTGTTGTTCATGTGAGTCACTAGCATTATAAGTCCCGTGAATCGTTAGTCATATGAATCATGAGTGAGTCATTTGTCTTGTGGGTCGTTAGTACCGTCAGTCTTATGAGTCAAGTGAGTCATGGGTCACATGAGTCATTAGTATCATCATTCCTGTGAAGTGTTGTTTATGTGAGTCACTAACATTGTCAGTCCTGTGAGTCGTTAATCATGTGAGTCATTGGTCATGTGAGTCAAGTGAATCATTTGTCTCGTGGGTTGTTAGTTCCGTCAGTCTTATGAGTCACGTGAGTCGTTGGTCATGTGAGTCATTAGTACCATAATTGCTGTGAAGTGTTAGTCATGTGAGTCACTAGCATTTTCACTCCTGTGAGTCATTAGTCATGTCAGTCATGAGTCATTTGTCCCGTGGGTCGTTAGTACCGTCAGTCTTATGATTCATTTGAGTCGCTGGTCACGTGAGTCATTAGTATCATCGTCCCTGTGAAGTGTTTTTCATGTGAGTCACTAACATTGTCAGTCCAGTGAGTTGTTAATCATGTGAGTCGTTGGTCATGTGAGTCATGTGAGTCATTTGTCATTTGGGTCGTTAGTATCGTCAGTCTTATGAGTCAAGTGAGTCATTGGTCACGTGAGTCATTAGCATTGTCAGTCCTTTGAGTCAAGTGAATTATTAGTCAAGTGAATCGTTAGAATCGCCGGTCTCATGCGTAACACAAATCACCTGTCAACTGAGTAGTTAGTATCATAAGTCCTGTGAGTAAAGTGAATCATTAGTCACATGGGTCGTTAGCGCCGTCAGTCTTATGAGTTACGTGAGTCTTTGGTCAAGTGAGTCATTAGTATTGTCAGTCATGTGACTCAAGTGAATTATTAGTCAAGTGAATCGTTAGTATCGCCGGTCTCATGCGTAACACAAATCACCTGTCAACTGAGTAGTTATTATCATAAGTCCTGTGAGTCATGTGAGTCATTTGTCTCGTGGGTCTTTAGTTCCGTCAGTCTTATGAGTCACGTGAGTCGTTGATCACGTGAGTAATTAGTATCATCATCCCTGTGAAGTGTTGGTCATGTGAGTCACTGGCATTGTCAGTCCTGTGAGTCGTTAGTAATGTGAGTCATGAGTCATTTGTCCCTTTGGTCGTTAGTACCATCTGTCTTATGATTCATGTGAGTCATGGGTCACATGAGTCATTAGTATCATCAATCCTCTGAAGTGTTGGTCATGTGAGTCACTAGCATTATAAGTCCCGTGAATCGTTAGTCATATGAATCTTGAGTGAGTCATTTGTCTTGTGGGTCATTAGTACTGTCAGTCTTATGAGTCAAGTGAGTCATGGGTCACATGAGTCATTAGTATCATCATTCCTGTGAAGTGTTGTTTATGTGAGTCACTAACATTGTCAGTCCTGTGAGTCGTTAATCATGTGAGTCATTGGTCATGTGAGTCAAGTGAATCATTTGTCTCGTGGGTTGTTAGTTCCGTCAGTTTTATGAGTCACGTGAGTCGTTGGTCATGTGAGTCATTAGTACCATAATTGCTGTTAAGTGTTAGTCATCTGAGTCACTAGCATTTTTACTCCTGTGAGTCATTAGTCATGTCAGTCATGAGTCATTTGTCCCGTGGGTCGTTAGTACCGTCAGTCTTATGATTCATTTGAGTCGCTGGTCACGTGAGTCATTAGTATCATCGTCCCTGTGAAGTGTTTTTCATGTGAGTCACTAACATTGTCAGTCCAGTGAGTTGTTAATCATGTGAGTCGTTGGTCATGTGAGTCATGTGAGTCATTTGTCATGTGGGTCGTTAGTATCGTCAGTCTTATGAGTCAAGTGAGTCATTGGTCACGTGAGTCATTAGCATTGTCAGTCCTTTGAGTCAAGTGAATTATTAGTCAAGTGAATCGTTAGAATCGCCGGTCTCATGCGTAACACAAATCACCTGTCAACTGAGTAGTTAGTATCATAAGTCCTGTGAGTAAGGTGAATCATTAGTCACATGGGTCGTTAGCGCCGTCAGTCTTATGAGTTACGTGAGTCTTTGGTCAAGTGAGTCATTAGTATTGTCAGTCATGTGAGTCAAGTGAATTATTAGTCAAGTGAATCGTTAGTATCGCCGGTCTCATGCGTAACACAAATCACCTGTCAACTGAGTAGTTATTATCATAAGTCCTGTGAGTCATGTGAGTCATTTGTCTCGTGGGTCTTTAGTTCCGTCAGTCTTATGAGTCACGTGAGTCGTTGATCACGTGGGTCTTTAGTTCCGTCAGTCTTATGAGTCACGTGAGTCGTTGATCACGTGAGTCATTAGTATCATCATCCCTGTGAAGTGTTGGTCATGTGAGTCACTGGCATTGTCAGTCCTGTGAGTCGTTAGTCATGTGAGTCATGATTCATTTGTCCCTTTGGTCGTTAGTACCATCTGTCTTATGATTCATGTGAGTCATGGGTCACATGAGTCATTAGTATCATCAATCCTCTTAAGTGTTGGTCATGTGAGTCACTAGCATTATAAGTCCCGTGAATCGTTAGTCATATGAATCATGAGTGAGTCATTTGTCTTGTGGGTCGTTAGTACCGTCAGTCTTATGAGTCAAGTGAGTCATGGGTCACATGAGTCATTAGTATCATCATTCCTGTGAAGTGTTGTTTATGTGAGTCACTAACATTGTCAGTCCTGTGAGTCGTTAATCATGTGAGTCATTGGTCATGTGAGTCAAGTGAATCATTTGTCTCGTGGGTTTTTAGTTCCGTCAGTCTTATGAGTCAAGTGAGTCGTTGGTCATGTGAGTCATTAGTACCATAATTCCTGTGAAGTGTTAGTCATGTGAGTCACTAGCATTTTCACTCCTGTGAGTCATTAGTCATGTCAGTCATGAGTCATTTGTCCCGTGGGTCGTTAGTACCGTCAGTCTTATGATTCATTTGAGTCGCTGGTCACGTGAGTCATTGGTATCATCGTCCCTGTGAAGTGTTTTTCATGTGAGTCACTAACATTGTCAGTCCAGTGAGTTGTTAATCATGTGAGTCGTTGGTCATGTGAGTCATGTGAGTCATTTGTGATGTGGGTCGTTAGTATCGTCAGTCTTATGGGTCAAGTGAGTCATTGGTCACGTGAGTCATTAGCATTGTCAGTCCTTTGAGTCAAGTGAATTATTAGTCAAGTGAATCGTTAGAATCGCCGGTCTCATGCGTAACACAAATCACCTGTCAACTGAGTAGTTAGTATCATAAATCCTGTGAGTAAAGTGAATCATTAGTCACGTGGGTCGTTAGTGCCGTCAGTCTTATGAGTTACGTGAGTCTTTGGTCAAGTGAGTCATTAGTATTGTCAGTCATGTGAGTCAAGTGAATTATTAGTCAAGTGAATCGTTTGTATCGCCGGTCTCATGCGTAACACAAATCACCTGTCAACTGAGTAGTTATTATCATAAGTCCTGTGAGTCATGTGAGTCATTTGTCTCGTGGGTCTTTAGTTCCGTCAGTCTTATGAGTCACGTGAGTCGTTGATCACGTGAGTCATTAGTATCATCATCCCTGTGAAGTGTTGGTCATGTGAGTCACTGGCATTGTCAGTCCTGTCAGTCGTTAGTCATGTGATTCACGAGTCATTTGTCCCTTTGGTCGTTAGTACCATCTGTCTTATGATTCATGTGAGTCATGGGTCACATGAGTCATTAGTATCATCATTCCTGTGAAGTCTTCTTTATGTGAGTAACTAACATTGTCAATCCTGTGAGTCGTTAATCATGTGAGTCATTGGTCATGTGAGTCATGTGAGTCATTTGTCATGTGGGTCGTTAGTATCGTCAGTCTAATGAGTCAAGTGAGTCATTGGTCACGTGACTCATTAGTATCATCAATCCTCTGAAGTGTTGGTCATGTGAGTCACTAGCATTATAAGTCGTGTGAATCGTTAGTCATATGAATCGTGAGTGAGTCATTTGTCTTGTGGGTTGTTAGTCCCGTCAGTCTTATGAGTCAAGTGAGTCATGGGTCATAAGAGTCATTAGTATCATCATTCCTGTGAAGTGTTGTTTATGTGAGTCACTAGCATTATAAGTCCTGTGAATCGTTAGTCATATGAATCGTGAGTGAGTCATTTGTCTTGTGGGTCGTTAGTACCGTCAGTCTTAAGAGTCAAGTGAGTCATAGGTCACATGAGTCATTAGTATCATCATTCCTGTGAAGTGTTAGTCATGTGAGTCACTAGCATTTTCACTCTTGTGAGTCATTAGTCATGTCAGTCATGAGTCATTTGTCCCGTGGGTCGTTAGTACCGTCAGTTTTATGATTCATTTGAGTCGTTGGTCACGTGAGTCATTAGTATCATCATCCCTGTGAAGTGTTGTTCATGTGAGTCACTAACATTGTCAGTCCAGTGAGTTGTTAATCATGTGAGTCGTTGGTCATGTGAGTCATTTTTCATGTGGGTCGTTAGTATCGTCAGTATTATAAGTCAAGTGAGTCATTGGTCACGTGACTCATTAGTATCATCAATCCTCTGAAGTGTTGGTCATGTGAGTCACTAGCATTATAAGTCCCGTGAATCGTTAGTCATATGAATCATGAGTGAGTCATTTGTCTTGTGGGTCGTTAGCACCGTCAGTCTTATGAGTCAAGTGAGTCATGGGTCACATGAGTCATTAGTATCATCATTCCTGTGAAGTGTTGTTTATGTGAGTCACTAACATTGTCAGTCCGGTGAGTCGTTAATCATGTGAGTCATTGGTCATGTGAGTCAAGTGAATCATTTGTCTCGTGGGTTGTTAGTTCCGTCAGTCTTATGAGTCACGTGAGTCGTTGGTCATGTGAGTCATTAGTACCATAATTGCTGTGAAGTGTTAGTCATGTGAGTCACTAGCATTTTCACTCCTGTGAGTCATTAGTCATGTCAGTCATGAGTCATTTGTCCCGTGGGTCGTTAGTACCGTCAGTCTTATGATTCATTTGAGTCGCTGGTCACGTGAGTCATTAGTATCATCGTCCCTGTGAAGTGTTTTTCATGTGAGTCACTAACATTGTCAGTCCAGTGAGTTGTTAATCATGTGAGTCGTTGGTCATGTGAGTCATGTGAGTCATTTGTCATGTGGGTCGTTAGTATCGTCAGTCTTATGAGTCAAGTGAGTCATTGGTCACGTGAGTCATTAGCATTGTCAGTCCTTTGAGTCAAGTGAATTATTAGTCAAGTGAATCGTTAGAATCGCCGGTCTCATGCGTAACACAAATCACCTGTCAACTGAGTAGTTAGTATCATAAGTCCTGTGAGTAAAGTGAATCATTAGTCACATGGGTCGTTAGCGCCGTCAGTCTTATGAGTTACGTGAGTCTTTGGTCAAGTGAGTCATTAGTATTGTCAGTCATGTGACTCAAGTGAATTATTAGTCAAGTGAATCGTTAGTATCGCCGGTCTCATGCGTAACACAAATCACCTGTCAACTGAGTAGTTATTATCATAAGTCCTGTGAGTCATGTGAGTCATTTGTCTCGTGGGTCTTTAGTTCCGTCAGTCTTATGAGTCACGTGAGTCGTTGATCACGTGAGTCATTAGTATCATCATCCCTGTGAAGTGTTGGTCATGTGAGTCACTGGCATTGTCAGTCCTGTGAGTCGTTAGTCATGTGAGTCATGAGTCATTTGTCCCTTTGGTCGTTAGTACCATCTGTCTTATGATTCATGTGAGTCATGGGTCACATGAGTCATTAGTATCATCAATCCTCTGAAGTGTTGGTCATGTGAGTCACTAGCATTATAAGTCCCGTGAATCGTTAGTCATATGAATCATGAGTGAGTCATTAGTCTTGTGGGTCGTTAGTACCGTCAGTCTTATGAGTCAAGTGAGTCATGGGTCACATGAGTCATTAGTATCATCATTCCTGTGAAGTGTTGTTTAAGTGAGTCACTAACATTGTCAGTCCTGTGAGTCGTTAATCATGTGAGTCATTGGTCATGTGAGTCAAGTGAATCATTTGTCTCGTGGGTTGTTAGTTCCGTCAGTCTTATGAGTCACGTGAGTCGTTGGTCATGTGAGTCATTAGTACCATAATTCCTGTGAAGTGTTAGTCATGTGAGTCACTAGCATTTTCACTCCTGTGAGTCATTAGTCATGTCAGTCATGAGTAATTTGTCCCGTGGGTCGTTAGTACCGTCAGTTTTATGATTCATTTGAGTCGTTGGTCACGTGAGTCATTAGTATCATCATCCCTGTGAAGTGTTGTTCATGTGAGTCACTAACATTGTCAGTCCAGTGAGTTGTTAATCATGTGAGTCGTTGGTCATGTGAGTCATTTTTCATGTGGGTCGTTAGTATCGTCAGTATTATGAGTCAAGTGAGTCATTGGTCACGTGACTCATTAGTACCATCAATCCTCTGAAGTGTTGGTCATGTGAGTGACTAGCATTATAAGTCCTGTGAATCGTTAGTCATATGAATCATGAGTGAGTCATTTGTCTTGTGGGTCGTTAGTACCGTCAGTCTTATGAGTCAAGTGAGTCATGGGTCACATGAGTCATTAGTATCATCATTCCTGTGAAGTGTTGTTTATATGAGTCACTAACATTGTCAGTCCTGTGAGTCGTTAATCATGTGAGTCATTGGTCATTGTGAGTCAAGTGAATCATTTGTCTCGTGGGTTGTTAGTTCCGTCAGTTTTATGAGTCACGTGAGTCGTTGGTCATGTGAGTCATTAGTACCATAATTGCTGTGAAGTGTTAGTCATGTGAGTCACTAGCATTTTCACTCCTGTGAGTCATTAGTCATGTCAGTCATGAGTCATTTGTCCCGTGGGTCGTTAGTACCGTCAGTCTTATGATTCATTTGAGTCGCTGGTCACGTGAGTCATTAGTATCATCGTCCCTGTGAAGTGTTTTACATGTGAGTCACTAACATTGTCAGTCCAGTGAGTTGTTAATCATGTGAGTCCTTGGTCATGTGAGTCATGTGAGTCATTTGTCATGTGGGTCGTTAGTATCGTCAGTCTTATGAGTCAAGTGAGTCATTGGTCACGTGAGTCATTAGCATTGTCAGTCCTTTGAGTCAAGTGAATTATTAGTCAAGTGAATCGTTAGAATCGCCGGTCTCATGCGTAACACAAATCACCTGTCAACTGAGTAGTTAGTATCATAAGTCCTGTGAGTAAGGTGAATCATTAGTCACATGGGTCGTTAGCGCCGTCAGTCTTATGAGTTACGTGAGTCTTTGGTCAAGTGAGTCATTAGTATTGTCAGTCATGTGAGTCAAGTGAATTATTAGTCAAGTGAATCGTTAGTATCGCCGGTCTCATGCGTAACACAAATCACCTGTCAACTGAGTAGTTATTATCATAAGTCCTGTGAGTCATGTGAGTCATTTGTCTCGTGGGTCTTTAGTTCCGTCAGTCTTACGAGTCACGTGAGTCGTTGATCACGTGAGTCATTAGTATCATCATCCCTGTGAAGTGTTGGTCATGTGAGTCACTGGCATTGTCAGTCCTGTCAGTCGTTAGTCATGTGATTCACGAGTCATTTGTCCCTTTGGTCGTTAGTACCATCTGTCTTATGATTCATGTGAGTCATGGGTCACATGAGTCATTAGTATCATCATTCCTGTGAAGTCTTCTTTATGTGAGTAACTAACATTGTCAATCCTGTGAGTCGTTAATCATGTGAGTCATTGGTCATGTGAGTCATGTGAGTCATTTGTCATGTGGGTCGTTAGTATCGTCAGTCTTATGAGTCAAGTGAGTCATTGGTCACGTGACTCATTAGTATCATCAATCCTCTGAAGTGTTGGTCATGTGAGTCACTAGCATTATAAGTCGTGTGAATCGTTAGTCATATGAATCGTGAGTGAGTCATTTGTCTTGTGGGTCGTTAGTACCGTCAGTCTTATGAGTCAAGTGAGTCATGGGTCACAAGAGTCATTAGTATCATCATTCCTGTGAAGTGTTGTTTATGTGAGTCACTAGCATTATAAGTCCTGTGAATCGTTAGTCATATGAATCGTGAGTGAGTCATTTGTCTTGTGGGTCGTTAGTACCGTCAGTCTTATGAGTCAAGTGAGTCATAGGTCACATGAGTCATTAGTATCATCATTCCTGTGAAGTGTTAGTCATGTGAGTCACTAGCATTTTCACTCTTGTGAGTCATTAGTCATGTCAGTCATGAGTCATTTGTCCCGTGGGTCGTTAGTACCGTCAGTTTTATGATTCATTTGAGTCGTTGGTCACGTGAGTCATTAGTATCATCATCCCTGTGAAGTGTTGTTCATGTGAGTCACTAACATTGTCAGTCCAGTGAGTTTTTAATCATGTGAGTCGTTGGTCATGTGAGTCATTTTTCATGTGGGTCGTTAGTATCGTCAGTATTATAAGTCAAGTGAGTCATTGGTCACGTGACTCATTAGTATCATCAATCCTCTGAAGTGTTGGTCATGTGAGTCACTAGCATTATAAGTCCCGTGAATCGTTAGTCATATGAATCATGAGTGAGTCATTTGTCTTGTGGGTCGTTAGTACCGTCAGTCTTATGAGTCAAGTGAGTCATGGGTCACATGAGTCATTAGTATCATCATTCCTGTGAAGTGTTGTTTATGTGAGTCACTAACATTGTCAGTCCTGTGAGTCGTTAATCATGTGAGTCATTGGTCATGTGAGTCAAGTGAATCATTTGTCTCGTGGGTTGTTAGTTCCGTCAGTCTCATGAGTCACGTGAGTCGTTGGTCATGTGAGTCATTAGTACCATAATTGCTGTGAAGTGTTAGTCATGTGAGTCACTAGCATTTTCACTCCTGTGAGTCATTAGTCATGTCAGTCATGAGTCATTTGTCCCGTGGGTCGTTAGTACCGTCAGTCTCATGATTCATTTGAGTCGCTGGTCACGTGAGTCATTAGTATCATCGTCCCTGTGAAGTGTTTTTCATGTGAGTCACTAACATTGTCAGTCCAGTGAGTTGTTAATCATGTGAGTCGTTGGTCATGTGAGTCATGTGAGTCATTTGTCATGTGGGTCGTTAGTATCGTCAGTCTTATGAGTCAAGTGAGTCATTGGTCACGTGAGTCATTAGCATTGTCAGTCCTTTGAGTCAAGTGAATTATTAGTCAAGTGAATCGTTAGAATCGCCGGTCTCATGCGTAACACAAATCACCTGTCAACTGAGTAGTTAGTATCATAAGTCCTGTGAGTAAAGTGAATCATTAGTCACATGGGTCGTTAGCGCCGTCAGTCTTATGAGTTACGTGAGTCTTTGGTCAAGTGAGTCATTAGTATTGTCAGTCATGTGACTCAAGTGAATTATTAGTCAAGTGAATCGTTAGTATCGCCGGTCTCATGCGTAACACAAATCACCTGTCAACTGAGTAGTTATTATCATAAGTCCTGTGAGTCATGTGAGTCATTTGTCTCGTGGGTCTTTAGTTCCGTCAGTCTTATGAGTCACGTGAGTCGTTGATCACGTGAGTCATTAGTATCATCATCCCTGTGAAGTGTTGGTCATGTGAGTCACTGGCATTGTCAGTCCTGTGAGTCGTTAGTCATGTGAGTCATGAGTCATTTGTCCCTTTGGTCGTTAGTACCATCTGTCTTATGATTCATGTGAGTCATGGGTCACATGAGTCATTAGTATCATCAATCCTCTGAAGTGTTGGTCATGTGAGTCACTAGCATTATAAGTCCCGTGAATTGTTAGTCATATGAATCATGAGTGAGTCATTAGTCTTGTGGGTCGTTAGTACCGTCAGTCTTATGAGTCAAGTGAGTCATGGGTCACATGAGTCATTAGTATCATCATTCCTGTGAAGTGTTGTTTAAGTGAGTCACTAACATTGTCAGTCCTGTGAGTCGTTAATCATGTGAGTCATTGGTCATGTGAGTCAAGTGAATCATTTGTCTCGTGGGTTGTTAGTTCCGTCAGTCTTATGAGTCACGTGAGTCGTTGGTCATGTGAGTCATTAGTACCATAATTCCTGTGAAGTGTTAGTCATGTGAGTCACTAGCATTTTCACTCCTGTGAGTCATTAGTCATGTCAGTCATGAGTCATTTGTCCCGTGGGTCGTTAGTACCGTCAGTTTTATGATTCATTTGAGTCGTTGGTCACGTGAGTCATTAGTATCATCATCCCTGTGAAGTGTTTTTCATGTGAGTCACTAACATTGTCAGTCCAGTGAGTTGTTAATCATGTGAGTCGTTGGTCATGTGAGTCATTTTTCATGTGGGTCGTTAGTATCGTCAGTATTATGAGTCAAGTGAGTCATTGGTCACGTGACTCATTAGTACCATCAATCCTCTGAAGTGTTGGTCATGTGAGTCACTAGCATTATAAGTCCTGTGAATCGTTAGTCATATGAATCATGAGTGAGTCATTTGTCTTGTGGGTCGTTAGTACCGTCAGTCTTATGAGTCAAGTGAGTCATGGGTCACATGAGTCATTAGTATCATCATTCCTGTGAAGTGTTGTTTATGTGAGTCACTAACATTGTCAGTCCTGTGAGTCGTTAATCATGTGAGTCATTGGTCATTGTGAGTCAAGTGAATCATTTGTCTCGTGGGTTGTTAGTTCCGTCAGTTTTATGAGTCACGTGAGTCGTTGGTCATGTGAGTCATTAGTACCATAATTGCTGTGAAGTGTTAGTCATGTGAGTCACTAGCATTTTCACTCCTGTGAGTCATTAGTCATGTCAGTCATGAGTCATTTGTCCCGTGGGTCGTTAGTACCGTCAGTCTTATGATTCATTTGAGTCGCTGGTCACGTGAGTCATTAGTATCATCGTCCCTGTGAAGTGTTTTACATGTGAGTCACTAACATTGTCAGTCCAGTGAGTTGTTAATCATGTGAGTCGTTGGTCATGTGAGTCATGTGAGTCATTTGTCATGTGGGTCGTTAGTATCGTCAGTCTTATGAGTCAAGTGAGTCATTGGTCACGTGAGTCATTAGCATTGTCAGTCCTTTGAGTCAAGTGAATTATTAGTCAAGTGAATCGTTAGAATCGCCGGTCTCATGCGTAACACAAATCACCTGTCAACTGAGTAGTTAGTATCATAAGTCCTGTGAGTAAAGTGAATCATTAGTCACATGGGTCGTTAGCGCCGTCAGTCTTATGAGTTACGTGAGTCTTTGGTCAAGTGAGTCATTAGTATTGTCAGTCATGTGACTCAAGTGAATTATTAGTCAAGTGAATCGTTAGTATCGCCGGTCTCATGCGTAACACAAATCACCTGTCAACTGAGTAGTTATTATCATAAGTCCTGTGAGTCATGTGAGTCATTTGTCTCGTGGGTCTTTAGTTCCGTCAGTCTTATGAGTCACGTGAGTCGTTGATCACGTGAGTCATTAGTATCATCATCCCTGTGAAGTGTTGGTCATGTGAGTCACTGGCATTGTCAGTCCTGTGAGTCGTTAGTCATGTGAGTCATGAGTCATTTGTCCCTTTGGTCGTTAGTACCATCTGTCTTATGATTCATGTGAGTCATGGGTCACATGAGTCATTAGTATCATCATTCCTGTGAAGTCTTCTTTATGTGAGTAACTAACATTGTCAATCCTGTGAGTCGTTAATCATGTGAGTCATTGGTCATGTGAGTCATGTGAGTCATTTGTCATGTGGGTCGTTAGTATCGTCAGTCTTATGAGTCAAGTGAGTCATTGGTCACGTGACTCATTAGTATCATCAATCCTCTGAAGTGTTGGTCATGTGAGTCACTAGCATTATAAGTCGTGTGAATCGTTAGTCATATGAATCGTGAGTGAGTCATTTGTCTTGTGGATTGTTAGTACCGTCAGTCTTATGAGTCAAGTGAGTCATGGGTCACAAGAGTCATTAGTATCATCATTCCTGTGAAGTGTTGTTTATGTGAGTCACTAGCATTATAAGTCCTGTGAATCGTTAGTCATATGAATCGTGAGTGAGTCATTTGTCTTGTGGGTCGTTAGTACCGTCAGTCTTATGAGTCAAGTGAGTCATAGGTCACATGAGTCATTAGTATCATCATTCCTGTGAAGTGTTAGTCATGTGAGTCACTAGCATTTTCACTCTTGTGAGTCATTAGTCATGTCAGTCATGAGTCATTTGTCCCGTGGGTCGTTAGTACCGTCAGTTTTATGATTCATTTGAGTCGTTGGTCACGTGAGTCATTAGTATCATCATCCCTGTGAAGTGTTGTTCATGTGAGTCACTAACATTGTCAGTCCAGTGAGTTGTTAATCATGTGAGTCGTTGGTCATGTGAGTCATTTTTCATGTGGGTCGTTAGTATCGTCAGTATTATGAGTCAAGTGAGTCATTGGTCACGTAACTCATTAGTATCATCAATCCTCTGAAGTGTTGGTCATGTGAGTCACTAGCATTATAAGTCCCGTGAATCGTTAGTCATATGAATCATGAGTGAGTCATTTGTCTTGTGGGTCGTTAGTACCGTCAGTCTTATGAGTCAAGTGAGTCATGGGTCACATGAGTCATTAGTATCATCATTCCTGTGAAGTGTTGTTTATGTGAGTCACTAACATTGTCAGTCCTGTGAGTCGTTAATCATGTGAGTCATTGGTCATGTGAGTCAAGTGAATCATTTGTCTCGTGGGTTGTTAGTTCCGTCAGTCTTATGAGTCACGTGAGTCGTTGGTCATGTGAGTCATTAGTACCATAATTGCTGTGAAGTGTTAGTCATGTGAGTCACTAGCATTTTCACTCCTGTGAGTCATTAGTCATGTCAGTCATGAGTCATTTGTCCCGTGGGTCGTTAGTACCGTCAGTCTTATGATTCATTTGAGTCGCTGGTCACGTGAGTCATTAGTATCATCGTCCCTGTGAAGTGTTTTTCATGTGAGTCACTAACATTGTCAGTCCAGTGAGTTGTTAATCATGTGAGTCCATGGAGATGTGAGTCATTTGTCATTTGGGTCGTTAGTATCGTCAGTCTTATGAGTCAAGTGAGTCATTGGTCACGTGAGTCATTAGCATTGTCAGTCCTTTGAGTCAAGTGAATTATTAGTCAAGTGAATCGTTAGAATCGCCGGTCTCATGCGTAACACAAATCACCTGTCAACTGAGTAGTTAGTATCATAAGTCCTGTGAGTAAAGTGAATCATTAGTCACATGGGTCGTTAGCGCCGTCAGTCTTATGAGTTACGTGAGTCTTTGGTCAAGTGAGTCATTAGTATTGTCAGTCATGTGACTCAAGTGAATTATTAGTCAAGTGAATCGTTAGTATCGCCGGTCTCATGCGTAACACAAATCACCTGTCAACTGAGTAGTTATTATCATAAGTCCTGTGAGTCATGTGAGTCATTTGTCTCGTGGGTCTTTAGTTCCGTCAGTCTTATGAGTCACGTGAGTCGTTGATCACGTGAGTCATTAGTATCATCATCCCTGTGAAGTGTTGGTCATGTGAGTCACTGGCATTGTCAGTCCTGTGAGTCGTTAGTCATGTGAGTCATGAGTCATTTGTCCCTTTGGTCGTTAGTACCATCTGTCTTATGATTCATGTGAGTCATGGGTCACATGAGTCATTAGTATCATCATTCCTGTGAAGTCTTCTTTATGTGAGTAACTAACATTGTCAATCCTGTGAGTCGTTAATCATGTGAGTCATTGGTCATGTGAGTCATGTGAGTCATTTGTCATGTGGGTCGTTAGTATCGTCAGTCTTATGAGTCAAGTGAGTCATTGGTCACGTGACTCATTAGTATCATCAATCCTCTGAAGTGTTGGTCATGTGAGTCACTAGCATTATAAGTCGTGTGAATCGTTAGTCATATGAATCGTGAGTGAGTCATTTGTCTTGTGGATTGTTAGTACCGTCAGTCTTATGAGTCAAGTGAGTCATGGGTCACAAGAGTCATTAGTATCATCATTCCTGTGAAGTGTTGTTTATGTGAGTCACTAGCATTATAAGTCCTGTGAATCGTTAGTCATATGAATCGTGAGTGAGTCATTTGTCTTGTGGGTCGTTAGTACCGTCAGTCTTATGAGTCAAGTGAGTCATAGGTCACATGAGTCATTAGTATCATCATTCCTGTGAAGTGTTAGTCATGTGAGTCACTAGCATTTTCACTCTTGTGAGTCATTAGTCATGTCAGTCATGAGTCATTTGTCCCGTGGGTCGTTAGTACCGTCAGTTTTATGATTCATTTGAGTCGTTGGTCACGTGAGTCATTAGTATCATCATCCCTGTGAAGTGTTGTTCATGTGAGTCACTAACATTGTCAGTCCAGTGAGTTGTTAATCATGTGAGTCGTTGGTCATGTGAGTCATTTTTCATGTGGGTCGTTAGTATCGTCAGTATTATGAGTCAAGTGAGTCATTGGTCACGTAACTCATTAGTATCATCAATCCTCTGAAGTGTTGGTCATGTGAGTCACTAGCATTATAAGTCCCGTGAATCGTTAGTCATATGAATCATGAGTGAGTCATTTGTCTTGTGGGTCGTTAGTACCGTCAGTCTTATGAGTCAAGTGAGTCATGGGTCACATGAGTCATTAGTATCATCATTCCTGTGAAGTGTTGTTTATGTGAGTCACTAACATTGTCAGTCCTGTGAGTCGTTAATCATGTGAGTCATTGGTCATGTGAGTCAAGTGAATCATTTGTCTCGTGGGTTGTTAGTTCCGTCAGTCTTATGAGTCACGTGAGTCGTTGGTCATGTGAGTCATTAGTACCATAATTGCTGTGAAGTGTTAGTCATGTGAGTCACTAGCATTTTCACTCCTGTGAGTCATTAGTCATGTCAGTCATGAGTCATTTGTCCCGTGGGTCGTTAGTACCGTCAGTCTTATGATTCATTTGAGTCGCTGGTCACGTGAGTCATTAGTATCATCGTCCCTGTGAAGTGTTTTTCATGTGAGTCACTAACATTGTCAGTCCAGTGAGTTGTTAATCATGTGAGTCGATGTGAGTCATATTTTGTCATTTGGGTCGTTAGTATCGTCAGTCTTATGAGTCAAGTGAGTCATTGGTCACGTGAGTCATTAGCATTGTCAGTCCTTTGAGTCAAGTGAATTATTAGTCAAGTGAATCGTTAGAATCGCCGGTCTCATGCGTAACACAAATCACCTGTCAACTGAGTAGTTAGTATCATAAGTCCTGTGAGTAAAGTGAATCATTAGTCACATGGGTCGTTAGCGCCGTCAGTCTTATGAGTTACGTGAGTCTTTGGTCAAGTGAGTCATTAGTATTGTCAGTCATGTGACTCAAGTGAATTATTAGTCAAGTGAATCGTTAGTATCGCCGGTCTCATGCGTAACACAAATCACCTGTCAACTGAGTAGTTATCATCATAAGTCCTGTGAGTCATGTGAGTCATTTGTCTCGTGGGTCTTTAGTTCCGTCAGTCTTATGAGTCACGTGAGTCGTTGATCACGTGAGTAATTAGTATCATCATCCCTGTGAAGTGTTGGTCATGTGAGTCACTGGCATTATAAGTCCTGTGAGTCGTTAGTCATGTGAGTCATGAGTCATTTGTCCCTTTGGTCGTTAGTACCATCTGTCTTATGATTCATGTGAGTCATGGGTCACATGAGTCATTAGTATCATCAATCCTCTGAAGTGTTGGTCATGTGAGTCACTAGCATTATAAGTCCCGTGAATCGTTAGTCATATGAATCATGAGTGAGTCATTTGTCTTGTGGGTCATTAGTACTGTCAGTCTTATGAGTCAAGTGAGTCATGGGTCACATGAGTCATTAGTATCATCATTCCTGTGAAGTGTTGTTTATGTGAGTCACTAACATTGTCAGTCCTGTGAGTCGTTAATCATGTGAGTCATTGGTCATGTGAGTCAAGTGAATCATTTGTCTCGTGGGTTGTTAGTTCCGTCAGTTTTATGAGTCACGTGAGTCGTTGGTCATGTGAGTCATTAGTACCATAATTGCTGTTAAGTGTTAGTCATCTGAGTCACTAGCATTTTTACTCCTGTGAGTCATTAGTCATGTCAGTCATGAGTCATTTGTCCCGTGGGTCGTTAGTACCGTCAGTCTTATGATTCATTTCAGTCGCTGGTCACGTGAGTCATTAGTATCATCGTCCCTGTGAAGTGTTTTTCATGTGAGTCACTAACATTGTCAGTCCAGTGAGTTGTTAATCATGTGAGTCGTTGGTCATGTGAGTCATGTGAGTCATTTGTCATGTGGGTCGTTAGTATCGTCAGTCTTATGAGTCAAGTGAGTCATTGGTCACGTGAGTCATTAGCATTGTCAGTCCTTTGAGTCAAGTGAATTATTAGTCAAGTGAATCGTTAGAATCGCCGGTCTCATGCGTAACACAAATCACCTGTCAACTGAGTAGTTAGTATCATAAGTCCTGTGAGTAAGGTGAATCATTAGTCACATGGGTCGTTAGCGCCGTCAGTCTTATGAGTTACGTGAGTCTTTGGTCAAGTGAGTCATTAGTATTGTCAGTCATGTGAGTCAAGTGAATTATTAGTCAAGTGAATCGTTAGTATCGCCGGTCTCATGCGTAACACAAATCACCTGTCAACTGAGTAGTTATTATCATAAGTCCTGTGAGTCATGTGAGTCATTTGTCTCGTGGGTCTTTAGTTCCGTCAGTCTTATGAGTCACGTGAGTCGTTGATCACGTGGGTCTTTAGTTCCGTCAGTCTTATGAGTCACGTGAGTCGTTGATCACGTGAGTCATTAGTATCATCATCCCTGTGAAGTGTTGGTCATGTGAGTCACTGGCATTGTCAGTCCTGTGAGTCGTTAGTCATGTGAGTCATGATTCATTTGTCCCTTTGGTCGTTAGTACCATCTGTCTTATGATTCATGTGAGTCATGGGTCACATGAGTCATTAGTATCATCAATCCTCTTAAGTGTTGGTCATGTGAGTCACTAGCATTATAAGTCCCGTGAATCGTTAGTCATATGAATCATGAGTGAGTCATTTGTCTTGTGGGTCGTTAGTACCGTCAGTCTTATGAGTCAAGTGAGTCATGGGTCACATGAGTCATTAGTATCATCATTCCTGTGAAGTGTTGTTTATGTGAGTCACTAACATTGTCAGTCCTGTGAGTCGTTAATCATGTGAGTCATTGGTCATGTGAGTCAAGTGAATCATTTGTCTCGTGGGTTTTTAGTTCCGTCAGTCTTATGAGTCAAGTGAGTCGTTGGTCATGTGAGTCATTAGTACCATAATTCCTGTGAAGTGTTAGTCATGTGAGTCACTAGCATTTTCACTCCTGTGAGTCATTAGTCATGTCAGTCATGAGTCATTTGTCCCGTGGGTCGTTAGTACCGTCAGTCTTATGATTCATTTGAGTCGCTGGTCACGTGAGTCATTGGTATCATCGTCCCTGTGAAGTGTTTTTCATGTGAGTCACTAACATTGTCAGTCCAGTGAGTTGTTAATCATGTGAGTCGTTGGTCATGTGAGTCATGTGAGTCATTTGTGATGTGGGTCGTTAGTATCGTCAGTCTTATGGGTCAAGTGAGTCATTGGTCACGTGAGTCATTAGCATTGTCAGTCCTTTGAGTCAAGTGAATTATTAGTCAAGTGAATCGTTAGAATCGCCGGTCTCATGCGTAACACAAATCACCTGTCAACTGAGTAGTTAGTATCATAAATCCTGTGAGTAAAGTGAATCATTAGTCACGTGGGTCGTTAGTGCCGTCAGTCTTATGAGTTACGTGAGTCTTTGGTCAAGTGAGTCATTAGTATTGTCAGTCATGTGAGTCAAGTGAATTATTAGTCAAGTGAATCGTTTGTATCGCCGGTCTCATGCGTAACACAAATCACCTGTCAACTGAGTAGTTATTATCATAAGTCCTGTGAGTCATGTGAGTCATTTGTCTCGTGGGTCTTTAGTTCCGTCAGTCTTATGAGTCACGTGAGTCGTTGATCACGTGAGTCATTAGTATCATCATCCCTGTGAAGTGTTGGTCATGTGAGTCACTGGCATTGTCAGTCCTGTCAGTCGTTAGTCATGTGATTCACGAGTCATTTGTCCCTTTGGTCGTTAGTACCATCTGTCTTATGATTCATGTGAGTCATGGGTCACATGAGTCATTAGTATCATCATTCCTGTGAAGTCTTCTTTATGTGAGTAACTAACATTGTCAATCCTGTGAGTCGTTAATCATGTGAGTCATTGGTCATGTGAGTCATGTGAGTCATTTGTCATGTGGGTCGTTAGTATCGTCAGTCTAATGAGTCAAGTGAGTCATTGGTCACGTGACTCATTAGTATCATCAATCCTCTGAAGTGTTGGTCATGTGAGTCACTAGCATTATAAGTCGTGTGAATCGTTAGTCATATGAATCGTGAGTGAGTCATTTGTCTTGTGGGTTGTTAGTCCCGTCAGTCTTATGAGTCAAGTGAGTCATGGGTCACAAGAGTCATTAGTATCATCATTCCTGTGAAGTGTTGTTTATGTGAGTCACTAGCATTATAAGTCCTGTGAATCGTTAGTCATATGAATCGTGAGTGAGTCATTTGTCTTGTGGGTCGTTAGTACCGTCAGTCTTAAGAGTCAAGTGAGTCATAGGTCACATGAGTCATTAGTATCATCATTCCTGTGAAGTGTTAGTCATGTGAGTCACTAGCATTTTCACTCTTGTGAGTCATTAGTCATGTCAGTCATGAGTCATTTGTCCCGTGGGTCGTTAGTACCGTCA
This sequence comes from Pterois miles, assembly GCA_947000775.1. NCBI lineage: Eukaryota > Metazoa > Chordata > Actinopteri > Perciformes > Scorpaenidae > Pterois > Pterois miles. The sequence continues at coordinate 3,904,320 of CAMQGK010000500.1, read as the reverse complement.
GTTTTATGATTCATTTGAGTCGTTGGTCACGTGAGTCATTAGTATCATCATCCCTGTGAAGTGTTGTTCATGTGAGTCACTAACATTGTCAGTCCAGTGAGTTGTTAATCATGTGAGTCGTTGGTCATGTGAGTCATTTTTCATGTGGGTCGTTAGTATCGTCAGTATTATGAGTCAAGTGAGTCATTGGTCACGTGACTCATTAGTATCATCAATCCTCTGAAGTGTTGGTCATGTGAGTCACTAGCATTATAAGTCCCGTGAATCGTTAGTCATATGAATCATGAGTGAGTCATTTGTCTTGTGGGTCGTTAGTACCGTCAGTCTTATGAGTCAAGTGAGTCATGGGTCACATGAGTCATTAGTATCATCATTCCTGTGAAGTGTTGTTTATGTGAATCACTAACATTGTCAGTCCTGTGAGTCGTTAATCATGTGAGTCATTGGTCATGTGAGTCAAGTGAATCATTTGTCTCGTGGGTTGTTAGTTCCGTCAGTCTCATGAGTCACGTGAGTCGTTGGTCATGTGAGTCATTAGTACCATAATTGCTGTGAAGTGTTAGTCATGTGAGTCACTAGCATTTTCACTCCTGTGAGTCATTAGTCATGTCAGTCATGAGTCATTTGTCCCGTGGGTCGTTAGTACCGTCAGTCTCATGATTCATTTGAGTCGCTGGTCACGTGAGTCATTAGTATCATCGTCCCTGTGAAGTGTTTTTCATGTGAGTCACTAACATTGTCAGTCCAGTGAGTTGTTAATCATGTGAGTCGTTGGTCATGTGAGTCATGTGAGTCATTTGTCATGTGGGTCGTTAGTATCGTCAGTCTTATGAGTCAAGTGAGTCATTGGTCACGTGAGTCATTAGCATTGTCAGTCCTTTGAGTCAAGTGAATTATTAGTCAAGTGAATCGTTAGAATCGCCGGTCTCATGCGTAACACAAATCACCTGTCAACTGAGTAGTTAGTATCATAAGTCCTGTGAGTAAAGTGAATCATTAGTCACATGGGTCGTTAGCGCCGTCAGTCTTATGAGTTACGTGAGTCTTTGGTCAAGTGAGTCATTAGTATTGTCAGTCATGTGACTCAAGTGAATTATTAGTCAAGTGAATCGTTAGTATCGCCGGTCTCATGCGTAACACAAATCACCTGTCAACTGAGTAGTTATTATCATAAGTCCTGTGAGTCATGTGAGTCATTTGTCTCGTGGGTCTTTAGTTCCGTCAGTCTTATGAGTCACGTGAGTCGTTGATCACGTGAGTCATTAGTATCATCATCCCTGTGAAGTGTTGGTCATGTGAGTCACTGGCATTGTCAGTCCTGTGAGTCGTTAGTCATGTGAGTCATGAGTCATTTGTCCCTTTGGTCGTTAGTACCATCTGTCTTATGATTCATGTGAGTCATGGGTCACATGAGTCATTAGTATCATCAATCCTCTGAAGTGTTGGTCATGTGAGTCACTAGCATTATAAGTCCCGTGAATCGTTAGTCATATGAATCATGAGTGAGTCATTAGTCTTGTGGGTCGTTAGTACCGTCAGTCTTATGAGTCAAGTGAGTCATGGGTCACATGAGTCATTAGTATCATCATTCCTGTGAAGTGTTGTTTAAGTGAGTCACTAACATTGTCAGTCCTGTGAGTCGTTAATCATGTGAGTCATTGGTCATGTGAGTCAAGTGAATCATTTGTCTCGTGGGTTGTTAGTTCCGTCAGTCTTATGAGTCACGTGAGTCGTTGGTCATGTGAGTCATTAGTACCATAATTCCTGTGAAGTGTTAGTCATGTGAGTCACAAGCATTTTCACTCCTGTGAGTCATTAGTCATGTCAGTCATGAGTCATTTGTCCCGTGGGTCGTTAGTACCGTCAGTTTTATGATTCATTTGAGTCGTTGGTCACGTGAGTCATTAGTATCATCATCCCTGTGAAGTGTTGTTCATGTGAGTCACTAACATTGTCAGTCCAGTGAGTTGTTAATCATGTGAGTCGTTGGTCATGTGAGTCATTTTTCATGTGGGTCGTTAGTATCGTCAGTATTATGAGTCAAGTGAGTCATTGGTCACGTGACTCATTAGTACCATCAATCCTCTGAAGTGTTGGTCATGTGAGTCACTAGCATTATAAGTCCTGTGAATCGTTAGTCATATGAATCATGAGTGAGTCATTTGTCTTGTGGGTCGTTAGTACCGTCAGTCTTATGAGTCAAGTGAGTCATGGGTCACATGAGTCATTAGTATCATCATTCCTGTGAAGTGTTGTTTATGTGAGTCACTAACATTGTCAGTCCTGTGAGTCGTTAATCATGTGAGTCATTGGTCATTGTGAGTCAAGTGAATCATTTGTCTCGTGGGTTGTTAGTTCCGTCAGTTTTATGAGTCACGTGAGTCGTTGGTCATGTGAGTCATTAGTACCATAATTGCTGTGAAGTGTTAGTCATGTGAGTCACTAGCATTTTCACTCCTGTGAGTCATTAGTCATGTCAGTCATGAGTCATTTGTCCCGTGGGTCGTTAGTACCGTCAGTCTTATGATTCATTTGAGTCGCTGGTCACGTGAGTCATTAGTATCATCGTCCCTGTGAAGTGTTTTACATGTGAGTCACTAACATTGTCAGTCCAGTGAGTTGTTAATCATGTGAGTCGTTGGTCATGTGAGTCATGTGAGTCATTTGTCATGTGGGTCGTTAGTATCGTCAGTCTTATGAGTCAAGTGAGTCATTGGTCACGTGAGTCATTAGCATTGTCAGTCCTTTGAGTCAAGTGAATTATTAGTCAAGTGAATCGTTAGTATCGCCGGTCTCATGCGTAACACAAATCACCTGTCAACTGAGTAGTTATTATCATAAGTCCTGTGAGTCATGTGAGTCATTTGTCTCGTGGGTCTTTAGTTCCGTCAGTCTTATGAGTCACGTGAGTCGTTGATCACGTGAGTCATTAGTATCATCATCCCTGTGAAGTGTTGGTCATGTGAGTAACTGGCATTGTCAGTCCTGTGAGTCGTTAGTCATGTGAGTCATGAGTCATTTGTCCCTTTGGTCGTTAGTACCATCTGTCTTATGATTCATGTGAGTCATGGGTCACATGAGTCATTAGTATCATCATTCCTGTGAAGTCTTCTTTATGTGAGTAACTAACATTGTCAATCCTGTGAGTCGTTAATCATGTGAGTCATTGGTCATGTGAGTCATGTGAGTCATTTGTCATGTGGGTCGTTAGTATCGTCAGTCTTATGAGTCAAGTGAGTCATTGGTCACGTGACTCATTAGTATCATCAATCCTCTGAAGTGTTGGTCATGTGAGTCACTAGCATTATAAGTCGTGTGAATCGTTAGTCATATGAATCGTGAGTGAGTCATTTGTCTTGTGGATTGTTAGTACCGTCAGTCTTATGAGTCAAGTGAGTCATGGGTCACAAGAGTCATTAGTATCATCATTCCTGTGAAGTGTTGTTTATGTGAGTCACTAGCATTATAAGTCCTGTGAATCGTTAGTCATATGAATCGTGAGTGAGTCATTTGTCTTGTGGGTCGTTAGTACCGTCAGTCTTATGAGTCAAGTGAGTCATAGGTCACATGAGTCATTAGTATCATCATTCCTGTGAAGTGTTAGTCATGTGAGTCACTAGCATTTTCACTCTTGTGAGTCATTAGTCATGTCAGTCATGAGTCATTTGTCCCGTGGGTCGTTAGTACCGTCAGTTTTATGATTCATTTGAGTCGTTGGTCACGTGAGTCATTAGTATCATCATCCCTGTGAAGTGTTGTTCATGTGAGTCACTAACATTGTCAGTCCAGTGAGTTGTTAATCATGTGAGTCGTTGGTCATGTGAGTCATTTTTCATGTGGGTCGTTAGTATCGTCAGTATTATGAGTCAAGTGAGTCATTGGTCACGTAACTCATTAGTATCATCAATCCTCTGAAGTGTTGGTCATGTGAGTCACTAGCATTATAAGTCCCGTGAATCGTTAGTCATATGAATCATGAGTGAGTCATTTGTCTTGTGGGTCGTTAGTACCGTCAGTCTTATGAGTCAAGTGAGTCATGGGTCACATGAGTCATTAGTATCATCATTCCTGTGAAGTGTTGTTTATGTGAGTCACTAACATTGTCAGTCCTGTGAGTCGTTAATCATGTGAGTCATTGGTCATGTGAGTCAAGTGAATCATTTGTCTCGTGGGTTGTTAGTTCCGTCAGTCTTATGAGTCACGTGAGTCGTTGGTCATGTGAGTCATTAGTACCATAATTGCTGTGAAGTGTTAGTCATGTGAGTCACTAGCATTTTCACTCCTGTGAGTCATTAGTCATGTCAGTCATGAGTCATTTGTCCCGTGGGTCGTTAGTACCGTCAGTCTTATGATTCATTTGAGTCACTGGTCACGTGAGTCATTAGTATCATCGTCCCTGTGAAGTGTTTTTCATGTGAGTCACTAACATTGTCAGTCCAGTGAGTTGTTAATCATGTGAGTCGTTGGTCATGTGAGTCATGTGAGTCATTTGTCATTTGGGTCGTTAGTATCGTCAGTCTTATGAGTCAAGTGAGTCATTGGTCACGTGAGTCATTAGCATTGTCAGTCCTTTGAGTCAAGTGAATTATTAGTCAAGTGAATCGTTAGAATCGCCGGTCTCATGCGTAACACAAATCACCTGTCAACTGAGTAGTTAGTATCATAAGTCCTGTGAGTAAAGTGAATCATTAGTCACATGGGTCGTTAGCGCCGTCAGTCTTATGAGTTACGTGAGTCTTTGGTCAAGTGAGTCATTAGTATTGTCAGTCATGTGACTCAAGTGAATTATTAGTCAAGTGAATCGTTAGTATCGCCGGTCTCATGCGTAACACAAATCACCTGTCAACTGAGTAGTTATTATCATAAGTCCTGTGAGTCATGTGAGTCATTTGTCTCGTGGGTCTTTAGTTCCGTCAGTCTTATGAGTCACGTGAGTCGTTGATCACGTGAGTAATTAGTATCATCATCCCTGTGAAGTGTTGGTCATGTGAGTCCCTGGCATTGTCAGTCCTGTGAGTCGTTAGTCATGTGAGTCATGAGTCATTTGTCCCTTTGGTCGTTAGTACCATCTGTCTTATGATTCATGTGAGTCATGGGTCACATGAGTCATTAGTATCATCAATCCTCTGAAGTGTTGGTCATGTGAGTCACTAGCATTATAAGTCCCGTGAATCGTTAGTCATATGAATCATGAGTGAGTCATTTGTCTTGTGGGTCATTAGTACTGTCAGTCTTATGAGTCAAGTGAGTCATGGGTCACATGAGTCATTAGTATCATCATTCCTGTGAAGTGTTGTTTATGTGAGTCACTAACATTGTCAGTCCTGTGAGTCGTTAATCATGTGAGTCATTGGTCATGTGAGTCAAGTGAATCATTTGTCTCGTGGGTTGTTAGTTCCGTCAGTTTTATGAGTCACGTGAGTCGTTGGTCATGTGAGTCATTAGTACCATAATTGCTGTTAAGTGTTAGTCATCTGAGTCACTAGCATTTTTACTCCTGTGAGTCATTAGTCATGTCAGTCATGAGTCATTTGTCCCGTGGGTCGTTAGTACCGTCAGTCTTATGATTCATTTGAGTCGCTGGTCACGTGAGTCATTAGTATCATCGTCCCTGTGAAGTGTTTTTCATGTGAGTCACTAACATTGTCAGTCCAGTGAGTTGTTAATCATGTGAGTCGTTGGTCATGTGAGTCATGTGAGTCATTTGTCATGTGGGTCGTTAGTATCGTCAGTCTTATGAGTCAAGTGAGTCATTGGTCACGTGAGTCATTAGCATTGTCAGTCCTTTGAGTCAAGTGAATTATTAGTCAAGTGAATCGTTAGAATCGCCGGTCTCATGCGTAACACAAATCACCTGTCAACTGAGTAGTTAGTATCATAAGTCCTGTGTGTAAGGTGAATCATTAGTCACATGGGTCGTTAGCGCCGTCAGTCTTATGAGTTACGTGAGTCTTTGGTCAAGTGAGTCATTAGTATTGTCAGTCATGTGAGTCAAGTGAATTATTAGTCAAGTGAATCGTTAGTATCGCCGGTCTCATGCGTAACACAAATCACCTGTCAACTGAGTAGTTATTATCATAAGTCCTGTGAGTCATGTGAGTCATTTGTCTCGTGGGTCTTTAGTTCCGTCAGTCTTATGAGTCACGTGAGTCGTTGATCACGTGGGTCTTTAGTTCCATCAGTCTTATGAGTCACGTGAGTCGTTGATCACGTGAGTCATTAGTATCATCATCCCTGTGAAGTGTTGGTCATGTGAGTCACTGGCATTGTCAGTCCTGTGAGTCGTTAGTCATGTGAGTCATGATTCATTTGTCCCTTTGGTCGTTAGTACCATCTGTCTTATGATTCATGTGAGTCATGGGTCACATGAGTCATTAGTATCATCAATCCTCTTAAGTGTTGGTCATGTGAGTCACTAGCATTATAAGTCCCGTGAATCGTTAGTCATATGAATCATGAGTGAGTCATTTGTCTTGTGGGTCGTTAGTACCGTCAGTCTTATGAGTCAAGTGAGTCATGGGTCACATGAGTCATTAGTATCATCATTCCTGTGAAGTGTTGTTTATGTGAGTCACTAACATTGTCAGTCCTGTGAGTCGTTAATCATGTGAGTCATTGGTCATGTGAGTCAAGTGAATCATTTGTCTCGTGGGTTTTTAGTTCCGTCAGTCTTATGAGTCAAGTGAGTCGTTGGTCATGTGAGTCATTAGTACCATAATTCCTGTGAAGTGTTAGTCATGTGAGTCACTAGCATTTTCACTCCTGTGAGTCATTAGTCATGTCAGTCATGAGTCATTTGTCCCGTGGGTCGTTAGTACCGTCAGTCTTATGATTCATTTGAGTCGCTGGTCACGTGAGTCATTGGTATCATCGTCCCTGTGAAGTGTTTTTCATGTGAGTCACTAACATTGTCAGTCCAGTGAGTTGTTAATCATGTGAGTCGTTGGTCATGTGAGTCATGTGAGTCATTTGTGATGTGGGTCGTTAGTATCGTCAGTCTTATGGGTCAAGTGAGTCATTGGTCACGTGAGTCATTAGCATTGTCAGTCCTTTGAGTCAAGTGAATTATTAGTCAAGTGAATCGTTAGAATCGCCGGTCTCATGCGTAACACAAATCACCTGTCAACTGAGTAGTTAGTATCATAAATCCTGTGAGTAAAGTGAATCATTAGTCACGTGGGTCGTTAGTGCCGTCAGTCTTATGAGTTACGTGAGTCTTTGGTCAAGTGAGTCATTAGTATTGTCAGTCATGTGAGTCAAGTGAATTATTAGTCAAGTGAATCGTTTGTATCGCCGGTCTCATGCGTAACACAAATCACCTGTCAACTGAGTAGTTATTATCATAAGTCCTGTGAGTCATGTGAGTCATTTGTCTCGTGGGTCTTTAGTTCCGTCAGTCTTATGAGTCACGTGAGTCGTTGATCACGTGAGTCATTAGTATCATCATCCCTGTGAAGTGTTGGTCATGTGAGTCACTGGCATTGTCAGTCCTGTCAGTCGTTAGTCATGTGATTCACGAGTCATTTGTCCCTTTGGTCGTTAGTACCATCTGTCTTATGATTCATGTGAGTCATGGGTCACATGAGTCATTAGTATCATCATTCCTGTGAAGTCTTCTTTATGTGAGTAACTAACATTGTCAATCCTGTGAGTCGTTAATCATGTGAGTCATTGGTCATGTGAGTCATGTGAGTCATTTGTCATGTGGGTCGTTAGTATCGTCAGTCTAATGAGTCAAGTGAGTCATTGGTCACGTGAATCATTAGTATCATCAATCCTCTGAAGTGTTGGTCATGTGAGTCACTAGCATTATAAGTCGTGTGAATCGTTAGTCATATGAATCGTGAGTGAGTCATTTGTCTTGTGGGTCGTTAGTACCGTCAGTCTTATGAGTCAAGTGAGTCATGGGTCACAAGAGTCATTAGTATCATCATTCCTGTGAAGTGTTGTTTATGTGAGTCACTAGCATTATAAGTCCTGTGAATCGTTAGTCATATGAATCGTGAGTGAGTCATTTGTCTTGTGGGTCGTTAGTACCGTCAGTCTTAAGAGTCAAGTGAGTCATAGGTCACATGAGTCATTAGTATCATCATTCCTGTGAAGTGTTAGTCATGTGAGTCACTAGCATTTTCACTCTTGTGAGTCATTAGTCATGTCAGTCATGAGTCATTTGTCCCGTGGGTCGTTAGTACCGTCAGTTTTATGATTCATTTGAGTCGTTGGTCACGTGAGTCATTAGTATCATCATCCCTGTGAAGTGTTGTTCATGTGAGTCACTAACATTGTCAGTCCAGTGAGTTGTTAATCATGTGAGTCGTTGGTCATGTGAGTCATTTTTCATGTGGGTCGTTAGTATCGTCAGTATTATGAGTCAAGTGAGTCATTGGTCACGTGACTCATTAGTATCATCAATCCTCTGAAGTGTTGGTCATGTGAGTCACTAGCATTATAAGTCCCGTGAATCGTTAGTCATATGAATCATGAGTGAGTCATTTGTCTTGTGGGTCGTTAGTACCGTCAGTCTTATGAGTCAAGTGAGTCATGGGTCACATGAGTCATTAGTATCATCATTCCTGTGAAGTGTTGTTTATGTGAGTCACTAACATTGTCAGTCCTGTGAGTCGTTAATCATGTGAGTCATTGGTCATGTGAGTCAAGTGAATCATTTGTCTCGTGGGTTGTTAGTTCCGTCAGTCTTATGAGTCACGTGAGTCGTTGGTCATGTGAGTCATTAGTACCATAATTGCTGTGAAGTGTTAGTCATGTGAGTCACTAGCATTTTCACTCCTGTGAGTCATTAGTCATGTCAGTCATGAGTCATTTGTCCCGTGGGTCGTTAGTACCGTCAGTCTTATGATTCATTTGAGTCGCTGGTCACGTGAGTCATTAGTATCATCGTCCCTGTGAAGTGTTTTTCATGTGAGTCACTAACATTGTCAGTCCAGTGAGTTGTTAATCATGTGAGTCGTTGGTCATGTGAGTCATGTGAGTCATTTGTCATGTGGGTCGTTAGTATCGTCAGTCTTATGAGTCAAGTGAGTCATTGGTCACGTGAGTCATTAGCATTGCCAGTCCTTTGAGTCAAGTGAATTATTAGTCAAGTGAATCGTTAGAATCGCCGGTTTCATGCGTAACACAAATCACCTGTCAACTGAGTAGTTATTATCATAAGTCCTGTGAGTCATGTGAGTCATTTGTCTCGTGGGTCTTTAGTTCCGTCAGTCTTATGAGTCACGTGAGTCGTTGATCACGTGAGTCATTAGTATCATCATCCCTGTGAAATGTTGGTCATGTGAGTCACTGGCATTGTCAGTCCTGTGAGTCGTTAGTCATGTGAGTCATGAGTCATTTGTCCCTTTGGTCGTTAGTACCATCTGTCTTATGATTCATGTGAGTCATGGGTCACATGAGTCATTAGTATCATCAATCCTCTGAAGTCTTCTTTATGTGAGTAACTAACATTGTCAATCCTGTGAGTCGTTAATCATGTGAGTCATTGGTCATGTGAGTCATGTGAGTCATTTGTCATGTGGGTCGTTAGTATCGTCAGTCTTATGAGTCAAGTGAGTCATTGGTCACGTGACTCATTAGTAATATCAATCCTCTGAAGTGTTGGTCATGTGAGTCACTAGCATTATAAGTCATGTGAATCGTTAGTCATATGAATCGTGAGTGAGTCATTTGTCTTGTGGGTCGTTAGTACCGTCAGTCTTATGAGTCAAGTGAGTCATGGGTCACAAGAGTCATTAGTATCATCATTCCTGTGAAGTGTTGTTTATGTGAGTCACTAGCATTATAAGTCCTGTGAATCGTTAGTCATATGAATCGTGAGTGAGTCATTTGTCTTGTGGGTCGTTAGTACCGTCAGTCTTATGAGTCAAGTGAGTCATAGGTCACATGAGTCATTAGTATCATCATTCCTGTGAAGTGTTGTTTATTTGAGTCACTAACATTGTCAATCCTGTGAGTCGTTAATCATGTGAGTCATTGGTCATGTGAGTCAAGTGAGTCATTTGTCTCGTGGGTTGTTAGTTCCGTCAGTCTTATGAGTCACGTGAGTCGTTAGTCATGTGAGTCATTAGTACCATAATTCCTGTGAAGTGTTAGTCATGTGAGTCACTAACATTGTCAGTCCAGTGAGTTGTTAATCATGTGAGTCGTTGGTCATGTGAGTCATGTGAGACATTTGTCATGTGGGTCGTTAGTATCGTCAGTCTTATGAGTCAAGTGAGTCATTGGTCACGTGAGTCATTAGCATTGTCAGTCCTTTGAGTCAAGTGAATTATTAGTCAAGTGAATCGTTAGTATCGCCCGTCTCATGCGTAACACAAATCACCTGTCAACTGAGTAGTTATTATCATAAGTCCTGTGAGTCATGTGAGTCATTTGTCATGTGGGTCGTTAGTACCGTCAGTCTTATGAGTCAAGTGAGTCATGGGTCACATGAGTCATTAGTATCATCATTCCTGTGAAGTGTTGTTTATGTGAGTCACTAACATTGTCAGTCCTGTGAGTCGTTAATCATGTGAGTCATTGGTCATGTCAGTCATGTGAGTCATTTTTGATGTGGGTCATTAGTATCATCAGTCTTATGGGTCAAGTGAGTCATTGGTCACGTGACTCATTAGTATCATCAATCCTCTGAAGTGTTGGTCATGTGAGTCACTATCATTATAAGTCTTGTGAATCGTGAGTGATATAAATCGTGAGTGAGTCATTTGTCTTGTGGGTCGTTAGTACCGTCAGTCTTATGAGTCAAGTGAATCATGGGTCACATGAGTCATTAGTATCATCGTCCCTGTGAAGTGTTTTTCATGTGAGTCACTAACATTGTCAGTCCAGTGAGTTGTTAATCATGTGAGTCGTTGGTCATGTGAGTCATGTGAGTCATTTGTCATGTGGGTCGTTAGTATCGTCAGTCTTATGAGTCAAGTGAGTCATTGGTCACGTGAGTCATTAGCATTGTCAGTCCTTTGAGTCAAGTGAATTATTAGTCAAGTGAATCGTTAGAATCGCCAGTCTCATGCGTAACACAAATCACCTGTCAACTGAGTAGTTACTATCATAAGTCCTGTGAGTAAAGTGAATCATTAGTCACATGGGTCGTTAGCGCCGTCAGTCTTATGAGTTACGTGAGTCTATGGTCAAGTTAGTCATTAGTATTGTCAGTCATGTGAGTCAAGTGAATTATTAGTCAAGTGAATCGTTAGTATCGCCGGTCTCATGCGTAACACAAATCACCTGTCAACTGAGTAGTTATTATCATAAGTCCTGTGAGTCATGTGAGTCATTTGTCTCGTGGGTCTTTAGTTCCGTCAGTCTTATGAGTCACGTGAGTCGTTGATCACGTGAGTAATTAGTATCATCATCCCTGTGAAGTGTTGGTCATGTGAGTCACTGGCATTGTCAGTCCTGTGAGTCGTTAGTCATGTGAGTCATGAGTCATTTGTCCCTTTGGTCGTTAGTACCATCTGTCTTATGATTCATGTGAGTCATGGGTCACATGAGTCATTAGTATCATCAATCCTCTGAAGTGTTGGTCATGTGAGTCACTAGCATTATAAGTCCCGTGAATCGTTAGTCATATGAATCATGAGTGAGTCATTTGTCTTGTGGGTCGTTAGTACCGTCAGTCTTATGAGTCAAGTGAGTCATGGGTCACATGAGTCATTAGTATCATCATTCCTGTGAAGTGTTGTTTATGTGAGTCACTAACATTGTCAGTCCTGTGAGTCGTTAATCATGTGAGTCATTGGTCATGTGAGTCAAGTGAATCATTTGTCTCGTGGGTTGTTAGTTCCGTCAGTCTTATGAGTCACGTGAGTCGTTGGTCATGTGAGTCATTAGTACCATAATTCCTGTGAAGTGTTAGTCATGTGAGTCACTAGCATTTTCACTCCTGTGAGTCATTAGTCATGTCAGTCATGAGTAATTTGTCCCGTGGGTCGTTAGTACCGTCAGTCTTATGATTCATTTGAGTCGCTGGTCACGTGAGTCATTGGTATCATCGTCCCTGTGAAGTGTTTTTCATGTGAGTCACTAACATTGTCAGTCCAGTGAGTTGTTAATCATGTGAGTCGTTGGTCATGTGAGTCATGTGAGTCATTTGTCATGTGGGTCGTTAGTATCGTCAGTCTTATGAGTCAAGTGAGTCATTGGTCACGTGAGTCATTAGTATTGTCAGTCCTGTGAAGTGTTGTTTATGTGAGTCACTAACATTGTCAGTCCTGTGAGTCGTTAAGCATGTGTCGTTGGTCATGTGAGTCATTTGTCACGTGGGTCTTTAGTAGCGTCAGTCTTATGAGTCATTTGAGATGTTGGTCACGTGAGTCATTAGTATTGTCAGTCCTGTGAGTCAAGTGAATTATTAGTCAAGTGAATCATTAGTATTGCCGGTCTCATGCGTAACAAAAATCACCTATCAACTGAGTAGTTAGTATCATAAGTCCTGTGAGTCAAGTGAGTCATTTGTCTCGTGGGTCGTTAGTTCCGTCAGTCTTATGAGTCACGTGAGTCGTTGGTCAAGTGAATCATTAGTATTGTCTAGTCCTGTGAAGTGCTGGTCATGTGAGTCACTAACATTGTCAGTCCTGTGATTCGTTAGTCATGTGAGTCGCTGGTCATGTGAGTCGTTAGTGGGTCATTAGTACCATCAATCTTATGAGTCACGTATGTCGTTGGTCAAGTGAATCATTAGTATTGTAAGTCCTGTGAAGTGCTGGTCATGTGAGTCACTAGTATTTTCAGTCCAGTGAGTCGTCAGTCATGTGAGTCGTTTGTCAAGTGAGTCGTTAGAGAGTCATTTGTCCCGTGGCTCGTTAATACCGTCAGTCTTATGATTCATGTGAGTCGTTGGTCACGTGAGTCTTTAGTATCATCATCCCTGTGAAGTGTTGTTCATGTGAGTCACTAACATTGTCAGTCCAGTGAGTTGTTAATCATGTGAGTCGTTGATCATGTGAGTCATGTAAGTCATTTGTCCCGTGGGTCGTTAGTACTGTCAGTGTTATGATTCATGTGAGTCGTTGGTCATGTGAGTCATTAGTATCATCATCCCTGTGAAGTGTTGTTCATGTGAGTCGCTAGCATTGTCAGTCCTGTGAGTCATTAGTCATGTCAGTCATGAGTCATTTGTCACGTGGGTCGTTAGTACCGTCAGTCTTATGATTCATGTGAGTCGTTGGTCACGTGAGTCATTAGCATCATCATCCCTGTGAAGTGTTGTTCATGTGAGTCACTAACATTGTCAGTCCATTGAGTTGTTAATCATGTGAGCCGTTGGTCATGTGAGTCATGTGAGTCATTTGTCCCGTGGGTCGTTAGTACCGTCAGTCTTATGATTCATGTGAGTCATTGGTCACGTGAGTCATTAGTATCATCATCCCTGTGAAGTGTTGTTCATGTGAGTCACTAGCATTGTCAGTCCAGTAAGTTGTTAATCATGTGAGTCGTTGGTCATGTGAGTCATTTGTCACGTGGGTCGTTAGTAGCGTCAGTCTTATGAGTCATTTGAGATGATGGTCACGTGAGTCATTAGTACTGTCAGTCCTGTGAGTCAAGTGAATTATTAGTCAAGTGAATCGTTAGTATTGCCAGTCTCATGTGTAACACAAATCACCTATCAACTGAGTAGTTAGTATCATAAATCCTGTGTCAGTCTTATGAGTCAAGTGAATCATGGGTCATATGAGTCATTAGTATCATCATTCCTGTGAAGTGTTGTTTATGTGAGTCACTAACATTGTCAGTCCTGTGAGTCGTTAATCATGTGAGTCATTGGTCATGTGAGTCAAGTGAGTCATTTGTCTCGTGGGTTGTTAGTTCCGTCAGTCTTAAGAGTCACGTGAGTCGTTGGTCATGTGAGTCATTAGTATCGTCAGTCTTATGAGTCAAGTGAGTCATTGGTCACGTGAGTCATTAGCATTGTCAGTCCTTTGAGTCAAGTGAATTATTAGTCAAGTGAATCGTTAGTATCGCCCGTCTCATGCGTAACACAAATCACCTGTCAACTGAGTAGTTATTATCATAAGTCCTGTGAGTCATGTGAGTCATTTGTCATGTGGGTCGTTAGTATCGTCAGTCTTATGAGTCAAGTCAGTCATTGGTCACATGACTCATTAGTATCATCAATCCTCTGAAGTGTTGGTCATGTGAGTCACTAGCATTATAAGTCCTGTGAATCGTTAGTCATATGAATCGTGAGTGAGTCATTTGTCTTGTGGGTCGTTAGTACCGTCAGTCTTATGAGTCAAGTGAGTCATGGGTCACATGAGTCATTAGTATCATCATTCCTGTGAAGTGTTGTTTATGTGAGTCACTAACATTGTCAGTCCTGTGAGTCGTTAATCATGTGAGTCATTGGTCATGTCAGTCATGTGAGTCATTTGTGATGTGGGTCGTTAGTATCGTCAGTCTTATGGGTCAAGTGAGTCATTTGTCACGTGAGTCATTAGTATTGTCAGTCCTGTGAGTCAAGTGAATTATTAGTCAAGTGAATCGTTAGAATCGTCGGTCTCATGCGTAACACAAATCACCTGGCAACTGAGTAGTTAGAATCATAAGTCCTGTGAGTCAAGTGAGTCATTTATCTCGTGGGTTCTTAGTTCCGTCAGTCTCATGAGTTACGTGAGTCTTTGGTCATGTGAGTCATTAGTATCATCATCCCTGTGAAGTGTTGGTCATGTGAGTCACTAGCATTGTCAGTCCTGTGAGTCGTTAGTCATGTGAGTCTTGAGTCATTTGTCCCTTTGGTCATTAGTACCATCTGTCTTATGATTCATGTGAGTCGTTGGCCACGTGAGTCATTAGTATCATCATCCCTGTGAAGTGTTGTTCATGTGAGTCACTAACATTGTCAGTCCTGTGATTCATTAGTCATGTGAGTCATTGGTCATGTGAGTCGTTAGTGAGTCATTTGTCTCGTGGGTCGTTAGTACCATCAATCTTATGAGTCACGTATGTCGTTGGTCAAGTGAATCATTAGTATTGTCAGTCCTGTGAAGTGCTGGTCATGTGAGTCACTAGTATTGTCAGTCCAGTGAGTCGTCAGTCATGTGAGTCGTTGGTCATATGAGTTGTTAGAGAGTCATTTGTCACGTGGGTCATTAGTACCGTCAGTCTTATGATTCATGTGAGTCGTTGGTCACCTGAGTCATTAATATCATCATCCCTGTGAAGTGTTGTTCATGTGAGTCACTAACATTGTCAGTCCAGTGAGTTGTTAATCATGTGAGTCATTTGTCACGTGGGTCGCTAGTAGCGTCAGTCTCATGAGTCATATGAGACGTTGGTCACGTGAGTCATTAGTATCATCATTCCTGTGGAGTGTTTTTCAGGTGAGTCACTAACATTGTCAGTTTTGTAAGTCGTTAGTCATGTGAGTCGTTAGTGAGTCATTTGTCTTGTCAGTCCTGTGAGTCAAGTGAATTATTAGTCACGTGAATCTTTAGTATCGTTGGTCCCATGAGTCACACGAATCACCTGTCAACTGAGTATTGATTATCATCAGTCCATTGAGTCATGTGAGTCATTTATCACGTGGGTCATTAGTACCGTCAGTCTCATTAGTCACCTGAGTCGTTGGTCAAGTGAGTCATTAGTTTTGTCAGTATGTGAAGTGTTGTTCATGTGAGTCACTAACATTGTCCTGTGAGTCATTAATCATGTGAGTCGTTGGTCATGTGAGTCGTTAGTGAGTAATCTCTCTCGTGAGACGTTAATACAGTCATTCTTTTGAGTCATATGAGACGTTGCTAACGTGACTCATTAGTATCATCATTCCTGCCAAGTGCCGGTCAAGTGAGTCACCAGCATTGTCAGTCCTGTGAGTCGCTAATCATGTGAGTCATTGGTCATGAGTCATGTGAGTCATTTGTCATGTGGGTCGTTAGTATCGTCAGTCTTATGCGTCAAGTGAGTCATTTGTCACATGAGTCATTAGTATTGTCAGTCCTGTGAGTCAACTGAATTATTAGTCAAGTGAATCGTTAGTATCGCTGGTCTCATGCGTAACACAAATCACCTGTCAACTGAGTAGTTACAATCATAAGTCCTGTGAGTCAAGTGAGTCATTTGTCTCGTGGGTTCTTAGTTCCGTCAGTGTTATGAGTTACGTGAGTCGTTGGTCATGTGAGTCATTATGTACCATATTTCCTGTGAAGTGTTAGTCATGTGAGTCACTAGCATTGTCAGTCCTGTGAGTCATTAGTCATGTCAGTCATGAGTCATTTGTCACGTGGGTCACTAGTACCGTCAGTCTTATGATTCATGTGAGTCGTTGGTCACGGGAGTCATTAGTATCATTATTCCTGTGAGTCAAGTAAATTATTAGTCAAGTGAATCCTTAGTATCACAGTTCCCATGAGTCACACGAATCACGTGTCAACTAAGTAGTGAATATCATTGAGTCAACTGAGGTATTAGACACGTGAATCGTTAGTATTGTCGGTCCAATTAATCACACGAATCAACTGTCAACTGAGTATTGAGTGTCATCAGTCCTGTGCGTCATGTGAGTCATTTATCAGGTGGGTCGTTAGCACCGTCAATCTCATGAGTCACCTGAGTTGTTGGTCAAGCGAATCATTAGTATTGTCAGTCCTGTGAAGTGCTGGTCATGTGAGTCACTAGTATTGTCAGTCCTGTGATTCATTAGTCATGTGAGTCGTTGGTCATGTGAGTCGTTAGTGAGTCATTTGTCTCGTGGGTCGTTAGTACCATCAATCTTATGAGTCACGTATGTCGTTGGTCAAGTGATTCATTAGTATTGTCAGTCCTGTGAAGTGTTGGTCATGTGAGTCACTAGTATTGTCAGTCCAGTGAGTCGTCAGTAATGTGAGTCGTTGGTCACGTGAGTCATAAATATCATCATTCCTGTGAAGTGTTGTTTATGTGAGTCACTAACATTGTCAGTCCTGTGAGTCGTTAATCATGTGAGTCATTGGTCATGTGAGTCATGTGAGTTATTTGCATGTGGGTCGTTAGTACCGTCAGTCTTATGAGTCAAGTGAGTCATGGGTCACATGAGTCATTAGTATCATCATTCCTGTGAAGTGTTGTTTATGTGAGTCACTAACATTGTCAGTCCTGTGAGTCGTTAAGCATGTGTCGTTGGTCATGTGAGTCATTTGTCACGTGGGTCTTTAGTAGCGTCAGTCTTATGAGTCATTTGAGATGTTGGTCACGTGAGTCATTAGTATTGTCAGTCCTGTGAGTCAAGTGAATTATTAGTCAAGTGAATCATTAGTATTGCCGGTCTCATGCGTAACAAAAATCACCTATCAACTGAGTAGTTAGTATCATAAGTCCTGTGAGTCAAGTGAGTCATTTGTCTCGTGGGTCGTTAGTTCCGTCAGTCTTATGAGTCACGTGAGTCGTTGGTCAAGTGAATCATTAGTATTGTCTAGTCCTGTGAAGTGCTGGTCATGTGAGTCACTAACATTGTCAGTCCTGTGATTCGTTAGTCATGTGAGTCGCTGGTCATGTGAGTCGTTAGTGGGTCATTAGTACCATCAATCTTATGAGTCACGTATGTCGTTGGTCAAGTGAATCATTAGTATTGTAAGTCCTGTGAAGTGCTGGTCATGTGAGTCACTAGTATTTTCAGTCCAGTGAGTCGTAGTCATGTGAGTCGTTTGTCATGTGAGTCGTTAGAGAGTCATTTGTCCCGTGGCTCGTTAATACCGTCAGTCTTATGATTCATGTGAGTCGTTGGTCACGTGAGTCATTAGTATCATCATCCCTGTGAAGTGTTGTTCATGTGAGTCACTAACATTGTCAGTCCATTGAGTTGTTAATCATGTGAGCCGTTGATCATGTGAGTCATGTGAGTCATTTGTCCCGTGGGTCGTTAGTACTGTCAGTCTTATGATTCATGTGAGTCGTTGGTCATGTGAGTCATTAGTATCATCATCCCTGTGAAGTGTTGTTCATGTGAGTCACTAGCATTGTCAGTCCAGTAAGTTGTTAATCATGTGAGTCGTTGGTCATGTGAGTCATTTGTCACGTGGGTCGTTAGTAGCGTCAGTCTTATGAGTCATTTGAGATGATGGTCACGTGAGTCATTAGTACTGTCAGTCCTGTGAGTCAAGTGAATTATTAGTCAAGTTAGTATTGCCGGTCTCATGCGCAACACAAATCACCTATCAACTGAGTAGTTAGTATCGTAAGTCCTGTGACTCAAGTGAGTCATTTGTCTCGTTGGTTGTTAGTTCTGTCAGTCTTATGAGTCACGTGAGTCATTGGTCAAGTGAATCATTAGTATTGTCCAGTCCTGTGAAGTGCTGGTCATGTGAGTCACTAGCATTGTCAGTCCTGTGAGTCATTAGTCATGTCAGTCATGAGTCATTTGTCACGTGGGTCGCTAGTACCGTCAATCTTATGATCCATGTGAGTCGTTGGTCACGTGAGTCATTAGTATCATCATCCCTGTGAAGTGTTGTTCATGTGAGTCACTAACATTGTCAGTCCAATGAGTTGTTAATCATGTGAGTCGTTGTTCATGTGAGTGATGTGAGTCATTTGTCATGTGGGTCGTTAGTACCGTCCGTCTAATGAGTCACATGAGTCCTTGGTCATGTGAGTCATTAGTATCATCATTCCTGTGAGTCAAGTAAATTATTAGTCAAGTGAATCATTAGTATCACAGTTCCCATTGTCAGTCCTGTGAGTCGTTATTCATGTGGGTCGTTAGTGAGTCATTTGTCTCGTGGTTCATTATTACCGTCAGTCTTATGAGACACTAAAGTCGTTGGTCACATGACTCATTAGTATCATCAATCCTCTGAAGTGTTGGTCATGTGAGTCACTAGCATTGTAATTCCTGTGAATCTTTAGTCATATGAGTCGTGTGTGAGTCATTTGTCTTGGGGGTCGTTAGTACCGTCAGTCTTATGAGTCAAGTGAGTCATGGGTCACATGAGTCATTAATATCATCATTGAGTCCTGTGATTCGTTAGTCATGTGAGTCGTTGGTCATGTGAGTCGTTAGTAAGTCATTTGTTTCATGGGTCGCTAGTACAGTCAGTCTTATGAGTTTCGTGAGTCATTGGTCAAGTGAGTCATTAGCAGTGTCAGTCCAGTGAGTCAAGTGAGGTATTGGAGACGTGAATCGTGAGTATCGTCGGTCCAATTAGTCACACGAATCAACTGTCAGCTGTGACACAGTGAGTGTCATCAGTCCTCTGCGTCATGTGAGTCATTTATCGGGTGGGTCGTGAGCACCGTCAATCTCATGAGTCACCTGAGTCGTTGGTCAAGTGAGTCATTAGTATTGTCAGTATGTGAAGTGTTGTTCATGTGAGTCACTAACATTGTCAGTCCTATGAGTCATTAATCATGCGAGTCGTTGGTCATATGAATCGTCATTAAGTAATCTGTCTCGTGGGACGTTAATACAGTCAGTCTCATGAGTCATATGAGACGTTGCTGACGTCACTCAGTATCATCATTCCTGCCAAGTGCCAATCATGTGAGTCACCAGCATTGTCAGTCCTGTGGGTCGTTAATCATGTGGGTCGTTAGTGAGTCATTTGTCTCGTGGGTCGTTAGTACCGTTAGTCTTATGAGTCATGTGAGTCCTTGGTCACAAGAGTCATTAGTGTCCTCATTCCTAAGAAGTGTTGTTCATGTGAATCACTAACACTGTCAGTCCTGTGAGTCATTAATCATGTGAGTCGTTGGTCATGTCAGTTGTTAGTGAGTAATTTGTCTCGTGGGACATTAACACAGTCAGTCTTATGAGTCATATGAGACATGGTCACCTGAGTCATTAGTATCATCATTCCTGTGAAGTGTTGGTCATGTGAGTCACTAGCATTGTCAGTCCTGTGAGTCGTTAGTCATTTGAGTCATTAGTGAGTCATTCGTCTCGTGGGTCGTTAGTACCGTTAGTCTTATGAGTCACGTGAGTCGTTGGTCACGTGAGTCATTAGTGTCCTCATTCCTAAGAAGTGTCGTTCATGTGAGTCACTAACATTGTCAGTCCTCTGATTAGTTAGTCATGTGAGTTGTTGGTCATGTGTGTCGTTAGTGAGTCATTTGTCTCGTTGGTCGTTAGTTTCGTCAGTCTTATGAGTCAAGTGAGTCATTGGTCACGTGAGTCATTAGTATTTTCGGTCCTGTGAGTCAAGTGAATTATTAGTCAAGTGAATCGTTAGTATCGCTGGTCTCATGCATATCACAAATCACCTGTCAACTGAGTAGTTAGTATCATAAGTCCTGTCAGTCATGCGAGTCATTTGTCTCGTGGGTCGTTAGTTCCTGTGAAGTGCTGGTCATGTGAGTCACTAGCATTGTCAGTCCTGTGAGTCGTTAGTCATGTGAGTCATTAGTGAGTCATTTGTCTCGTGGGTCGTTAGTACCGTTAGTCTTATGAGTCACGTGAGTCGTTGGTCACGAGACTCATTAGTATCATCATCTCTGTGAAGTGTTGTTCATGTGAGTCACTAACATTGTCAGTCCTGTGATTAATTAGTTAGTTAGTTAGTTAGTTAGTTAGTTCCGTCAGTCTTATGAGTTACGTGAGTCGTTCGTCATGTGAGTCATTAGTATCATCATTCCTGTGAAGTGTTGTTCATGTGAGTGACTAACATTGTTAGTCCTGTGAGTCGTTAATCACGTGAGTCGCTGGTCATGTGAGTCGGTAGTGAGTAATTTGTCTCGTGGGTCGTTTGTACTGTCAGTCTTATGAGTCAAGTGAGTCGTTGGTCACGTGAGTCATTAGTATAATCAGTCCTGTGAATCAAGTGAATTATTAGTCACGTGAATCGTTAGTATCGTCAGTCACAAGTCACACGAATCAGTGGTCAAGTGAGTCATTAGTATCATCAGTCCTGTGAGTCATGTGGGTCGTTAGTTCTGTCAGTCTTGTAAGTAACGTGAGTCCTTGGTCATGTGAGTCATTAGTATCATAATTTCTGTGAAGTGTTGGTCATGTGGGTCACTAGCATTGTCAGTCCTGTCCGTCATTGGTCACGTGAGTCATTAGTATTATCAGTCCTGTGATAAATACTACTGATACTACTGATAAATAATAAATATTAGTCACATGATGACAACCGTTTCCTACCCCCAACTAAGTGGCTGAGTTACCTAAACCTCACTTCCTGTGAAGATGGAAAAGGTGTTGGTGTCCGATGCTGTGGCGGTGTGCGACGAGCTGAGAGGGAACATGTTGCCAATGTGAGCACAGACCTCCATAAGAGGGAAAACAACCTTCCAGCTTTAAAAAGAAACCCAATAATTGCTCATATTCGGAGAAGCTGGAGCTTATTTTCGCTGAGTGTTCACCTCGACGAGCCCTCACATCCACCCAAACACCCTCAGACACAGTGACAGAAAGAAAGGTGAGATGCCTGGATGCACGATTTTACGAGGCCCGCCTCAATGTCTGCCATTGAAGGCATCTCACTCTGTGAGTTTATTGACCGGCTCCTTTCCGCCTCAGCTGCAGTGACCATCAGATCAGCCATCCTTTGCTTCACAGTTTATGAACTTCAAAAGCCACGCGTCCACAAGCGAGCGTGTGATGGACTGCGGGGGGACGTTAAAGGGAGATAGCCGAGGCTGTGCTCCGAGCTGTTCAATTTCAAATGAGCTGGACGGCGGGGCGTCCTGCGAGCGAAAAGCATGGCCTGGCCTGCAGCTAGTAAATAAATCAGAGCCACGGCATACTGAGGCGCGAGGCCTTGTGATGCTTTTGCGAGTGGGAGTTTCTGATCAATACGTGCATTTATAGGGACACTAGCGAAGAGGGGAGCTTGTTTGTTGGAGTAGTTTGGCCGGCGAGTGTTGTGTATGTTGGATATTTAAAAAGGAAGGAGTTGGAAGCAGCAGAGGAGATGATATTTCAGCCATATTTTGGAGCTATTTCTAAGCTGCTTTATAAACAGACTTAAAGGGAGATTTGTCAAGTATGCGAGTGGACAAATATGCTGCTTAATGTAAATGTATGTATATATTTATGATTGGAAATCAATTAAAAACACTGACTATGATTAGCCCCAAATTGCATGTGATTGCCATAAAGTGGGCTGTAAAGGGGAGAACCTATTTACATTCACATATCTGGAGGTCAGAGGTCAAGGGACCCCTTGGACAAAATTTAGCGTTATTTAGCCTCCTTCAGGACAAGCTAGTACGACATGCTTGGTACCAGTGGATTCAATAGGTTTTCTAGTTTCTAGTTTCGAAGATGTCTTTGCCATTAAAACTGAACCTGCTACAGCCGCCCCCAAAAAATCGCAAGTTGCGTGAATGCGTTAAAGAAAGTAGTGGTGTTAAAAAGGTTTTCAAGTTTCATGTGACACCAGTATCTTCACTCGAGCTTTAAAAGCTACCCCACTAATCTCCGGAAGATCGATTAATTAATGCATTAAAGACACAGCAGTGTTAACATGAATTTGCATTCACGCAATTATCGCACTCGCTTTGACAGCCCTACTAAACCAAGCCTTACTGAAATGTTACTTGTTAGGCGATTGTGTCTTACATTAAGCGTTGCGATATTTTAAGTGGTAATTACACAGATTTACACGGTAAGATTTTCCATTTTTGCAAAAAAAATGTTTTTTGCTATTTAAATTGCAGGTTTTTGACTTTATAGTAACAATACTTATTACCATACCTATACCAATTTTCACGCATGCTTTCATGCTGGATTTTGCTTTAAATCTGACAGGCTACAAGCTAAAAATCGCAAATTGTGTGAATGCGTGAAAGAAATTGGTGGCATTAAAAGGAGTTTGCATCAACTCTGACAGCCCTACTTAGCATAAAACTGCAGAGGGAAACTGCTAGCCTGGCTGGTTGGTTTAATCTTTACAA
Source organism: Pterois miles (assembly GCA_947000775.1). Taxonomy (NCBI): domain Eukaryota; kingdom Metazoa; phylum Chordata; class Actinopteri; order Perciformes; family Scorpaenidae; genus Pterois; species Pterois miles. Next base: position 3,881,496 of record CAMQGK010000500.1, on the reverse strand, counting down.
AAAATATATATTCAAACAAGATATGACATATTTATTAGTGAGCTGTAGTCATATGTTAGTAAGTTATATCTTTAAATAGTGCTGGAAACAGGCTAACAGCATATAAATATAAAAACATATGATTGGTTGACACTTCATCGCATCATCGTCATGTAGTGACAAGTGTTTTTTGTCACTCGTACTGTGAGTATAAGTGGTAATGGTATGAATATTTTGTTGCCATTGGACTGAGCCAAGCTAGCTTTTCCCCCCGATCCCAGTCTTTATGCTAAGCTAAGCTAGCGAGCCACTGGCGCGCAGCTTCGTACTTACCTCCACACATCAGAGCGGCGTCAGTCTCGTCGTCGCACTCCCCTGCAAGAAAGCAAACACGTATTTTCCAACTATTCCTTCAAAGCCAACAGTGACATAAAAAGCCATCTTTGTTAGCGTCCGCGTGGGCAGACGCCATGATGGCTGTTTGCTCTCCAGCATGGCCTGCAGTCATGATTTCCATTCACTTATTATTATTAAGATGAAATTCTGCGCTCTGGTGACAAACAAAGCAAACTTTTAAACGTGTCCAATTTCTTACAATTAACAGGAAAGTGCTTTCATAAAACATGACGCATGGGAGATACTGGAAATCGCCTCCAAACCTCGATAATAAAGCTGCGAGGGACAAAGGCTGCAGGAAGGACAGCACATGGACGCCAAAGTCGTGAATGTGTCATTTTTCTCCTTTATTTTAGCCTGAATACATTTATTTTGTCTTAAAGATCTTGATTGCTAATTACAGCCAGACAATTGGAAACGGGCCCTGTTGCACACGCCTGTACGACGCCTGTAACCGTTTGGGAAATGAAATTTAATGAGCTTGGTCTTTGTGCAGAACGATGACCTTCAAAAATGACAGAGCCAGATAAAAAGACTTGGTCTCTGCTCGAACAAAACAACAGCAAATGTCGTCCCCGAGGTCCAGCGGCTGATAACGGGTTCGCAACTGCCTGATTTCGACTGATTTGAGGTGATATTTTGCACCCCGGGTGCACTCGGTGACACCTGCATAGATGCACAACAGGACGGCGTTTGGACAAACGAGAACGTCTCGCATTCACAATGCTAGCATGTCAGGAAGAAGCCTAGAACACGTGCCGATGTTACACTAAATTTTGGCAAAAAACTGGCATTTTCTAAGGGCTTCCTTGACCTCTGACCTCAAGGTATGTGAATGAAAACTGTAAAAAGGTAGTTTTAAATAGTGCATGTGTAGCTTTGCTCTAGCTTTCAAAATAAACCTGCTGCAGCCTCTGAAGGACAGTCAAGTCGCCGGGTCTCAGGGGGGGTAGTTTGATCCAGGTTTAAATTCCTACACTCGCAATGCTGCGAGGCCCGTCCACTTCCACGAACAAGATCTGGATTACGTTTTTGCACTGCGCTGAAGTTGGTGTTGAAGTAGGTCTCGGGCTTAGCGCCAAATTTTCCCGCTGTTCGATATGTCGGAAGCTTGTAGCGGGCTCGGTTTTAAAACCGGAGTGACGGGAACCTAACGAATCTATCGGTACCAATTGTGCCGTATGAGGCGAAATAACGTTCCGGCGTTACGCTAAATTGTGGCGGGGAAAAACTAGCACGGCCAAATGACCTCGAAATATGCAAATGAAAATGGGTTCGACGGGTACCCACCACAGAGTCCCCCCTTTACAGACATGCCAACTGTATCGTTGGCCTGTATCATGATACGTATTTTACGTGGTTTAAATTCAAGAATTGTAGCACAGGGTTCGATGAAGGTGGACCATTTTGTCTTCGGCTACCACCATTTTTTTTTTACAACCTTGTTTCTGCTGCTGTGAATAAATCCAATTTCCGAGACCTTGAAGTGACCCAGTGTGTGAACTTTGGGAGCAAAGATGAAAAGATATCCTTCTTTTTACAGTGGCCTGCTGTATTAATAACCTTTAGCACATATAGGGTCAGACGACGGACTGTTGGTGCCACATTGACCGGGGGGAACAGGGGGGGGGGGGGGGGAGACATAATATTACTGGAAAAGTTGGACTATTTAAAAAAAAAAAAGTCGAGAATAAAGCCTGAACTTTACAAGAAAAAAAGAAACGTAATAATAGAGAATAAGGTCAAAAAGGATGAAGTATTTGGTTATTAGTGAAACTCAAGTAGAACTTCACCAGGTGGCTAGCTGCTCTATTTCCCTCTAAAATAACACGACTGCTAACACCTTTACAACGTTAGGACTTTATTCACATATTACCACTGTTTCCTCTCAAGCTATTGACTTTATTCTCATAAGATTAATTTTTCTCTCTTAAATTATTGACTTTATTCTCACAAGATTAATTTTTTTCTCTTAAATTCATAACTTTATTCTTATAATATTACTACTTTTTATTCTTACATTTAAGACTTTATTCTCATATTACAACTTTTTTCTCTTTTTCTTAAATTTATGACTTTATTCTCATATTACAACTTTTCTCTCTTAAATTATTGACTTTATTCTCACAATATTACTATTTTTTTCTCTTAAATTCATGACCTTATTCTCATATAACTACTTTTTTCTCTTAAATTTATGACTTTTTTCTCAAAATATGACTACTTTTTTCTATTAAAATTATGACTTTATTCTCATAATATTACAACTTTTTTCTTTTAAATTTATGACTTTTTTCTCTTAAATTTATGACTTTATTCTCATAATATTACAACTTTTCTCTCTTAAATTTATGCCTTTATTCTCAAAATATTACTACTTTTTTCTATTAAATTTATGACTTTATTCTCATAATATTATAACTTTTTTCTCTTAATTTATGACTTTACTCTCATAATATTATGACTTTATTCTCTTAAATTATTGACTTTATTCTCAATATATTACAACTTTTTCTCTTAAATTTATAACTTTATTCTCATATTACTACTTTTTTAGTATAGTACAGAGAACTTTCCCAGGACTTCGTGAACTCATCCCCCTCCAACACCGGTGAACATCCAGGGATCAGACATTGAGATGGTGACATCTTATAAATACCTGGGTGTTCACCTGAACAATAAACTGGACTGGACAACAAATTCCTCTGAACTCCATAAGAAAGGCCAGAGCAGACTGTATCTGCTCAGGAGACTGAGGTCTTTTGGAGTGCAGGGGACACTTCTGAAAACATTTTATGACACCGTGGTGGCATCAGCCATATTTTATGGAGTGGTTTGCTGGGGCAGCAGCATCACAGCTGCAGACAGGAAGAGGCTGGATAAGATCATCAAAAGTGCCAGCTCTGTCCTGGGATGCTCTCTGGACTCAGTGCAGGTGGTGGGAGAGAGGAGGATGACGGCTAAGCTGTCATCCATGATGGAGAAGGACTCCCACCCCATGAGAGACACCATCAGAGCTCTGGAGAGCTCCTTCAGTGACAGGCTGCTACACCCTAAGTGTACGAAGGAGCGTTACAGAAGGTCCTTCCTGCCTGCAGCTGTTAGACTCCACAACCAGCACTGCTCCCAGTAAACCACAATCACAGTCACATTCACAACAAACTCACCGGACATAAGTGCAATGACAACTCATATGTGCAATTATATCATCATCTGCTCAAATTATAGTAACTGGACAATTAGATTTTTTAATATGCTGGACATATTTTAGCTTTACTTTTCTATTATGTATATACTATTTTATTTTATTTGTATTAATACTGTTTTAAATCTATGCTTCTTATTTATTGCACTATTCACTTGCTGCTGTAACATGTGAATTTCTCCACTGTGGGACTAATAAAGGAATATCTTATCTTATTCTCTTAAATTTATGACTTTATTCTTATATTACATCTTATTTTCTCTTAAACTTCTGACTTTATTCTAATAATACTTTATGACTCATACTCATTAACTTACAAATGTATTCTCATAATTCTACAACTTTTTTCTGTTAAATTTATGACTTTTTTTCCTCTAAAATGAATTTATTCTTATAGTACAACTTTTTTCTCTTAAATTTATGACTTTTTTCTCTTAAATAATTTATTCTCATAATACTTCATTTTTTCTGTTAAATTTATGACTTTTTCCTCTTAAATGAATTTCTTCTTATAGTACAACTTTTTTCTCTTAAATTTATGACTTTTTTCTCTTAAATAATTTATTCTCATAATACTTCATTTTTTCTGTTAAATTTATGACTTTTTCCTCTTAAATGAATTTCTTCTTATAGTACAACTTTTTTCTCTTAAATTTATGACTTTTTTCTCTTAAATAATTTATTCTCATAATACTTCAATTTTTTTCTGTTAAATTTATGACTTTTTCTCTTAAATAGATTTATTCTTATAAGACTACAACTTTCTCTTAAATTTATGACTTTTTGCTCTTAAATGAATTATTCTCATAGCACTACAACTTTTTTCTCTGAAATTTATGACCATATTGTCATATTATAACTTTTTTCTCTTAAATGAATTTATTCTCATAATACTACAATTTTTTTCTCTTAAATTTATGACTTATATGTATCTTCTCAGATGCACTGAGCAGTAGTTTATGTTTGTAAGGAGACGTGTAACCATGGTAACCAGTGCCAACCTCATGCGACCTAAATCAAGTCTGAATTAAATTAAAATATATTACGCCAAGCAAAGTGAAATCTTATACTTAAATTTAAGCATTGTTGTTATGAAAGTTGTCATCACTATCGCATTGCATTGTGGGATATTTATGCCACCATAGCGTCCAGAGTTATATACTGTAATATTTCACCAGAAATAGTACTACTAAATAGCACGTTAGTATTACTATAGTGAGGCATGTACACTCACGGCTAAAGAGACAAATACTCTTTTCCAAGAGCTAAATATTCATCAATAATCAATATTTATGGTGCAGGCTTGCAGCATAGAGCCCATAGGTGTATCATAAGATAATTAAAGTGATGAATTACAGTCAATATAGCATTATTACAGCTGAATAAAGCTAGAAGCATAACCGAAAATGTCGTATGAGTGTTGTTTCTACAAGGTAACCCGCAAATTGCGAAATCTGATCCGAGAGCTGCTATAACGCTCGCGAGACTCGCTGCCCGACCACCTACCTTGACTTTCGCGTTATAAATCTCGCGACAGTTTCCACAGATTGCTGGTTCCCTTGTGGAGCTCCTATGAGCGTGGAGGGCGGCGGGGTTCCGTGGGCTTGTTCCACGTTCATGCCGAGTAAAAGAAGTGTGGATTCGGCTCTTAGGGAACATTACAACTTTCAGGACACGGCGATTTAAATGAGGGATAGTTAAGTGTTCGTCCTGGGTAGTTAATTTACCGTGTTTTCAGGGTAACCTGGTTTCCAGACGTCTCTAGAACACGTCCGCAAATGGAGGCGGTGCTACCGCAGCGCCATCTAGCCGCGGCTGTCACGGCCGCAAAAACAAGTACATACACAGAAAAGCGCCGTATTTCTGGAACAAACTCAAAAATTGTCAGAACCTTATTTAGTCAGTTAGACATGAAAACAAAGCAATATAGGATCCAAAGGGGGGGGGGGGGGGGGGGGGGGGCGGGGGCGCTAAACTCGCTAAACTCTGCGTTTCCCATTAGCACTACAGAGTTTTAGCTAGCATCTTTATCTCTTTTTATTTTGAGTTTTATGGTCTTAAATTTTACTGTTTTGGATCGGCCTCACCTCTTATCAACCCAAAGATGTTTTCAGGGGAAATAAAAGCTCCGTAAGCTAGCAGCGCTGCACCAAACAGCAAACAAAGTTAGCTGCTAGCTAGCTCACGAAGTCGTTTACTCTCGTTAGCATCATTAGCTGCTAGCATTCGTGCTAGCAGCTAATGAGAGTAAACGATGGCGTACTGAAGGAAAGATGCTCAACTTCAGCAAACACTGAAATGAAGAGACTCGGAAAACCACGAAAAGTTACAGCCAACGGGATTACTTTATTCGCAGATCGTAGCATATAACAGTATACTAGTCTACAATACGAATCATTGGGAAACAGCCCTCTACATTCACACTTCAGAGTGTTTTTATACTCAGCGTCTGCTGGTTTATGTGTGTGTGTGTGTGTGTGTGTGTGTGTGTGTGTGTGTGTTGCCGGGAGTTCAAAGTTCTCCTGTTTTCCTGTTATGTTCCGGTGGCCTTCGTGCGGCAACACCGTCACCGTGGTCACCGTCACCGTGGTCACCGTTACCATGGTCCTTTGCTTTATCTTTCACCTTTAATATAAACTGATACATGATCTGCCTCTGCAGTACTCTGTAATATTCATAATTATCAAGCAGCAATCAGAGACTTTTTATTGCTTAAAAAATTACTCAAACCCATTAATCCATTATGAAAATAGTAGATGTTGTTATAGTAATAGCTGACAACTGATTGATTAATAACAGCTTTAAAAAAGAGCAATATTCCCCCCTGAGAGTGGAGTAAAGTATCAGGAAATGCTCAAGTAAAGTATGTCCAATCTCTACTTAAGTACTTTAGTAAATATACTAATAGTACTATCATAGTATCATAATTTTGTATGTTGTAGTTGTGTCATTTTTACCTTACAGTACAGTTTTAAAATCAATGGGAATCATTATTTATTTAAATTGATTTTAATACTTCACTTTAATACTTTTACTTTACTTTTTAATACATTTATTTATTTTTTTAATTTATTTTAAACTTATTTAAATTAATTTAAAATTATTTATTCATTTTTCATTTATTTATATATTCCATTACATTTTTAAGCTTCTTGAAAGTATTTTAATTAATCTATCTATCAATCTGTCTTTATTCAAATGTACTTAATTTGAATTTATTTTTATTTTATTTATTTTTATTTATCTTAATTCATTTGTTTACTTATTTTAGATTACTTATCTTTTGACTTATTTTAATTCATTTGTTTATTTAGATTGGATTTTTTTTTTTACTTATTTTAATTCATTTGTTTATTTAGATTTCATTTTTTTTCACTTATTTTAATTTATTTGAATTCATTTGTTTATTTAGGGATGAGACACAGAAACAGGAAGAAAACCTACCAGGAGAAAAGAGATACCAGCAACACGGAGAGAAGGGAGTCTAAAGGGAGTCCGGGGAGAAGCATGGAGAAGCATGTGAGTCTAAGTAGAAGGAACACGAGGAGATCGCGGCGGCTAAACAAATGAGTCGACAAGAACAGAGGGAAAAGGAGTGGTTAAAATACAGAGGGTGATGACACACAGGTGGAAACAATCAGGGTGGAGCAAACAATCAGAAAAGGAGGGAAAACAGACAAAGACAGGAAGTAAAGCTTGAAACGACAGAGATGCAAGAATTTCAAAATAAAACACGAAATCACCAAAGGCAACATACCAGGACCAGGACAGTGAGTGAAACACACAGTACACTGGAACAGAGACTCTAGAGCAGAAACTATAACAAAACAGAACCAAATAATAAACTAATCAAAAAACTAAGTAACACAAAAGCAAGCAAGCGTGACAGACAACTGAGTCTCTGGACTGACGATACTAATGAGTCGTGTGACTGAAGATACTAACGACTCACATGGCCACTGACTCACGGGACTCACAGGACTGATGATACTAATGACTCACGTGACACCTAACTCTTGGGACTGAAGATACTAACGACTCACATGGTCACTGACACACGGGACTGATGATAGTAATGACTCACGTGACTCCTCTCTTGGGACTGAAGATACTAACGACTCACATGGCCACCGACTCACAGGACTCACAGGACTGATGATACTAATGACTCACGTGACACCTAACTCTTGGGACTGAAGACACTAACAACTCACATGGCCACTGACACACGGGACTCACGGGACTGATGATACTAATGACTCGAGTGACACCTAACTCTTGGGACTGAAGATACTAACGACTCACATGGCCGCTGACTCACGGGACTCACGGGACTGATGATACTAACGACTCACATGGCCACTGACTCACGGGACTCACGGGACTGATGATAGTAATGACTCACGTGACTCCTCTCTTGGGACTGAAGATACTAACGACTCACATGGCCACTGACTCAGGGGACTCACGGGACTGATGATAGTAATGACTCACGTGACACCTAACCCTTGGGACTGAAGATACTAACGACTCACATGGCCGCTGACTCACGGGACTCACGGGACTGATGATACTAATGACTCACGTGACACCTAACTCTTGGGACTGAAGATACTAATGACTCACATGGCCACTGACACACGGGACTGATGATACTAATGACTCACGTGACACCTAACTCTTGGGACTGAAGATACTAATGACTCACATGGCCACTGACACACGGGACTGATGATACTAATGACTCACGTGACACCTAACTCTTGGGACTGAAGATACTAACGACTCACATGGCCACAGTTTTTAATGTCTAGGGACTTGTTGTTTTGTTGATATTGTTATTAGTAGATTAATTATTGTTGATTTTTGTGGAGGTTTTTGTAGTTTGGGTCTTGTTACACTTTTGACTTGTTATTTGTTGTTATAATTGTCATCAATAGTGTTACATAAACTCATTTTTACAGCGTTTGCTGAGGGAACAAATAAGTGAGAAGTGGGCTCATTTTCCCATAGACTTCTATACAACCAGAGGGGTCGCCCCCTGCTGGCTGAAAGAATGCAAGTTTAAGGCACTTCAGCGTTGGTTAGGAGGTCGCTCGCTTTGGCTGTGTATTGGCACGAACCTGGCGATATGATATGTATCCCGATACGGGTGTAATGACTCGAGATATTGCGATATATTGCAATTTTTTATACCATTTTTACGGCCACCTCCCTGCTCTTTTACACATGATAACGCCATCCTGACTTGCGGTAGCGTAGCACCAACCTTCCACTCCCCAGTTTCTCAGTAGCGAGACGTAATATTGCGATATTCAATATTTTCTGTATTTTTTACATTGCCGCCGCCTCCTCCACCCTGGTTTGGCTGAGCCTGGCCGGATACGCCGCCACCTCCCTCTGCTCCTCCTTCACCTTTATCTCCCGCTAAATTCCACTCCATTATTTGTGCTTTTTCCTTTCTTTTCTCTATCACTCTTCCCTGAGAACACCTCATTATCCCTTATCTGCTTTTCTTATTCTCTCTCCCATCTCTCATTGCTTTCCCCCCCCATAATCTCCCTCTTTTTACTGCCTCTGCATCTCCTGCCATTTTCTAACCTCCCCCATTTTTTTTTTATATTTCGCCGACCTTCATCAAACCGTGCATTGTGTCCTTATCAGGTGTGTTGATACCAAGTGCATATGGCATATTAGCCCATTGTTTTAGTCGAGCGCTAGCATGCAATGAGGCTATTGGATTAGAAATGTGACATTGCAATAGGGAGCTAGCACAGCAGAGTGCATTTGTCGATAAGGGCGCCAGATAGCAAGTGGCAGTTTCTTCATTTGCATCGACTGGATTCAACTTCACCAATAGGTGCAAACTGCTTTTGTGCAACAAAGCCTGAATCTCACCAGTTTAGTATTTAGAATATGGCCATCAAAACCACTGTTAGTGGGTAGAAATCTATATTTTTATCGTGCTTTAACTGGGATTTTGTGCCTCAGGGCTGCAACAAATGACAAACAATTAAATAAAATGTCGTCCCAGAGCCCAATGTGAGGTCTTTAAACAGTTTTGTCCACCCAAAGGTATTCAGAGACAGTGATGCAAAGCACAAAAATAAAGAAGAAAAGCGAGAAGCAGCAACTGGATGAACATGCAATCAAACAGCAGAGCTGATAAATCTGTGTTACAGCTCTACATAAAGGTGAGTCACACTGGACTTAGCGATTAGCAGCAATTAGCAGCATTTACCAGCACTAAACTTCGATGGGGGAGTTTTCAGAGAGTTCATCTGTGAATAAATAATATGTCAAAGGAAACGCCACGGAGCTCGTGGCGACAAACGGTGTCACGTCTGTCCGAGAGCTGAAACGCACGATTGGTTGATTGTATATTAGATTAGATTAGTAGAATATTAGATTGTAGGAATATTCAGTATTTTTGATTAGTGTTTCTTTTTGTGTTACATTTTTATTTTAAAATTGTTTTATTTTATTATCCTGTTTGATATTTTATCATTTTGTGTTTAAATTATTATAATGAATATCGGAGTCATTTGATTTGTTATATTATTATTCTTATTATTATCAGTCATTTTACTTGTTGACCAAATTCTGACAATGTTTATGTTAAAATTCAATAAAATACTAATTGCAAAAATATATTCATATATTATTTTGTTTAATTATTTTGTATTTATTTATTTATTAGCATTATTGTAAATTGAATTCAACTGTAAATTGAACATTCGTCAAATTTGAATTACCAGGTGTAAAACCCCTCGTCCCTTCACCTCAGTCCGAATGCTTCAGCGTTGTGAATTTCTCCACTGTGGGACTAATAAAGGAATATCTTATCTTATCTTAACCCACCCTTACGCTGCTGCTGCTGGCAGCATCTCTGCATGCAACAGCATTAAATGCACATTTAACCAGCCACTATGTGCATTTAGCAGCTGCTCTGCCGGCTCAAAATCTGCTCATGGCATGCTCCGACTTCCCCCTGTTTAGTTGCATAATGAGACATGACATGGGCTTACATTAGAGGATGAAAGCTTTGTGCTCTTTACTTAAAACCACCCTGCAGATCTTGTTTCTCCTCAGCCCTGGAAACATCCTTAAATTCAGCCCAGCAAAGATGGAGCAGGGATTACTGGAGCTGCATTGCCCTCTGCAGGCCTCATGGAACCACTGCTGTGGGTTAAACCATGAGCCACAGCACAACTTGTTCATTATTAGCTCTTGGTGTAACCTGCAGGGCTTCCTGACAGGTTGACACACAGCTCACCACTCATTTTTTAAAAACTTACAACTGCATAACAGAGATCTAGTACTACTACGCAATAGTATCAAAACAGCTGTGGGGACATTTTTGGACCCAGATTTGACTAAATGTACATGTATATTGAAGCATTATTGAAAGAATGGTGGTTGAGAGGTGGTGGGTTTGCTCCAGGTGCTCCGGTTTCCCCCTACAGCCCAAAGACATGCAGGTTAATTGTTGACTAAATTGCCTGTAGGTGTGAATGCGAGTGTGAATGCTTGTCTGTGATGGTGTGGTGACCTGTCCAGGGTGTTGGGATAGGCTCCACCCCCCATGACCCTGAATATCCTATTCACGGTTACAGGTAACGCATGGATGGACACCGCTGATTGACAAATATACTCCATCAGATGAGCTCGACCAGTCCTGTTTATGCACTGATGCATCAGTCTAATACTGCCATATATCACCATATGTGCAAGAACGAGTAGATTGTAATACTTAAAGTATATTTTATTGATAATACACCTGTCGTAGGACTTGTATTAGTTGAAGTGAATATCTGCAGCCCCAAAGCTGGTGTCTATACGCTCCCTATTGCACATTGAATGAATAACGCTCCTATATAGGGTGAAGCAGCTAATAATAGATGAGTAGAAAGGCATGCAGTGTATCACTCAAGGACACATGTAGGCTGATGTGCACTGGATGCATGCAAAGATCAAATCTTTGAATCCATTCAGTATGTGGATATTCTCAATTTTTCACCATCTTTAATCGCTTCTTACAATCATCCATCTATACTATCACATGGCTGACATATAGAGACAGACAACCATTCACGCTGACATCCTCTCACATTAACCTAACCCTCATGTCTTTGGAGCGTAGGGGGAACTCTAGTTGATTTGTCCATTCTGGGCTACCGTAGAAACATGGTGACCGGTTCCATGAAGAGGCCCCGCTCCCTAAAATATAAACGTTCTAAGCTAATGAAAACGCAACTATACTTATTTTCAGGCGATTATACACTAATATTACACACTGTTCCTTTAAAGGACAAACCAATTTTCTGTTCATCTGCATTCCTTATGTTTCTGTCTACACTATATGCCATCCACGCATATATACCGCAGAGTGAGAACGCCGAGCCAGAACGTCAACAGATTGCTGGAGCTCATTTCCAAATTGTGAAAAATCATAATCTCTCTGCAGCTTCATTTTCCTCTTTTTTAGTCCGGTCCTGCAGATATTTCTCGCCATGATGAGGGCCGCAATGCGCAATTGCCAACAAGGGATTTAAAGGTTCCCAAAAATGCCAATACGTATCGTGATACAAGGGTTACGATACATCCCGATATATTGCGATACTGAAAGTAGCGTTTTTGAGAATCAGTACAGTACGATGAAACAAAATAGCGCGAAATTTGGTATTTTCTTACACCCCCAAACCTCTGTTTTTAGGCTTTAGAAAATCGATCGCTCGACAGCAGACTTTGGCCAATCACAGGTCATTTCGGTAGAAGCGTTCATGTTGAGCGTTCCGATTGGACGTGCTCTGGCTGGGAGGCAGCCTTTGGTATTTCCTCAACAGATCTCAACATGCTGGGGGACAAACTTTCTCGCTTTACAGCGAAACAATATAATACCAGATGCTTCTGAAAACATCGGAGAGAGATAAGACATTACAGTTACGAAATATTGACTCATTTTTTAAAATTTTGCATCATTTCGGAGCAGATGTCATTTTTTCTTCTCCCCTCAGCTCGTTCTAGCATGAAGCCTTGGTTGTTTTATTATAAAGCACAATTCATTGACAACTGTTTTGGCCCCGGGCGGTTTAATTTGTTTTACTGAGAAATCACTACTGCACTGCGTGACTAGAATCAGAGAGATGTTGCGTCCAGTCACTGTGTTTTACAACTGTAATGAGTTCATTCAGTTCACAGTGAACAACCGACGTGACTGGTATGATTGGAATGCAAACCCACACCCCAAAATCTGATTGCTCTCTCTTGTTTTGATCTCGTGCTTTGATTCATTTTTGTCGTTTGCGGTGTGATGAAAAGGTGGAAATCATGGGCATTGTATGAATACAGAATTCCGATACGTGTTGGAATAGTATTTGTGAGTCAGCCAGTCTTAGACAGCAGCATAACATCACTGTGATTGGCCCCAGTGCAAATTCTTTTCCTGGGCTGTTGTACACGAAACGCGTCTACCGTCCCGCAAACCAGCGTCAGATCAGCACCACGGACAGCAGCTGGAGTGTGTGGAGTTTGCGCGTTCTCCCCACGTCAGCGTGGGTTTTCTCCGGGCACTCCGGCGTCCTCCCACAGTTCAAAGACATGCAGTTTGGGTTAATTTGAAAATCGCCCGTAGGTGTGAACGGGTGTCCGTCGCCATGTGCCCTGCGATGGACTGGCGACCTGTCCGGGGTGAACCCAGGGTGTCCAAGATAAGTTACCAATACCATACCTCCTCATTTCACCACAAAAACCTTAATAAGGTCGCAGCCAACTGGAGGGAGATCAACCGAAAAGTTTCCTCCTTCTGTTGCCTATATTGTATGTCACTTCCGATAAATGTCAAAATATTATTTGCAGCAGATAAGTGGCTATTTTACTTTTACGGCATAGTAGGCCTCTACTGACCCACATCTATGGTGCTTATAGTGACTGATATCGCCCCTTTGATGGTCTGGTAATAGTTGAATCAATCTAGTGGCATCTGCTTATAATACTGCAAACAGAAACAAACTGATCAGTAAAGAATATATTTAAAACATCTTTAATTGTGCCATTATAAAATACAAACTGCGTAGAAAAAATATGTTTTTCATATCAACATTTTCAAGACAACATCTAGCTCATTAACAAGAGTACATTTGAAATGCAGGAGTTTTAAAGTGATATTTCTTACTTCTGCTACACATATTCTCATGTGTTCTGACCCAGTATTGGCTGTTCCAGGTGTCGGAGTTATGACGCGTTCTCCTCCCTAAACGTTCCACCAACTCCTCCAACACAGAAACTTAACTGGGGCAACGTTGTGTTCCAAGTTGTTTGTGCTTTTTGAGACGCAATATTTCATTTTTTTTTCTATTTTCAGCTATTTTCAAAGGGAGTAAGCTGGAACAACAACAACGGCGGCGGCGGCGGCGCTGGTTCACACCTCGGGGCCACCTGAGCGGTAGCGAGGCCTCCAGAGAAATACCACTTTAAAAACACATACACAGTGTAAACAGCAGAGTGTGTACAAAATCTGTAGCCCTGTAGACAAATATATTTTCATATGTTTACATTTTTTTAACAATAAATAAAATGACACTGCTGGCAAGAGACTGAAAATGGTCCCTATTACAGATTTAACGAACCTTTTCATGGGCATAAAAGTGAAATGTCAAGACATTCATTACTAAAGCTGACCAGTACTAATGTAGTGTAACACGTCCTCATCTACAGTACAGCGTAGTGTACCAAAGTGCTCCCATAATTCAACATTTCGGAGTTGTAAAAAGGGGGATTTGACAGCATTCGGCTGTGAAAAACCACTTCCAAGATATCACCTTTGTTTGCACTACAAAACTGAAGGTGCAAAAATAAAATAATGTGGTCCTTTTTAATGGTAGTGTGTGTACAAATCCATTATTCAGGAACAGACATAAATATATATATATATATATATATATATAGTATATAAAGGTTATAGCAGACATAATTTCATTCTTTGTCAATTAAAAGCTGGACAAACAGAGTCCAAACTGTCTATAATACTGATATTAACAGTAAAAAATATTTTGAGACAAATCAGTTCAGGCAGGTTCAATGTTTCCCACTTCTCCTGAGCAGGACTTCATTTCCCATGCTGCTCCTGTGTTTCCGGCGTTCCCAGGTCAGGAGTCTCTGTTTGGTTGTCTACACACCGCTTGCTTGAGACAGAAAGCAAAAAAAAACAAAAAAAGGGGAGAGCCATGATTGCGCTGACCTCAATCTAGCTTTAAAAAATGACGTCATGAGCGTCGCCGTTAGGCCGCGGCCTGTTCGCAAGAGGCGGGAGCGGCTTCTTGTAAAATTCTGTGGGGAGGGGGAGGAAGAAAGGTCAGTGAACTACATCCATTGAGTCCTGGGATGATAAAAAAATAAATAAATCGGTTAGAGATCTATCTATTCAAGAGAAGAGAGAACGGCGTTAGATGTGGAGGTGAACGCACAGGGAGGCCTTTGAGTTGATGAAAGATGGCTGCCACCGTGAAGGATCCACGCTCATTCAAACGTGCGACCGATGAGAGGCGGGAAAAGATGAGGCGGTGATGCGTGGGTAATGCGAATTGACAGTCACAACACGTCTCGAGCCAGACGGGGTTCAGCGTTTCCTCTGCAGCGCCACGTCCGCCGCTACCGCCGGGAAACAAAACCGCGAGGCCTGTTGCACAGAGCACCTCGACGCATCCACACTAATACGTTCTGGAAAAACAATCATCGCGCGACCGTTCGGGTGTAGACAGGAAGCAGCGCTGGACACGGGAACTGACGCAAGGCGTTCAAACAACAGCTCGCCTCTTGCGCACGTAGGCAGTAGCAGCAAAACCATGGATGTATAAAGACAACCGGATCCAGCGTTGGAGGTGGGGGCCGGTTTATTCATATGGGTAGACTTCCAGGTCTGGAAAGGTAACCGGATCTTCTGGGTCTTCCGGGTGTCACTCAGCCCTAGTGTGATTAGTGTCCGTTCGGCCACATGACTCAGGATCTCAACGTCATGGCTTGCCATCACGGTCTGGGTCTCCGTAGACATGAACAGAGGAAGGATATAACTAGTGCATTTTACGCCTTTTAGGAACTCATGATTTAATTAAGGGTTTATTTGAGTGTTTGTACCGGGGAGTTGGGCCATTGCCATCACATGACGGCCACACCAATGTACCAAAGTTTGGCCACTGCTACCATGGAATCAACAACCGGCGCTCTTCCTGGGGGCTTGAACACAACACCGCACAACAGCAAGATCAGCATCGCTTGAATCTTGTGATTCCGTGTTGAAATTAACCACCGGTACTCAACGCTAATGTTTCTTCCGCAAAAGGCTCACGCGGCGGGGCACGCCGAATCAGGGAAGGACACATCATGACCGAGGCGAACATTGGCGTATTTTCAAAGCTCTACGTTTCAGGTCTACGTTTCCGTCCGTTTAGACCAAACCAGGTCGTCGCTGAGCGTTTGACGGCCAAGTTTCTGCGGTATGTCCCTCACCGTTGGCTTTAGTCCGACCGCAAGTCGTAAGGAAAAGGCGGCAGTAGCTCAGTCTGTAGAGATCCAGTTCAACGCCCCATATGGACCAAGTACTGAATGTGAACTGGTAGCTGGAGAGGTGCACTTCTTGGGCACTGCTGAGCAAGGTACCAAAGCCCCAACTGTTCGGGGTACCTCTAGGTCCTGTTTGTGCATGTATGTACTTTAGGCCTGCGTGTACTGTGTAAAAACTAAGAACAGACTAAAAAACTTGAATTTCTCCCTCAGGGGATCAATAAAGTACACCTTGTCCCGTCTTCGAAACCTTGCGGTGCAGACTTAAACTTGAGGTGCTTTGTGCAACCACATTTTCTCCGTACAAAAACTACTGCAGCGCTACTATTTCCAGTCATTTTATAAGACGAAGCTACAAAAGAAAAGCAAATACGTCCAACGTATTACTGCACAGAGGAAACACTGGCTCGGGGCCATGGTGGTTAGTCAATGAGTTCAGGTTAATGAGACAAACAGGAAGTAATGCATGAGTTTTAATAGTGGTTAGTGAGGGGGGATGAAGACGAGGCGTCGTTACCAGAATGTCTTGTGTCCCCGAGTGGTTGTAGTTTTGGCAGCCTGGAAACTTTAATTGTGGCCCATCCCACTTCAAAAAAATCAGAATACACAGTGATCGGGACAAATCCTAAAAAACTGTATGGATGTCTTCCTCCCGACAAGGTTTTAAACCGACTTGCTGACCAAATATTGCCAAATGTGTCCAAATCTGTGTCCATTTTTACTGAAGATGTGAAGAATTCCAAATACTGCTAACTGGGTGACAAATGCAGTCATCAAAATAAAAGCCTCCAGCTGGCTCGTGAGTGGAAGATTATTTTTTAACAGTCAAAGGAAATCATTTGTGGAGGTTTGTAAATGAAATGAAACTGTAATACACATAAAAGATTTTTTTTTTCTAAAATATGATGATTAAAAAAATATAACTGATGCATGAAGATTAGTGTGTGTGCGAATTTTTGATTTGCGGGTAGATATAATATACATGTATTTTATTCTGTTTCTTTCATTTTTAGATTATAAATTTAATGAGAAGTCGACAAAATAATGGTCGTCGTAACAAGCCGACAACTTCTCTGTCGGCATAAACCTGCTTCAGTTTGGCACTATTTCAAAAGTACTGACTTACTAATGTTATTTTTTACCGTATGTTCAAATCACATGAAAGGGAAAAATATGAAATAAAAAATAAAATCATTTTAGACAGTAAATAAATTGAAGATACAATAATGAGAGAAAAACTGTGCATGAAATCAGAGTTGAAACTAAGGTGAACTAAACTTAATCGACCAGTAACCAGTTAAATCAAGTGAATATTTCAAGCTCCCATATTGTAAAAAAAATTGATTTTTGACTTTTTTTAAAAATTATAAAGTAGCTTTAAATGGTATATAAATACTGTGAAAGTATCTGGAGAAATACACACCAGAGAGAATTCAGAAATTGCATTTAAAACGACCCGTCAAGACTTCTGTAACTTTGTGATGTCACAAATATACAATTTTAGACCATTTTATGGTTTTAAACATGCTAAATCAGGGATGCTAATTTTGCAAAAAAAAAAAAATCTTAACCGATAACCGACCCTCAACATTCATAATGGATGTTTATGGACATCTGTAATGCTTCAAATTAACTTTGCTGGGCTTAATATATATTTTAAGAACACTATGAATGCTATTTAAGACTTACTTCATGTCAATACGGATATAGATTTGTTACACCATGCTCAAAAAAAAAAACATTTAAAAGCAAGATAATGCCTTTCTTTTGAAATGAAGGTAACGTTAATGAATTTTTAAGACCTGCCAAAACTGGATTTAAGACATTTTGTGAGGATTTTAAGACATTTTGAGGGCTTGATTTCAGGTTATTGGATTTTTTATGGACTTTTTTAAGACCCTGCGTATTAGGTATGCGTTTCCTGATGAAGTGTGTGCATGACATCAGCTGACAGGAAGTAAACGTGGACTCAAACTGTTGCCTAGCAACGCAATTCTGTTGCTATTCCATTGGAAATGCCCTAACATGCCTTTAAGGAGGAACAGTGAAACTACACAGATAATTCGGCTCTATAGCGGTACTTTACAGGACGGACCAACCTGGATTAGGCTGAGGGGTGGGATTCTTTGCCGGCCCGTCCTCCGTCCTCAGTGGCTCCACCCTGTGCTTCCTCTTCAGGCACAGCTTCCTCGTCTTCTTTGTCGTTTCCTCCCCTCTGGCGACTGCAATTACAAAAAGCATTAACGATAATCAAATAAAGGTGGCTTTCGCCGCGGCACCTGTCAGCTCTTGCCGTATTTTCAAACTAAAACACAAAAGTTTTGGTGTTATCGAGCTCACCAGAAGCGTCTTTTTCCGGCGTTTGCCTTGTGTCGTCCGGCTCGTCGTCGTCGTCCTCGTACTCCTCTTCCTCTGGATCGGTATTCGGGCTGCTGGTCCTCACCTCCTGCAGCTCTCTTTGCCTCATCCTCTCCTTTTCTTTGTCCTCGTTCTGAAAGGCGAAAGCAAAAACTTCACGTCCAGCCAGAAGACGTGGCGAATCGCCGTTCCCGCGACGCCTGTACGCACCTCGGAAATGACTTTGCTCGCTTGTTGGAAGGGGTTGGGCATGTTCTCATCGTCAGGCTCCTCTTCCTGGATCTGCCGGCCCTCGCGTTCGGCCTCTTCCCGCTCCTGCCGTTCTCTGTGGACACGAAAAGACACCGGGGGTGCGCGTAAGTTTTAGCTCAACAGAAAACAATAGAAAAGCCCTGTTAGAAACAGTAAAATCATCCAAAACCGGGTTGAAAAGCGAAGCAATCTGGTTGCCGTGGTGATAAATTACGTCTGATTATTAACCACACCCCCATTTCTCTGTTTGCGAAAGAACGTTAACCAATAAACAGGAAGTAACACTGGCTAAAGGGGGGGGGGGGCTTTAAAGGAAGAAAACACCTTTTTTATGTATTGTGCAAACTAGTCTCTTGCAACAGCATTTCTTTCCTTATCTGACTGACTTTTCCATTTTTCGATTAGAACCGTGAATCTAATGTGTTCATCTGATTTTTGATCTGTGAGGGAACGATGCTATTTAGCTGGGTTCTAAAGCAGAGCGTGGAACTGATGTGCTGCACAGAATGTTGAGAGGTTATTTCTTGTCCCTAGTTAGTTGATATATACAGTGTAATCAAAATATACAGCTTTCTATATCATAAAACCACAGTAACATACAGTACAATTAGCTAAAAATGCAGCTCTGCTTTGCTTTATATCCATCCATCCATCGTCAACCGCTTATCCCGTGAAGGGTCGTGGGGGGCTGGAGCCGATCCCAGCTGGCATTGGGCGAAGGCAGGGTTCACCCTGGACAGGTCGCCAGTCCATCGCAGGGCACATAGAGACAGACAACCATTCTCACATCCTCACCAACGGGAAATTTAGAGTCATCAATTAACCTAAACAGCATGTCTTTGGACTGTGGGAGGGAGCCGGAGTACCCGGAGAAAACCCACGCTGACACGGGGAGAACATGCAAACTCCTCTTCCGAACCTGCGACCCTCTTGCTGCGAGGCGAGAGCGCTAACCACTGCGCCACCGTGCAGCCCGCTTTGCTTTATATGTGGAATTAATTCGATTTCACTTGGCAATGTGTCGACGATGATGGAACGATGACGAAATTGCGAAAAACCAAAGCTGCGCTCACCTCTCCTCTCGTATCTGCCGCACCCTCTCCATCCTCTCCCTCTTGTCCCGGTCCTCGCGGGCGCGCTGCTCGGCCGTGTCCTTCTGCACGCGCTCGGCGATGGCCTCGTAGTCCATGGCGATGTTGTCGAGGAGCCACTTCAGGCCCCTCTTGATGGACTTGTCCACCTTTTTGCCGTAGCCTAGAACGGCAGAGCACGGCTCCTGGGACGGGAACAGAAACGCAGAGGTGAATGGTTTGGAAAGATACTTCGGACGGCCGCTCTACGCGCTACTTTTGCCTGCATCTGCGTGGAGCAGCAGTCAAACCAAACGCTCTCGGTGTCACTCAGGTGCGCAAACACTTACGATCTGGCAGAGACACTTATTCTTGTTGACAAGCTTCTCTAGCGACAGCCTTTCGATGATGTCTGCCTCGACCAGCGCTCCCTCTTTGTCCTGCTTGTTGGCGAGCCTGAAAGCAGACAGGAATAAAGAAGCCTTTTCGTCCGGGTAATTTTTCTATCATCACCTCATCTTTTACAGTTCGCCCTCTGCGCTTTCACAAGTCAGCCTGTTTTTCTGCACCGTCTAACGTCCACTCACACTAGCACGGGTTTCCCCGCGATGCGAGGGTGCTGGAGGACCTCGGCCATGGCCTCCCGAGTCTCCTTCATCCTCTGGACGTCGCTGGAGTCCACCACGAACACCACGCCGTGCGACTCCGAGTAGTAGTTCGTCCAGATGCCGCGGATCCTCTTCCCGCCACCTAGGTCAAAGATGGTCACCTCGAACTTGCCCTGCTTCAGGTCGACCTTGGAAAAACCCACCGTGGCAGTCACGTCCCTGGGATCCTCTGCAAAACGGTAACAGACAGAAGTCACGGAAGCGGATGCGTCAAAATCTGGGACGGCGGAGAGCCAGTAACACACAAGCTAACACGTTAGCAAGCTAACATAACACAGGAAACGCAAAGGCAGAGGAAAAAGATTTTCCTCAGACATACAAAAACAAAAAGAAGCTTTCAGAAACTTTCCAATCGTTAAAAAGTTACGTCACTGTCGGGGTCTTGTAGCCACAGAGGCTAACAATTTAGCAAGCGGGTAACATAAAGTAGTAAATGCAAAGGCATAAGGAGAGAGAAAAAAGATGAGGCTGTTGGGAATATCAAGATTTTCCTCAGATATATTATAAAAATAGTCTATCAGTAGTTTGGGATTTATTCAATAATTATCATTACTGTCACTGTGTACTTTATTTTTTATTATTTTAATTTATTAGAATTTTTTTAACTTATTTTCTTTTTTTGGGGGGGGGGGGAAATACCAAAATAAGGGGGGACAATCATTTATTTTTGTGCTCTATTTGTATGTTTCTGTACACCTGTTGTGTAAACTTTGTAAAATGTTTGTTGCTTGAAACATTTTTTTAAAAAATGTGATAAAATATAAAAACAACAAGGCATAACCACCGGGCAGTTTGGTGTGAAATAAACATGATAATAAATATTAAATAGAAGAGTAAGGCATAACAAGACGGAGAACATGCTTTGCAAACTTTTAAAAGAAAATATGCATTATTGATATTTATGACAAACCTCCTTTGATTCCTCGCACCGTGGCTGTCTTTCCGGCATTATCCAGTCCGACCATAACCAGAGTCACTTTCCTGTTGGGGGGGAGATAAATACATGTGAACACAGTCAGGTCCAGGTTGGCACTATCTGAAGCTACATTATGAGATGGTGCATTCAAGGGCACGGGTAAGCCACTTAACAACCTGAATGACCACGTCAGATCTGCACAATCGGCTGTCACCGTGAGTCAGCGACAGTCATGCGGTCGGCTAACACAAATACAAAAAGACAGCGGTGCGGTGTATTTGCTCAAGGAAATATTATTCTCATATTATCTGGCCGACTGTGGTATTGACATATAAATAATAACTGACAGTTAAAAGGAACAAAAATGCATTCTGATATTGGTATTTTTCAATATGAAAGGATATCAGGCCAATACTGACTCAAAAAGCTGGATCGGGCATCGTGACAATGGATCCGATCTATTCAGTTCTCTTCTATGTTTATATACTATATACATTATATAATGCAATTTGAACTCCTGCTTAAATTGACCTTTTTTTGCTGCATTAAAAATAATAATAAATTAAAATTCTGTTAACTTTTAAGATTTTTTTAACTAAGATTTATTACTATTTATTTATTTATTATTTAATCAGAAATAAAAATCTGTTACTTTTGAAGATTTTTTACCAAGTTGTTGGTGCACGATTTATTATATTAATGATGAATAACAATTCTGTTAATTTTTAAGATTTTTTTTTTAACCAAGATACTGGTGTTTGATTTATTATTTAATAATAAATAAAAATTCTGTTATTCTTTATGTTTTTTTACCAAGATACTGGTGTTTGATTTATTATTTAATAATAAATAAAAATTCTGTTAATTTTTAAGCTTTTTTTTTTTTTTTTTACCAAGATACTGGTGTTTGATTTATTATTTAATAATAAATAAAAATTCTGTTAATTTTTAAGCTTTTTTTTTTTTTTTTTTACCAAGATACTGGTGTTTGATTTATTATTTAATAATAAATATATATAAACAACCTGCATACTTAACTTTGACACTTGCGCCGAAAAGACATCAATCGCACTATCCATCTAACCGTCCTCTCGAGCCAACCGGCCTTCATCGGGGCAGCCGCTTGCTGGAAACCAAGAGGTGAAACGCTGTGCGCCCTTTGTCCACTAACCCATAAACCTCTGCTCGGTCCTCGCGGCGACAAACCCCTCGCAGCCCGGTCAGCAACAGGCCAAAAGAAAAAGACCTGGCTGCAGGATTAGGTGAGGATTTCTGACTAAGTCCAAAGGATCAGATACCTCACAGATACCACGTGGGCGAAGCACTCGGTTACATGTTGGTGCCGCTGCTGCTTCACACGGTGAATGTTTTACATGCTCTGTATCCACAGAGGGACGACAGGAAAGACGACAGGACAACGGGAAGGCTGCATCTCCTCTAGTCCAACATGGACAGCCCAAATACAGCACATCTGTTCATCTAGCTCGTATCTTATTGATTCATCTGAATAACACATTCACTGATTACTCTGTAAAATATCACATAATAAACAGGGCAAGATAGATAGATAGATAGATAGATAGATAGATAGATAGATAGATAGATCTTTCTGTCAACTCGTCCTTTCAGTTCTATTAATATCTGTAATCAGCCTCCATGATTTACCATCCTGCACATCACTGGGAGTAATTCATAGTGAAATTAATACGTACATCGTGCTTTCTGTGTTTTATTACTGTGTTCGTGTCAGAAAATCACTAGAAATCTGCAGGGTGGCAGCCTGCTTCAAACCTCCACCAACATCCGGGTCCCAAGAGGCCAAGGATTACAGGTCTTCAGGATTACAGACCCGTCCATAGCAGTGGAGCTCTCGACAGAGCCTCTGCCCCCCCCCCCCGACTCTCACCATCTCAAAAATAAAAAACATAATATTTTTATCATATTTTATATTTTTTATGCCGATTCTAAAATCTAAAAAAAATCTAAAAGCTAACTAGAAAATGCATTTCCTGCTGAAAATGCGTGTGAATGCTGATAGCTGAAATTAAACTAAACTAACTAAACTAACGCATCATCTAACTGTATTGTTAAACACTGACAGAGAGAGAGAGAGAGAGAGAGAGAGAGAGAGAGAGAGAGAGAGACAGACAGACAGACAGACAGTTGTATTTAGGCAGAATCAACCTTCAGCAGTATTTAGGCGAAATCAACCTTTAAAACTAGAAGTCCCAAGACATGTAGTAGTATTTAGGTGGAATCATCCTTTAATAGTCTAGAGAGTCTAATCAGCCAATCAGAAACACCTGTTCATGTCTGAATGTGCTGAGTCATGGTTACAGTAAGACAGCATCTCCCAGTCAGTAAACCAGAAAAACAACCACTCAACAAGAGCTGTTAACAGAAAAACTGTAACAGATATCACTTTGATTTTCAGGTAGACCAGAAAGGACTCCCTGATGAATATCTGGTGCAAAAATTGTGCATGTAGTGTCAAAAATTTGTCCACGGGAGCAGTTTCCAAAACTGGAAACTTTTGCTCTGATCTAAAACTTGACCAGAACAAGCTGTCCAAAAAGCAGAAAACTTAGACTGTGATTGTGGAAAAACTGTAAAAGCTGAATCAGAGCTGAATAGTTCAAAGTCTTGCGGCTAGTTTAAAAGGTGTCTGTAGCCATTGGATTACATCGTAAAAAAAAAAAAAACAACAAAAAAAAAAAACAACAAAAAAAAAAAAACGCTGACTCAGCATTCACACTAATAAAGATTGAAAGAACACTGTGAACGCTGACTCAGCATTCACACTAATAAAGATTGAAAGAACAACACAGTGAACGCTGACTCAGCATTCACACTAATAAAGATTGAAAGAACAACACTGTGAACGCTGACTCAGCATTCACACTAATAAAGATTGAAAGAACAACGCCGTGAACGCTGACTCAGCATTCACACTAATGAAGATTCAAAGAACACCGTGAATGCTGACTCAGCACAAAGAACAACACTGTGAATGCTGACTCAGCATTCACACTTATGAAGAAGATGCTGACTCAGCATTCACACCAATAAAAATACAAAAAAACAACACTGTGAATGCTGACTCAGCATTCACACCAAATATGGGCATAATGGACTTCATAATGGACTTTCATCATGTCCTCTTGGTAGGGTCAAATGTCAGTAATGTAGCTATTTTAATATGTTGTAACATGGAAAAGTAGTAGTAGTAGTAGTAAGTGGGTAATAGTGATTTCTTTTGACCCAAAACATCAAATCAGTGGTAGTATAAGTATAATTTTGACTATAACCTTGACTGTCACATCAAATTAAGACTCATTCTTGCAACTTGAACTGATTTCAGTGTGATTAGGACACATTTTGGCATCCTAACATATTAAAACTTACCTTGCAGGCTTTCGCCAGCGTTTCAGCCCGTTGCAGCAGTTCCCCATCAGGCTAAACATCGCCGAGTCCGGATGCCTGTGATCAAGTGGTCACCTAGTCGGAAGCGCCACACCAGTACCTTCACCTAAACTAGCTACTTACCGAGCTAACTCCTGACAGCACAAGCTTTTAAAACAATCTGTGTTGAATCAAGTGGCGGCTACCAAGTGGTAACGCTAATCGCTATTTCACACTCCAGAAATCCAAAAGCCACGTCCCGTTGCCTCGGTGAGCTAAACTAACGAAAGCTAACGAAGCTAGCTGAAGTTTTCCTGTTAACTCGTTTACTTCATCTCAGTGAGCGAGTCCGTTGACATACGAATGAAAACCGTTTAACCAAACGCAGATACGTTTGTTATCCACGAAGCTAACGGGGCTAACGTTACCTCACGCTAAACTGCTTTGTTTACGTCGTCTGTGCCGCTGCTAGGCTGCAAACGTGCTTACGTCACCTTACGTAACTTTACGTCGTCCTCTACCCAGTACAAAGATTATACGCTTCCTACTCAGCCTTAACCAATCAAATCTAACCAATCAAACCACCGAAGGCGGCGAGCACTAGCCAATCGGAAGCAGATGAGGGCGGGTCATCTCAAACCGACTTGTTTGTAGTCTATTATTTTATTTAATTAAGCCACGAGCCTCCATCTCCACCATATGGTAAGACTGGACTCCTTTTAACCGTTTTGCAGTGTGTTTGACATTAAAAACGTTAACTGGGTTATAGCTTTAACTCGTGTAGCACGTTGATTGACCACTACTTTGTAGCTACCAGCTATATTTAGCCTCTTAAATGTGTTTCAAATGTACTTTAATTAAAAAAATGCGTACTCTAAGGCACTGTCGGCATACTGGGAACACTGACACATGGGCGTAGCTCTCCAGTGTCTCTGTAGTTTATTAGTACACTGTATTATACTGTAGTAATAGTACTGCTTTGCCAAAAGTGGATCTCCATTACTATTACATTGAAATGCAGTAATTACACTTGTTGGGTGGATTTATCTGTAGCTAATCACTGTACTTTAGTACATTTTTGGATATTGGGGTATTTCTATTTTACGCTACTTTATACTGCGACTTAACTACACTTATTTGACAGCTGTGGTTTCTTTGCAGACAATATAATTAACGTGAATTATGATGTAGTATATACATATAGAGTATATTTGATCAAATGAGTTCCACCTTTACCAGCTGCAACTGTAAAGTTAATGATCGTAAAACAACAGTGACAATGATTTAATTATTGAGCCGATGCACTTTGTGATAAAGCACAAAGCTTTATCACAAAGTGCAACCTAACATGCATGTCTTTGGACTGTGGGGGGAAACCGGAGCACCCGGAGTAAACCCACATTAACACGGGGAGAACATGGAAGTCAGATTTCAACTTGGGACTTGTGAGGCACGAACGCTAACCACTGCACCAATATTATTTTCATTATAGATTAATAGTTTTTGGGTCCAAAACCCAAAGATTCAGTTTACTGTTACAAAGAAACGTGGAAAAATTGATTTACCATCAAAATAGTTGCTGCCAATTGACAAGGTCTGTCTGGAATATAATTTTTTGGGCTTCGGGGATAATAAACATTGAATACGAATGATGAGATTAATGTGGGCTTATTCATTATTTCATGTGCTATTTTGAATTAATATGTTATTATTGCATAATTATATACAAAAAAAAAAGCATTTGAATATTGATTTGGATGTTGATTAGCATGGCAATGGTATTTTTATTCATTGGTTATCCGTAACCGATTATCCTATTCAGGGTCGTGCAGGAGAGGCTGAATCACACCGATTTCGAGTCAACAATTAACCTAACGTGCACGTCTTTTGACCGTGGGGTGGGGGTGGGGGGGACCAGAGCACCTGGAGTAAACCCACATTAACACAGTGAGAACATGCAAACTCCCCACCCTGGTTTAACTACTGAAATACTGCGCTACGTTGCCGCTCATATGCCATTCAATTCTGGGTAAAATGTATCGGTCTGATTCCATTTCGCTTCCAGGAGACGCACTGTGAATGAGGAAAAGTTCAATTTCAAGCAAAAATTTCTACATTTGCAGGAATGTCGCACAACGTGGAAGCACAAGCAGTCGTGATAAATAGTCGCAATCTCAATATTCTTCCAAATGATTATCATTTTGGCCATTATGGTGCAGCACTAATTCATAGAGACAGAACATGTGAGTACTTTTGAATATTTCTCACTGAAGCGTCAAAGCCCAAAATATGGTATTTGTGACAGCCCAACTAAAAACAAAGTAAGCATGTTACTTGAACGCCTCCTTGCTGTATTTTGCAGGTATCTGCTCTCCTACATCCACATGGCTCTCGTCTTCGTCTATGGCACCTTGAAGAAGGGGCAGCCCAACAACTTCCGCATGTTTGACAGCGCCAACGGCAAGGCGGAGTTCCTCGCCTCGGCCTGCACCGTCCAGAAATACCCGCTAGTCATTGCCACCAAGTACAACATCCCCTTCCTCCTCAACATCCCCGGCCGGGGTCGTCGAGTTCGAGGGGAGATCTACAGGGTGGACGACAAGATGCTGAAGTTCCTTGATGACTTTGAAGCCGTCCCCAGCATGTACCAGCGGACTCAGGTGAAGCTGGAGGTGGAGGAGTGGGTGGGGAAGACGGAGGGGGAGGAGAGGCCGGTGGCGGGGAGCACCGCGGAGGCGTTCGTGTACAGCACGACGACGTACGAGCCCGATTGGCCTTCGCTGACCAGTCACGAGAGCTACGACTCGTATGCCGACCATGGGCTCACGTATACGTACAGAGAAAGAAAATAATGAGGAGAGCAGATAGCAAATATTAGTTTTCTGATCGTCTCCCGCTATACGAATCAGCCATTTTCATATTTTTAAATGAAACAGAGGACACACTCCCATGTTTGCAGATTTATTACCTTTTTAAGAATAAGCAGAGCAATTACTGTAAAAATTAATCAGTTGTTTTGATCATCTATTAATGTTTCACCCCCCAAAAAAAAAAAAATACAATATAGTGTATTTAAAGCATAATTTGATTACAGAGGTCTGGTATGTAAAAGTGAGATTATTGATTTATTGTTTGGTGTTGATATCAGAAAATAGTGAAAAAAATGCTTTTATGATTTAAAGTCCAGAGTGCCGTCTCCAAAAAGATTTTTTTTTTTTTTATTATAAAGTGGCAAATCATCACAAATGAGGCGAATTATTTTAGCATTTTTACCTGAAAAGAAATTAAAATATTTGTAATTTTCAATTATTTGCTTTAAACTTTCAGGTCTTTTATTGTTCACTGTCGAGACGTTTGTATGTGGAGCTGCGGCGATTAATTAGTCAACTGTGAAATTAATCGGCATCTGTTTTGATAATGGATTGATCATTTTGAGTCATTTATTTTAAAGGAAAAAAAAATCTCTGATTTCTTATCAAGTCAAGAATCAAGAATATTTTCTGGCTTCTTTCCTCCTTTCTGATCTTTGAGTTGTGGACCGAACAAGACATTTGAGGACAAACTAATCACTTAGTGGAGAAAATAATCGACAGATCAATCATTTTGTGTCAAACATTGATACCAAGATGTTGGTCGTGATAACTAAAGGATTGCAGTAGTCTTACCTGTGTTCACACATTCACACCTAGTAGGCAACAATTAACCTGCACGTCTTTGGACTGTGGGGGGAAACCGGAGCACCCGGAGTAAGCCGACGCTAACATGGGGGGAACACACAAACTCCACCCAGAAGTCAGATTAAATTCATCAACCGTTGCTCGTGATTTGGCTTTGTGTTGTATTGTCCTCATCCCATCCATCGGGGTTTCTGTCCCAATAAAAATAAAAGTACACCATTGTATACGAACACAATCTTTTCTCATCTTTATTCAGAACAGTAAAATCCAGAAAACTAAAAAGAGCACAGAAGAGACGGTATTTGGCAATGGAATCTCTGTTGGCGTTGGAAGCAGTTTTTGTGCTTTTAAACTTAGGAAACACGAAAAACATTTCACAGTGTATCAAAGTACTGTACAAAAAGTCGCCTTACAAAAAGGAAATGTGTCCAAACTGGCATCACATTGAATTCATTCAATTATATATAGAGTGCGTTCACATGCACGCAGGTTTTATATACTCATGTGTCGTCATAGAGGACACCAAAATGTCTCAAATACTTCCCGTGTATTATATTCTGGTTTATTGTCCTTATTGGAAACATGATAGATGATGTTGGGAGTGAATATTAACTGTGTATGCGAACAACACTCAGTGGCGCAAACACAAAAATTTGGTGTTGCCAGTTTGGAGGAGGGAAAAAAAGTAAAATGACATTGTGAATTACGTCTCCGATCGGACATTAGTGGTGCAGGAAGTGTGATAAGAAGGGTAGGTGTGGCGTTAGTAGTGATTCTGAGTCTTTTCGGGGTCCGGGCGTTCGCCCAGGTGAGCGCCTCGGTGCAGATTTATCAGTAAAGGTCTTTTCTGGTGGTCGGCAGCGAGCGGATGGCGGAACAGGTGGCGCTGCGGATGACCTCCATCCACCTGAGGATGAGACAGATTATTAGATTATTATATTGTATGAGGTATACCATAGTGTGCTACCTACAGTAGATGACGGTTCGGAGAAGACCCATGCTAACATAGTGCTAAATAGGCCATTTTTATTCATCTGTACGGGAGGAAACCGGAGTAACTGGAGAAGACCCATGCTAACATAGTGCTAAATAGGCCACTTTTATTCATCTGTATGGGAGGGAACCAAAGTACCCAGAGAAGACCCATGCTAACATAGTGCTAAATAGGCCATTTTTATTCATCTGTACGGGAGGAAACCGGAGTAACTGGAGAAGACCTATGCTAACACAGTGCTAACTAGGCCACTTTTATTCCTCTGTATGGGAGGAAACCAGAGTACCCGGAGAAGACCCATGCTAACACAATGCTAACTAGGCCACTTTTATTCCTCTGTATGGGAGGAAACCAGAGTACCCGGAGAAGACCCATGCTAACACAATGCTAACTAGGCCACTTTTATTCCTCTGTATGGGAGGAAACCAGAGTACCCGGAGAAGACCCATGCTAGCACAGTGCTAACTAGGCCACCTTTATTCCTCTGTATGGGAGGAAACCAGAGTACCTGGAGAAGACCCATGCTAGCACAGTGCTAACTAGGCCACTTTAATGCCTCTGTACACCAGCATATATCTCCTGTGAGTCCTGTTGATTGAAACTGCTACTGTGGTGTCAATGTACAATCTAAAAACAACCTCTCAAAGGTGTACTCGCTCTCCGATCTGAAGTAGTAGACGTGGGATTTAAAGTGGAGCTTGAAGACGTAGTCTTTGTGGATATTCTCCGACTCTGACGGGACGGTGACGGAGTAGCCCAGCAGAGGGAGGCTGGCCAGAGGGTAGTCATCCTGAAAACAGAGATAATCATTCATCACCTTTATGCGTCGACGTGTTAATGCTTGACCGCTGTCCTTTCCTGTATTTATCTAACCTGGTGTGACTTGTAGAAGAAGAGGCTGAAGTTGGTGAAGACCACCCAGAGTTTCTGCCAGCCGTTACTATTCTTAAACTTCCTCAGCAGGTTACCGGACAGCTGATTCTGGAAACACAACAGAGACAACTACAGATGGACAAGGCTAAATAAAATGAAACTAAGTCACTCGTTCCATTGTAGTCTTAGAAACGGGGGATAAAGACAGGAAAGGGAAATCTGTTCGCTCTAATTACAACGTCAAGAGGTAACATAACTATCTTTAATGCATTAAAGCAGCTTGTAATCGTGTACGTTTTAAAACTCAAAGATACTGGTGTCATATAAAACTAGAAAACCTGAGGAATCCATCTGTACCAACCATGTCCCAACACAAGGGGTCCCTTGACCTCCGACCTCATGATATGTGAATGAAAACAGGTTCTACAGGGGACCCACAAGTCTCCCATTTCAAATCAAGCGACAGCTGCCGTTGCCTGTCGGGCTGCAGGTTGCCATGTTTTGATTTGGGCATATTTTTTTTATGCTAAACGCAGCACCAGTGACGACAATATTTATCATCGTTTTGTATTGTTAATTGATTTCCAATAAGAAATATGTGCATACATTTGCACAAAGCAGCCCACTCCCATGTTGATAGGAGTATTAAATACTTGACAAATCTTCCTTTAAGGTACATTTTGAACAGATAAGAAATGATTAATCACAATTAACTATGAATATATATTATAAATGAGGGACAGCCCTAATTACAATTAAAAATATGTAACTTTTTCACATAATTAATGCTTCCATATTTGACATGTGGGCTTTATGTACTGCAGAATGGCACCTATATGATGTATCAACATGATGTAGTTTATTGGTACTTTCATTGTGTCTTGTAATGAAGTTTCTGGAGCAGCTGTTTGCAGTACTACTGTACTCCAGTAGGTGTCACTAAAGGACAGTTCTGTACAAGTAAACCATAGAAGAGACAGGGGCCCCTGAGGGCTGCTGAGGGACCTTGTCAAGTGACTGGACGGGCTATTATTGGCCTCTAGTAACGTCAGCGTGGACAGACAGAGGTGGACAAGGACAAAGAGACAAATGGAAGATGGAGAGACACAAGGTGGAAGAGAGAAAAGGACGCAAACGTGAGACGGAAAGCAAGACAAAGGACACCGGTCTCCACGGCGACAGGCGAGCGGCGGTTAACGAGGCACGGTGCGCTACCTCCACGGCGACGCTGAAGTCCACCATGGACACGCTGGTGTTGCGGTGCCAGCAGACGTGCACGGTGGTGTTGCCACGGTGACCCTGGCGCTCAAGGGATGAGCGCGAGCCGCCAAGCTCCTCCTCCGACTCCGGCTCGCCGCCACCGTCCTCCGACAGCTCTGGGGAACGACGGGGGAGGTCAAATGGGATGGTTAGCAGAAAGAAAGTGAAACATTTCATAAAGTGAAAGTCAATTTAACATAAAGCACATTTAAAAACAACAAATGTCTTTGTGATTATGAAAAACTGAAGAAAAGAGATGAAATTTCAGGTTTTGGGATTCAAATTCACCTTTAAAAATGTTGCCGGAACTTAAAGGGGCAGTGTGTAGGCTTTGGTGGCATCTAGTGGTGTGGTTGCAGATTGCAACCAACCGTGTACCCCATCGCTAACTTGAGCCGTGCGACGCATTCCAGTCGCGCGCATGAAAAGGACCGTTATGTCGAAGAACGCATATTTACAAGAAACGTCAGCGTCCAGCGGCGGAGCTACGCTTCCGCCATTTTGGACTGACAGCGACTATCGGACATAAATGGAAGTTCGAAAAATTCGGCCCGGATTTTGAGAGCGATCTCAGACTTTTTCATGTCGAGGAAATCCCAAAATCCGATGGACCATGGATGCAGAAGAGGTCGTGTCCTGTGCTTTTCGTAAAATAGCCCACAAGATTAGATTTTTTTAACTTCCTTGTTTTTGAAAAGTACGTTTTCAAATGTACAGTTACTGTTATTTTATGTACATTTCTTTGTTATTTGTTATTTTTTATTTCTTTCTCCCCCCCCTCCTGGGGGCGGGGGTACTCAGTCTTTAGGGAGTTGGCTTGGGAACCGGAGGTCACCGTTCAAGTCCCGGCATGGACCAAAAAACTGAGTGTGAACTGGTAGCTGGAGGGGTGCCATTTTTCCCCTTGGGCCCTCCCGAGGTGCCCCTGAGCAAGGCACCAAACCCCCAACTGCTCGGGCGCTTGTCACCCCCCCCCCAACCATTATTTTAAATTTTTTTTTTTTTTTCCCCCCTTTGGGGTTATTAAAAAAGGTTTTTCTTCTTCTTCTTCTTCAAAAAAAAAAAATCCTGATTTCAAAAATAGTAGAAATTGAAAACAGAATCGACTTACTGTTGTCAGAGAGGCTGGTGGATAGCAGGTCAGTGTTTGTGCTGCTGCTCTGCTCCGCCAGGTCGATGGCCATCCGGATGTCCTCCACCCACCGCTCCATCTCGGACGAGCAGCTGGACGGGGACAGAGTGGACTCCATGTAAAAAAACGTCTTCGTCCTTGTAACGTCTCCACATGTACTTTAGCTTCCTTTTGTTTCATTCACAGTAGATGTTTTTCATAATACACCTTCATTTTGTGGTATATTTTTGTTCATGTATACCTGGCTGCCACCACCACAGACTGGCGCTGTCCGAACAAGGTGAACGAATGAGGGACTCCCCACTCCTCCTCACTTTCTCTGATCTGCAAACAAACGCACCCAACTTTGACCCCAGTAATCCAAAATATGCTTCAATCATGGAAACAAAACCACTCATAACAACAAAATATGACATAAAAATAAGCCCTAATATAGACACAAAATGTCCAGACTCAGCTTGGAGCTTTTCCATGTCGAGTTTGCATGTTCTCCTTGTGTTAGCATGCTCCAGGTGCTCCAGTTTCTCCCCACTGTCCAAAGACATGCAGGTGAATTGTTGAATCTAAATTGCTCATAGGTGTGAATGTGAATGGTTGCCTCTATGTGTCAGCCCCGTTATCGTCTGGTAACCCGTCTTTTATAAAAGCATGTTGTTGAGGGAATCTGGTCACGTACCGTCATGCCATACAGGGGCAGCTGGCCATGAACTTTAAACTGGTTGGTCGGGGTCATTCCTCGACTGGTGTACACCAAGGAATCACTGAACTGGAGAGGAAGGAAGAAGAAGTGGACGTGTGATTATTTTTTTTTTTTTTGCTATCCCCAAATGTTAGATTCACTTTGAAAAGTAGCCGAAATGTCATACCAGGAAGAACATCCTCTGCTGGAGGCCCTTCCCAGAAAGCTTGCTGAGGCAACCGAGCCGGATAAACTCCTGCAAGTTAAGGATACTACAATAAATATGAGAGAAAGCCAAGATACATTTGCAGAATTTTGCACTGAATAATTTACCCCTCAAACAGAGTCACAGCTAGTAATAACATCAAAGTCTCGGATAAATAAGTCTAACCCTTCCAGGGATGGCGAGGTTGTCGATGCCAGTCAGATCCTTCTTCAGCTCTAGAAGCTTCTGGAAGTTCTCCATCTTCATCATGGTGCCCTGGAGCTGCAGCACCATCTCGGAGATGTCCGCCAAGGCCGCTGTCGATTGGTTTAAGGAAGGCGGTTGTTTAAAAACTAGTTTCACATGCGCAAAACCGCACACAAAAAGGCAGACGTGTACCTCTGCAGTCCCTGAAGTCGTCGTGGGTGGGCGGGTAGTGCTTGCAGAGCCTCTCCAGGATGAGCTTGTAGTGCAGGAGGCGGTGGAGGGGCCTGAGGAGGAAGATGTTGAGGGGCAGGTAGCAAACTCTCTGCTGCTCAAAGTCTCGACACGCAGTCTCCGCCTTCCGACTGGACCTGAGGAACGAGGACGAAGGGAGAACAAGTTGCCCTTTAAAATGCAAAATTAAGTTGGTGGAACCTGACCTAAAAATTGAGAGCTTCCACGACGTTTCCTCTATAAGCCTGCTTTTAATGCGCAGAACCCAGGCCTATTTTACTGGGAAAATCCAACAGATGTGACCTCATGTGCTCTCGCGAGTGCCTTAGCTGTAGCTAACGTTGGGTTAGAAAGGAAGTCTGCAAAAGGCAACAAACAAAATGTGTCTTGTTTGTAGTGGGGGTTAACTCTGGAGCGAATACCGTCATCGACTTTGGCCTAGGAGACCAAAACGCCGGTGTCTCCCCTGTGCCGTCTGACCACGGTTGGGAGGAAAGGTTAACACTGGGATCAGCATTCATTAATGGAGGGACCTTCGTTTGGTAAGCCAACATTACTGCCAAGTGAAATATACTGTATAGCGATAATGTAGTTTTAGCGGCTAACGTAGCTAAAGTTAGTCAACATGATGCCCGTCACGTTCAGTGTTTGTCCATAGTGCGAGCACAAGAACGAGCAACAAGACGCTGACTGTCGCTGACCCAACGGCCACAGGTGTCACAGCCCGTTTCTGGCCTGAATTTTGAGTGACTCTCAAATGAGTCGGCGAGTTATTTTAGAGTCGCACCAGTTATTTTAGAGTCGCACTGAATTTTAGCTTCATCATGCATCATTTGTCACGCAAGTGTACCGGGGGAGACCGACGAACGACTAACTTCAACCGACCGTACGTTGGACAGTCGGATGAATTTCTGACATGTCAGAATTGCGGTTCAGCTGTCCACATGCTCTCGCACAGCTGAAGCAGAACCACAAGCCGATTCCCCAACGTCAGCGCCTTTTTTCCCTCTACTTTATTTGCAGTAATCAGAGCGTAGCTATCAAGATAACAATGTACAATAGATATCGGAAAACCCAACCACCTATGGTACCCTCTCATTTCAGAAGACAGGACAGCACAGATGATCTAGGAAGTACGTTTCTGTCTTATTAGCATTATTGCGACCTTTTATTGATAAGAGTTAACTGCCAGAACAGCCTGCAGTGACCGACCGGCTGTTTTTATCCTATTTGACACTACAGTCAAGTTGTGGCTGACGATTGGACCATGCAGCATGAGCACAGACATCGTGAGCTTTGGCTTCACATTGCAAACAATCTACTCATAAAGAAAGAGTCTGAATTACACAACATTTTTTTGGTAAGTTAGTTGCAGCCCTACATCTACAGTGAAACGATCGATTCGTCGATCGGTGGAAAATTAATCTCATTGATTGATCATTTAATTTTCTTTCAAGCACACCTGCTCCAAAAATGCTGGTTCCAGCCTCTCATTTGTGATGATTTGCTGCTTTTCTTTGTTTTATGTTTTAATAACTCATATATTTTTGGGTTATGGACAGTTGGATGGACAAAAAAAAGCAATTTAAAGACAGCAGTCTGGCATTTTTTCACCATTTTCTGATAACTATAGACCAAATGATTAATCAGTTATCTGACAAAATAACTGTCAGAATAATAAATAATAAAATTATGCTTTAAAGCAATTAAATGCACTATGTTCAAGTCCTTTATGGACGGGATCTTCCTTCCTACTCAAAGTAGCAGTGACAACATTTTTAAAATCGTACAATGAATACCTTAAATATCACATTTGAAAGCTCATATCTCAGGCTAATAACATTATTCTACCTACCTGCAGGTCCGTTCCAGTTCAACCAGGCACTCCGAATGTTTCTGAAGATGAACTGTCAACTGCTACAGATGCAAAAGAAAAAGAAGAAAAGAAAAAACCTTTAAATAAAGATAGGATATAGAGAGGTATAACAGGTTCTGGTGCACATTATAAGCAGGAGGTATAGTTACCCTCAGACCCTGAATGTTCTTCAGGAGGATATCACCAATGCGTTGATAGTCTCCTTTAATGTGGGCGTTAGATCGACCCTCCCTAAAGAAGAGAAACATGCAGTTACAAGTATTCACCAGCAGATGTCAGGCTACAGCTGTAGTTTCTAACACACATGACCGGAAAATCACTGAATTCCCACAATCCTTCCCAGCAAGTCCTTGACCCCTCTCCAAAAACAAGTGTGTCTTCATTACAGAAATAACAGACAAGACTCCCATAAGTGGAAATGAGGACGTTGCCTACTCACATTAAGTTCCCACGTAAAGTTTACTGCATCCTTAACCGAGTTGTACGTTATTAAGTGCTCTTATACGCAACGTAGGCGCAATGTGAGCTCAGGTTTGCCGAATGGGGACCAGACATACTGACCACTGCGCCAGCCGTTGTTCCACCTCTTTGAGGAAACCCTGGTGAAACTTGTAGACCGGATCGTAGTTGGCAGAGACCAGGTTCCTAACGGAGTCCGGGAAGGCCTCGTCTTTCCCCGCGACACTCTGGAACGACTACAACACACGAACAAGAGGAAATACAACTGAGAAAAACAGAAAAGTGCATTTCTTGCAACATGAAGATGAAAAAAAGTCTGACTTTCATATTCTCTAATTCAGAGTAATATGAAACATGCGAGTGGAATAGATGGTGATTAAAAGTGACATATATGAGGAACCCCAAACACGGAAACACACAATAAACAAGTTGGAATTGATGGGCTGTGGTTAGCACTGTCGCCAGAGGGTCGCAGGTTCGAATCCAGCCTGGGGCCCTTCTGTGTGGAGTTTGAATTTTCTCCCTGTGTTGACATGGGTTTACTCCAGGTGCTCCAGTTTCCCCCCACAGTCCAAAGACATGCAGGTAAATTATGGACTCTAAACTGCTCGTAGGTGCCCTGAATAGGATAAGCGGCTACAGATAATGAATTAAAGAAAGTTAGACGCTGTCATCTGTCCTGCACAAGAAAAAAAAAAAAAAGCTCATAAAGCCTCACAAGTTGAAGCTCAAGTCTTCAGCCAAACTAAATGCACATTAAAAGCCCGTTTACGGGACGGAAATTAAAGCAACCCGATGCTATATTAATGCCACATGACAGAAAAGGCCATCAGCTTGTGATTTTGGTTTCACTTTCCCAACATTTAGGCCATAAAAACATCAAATTCACATCCTGATTCCAGCACAAACCAACTCTGACGCACACATAAGCTTTTAAAAGACCCTAAATATCAGACTTTGAAGGCTGAAATAAGCAGGGTTGACTCTCTATTCCAGCTTAAACTCTCTGAGACCCACAGTAGGCTTTAGGGGGAGATAGCAGGTCAGTAGTAACTGTCACATAGAAGTGGTGTACATCGTCTGGAAGTTGGGAACCTGACAATTAGACAATTTGAGATACAGCTCAGCACTGTGTCAAGTTGTTCTAGCATCCATCTGCAACCGCTTGTCCCGTTCAGGGAGGGGGTGGAGCCAATCCCAGCTGACATTGGGCGAAGGCGGGGTACACCCTGGACAGGTCGCTGACATATAGAGACAAACCGTTCATGCTTACATTCACACCTACGGTCAGTTTAGAGTCAGCAATTAACCTGCATGACTTTGGACTTGGGGGAAACCGGAGCACCCGGAGTAAACCCATGCTTACACAGGGAGAACACGCAAACTCCACACAGAAACCGGATTCAAACCTGCGACCGTCTTGCTGTGAGGCGACAGCGCTAACCCCCCAGAAACTGTAGAAACGTCCCCCCTCACCTCTGTGATGACCTGCAGGTCTTTGAGGTAGGTCCGCTCTGTCGTCAACAGTTCTTTGGCTATGAAGTACGCCTTGTCGGTGGGAAACTTCTGGACACAAACACAAAGATGAGATCGGTCCTAGACCATTTCTTACATGTTTTCTACATTTCGGGCATGATGTCTTTTTGTCTACCTTCCTCCTCGCCTCGTCTTCGTCGTCGTTGCGGATGCATCCGGCATCAGTGAGCAGGGGGCTGGTTAGAGGCGACAGATGCCGAATCTCGGGACTTTGACCCAGGATGCCGGCGCTGCCCATCCCCGGTCCGTTTAAAGAGCCATTGCCGTTAACAACAACGTGGGGACTTCCCATCGGAGAGTCCTCTGAACCGGGACTTTCTGGTGGTGGAGAACAAAATAGGAGAACGGAAAGGAGACAGGGAGAGGAACAGAACAAAGAGTGAGAAGATGATGGAGAGGATAATGGATAGTTCACATTTCATTTCATCATTCGCCGGCTCAAACCAACATGTACGGTGATGAATTTCAAGGTTAGTCAATCAATTTTAAATTATGGGTTAGCACCCAGCTGTCATGTTCAGGCAGGTCGCCACATGACAAAAATGCTACGATTGCTCAACTCTGAAGGAGTTCTAGACATCTACTCTACTTGGATCCTCAGGAGATGTTAGTAAAAAGACATATCAGTGCATTATCAGGGCAATGCAGTCAAGGTGATTTTCTGTCGATCGACTAGCCCCAGCAGAAAACATTACCGCTGCGTTATGCCAATCGGTGAATACTAGTTTATCTAGCGATACACCGATACTGGTACCAGATCGGATATTGGGACGATACTGATTGAAATGGCTGGATCGGGTATTGTGACAATGAGGCCGATCTGTTCAGTTCAATTTTCTGTTTACATATACCCAAAGCTCCAGGTGTCGCTATCAGTATCGGGACTGAAAAAGTCATATCAGTGCATCATTAATTTTGTCTTTTCATTTCCCTTACAATGCACTGTAAATGTGTGCTAGTCTTCTTTAACAGGAGTCCAGTCTGATTGTACTTGATAAGGAATCATCCAGAACAGAAGAATAAAAAAAAAAAAAAAAAACTACTACTTCCACTACAGCTAGAGGTTTACTACATGGTACTAAGTTGTGACTGTATACTTGCCCAAAGTTTCCAAAGAGTCCACTGTTACACACCAAACTGGATCATGGGTAAAACCATGGCAACCACAGTGCAGATCTGTGACGGGTGCTATAAAAGAACTTGCCACCAAAACTACTACGACAAAAACACAGCCAGACAAACACAAGACAGACACGGATCGTGTGCAAACGTCGAACAAGACCTCTACTCTACAGCTACCGGCTACCACAACACAAGACGTGGGTAGGGGGTCACAGATCAAGCAGGGTTGAGGGGATGA
Source organism: Pterois miles (assembly GCA_947000775.1). NCBI lineage: Eukaryota > Metazoa > Chordata > Actinopteri > Perciformes > Scorpaenidae > Pterois > Pterois miles. The sequence continues at coordinate 3,842,203 of CAMQGK010000500.1, read as the reverse complement.
ATCGGACATCGGTTCTGTCTATAGAAAATTCTGGAGTCCCTTTTCTTCGAACATACAAGGTTGTTTTTTATTGACACTAGTGCACAGTTACAGAGTTAAAAAGAGAGATGAAGGGTAACGAAATAGAGTAAAACCTCAAAGAAAGTAAATCCAGGGTGATGGAAGTAAAAAGGACACGTGTGCAGGAATATGAAGTGTTACAGGAAAACCAGCTCAGTGCAAAACTGCTACTGATCCTCAAATCGGAAAGCCAGAAAGCCAGTTCATTCCTTTAAAAGAAGTAAAAAGTGTGTTATGTACACAGAAAAAGAAGCACAGATGTGACGGCACCTTGCACCTTTTAATTCTTCCAAATTTTTAAGAAATAGTCGGACATTTTGGGAAGTCCACTTCCCAAAATGTCAGACTCTATGATATCAAATACGATCATATCATCACAGCGCGTATACCGCAGAAGAAATTACAATCAGTTTACTTTTTAAGGTAAATCTAGAAGGTTTGGCTCTGATTAACATACACATTACAGTACAAAAAACAATCTATTAGTGTGTTACTGTACGTACAGCACAGCAAAGTTACAAAATGGACTGCTGCAAGTGCTATCTGGTGACAGTGAAAGGGAACATGACTCAACTCCAGTGTTCATGTATGTTATATTGTGTCCATCTTCTGCCAATACTCGGACTTTCAAACTTTCACAAAACGCCTCTTAAAGATATCTTTGTTTTTGCACTTACGTTTGCATTGAGCTTAACTTAACCCATGTCTGTCTACCTTCGCCCTCTCACTCGCTGTTAAAACACTGGAGTTGGCCATGTTTGGTCCTTGTGCACAGTGAAGAAAACCCAGGGCAAACGGTTTCGAAATGTCTGAAAAAGACACGGTGAATAAATCACGATGGCGTCTGGTGGGGTGGTTGCAGATTGCAACCAAATGAATACCCCTCTGCTCGCTCCTCCCTCCTTCCAAGACTGCAGTAACACGATAAAACTTCGCTCAGAGGTCATCCTTAAAGTAATACTACTTTAGGGGCAACAGAAGTCCAGCCAATTAGATTGTCAAGCTATTAAAGAGGCATTATCAGTTGCTACAAGCCCCATAGATGTGGGTCAGTCTGGGCCTACTACACCTACTCGTAAGTTTTATCATCTATCCACATGGTAGATCACCGAAAGAAGGTATAAAAGAACATGGCTGAACTCTAGTGACTGTAGTAAGTATGACAGGAGCAGAACCGAAAGTCAGGTGTTGTAGTACTTTGTGTTCGTTGTTATTTTAACCCAAAACACACTGTTTTCCCCTCATTTTTTGGTAAACGTTTTTAGTTAAACAAGTGTTTTTCGTTGCCTAAACCTACAGAAGTTGTAGTTTTATTGTCTAAACATAAATAAGTTGTAGTTTTGATGCCTAAACATAAAGAATTTCTAGTTTTATTGCCTAAACCTAAAGAAGCTGCAGTTTTGTTGCCTAAACATAAAGAAGTTGTAGCTTTGATGCCTAAACCTTATAGTTTTATTGCCTAAACCTAAAGTTGTAGTTTTTTTTCCTTAACCTAAAGAATTTCTAGTTTTATTGCCTAAACCAAAAGAAGTTGTAGTTTTGTTGCCTAAACCTACATAAGTTGTAGTTTTGTTGCCTTAACCTAAAGAATTTCTAGTTTTATTGCCTAAACCTAAAGAAGCTGCAGTTTAGTTGCCTAAACATAAAAAGTTGTAGTTTTGATGCCAAAACCTAAAGAAGTTGTAGTTTTATTGCCTTTCGTTGTAACATTTCATCCAGTTTTACATGTTAGAATGTTTTGCTTTAAAGTTTCACTTTCATAACGTAGTAGGTGTAGTAGGCCCCTAATGACCCACATCTATGGTGCTTACAGTGCCTGATAACGGCTAGCTTTGTATTCTGTGTGTCACATTACTGCAGTTTCACAAGCGTGTTGGAGAACTACAGTGGCCTTCAGATAACGTAAAAATGCTGAAGGATCTCAAGAGCCAGTGTTTGGTTTGTCCATTCTGGTCTCCTGTAGGAACATGGCGGACTCCGTGAAGACCATCCATGTCTAAACTAATGACATCTCATCAAGTTTCAGGTGATTATACGCTCATGAAAACATAGCTATGACTATTATATTTCTGTAACTAGAAATATTACACACCGTTCCTTTAAGTTTGCTTCTCAAACATTTGAAACCATTTTGAGCCCCATGACAGAAACACCAGAGCAGGAATAACAGAAAAGCAGCTCGCCTGGTTAACATGCATTCAGAGTAAAGAAAAGGAAAACGGTTCCCACTGACATGCTTAAAAAACAGAACATTTACAAAGCACGATCATTTTGTTTCAGAAAGAAGCAGAAGCTCTGAGGAAAGAAAAGGTTGTTTGGTGATGAGCGCTGGTGAAGTTGAGTGTGCTAAAACTGTAACTCTGACATTAGAAATCCAGAAATTTTAAATATGTACAGTTTAAAAAAAATTCAGATATGTATGCATGCTAATTAACAATAAATTCGGTGTAGCGTGTAGCAGTGAGCAGACAGCCAGTGATTGGAATGACCTTCAAATTACAGTAACAGGAGAGGGAAGTGCAGCAGCATCCAAAGAAAGTGAAAGATAATGGCGATAACGCCCTGTTTGCGTGATTGGAGAGCATGCCAGGGGCCGAGCCAAGCAAAGCAGACAGTTGTGAGTGGTCACGACGGTTGGCGTGTTCAATTATTGCTTAAGAAAGCGCCAATGGGATGCATCTACAGTCAAAATGATTATCAAAAATACAAATATAAACGGTTAGGGGTCTTCATACTCTCCCTAACACTGATGCAAATCTATCCTGCGCTACTTGTAAATACAAAACAGAATTACTACCACAGTGCAAGTTGCCCACAACAGACAGAAATCGAATTTAAAAGTGCTCCAAAGAAATCAGCATGGGCCAAAACCGAATGAGAAAGGCAGACTGGCCCACTAGCTACATATTAGACATATTTCACTACCTCACTCTACAATCCACCATCTATCAAAAACATCCAGATATACTGTACAATTAAATGGGGAATACCTCTCCAGTCCAAACACCACGATAACATTTGACCCCTTAATTAATGAACTTCAGCTATTACCTTAAAGCCCTCCTATTGCACCAGACAACAGTGAAATAATTATAAAAGTGAAGAGAAAATGCTACATTAGGACACTAAGCATTATTACAACAAACAGGAGCTCTATTAGGGGACCAAGAAACTCAAAAAATCTATTTATCTCTTGTTCCATTAATATCATCCATCCATTATCTGTAACCGCTTATCCCATTCAGGGTCGCAGGGGGGCCACTGGAGCCGATCCCAGCTGATGTTGGGCGAAGGCGGGGTTCACCCTGGACAAGTCGCCAGACTACCACAGGGCTGACACATCAAGACAGACAACCGTTCACGCTCACATTCACACCTTACGGGCAATTTTACAGTTAACGATAAGCCTAGCCTGCATGTCTTTGGACTGTGGGGGGAAACCAGAGCACCCGGAGTAAACCCACGCTAACACGGGGAGAACATGCAAACTCCACACAGAAGGGCCCCAAGCCGGGTCTGTGAATAATATAAATGCTATCAAAATTTTTTTTTTTTTTGAAGAAAAACTTCCCCACAAATTTTTCAGGTCCACATACATCTATGCTGAAAATACAGTTTTTAAGTTATGGCACATTGTAAGGAAGGTTGTTTCTTCCTCCTCGCAAACTAGCTGAAGTGCCTCCAGGCTTTTAGGATTGATTCTCCCTTTGACAAATAGCCAGCCAACATGTTTACTATGCGCCAAGTTAGACGAAATCAGCAGTTTGCATACAATATTCAATACAAAAATGAGAACTGTGGGGTTAAAAAGCAATGGAAGTGTTCATGATTCATGTAAAAGTAGGGCAGGCGTTTCTATTCACAGCTAAAAAATATGTCAAAAATGTCCAAAAGTATGTTAGAACCCTTGCACAAAATGTGTTTATATGTAAGATGTATTTCAGCTAAGCAACAGGAAATTAGAACTATAGTATCGCAATTCACGCAGTAGAATACACTAAAGTGAGATGTTCAATTCTTACATAAAAGGATTCTATTTATTGTGCTTCATAATGCCTAATGTGAGGCCGGATTACTCATATAACATCACCCTTCAACAGCTGAAAACCTGCCCTCCTATATCTTCCTCATGAAAGCGGTAACACCCTTCCTCCTCCTCTCCCTCACCATCCTGCCCCTCCTCCAGCTGGAGGCTCCCGAAGGAGAACTTGCTATGAGGAAGCGGCGACGAGTTCACGCCGTTCGAGTTCACGCCGTTCGAGTTCACTGAATTCATGGAGCTGACGGCGACAGGATTGCCGTACATTAACGGCTGGCTGTATGCGCTGCTGCCGGTGTCGGACTCTGTGTCACTGGTGTCGGTACCGCTGCTGGTGGACCCGTCGATCATTTGGACCGGCTGGTTTAGATTGTTGTTACGAGTCGTGTTGCTACCGGGCTTTCCCTGGCGGCCGAACAGCCGCTGTACCGCGTTGGAACGACCTGGAACCGCTAGGTTCCCAGCGTGGTTGCCATTAGTTATAATCATCCTGCGCTCCATCGGGGCCGAACACGGGGCTTGGGAATGCAACCCGGAGCGATGAACGTCGTGCTGGTGGATGGGGGTGGATGTCAGCTGGCTGAGAATGAATGGATCTGTATCGGAGCGGTTTCGCATGTTGTTGTTGTGGTATGGTTTGGCGAAATGTAGCGGCGTGCGGTTTGAGGTGATCGGGGAGTAGCTACCATAGTGATTTGGCGGGTGGGATGGCGGCAGGGGAGCGGGAGCTTCCACTGGGGCTACTCCTGGACGTTTACTGAAATAATGCCCACCGTCATCCCAACGTGGGGCTGATCGCGGCGGTTGACTGTTTGTCATCTCGGCATGGCTCAGAGAGTTTGTGCGGTGGTGGAAGCTGCTGATAACCGGGCTGGAGCACTGACTACGAGTCGCGCTTCCCAACGGTCGCCCTACTGCTGCGCCGTGCTTGTCTCGACCTTGAAAGATTTCATCCAGCAGAGTGCTGTGTAGTGGGAGGCGGCCGTGAAATGAGCCTCCGTTGGGCAGAATGTCATCATCTGTTAGCTCGTGACTCGCGTTAAACTTGTTTGGCACCGGAGACTGATCGACAACGCTTCTGTTACCCATCACGCCCTGCTGTTGATGCTGCTGCATCAGCCCCTGGTGATTGGTGTGGTAGAACCCATTTACAGCCCCAAACAGACTCCCAGCTTGCCCCCCGTTGCGACTGCTACCCCCGTTGCTGTCATCTGCCCCACTGTGGCCCCTGGGAGCCCTGCTGTTCTTTGTCACATCACATTCACTGTCTATGTCGCTGCAGTCTATGTAAGGGATAGAAGAGCTGCTGCCTTTGTTTGCCCTGCAGGATGGACCTGGGTTCAGGAACTGCGGGTCCGGCGCGGATCCAGTGCCATTGTGGTTCTGCCGGGACTGGGTCAGGTCCGAGCCGGGCGCTGGTATATCGTGGAAGCCATTGGTGGTTGATGTGGGTTCCTCTGAACCTTTACACTCAGCTCGATGGGCCAGTCTGGTTGAGTCAGGCTGATCTGCCAACTGGACAGATATGGCACTCTACGAACAACGAGAGGGAAGAAGACAAGCAACAGGTTACCGGTAAAGAAGAAGCTTTTAAACTCATTAAACTCTTTGTATTTTTGGCCACAGAGCAGCTCCACATTACCAAGAGAACAAAGTAATAAAGACTCAAGGGCAAACAGACTGGGCGAATAAAGGTCAGTGTTCAAATGTATATCACCTCTTTTGGCACTTGCGATCTGAAGGATGAAGACTGAGGGGACATGCTGCTATTTGACAGGATCTTACTGTGCTTCCTGGAAAGAAAAGAGGCGACAGATGAGGTCAAACCAACTAATTCGGAAAACGGAACTAAAGCCTTAAAACTTCAGTAGGCAAACATGTTTTGGCATCACTGGGCAAAAAAATTCCATAATAACCTTTCAGCATATTGTAATTCCATGGTTCTGGACTCACCTTTCAAATGGAACTTTCTTGAGCTCCGAGTCTTTCACATAATCGATGATCTGCTTCTGGGTTCGACCGCTGCAGGCACAAAGAGAGAATGCCATGACAGTGATTGTTGTCCTTGGTTCTCTATTGGCAATCGTTCTTTCCCATGTAAAAAACTTAACATACTTCACACCACAGGAATATCTGGAAAGATAATCTTCACAACCATCGAAATATCTGGACTTTGCTGACGGTTGTCGGAATACCCGGCATTACCTGAACCGGAATGAAGATCCTCTGGTAAAGAGAATGGGCTTGGGTTTGGGCTTGGGCTCCTCGAAGAGCCTGAAGAAGGCGTGATACTCGACGCAGATCTTCCAGAAGATCTTGCAGCAATCCCTACTGGCCATGGCGAACTCCAGCGTGTCGTGGTGGGCGTTCTGCTGGAAGACGCAGATATAAATAGTCTAAGAACGGACGAAGGGAAGAACAGATGTGAGGTGGAGCGGGAAAAAAAAAGGACACTTACAGCGGGGTCTGCTCTCAGCTTGATTAGAAACCTTTTGCGTTTGAAGCTGAGCTTGCGAACCTTGGACCAGTTGAAGGCGTTAATTTTTGTGTACCCCTGAATAAAGAAAACACGATAAGAAGAAAATGATTAATATTCACGAAAAACTCTTACAAAGGAAACGATAAATTGGATAGTTCTTCAATGGAATTTCAAAATATTCCATCTCAGCTTGACTCCATCAGATAAGAGCTGCTTTATGGTTTTACCTGGAAAACCAGCACGCCGATGTGCGCCACAGCCAGGCTGAGTTTAGTACCCTCTCGGTCCTTGGCTGGGTGCAGACGAACGCCGTACATCTCCAACCGCCGAGCGATTTCCAGCAGCTGGTAGTCGGACTCTGCAGGAGTCTGCCCGCTGTGGACGACAGTCAATCCATTGATTAGCCATTAATCAACATACCTATCAGTCAGCTAACTTTGATACAGTACCCCGCTTAAATATCACTCATTAAAAAGCTTTTATAAGCTAATGATACATTCTATATTGTTAGCTAGTTGATATAAGCTAATGATAGCTAACATTTGTTATTGTTAGCTAGTCAATATAAGCTAATGATAGCTTACATTCATTATTGTCAGCTAATTCATATAACCTAATGTTAGTCAATGTTCATTATTGTTAGCTTACTGATATAAGCTAATACAGCTAACCTTTGCTATAGTTACCAAAGCGATATAAGCTAATGATAGCTAATGCTCCTTATCGTTCATTATTATTAGCTTATCAATATAAGCTAATGATAGCTAAGGTTTGCTATTGTTAGCAAATTCATATACGCTAATGCTAGCCAACGTTCATTATTGTAAGCTTATCGATATAAGCTAATGTTAGCTAGCGTTCCTTTTTGTTAGCTAAGTCATATAAGCTAATGATAGCTAATGTTCATTATTGTTCTAATCTTTTTTTGTATAATGCACATTTCATCTGTATTCTTATTTATATTTTTTCTTTGTTTATATATTTTGATTCTAAATGGATCCATAGAAAATAAAATGAATGGATAAATAATGAAATAAATAAATAAAATGGAACAAGTGTAATTTCTGATTCTGAGATGAGTCATTAAAAAGCTTTTTTTGTAAAACAGCGCCCCCACTTGCGTATTACTAACAGTTAAGGCGGAGAGCGGTACTGCAGCAGAACAGGACGAGAGGCCTCCAAAACAAAAACCCACAAAATGCTAATAAATTCAGATGAAGCTCTGTGAGAAGTTGACGAGAGTAAAGCTAAGCTAAAATCAGACGGACGTCACAGTAACTAGAAAGTGATGAAGTTGCATTAAAACGCTGTGAAGCGAGAGGAATCACTCTCGCCGGACTGCTTTTCCTCTACGTCCATTTCAGAGTCGCACGGTGAAATAGCACTTTAACACGAGCTCCTTGGTGGATTATGCGTTTGCCGAATTACAGGGGACGCTTGAACAGATTCAGAAAACATAGTGAATCTAATTTTATCGGTACATTTGATCAGTAATCAGGGCTGTGCTGTTATTTTCCTTATTTTTTGAAGGGAGTTCTGCGGATGGCGACACCAGCTCAGATTCAGAAGTATCAAACTGAAGATGTTCTGTTAGCTTTTTCCGCAGATCACTGAACACATGTGTACCAGGTGTTAGACCCGACCCACTGCAGGTTTCTATTTCAACTTTATCGTGAGTGTAAAAACAATAGGCTTTAAATAACCACAGGATAAGATGTCGATACCCATCGACTACGGGCGGACAGAGATCTGCCACATCAGACGTTTGTTTCTTCACAAATCTGAAAATAGCTTCCTGTTTCCTGTATGAGCTGCTGAATTAGCCACTTCCTTCCTGCGTCGGCTCGCGGAGGGTTGAGGGTGGAGGGCGTGTGGGTGCACAGCGTGACTAATAATCAGCCGAGTCCGTGGTTTGGCTTTCAGCTCGGTTAAGTTTGGGTTTTAGGGGAATTTGCATCCATGCAAAACAAGGAAATGCATTTGTATATCAATGTGTGGTCTCGAGGCCATAGAGGGAATGCGGTGTTTGCACATCTGCGGGGGAGAGATTTAAAGTATTTGTGTGATAAACACCTCTGCAGGAGGGGGAAGTAAAAGTGTACATGAGAAACTGATCCCAGGTCAGACTGAAACTCAGCTCAGTACCGTTTTCTAAACATAACCGGGAGCAGATATTTACAAGAAAACATGTAAAAACATATCACAAATTACTCCAGCAGCGTATTTTTATGACTTACAACGTGACTTGAGAGGAAGGCAGGTTTAATAGTTATGATCAGGACTGAAGTTGGTCAAAGGATTTAATGCATTAAAAGTGAAAAAAATATATAAACGTGTAATATTTTTAACACTTTATAGGAACTGAGCATTTTTTGCACAAAGGGTAAAATAATAATGCATTCAGATCAATGTTGTTGTCATTTATTGACATATCAAAGGGTGTACATATATACAAATATATATACACATATGTATATATGTGTATATATATATGTTATTTCAGCCGTTTTTCCTGAGTGATAGAGCAATGGGCCTAACAGGTTAACCTAATACCATTCCCCTCCTTTCATCTACTAAAAACTGCTCATCTGTCCATGTGAGCCTGTCCTGTATGTCCAATAAACCCATGCGTGGACATGTATTTGTATGTGTGTTGTATTTATTATGTATTTGCGATAACTCACACATGCTTGCGATGGCAGTCAGTGATCTTGTCTCTGATGGCGTCCTGGTCGGGCAGGTACTTATTGTGGAGGAGATGCTGCCAGCTCTGGGTCTCGTCGAAGTCTCCGATCTCGGCTGATGGAGGAGGGAGACAATTCCATATTTATACGGAGTGAAAATGGGAAGAGAAATTGGGGAGAGGAGATTAAATAAAGACAGGAGGAATCGAAGGAAATACAATAAAGAAGCAAATATACAATGACTTTATCCTATATACATCCACACACATCCTAATCTATTGTACTGTGTATATATATATATATATATATATATATATATATATATATATATATATATATATATATATATATATATATATATATACACACACACCCACACCGACACACGTCCTGATCTATCGTACTGTAGATCAGCTGAAGGGTGCTGATGCCTCTGTCTCCATCTGTCCCCATACCAGCGATAATCAACCCTCCTCTTGGAACTGAACCACCCGCAGGTGTACTACCACGCTCGTGGTTACCGTGGCAACCGAGCCATTACTCATCAGCACGATGTGCAGCAACCCCGCCCTTGTCCATGAGACTGAATTGAATACATAAATTTTACATCCTTCACACACGGCGCCGGATAACAACGGTCAGCGTGACAAAAATAAAGCGTTTGTAATTCAGATATTTAAATATATCAACATATGAGCTGGGATCTCATGCTGAACGAGCATCTGTCCTGCTGGTGTGAGCTGAATCCCAACAAAAGATCCTCTTCCCATTAGTGTCATTTAACTGGTTTAGACTTAAAGTTTGTTATTCATATATTAAAGGCAAAAACATCATTTTTCGTGCTCTGGGCATTTTTTCCCCCCAAGATTTTAGGCTATTTTGCTTTCATAACGTATTCTTTCAGACTAGTGGGAAAAAAAACATCCAAATACACATTTAGGCTTTTATTTCACTATTTTGTGTCAGTAGATTTCTATGAAATTCGCAAAAGTTTTGCATTAGATAATGCCTCTTTAGCATAGTTATATGTAACACTTCTGAAAACTTAAAATAATTGTCTCAATGTCAGTATCCCACTGGGGAAGTTTCATTGTGATATCTATTAGTTTATTTTTTTTACCCTATTGACCTGTAGGGTCTTCAAAATGTATGAAATTTTATTAATCAAGTTTTTTCTCTGACTCTGAACCAGAAATCTCCACTTCAGTAGCACTTAAATACATCAACCTTTCCAGTTTCATTCCTATCTATATTATAAAGGTTTGTACAGAGGGGTTTGTTCATATGTCATATATCATATATCCTGATTTATACAACATTTTATTCCAAATAACATGAAGAAAATACTTTCTGATTGATGGAGCGATAAAAAGAAATCCCCTCTGTAAAAACCTTTGACTCCAATATGTCAGCAAAATAAAAAAAAATTGAACCTGGCTTTATCCAATGTTCAGATTTCTGTTGTAGAAATGTATGAAAATTTGCACAATTTTGAGAGAATTGCCTCATAATTGTCTTAATGTTAATAATGAATTGGGGAGCATTTTATCGCTAAAAACAGAATTTTATGGTGGTTGTTGACTGTATTTTCTGATTAATGGAGAGATAAAATGTATGAAAATGAATGCATATCTAATAAGATGGATATTTTCATATTTAAACATAACATTTCAGAAAACTTGTCATACTAAAAATAATGGTAGTGTAATATCATACAAGATACAGATACCCTCTGTAAAAACATTTGTCTCTCATAGGTCAATAAAGTGAAACAACAATTTTGAACCTGGCGTTATTCAATGTTCAAATTCATATTTTGGAAATGTATGAAAATGAGCACAAATTTGATCAGATAACGCTGAATTATTATATTTAAACATACATTTTCAGAAAACTTGTAATACAAAAAATATTGCCTTCATGCACGTAATCAACTGGGGAAGGTTCGTGATAATATCAGTTAGTTAAATATGTTTACTCTAATCACCTGTAGGGTCTTCAAAATGTATGAAATTTTACGATACATATATTTAACGGCTGTTTTCTTAGAATGATTTTTTTTTAAAGAGTTTAACACTTACATACACCAATTCCTAGCGATATCCTGAACAGGGTTTGTTCATATATCATGTATTGTCTTTTTTGTACAATATTTTATTCCTAAAAACAAGGAGAAACACAGTATTTTCTATTTGACGGAGTGTTAAAAAGAAATCCCCTCTGTAAAAACTGGACTCTAATGTCAGCAAAATAAAGCAGGAATTTTGAACCTGGCTTTATCCAATGTTCAGATTCTGGAAATGTATGAAAATTTGCACAAATTTGAGAAGCTAATGCCTAACGTAATGACCTGGTGAAGTTTCAAGGTAATGTCTGTTAGTTTTTTTCACCCAGTCATGTGGCGTTTACAGTGGGATATGTGGTGCGTGATAGCACTTTAAGAAGTTATGATTTTAAAGTGTTTTCCTGGTCTTTTACAGGCAAGTGCTGCTCTTACACTGAATGATGTGGGACACCATGAGGGCAGCGCTGGTGTCGTTGCAGATGAGCCGACCGCAGGCCAGGTCGCGTTTAATCTGCAGGGCGAACAGATACCTAGAGACGGGGAATAAAAGATAAAACCCAGACAGAAATAGAAGAGTGTGGGAGGGAAAACAGACAGAAATGCAAAGGAGGTTAAAGCGCGCTGTTAAAAGCAATTCCATTACCGTCAGCCTGCCGATAACTTCAATCTACCGACTTCAAACCAAATTGACTTTTATGCCTTGTACTCATAACGTGATCTGGAGTCACTGATGCACCCAGCATGTTTCCAGGTCATGACGCTGCATTTCAAATCAAGAAGAGAAGGATTTGTTCTATATTTTAGGATAACGTCAGCAAAAAAAAAGGACAACATGCAACAGAGTGAATTCAAAATTTTGGCCTTTAAATACAGATTTTCTCTGTTTTGGCTCTCAAATCATCCAAATGGTTGGGAGCAGCTTTTTACGTGCTATCCAATTTGACCTTTCTATAACTGCGTGATCATCACTCTAATGAAGTTAATGAGGCGTTGGCGAGTTGCGATAGCTTTTCATTTTAGCCTGGAGACGGCGTGTTTGAAATACCAGCATGAGTGAGAAACAGCAGCACAATGCAACGATTAAGCAGCTTAAACTGTTCGGCCACGGTCCCGTTTTTAATGAAAGGCTAATATCAGAAGAAAGATATCTTTCATCCATCCGTCCGTCTGCATATTTGGTCCGGGAAACAGCGACAGCACTGTGAGAGCCAAACAAAAAACGCTGTGTGCCCATTTCCTGTTTAACGCTTAAGTCACTCCAAGACAATATGGTATCAGTGGAACAAACTGGCTAGCGGAGAGGATGGATTATAATCCTAAAGATTTCCTGGTTGACCTTTAACCCTTGTCTTGTTCTTCAGATATCTTGGCGATCAATAGCTGTTAGCGCTACCTTCAGAGACAAATACATTTCCTGTAGTACATTAAAGAGGACCTACTGTGTTACGCTCATTTTCAGGTTCATACTTATATTTTGGGTTTCTCCTAAAACATATTTACATGCTTTAATGTTCAAAAAAACGCGTTATTTTTCTCGTAGCGTCCGTGCCGCTTCACCTCTTTTCACCCTCTGACTGAAACGTCCCGTTTGAGACCTGCTCTGATTGGTCAGCCGACCCACCCTTGCGATTGGTCGATCGAACTAAACTCTTCCAGCTCCGCTCTAACCAGCGTTGTTTGCGTGCCAAACTAGCCGTCGCTCTGGTATTATACGAACGTGTTACTTGGTGACATCACCACGTTACGGATGAGAAGGCGGGACTTCAAATTAAAAGACTGGATTGCATGAATCCTAGTGCATGTCGTGAGGTCTTGAAAAGTCTTGATTTCGCCTTCCTCAAATAAGGCCTTAGAACAGGGCTACCCAAAGGGGGGGCCACCATCAGGTCCTGGCAGATGTAAAAAAAATAAAAAAAAATGGATCACTGTTGATCCAGACCGACTTCACGATGGAGGCTTGGTTTTAGAGTTACAGTGAAGGTAAACAAGTAAAATAATGTTGATATTACGCGATATTAAAAACTTTTAAAGTTAACATGATAAGACCTGCAGAAACTCTGACATGTGTTTTAAAACAGAACAGTAATGGCGGACCCTGCCACCAACAATGAAAACGACTGTATAGAGAGGTCATTACAGAATGTAAATCCACCAAATGGATATTAGCGACCCCCTAGAAGATAGATATGTAAATGTGGAAGCGTGCATGTTCTCCCGCATTAGCATGGGTTTACTCCAGGAGCTCCGGTTTCCTTCCACAGTCAAAAGACATGCGGGTTAGGCTCATTGCTGACTCGAAATTGCCCATAGGTGTGAATGTGAGCGTGAATGGTCGCCTGTCTCGATGTGTCAGCCCTGGAGACCTATCCGGTTTACCCCACCTTCGCCAAATGTCGACTACGATCATCTCCGCGACCCAGTATGTATAGGATAATTGGTTATGGATAATGATTTTTTTTATTTTTTAATGTATAATAATAATATGATTTCACTGAGAATAAAACAAAACAGGGTTTGAATACTTTAATCTCAAGTGACCCCCAAACTCGCCTCCTGATTGGCTCTGGTCTCACCCAGCTGGACAATTAGAGGGAACCACGGCATTATGGGAAATGTGGCAGGTCGAATGTTTTTTTTTTTTTTTTTTTTTTTTACAGCTGACGAGCTGCGCAGTCCGGCTCTGTCAGACTAAACAAAACCAAAAAGGAGACGAGACGGCGGCGGATAATTTACACTTTCTAAACGCGGGAGTGAAAAGGAGGAACTTTTGTGCCATATATAATCTGATCTTTGAATGCTAACAGATACAGCTGGATGTCTGAGGCTACTGTAACATCGAAACATGCCGCCTTCCACAGTGACAGAGTCTTTTTACAGTAAAACAGCCTGTTTTCCAAAAACTGTGGATCAAAAGTGGTCAGAGCATTCATCTTCTTTCAGCGTCTGGAACAACTCAAGTTTTCACGAGCCAGAGGGAAAAAAAAAGTGCTGTTTGGTGCGATGGCATGTGGATATAAATGTGTTATATGGGCTATAAAAAGTACAAAACAAGATGCAAACATATTGTAGACGCAGCTGTGAAACTCCTCCCGACAGAGTGAAAAAAACACCGTGTCCAGACAGAAAACCAAAAGCACGACAACGTGTCTTTCAGTCCGAGTTGTTCGTCCTCAGATAGGTGTGGTTTCTGCATGGAGGCGACCTACCGAGTCAACTCCTCCAAGAGCTGTGTGTGGTCGGGAGGGAAGAACTTCACCACGAAACGAAGGATGGTGTTTTTAGGCCCTGGAGGAGGGAAAAGAAGGGAGGTGTGACATTTATAAATGTTCTCAGTGTAGAGAAACTCAAATTTAAAACTTGACAATAACAAATATCCATTTTTAAATCACCCTTAACAAATAGAAGTGTGCTATTAGTACAGCTAAGTAGTACTTATCTTAAATTAAAAGTATACTTGGATACAGACTTAAGTATACTTAGCTTATACTAACAGGTATATGAAAAATCCAAGTATACTTGATTAAGTCTAAGTGTACTTGGCTTATACAGACAAGTGTGCAGAAAATCCCAAGTATACTTGGCTTGTAATGGCAAGTATACAGAAAAGTCTGAGTATACTTGTCGTATACTGACAAGTATACAGAAAAGTAAGTATACTTGGCTTATACTGACAAGTATACAGAAAAGTCTAAGCACTTGTCTTGTACTGACAAGTATACAGAAAAGCCTAAGTATTCTTGGCTTGTACTGGCAAGTATGCGGAAAAGTCTAAGTATACTTGTCGTATACAGACAAGTGTAAAGCACTTATGTACTGACAAGCATACATAAAAATCTATGTATACTTGTCTTATACTGACAAATATACAGAAATGTCTGAGTATTCTTGGCTTATATTTACAAGTGTACAGAAAAGTCAAAGTATACTTGGCTTGTGGTGGCAAGTATACCGAACAGTTTAAGTATACTTGTCGTATACTGACAAATGAACAGAAAAGTCTACACACTTGGCCTGTACTGGCAACTATACTGAAATGTCTAAGTATACTTGGCTTAAGCTGACAAGTGTACAGAAAAGTCCAAGTATACTTGGCTTATACTGGCAAGTGTACATAAAAGTCTAAGTATACTTGGCTTATACAGACAAGTATACAGAAAAGCCCAAGTATACTTGGCTTGTAATGGCAAGTATACAGAAAAGTCTAAGTATACTTGTTGTATACTGACAAGTATACAGAAAAGTCAAAGCATACTTGGCCTGTACTGACAAGTATACAGAAAAGTCTAAGCATACTTGGCCTGTACTGACAAGTATACAGAAAAGTCTAAGTATACTTGGCTTGTACTGACAAGTATACAGAAAAGTCTAAGTATACTTGGCTTATGCAGACAAGTATACAGAAAAGCCCAAGTATACTCGGCTTGTACTGGCAAGTATAAAAAAAAGTCTAAGTATACTTGACTTGTACTAGCAAGTATACAGAAAAGTCTAAGTATACTTAGCTTATACTTACAAGTGTACAGAAAAGTCTAAATATACTAGGCTTGTACTGACCAGTATACAGAAAAGTCTAAGCACTTGGCATGTACTGACAAGTATACAGAAAAGTCCAAGTATACTTGCTTATATTGACAAGTATGCGGAAAAGTCTGAGTTTACTTGGCTTACATTGTCAAGTTTACAGAAAAGTCTGAGTATGCCTGGCGTATATTGAAAAGTGTACAGAAAAGTCTAAGTATACTTGGCTTGTATTGATGAGTGTACAGAAAAGTCCGAGTATACTTGGTGTATGCTGACAAGTGTACAGAAAAGTCCAAGTATACTTGGCTTGTACCAGGAAGTATACAGAAAAGTCTAAGTATACTTAGCTTATACTTACAAGTATACAGAAAAGGCTAAGTATACTAGGCTTGTACTGACAAGATACATAAAAATCTGCGTATATTTGGCTTATACTACAAGTGTTTAAAAAGTCTAAGTATTCTTGGCTTATATTGACAAGTGTACAGAAAAGTTCACGTATACTTGGCGCGGAAGTATAAAAATGTCTAAGTATACTTGGCTTGTACTAGGAAGTATACAGAAAAATACAAGTATACTTGGCTTGTATTTGCAAGTATACAGAAAAGGCTAAGTATACTTGTCTTATACTTACAAGTGTTCAAAAAAGTCTAAGTATACTTGGCTTATATTGACAAGTGTACAGAAAAGTCTGAGTATACTTGGCGTATGCTGACAAGTACACAGAAAAGTCTCAGCACTTGGCTTGTACTGACAAGTACACAGAAAAGTCTAAGTATTCTTGGCTTGTACTGGCAAATATACATAAAAGTCTAAGTATACTTGGCTTATACTGACAAGCATACAGAAAAGTCTAAGTATACTTGCCTTATACTGACAAGTATACAGAAAAGTCCAAGAATACTTGGCATGTACTCACAAGTATACATAAAAGTCAAAGTACTTGGCTTGTACTGACACGTATACAGAAAAGTCTCAGTATACTTGGCTTGTACGGGCAAGTATACATAAAAGTCTAAGTATACTTAGCTTAAACTGACAAGTATACAGAAAAGTCTATATTTCGTAGTATAGTTGCAGTACAAAAAAGACAACTTATGTAAACTAGCTATGTGCTCAAAGTTTAGTATTCTTACACTTACAGTGCAGTACTTGAACTTTACTGAAGTATACTTCATGAAATAAACTGAGTGTGCTATTTTTCGATGAGGGCAGTAATGTTGAAATACTTACGTCTGATCTGTTTCAGTGTCGGCTTCAGCAGATCCAGCCACACCTAAGAAGGACAACGTTACTACAATCACTGTATAATAAAGACTGACACTAAAAATACAAATAATCTAATATGAAAAAATAGAATTAATAATATTGACAAAATGTAAATATGTGTGCACACAAATATAAATGCAAATAAATGAACATATAAAATTAACTATCAAATACATCACAAACTTCAGTAGAGGGGAGATCATTCATTTTTTTAAATGAACTGCATGTGCAGAGTTAATCACGATTAATCGTAAATCAATCACATATTCAAAATGTACCTTTAATGGAGTCAAGTATTTAATGATCTTATCAACACAGCAGTGGGAAAATACGCTGCTTTATGCAAATGTATGTACAGTATATATTTATTGCTAGAAATTAGGGCTGTGTATTTGCAAGAATCTGGCGATACGTATCATCATACAGGGATACGATTCAATATATTGCGTTATATACAGTGACGAGACAATATACTGAGTTTTTTTAAATCTAATTTTAGCAAAACTCGTATAAAGAACACACCACCATATGCGTAAAATAATATTAGTATAGCATTAGTGTTGACTCAATAAATAAGTATTGACTCAGTAAATAAAACATATTGTGATACTCAATATTTTTGATATTTTCTTGCACCCCGACTGGAAATTAATGAACACAAAAAAATCCTCACAGGTTCTTCGTTTAGCATAAAAAATATCCTCAAATTAACATTGCAAACCACAGCTGGCAGTGTGCTGACTTATCTGGAGGTCAGAGGTCAAAGCCATGCTAATTTTTCCTCGCCAAAATGTATTCTTTGCAACAAGCTAGTATGATATCGTAGCATTTAAGAAATGATTGGCGTTAAACTAAATGTGTAAAGACGCTATTATCATGTTAACTTTGACAGCCCTATAATAATAGTAATCATAGTGACTGTATCAAAGAAAATAACCTCAGCAATGTGTAAAAATAGCAGGTAGCATAACAGAATATCAGGTGATTGCGTCTCTAACCGTCATCTTGCGCTGGTCCTGGTACTCCAGTCCAAAGTAATCCCCCTCTGCCAGATTGAGATGGATGCAAACCAGGTCAAACAGCACCTTGCCGGGGGAGCGTTGCTGCGAGGGAAGAACAAAAAGCCGAATTAGATTAAAAATTGAGATGGAAACCGGAGGGCAGGCGAGGTGAGAAGAGCAGCATGTCGTCAGCAGAGTGCTGATAATTGAATCAGCAGTCGTTGGTAAAGGTTACCGGGAGGTGATTTGATCAGCTGCCTTTCCGTGGACCTGTAGCAACACCACTGGAAAACTCGTGGATGCAATTTTCTCGAACTAGCCGCTGACCTTTAACCTTGTTGTGAGGTCTAGGCTTCAGGTTTGGGTCTAATGAATAGCTGGACGTCGAGGCTCAGCCGGGAGTGTTCAGAAACAACCACAACGCCCCGGGAAAAGTGCCAATGATGCAGCCATACCTGAAGCTAAGCATTATACTAGTATACTGTACTGTGTACTATTGTTTTGTCTGGACTCAATCAGCAGCAAGACAACCTCTTCTCCAGAATTTCCAAAATAGGCACAAACATGGAACTAAACCCCGAATTAGTCCAGATTTTCTCCGAGGCAGTTTGAGCTGAATGGTACCGCCCTGAAAAATTACAGTGTGTTATTATATATTCAGTGAGTCTGACGAGGCTCTGTTCAAGTGAACATGTAGTTATGATGGCAAGCATTCCTTCCTTTGAAAGGCAGATAGAATTATGTAGATTCATCATACAAATTGTACATTTTTACGCAACACGTTGGCCCACCACTTCGTTCCATTCTCAGACTTTTTTTATTTAAAAGACACATATAAATCAGTTTTTTATTGCCAGTGTGTGAACAGGTTGCAACGTAACTGAAAAAAATGAGACCTTCCGCAACTTTCTGGGTTTCCGCTATCAGCCTGTAGACTGCTTTTAATGTGACAGACTGTTTTTTTTTTTCCAGGAAAATACGATGAATGAGTCATCATGCATACTCAGGAGTGCTTTAACTGCAGCTAACAATCTGTTAAAAATGGAGTCCGCAAACGGGAATGAGCGACCAGCCCCTCCTACAACTCGGACATCGACACAAACCCCAGAAGAAGAAAAAAAAACCTGAAATCTAGTGAAAATTGTCTTGCAAAACAGGAATGTTTTGACGTTGGGGAAGACTAGCATTGTGGGAAATGAGTGGTGAAGCAAGAGAGAGAGAGCGGAGGCAAGTGTTTGAGAAAACGAGTGAAGCAATGGTTCAGAAGAGAGTTGACCATCCATCCACTTTCAACTGCTTATTCCGTTAGGGGTCGCGGGGGGGCTGGAGCCAATCCCAGCTGGCATTGGGCGAAGGTGGGGTACACCCTGGAAAGGTCGCCGGTCCATTGCAAGGCAAATATAGACAGATAACCACTCACACTCACATTCACACCTACAATTTTAGAGTCATCAATTAACCTAAACTGCATGTGTTTGGACTCTGGGAGGAAGCCGGAGAACCCGGAGAAAACCCACGCTAACACAGGGAGAACATGCAATCTCCCCAAGCCAGATTCGACTTGCGGATTGCTAACCACTGCACCACCGGAAGACAGTTGGGTAAATTGTAAAAATGGTGGTGCGTTCTTTATACGGTCAGTATTAGCTTTCATAAATTGGATTTTAAAAAACTCAATATATCACCTTGTTTAGAGTATCGCAATATATGGCGATAGGTTGAATCATAACCCCTTGTATCGTGATATGTGTCGGCAGATTCTTGGCAAAACACACTACATCGGATCGACTTTCGATTCACAGCGGGACCTTCGTTAGGTAAGCTAACGTCACTGTCGTGCATGTGAAACGTGTAGCGATATTGTGGCTTTGGCTGCTAATGTTGCTAACGCGATGCTTACGTTCAGTCTCGTTCAGTCAGGACGGTGACTGTCGTCGCCTTAAGTGCCACTTTTAGCAACTTCTAATTCTTACAGATTCCCTTTAATGAAACCGTAAAAACCCACAAATATACTTTCACACAATCCCGCTAAACAGGCCTCTGGAAACAGTAATGACCCCAACATGTCAGCTAGTCTGCTGTCAGATAGCGAAGATGCAAACTGACCGAGTGACATCCAGCGAGGATGTTCGATCAGACGAGGACTTGACGTTGCGTGGTCGCCAAGAAAAGCTCAAGGATCCCTGGGGTTTGGACAGGATCCAGGTCTGGTAATCTTGGTTTAAAGGAGGTTAAAGAGGATGTGGGAGAACAGGTTGTCTGCATTTATTAGCATTAAAAAAGTCATGTAGTTTTAAGCCAGATGACAAACCAGAGACAGATTCTGTTAAAAATTATTTATCACATGAATTTTTTAAATGAAGACAAGGAAAATAAGCCTTTCTAGTCGAGAAAATACTGCACTAAAACAAGTAAAACTACTATGTTTAGCACTGTCAATCGATGAAAATGTTTAATCGTGATTAATCGCAAATTAGTTGCATATTTTTGTGTTAAAAACTTAAATTTTGGATTCCACTCTTTCTCTTCTGGGTTGGGTTTTTTTTTTTTTTATTTTTTTTTTTTTTTTTTTTTTGGAATTCAATAAAAAAAAATAAATTTTTCCCAACCTTTCGGCCCTTTCTAAATTTCCCAATTCGGGGTGTAATAAAATATTGACCCAATATTTTTTTTTTTTACACTTATTATTCTCCAAAACACTATAGTACCCCCCCCCCTTTTTTTCTCTTTCTGGGGTTTCCATTTTTTTGTGTTTATTTTGGGGTTTTTTTTCCCCCCTTTCACAAGATTATTTTTTTTTTGCAACATAAACTTTATGGACATTTTATAAAAAACGGACCTCTAGAAGAGGGTCGCACGTTCAAACCGGCTTCTGTACGGAGTTTGCACGTTCTCCATGTGTTAGCTTGGGTTTT
Source organism: Pterois miles (assembly GCA_947000775.1). NCBI lineage: Eukaryota > Metazoa > Chordata > Actinopteri > Perciformes > Scorpaenidae > Pterois > Pterois miles. The sequence continues at coordinate 3,821,170 of CAMQGK010000500.1, read as the reverse complement.
CTCCAGGTGCTCCGGTTTCCCCCCAGAATTGCTAACTCTAAATTGCCCGTAAGGGGTGCATGCGAGCGTGAATGCTAGTCTGTCTCTTGTTTCTACGTTTCAGGCCTGTGATAGTCTGGCAACCTGTCCAGGGTAGCTTAATATCAGCTTAGATCTGCTCCAGCACCCCCGCAACCCCAAATGGGATAAGTGGTTACAGATAATGCATGGGTTTAAATTTGCTTTATTAAAACTTGCATGGAAACTCTAGTATGAAGCGATAAAATCCAGTTTTCTGCAAAACAATGTTGGCCTTACACATGAGCCACATCATGTGGACCAAGAAGAGGAAAATAGTGGCGTATGAAGTACAGGATTTAGACTTTACAAATAGGAAAATTAATTAAGACAAAAAAACACTGTACTTGTTGTCTCTGTCAGTATCACAATCCTGCACAAGAGCAAGAAAATGTTTGAAATATGGGTGCAGCAGGTACCGTCCAATGAGCAAGACTTCCAAGTATGTTTTGGGCAAAAGCAATTTCCTTTAATATCGGCAAAGCCTTCTCCAATAACTAAAGTAAGCCTTTGTGCACGCATTGGGGAGATATCGCATTCAAGTAATGTAAGACGCAAGAATGCAGAGGGGAATGTCAATGAGGGGATGGTGGTGAAATCTTTAAATAACAAAACCAGTTGGAATAACAGAAGGTGTCACGAACGCATGATGTGACTGAAGCAAACCCGACAATTCACGAGTCTGGTTGTAATTTGACTTTTCTGTCACGCGAGACCCAAATTTAACCAGAACTGTGTGAAAAGAAGCCGCAATGAAAAGGTGAGGGCAGAAAGTGCTGAGAAAGCGAAGAAAAAGGGATGCCAAACGGACTTTAGGCGTGTCCGGATTCAGCTCTTTTTGGGCAACCCTCTAAAGAAACAAGAAGCCAGCCACTGAATCCGGTCGACGGAGTGATGACAGAAGTCAAACTTCAAAAGCTGCATGTTAAGAAAGGGCTGAATGGGAAACTTGAATAATCTGATGCAAGTAGGTTCATAAAAAAACATATTTAAGGTCGTCAAATTTGCTGCGTTTCACTTTCACTGAGTTGCAGTGATGAAAGAGGATTTGAGAGAGAAGTGGGATGAAACCAAACACCCAGGACTCTCATCCTGTTAACCCTCCGAGACCCACAACAGTCCAGTTTTTGTCTTTTATAGGGGGTCCAGGGGGGTCTTTAGGGGGAGATAGGAGCTCAACAGTAGATGTCACATAGAAGTGGTGTACTTAATCTGAAAGCTGAGAACATGAAGATTAATTTGAGATGCATCTCAGCACTGTGTCAAGTTCTTGTAGTCCTAAATCAGAAATAAACATGAATTAATTAATTATTTAAAATGAACTAAACATCATGATAGAAGTATATGACGTCCATTCCCATGCTCTGTTATGTGTCACTGCAGTAATGTTTGCGTTGATACCATTTGTTACACAGATTTGGCGCTATTTAACCATTTTCTTTTACCACTCCAGAACTGATAAAAAGGATCAATATTCCCTCCAAAATACCACATTAAGACAACAAGACCTTGAGGAACACCACTGAAAAAGCCGTGCTGTGATTTGGCATCAGAACCTTTTGAGATTTGGAGAGTTCTGCGAGAATTGCATTTTTCGGCAATTGGATGGTGAGCGCTTCTGTTCTGTAAATTGCTCACAAACCCCCTTATTTTCAAGCTAGCTATGAAAGCCACCCATCCTCTGAATGCAAGGTCTCTAGTTTGTGGCTGTAGAGTTTAACGTGGCTGTGATTAACCTCGAGGTCACCACAGGTCATTTTATACAATGCGGCCAATTTTTGCAATTCAAATCCCAGTATGCCGAAATATTCAAACACACCATTTTAGAATTGGCAATTCTAGTTTCGCGTGATAATGATAGTGATACCTCCGAAAGACAGAATATCGGCCAGGACCGCCGGCGGGCCATCTGCGTTTAGCACTGATTAATTACCACTTTGTGAACCGTAAGAAGAGGACTCAAAATACTGTATAAATTGCCTTTCATTTTCAGCTTCAGTTTCTTGTTAGGTGTGATAATACCTCTAAGTTTCCAATCTGACTGCCCAGTTTCTAAGCCCCCTCGCAAGCAAAGTAAGTCCAATTTGTAACACACGATGGTCGTGCCTTAAAACAGTCAAGATCAGAAGTTCAAGGATTCTCTGGTGGCGGAAAGGGATGTCGTTTATCTCTTTCATGGAAAACTTGTCTTGGAAAAGTCCGAACTCCTTTCTGCTTTTATTTTTAGCCAGTCCTCAGGTATAAAATGACCTGTGGTGACCTCTAGGATAATCACAGCCTCATGAAACTTTACAGCCAAAAACTAGAGACCTAGAGCATTCAGAGGATGGGTGGCACCATCCAATTGCCGAAAAATTCTTGCAGAAATCTCCAAATGTTGACACCAAATCACAGCACTGCTTTTTCTATGGCGTTCCTCAAGGTCTTGGTGTCTTAATGTGGTATTTTGGAGGGATTATTGATCATTTTTAGCAATTCTCAAGTGGTAAAAAAAGGGTTAAATTTCGCACCAAATCTGTGTAACAAAAAGTATCAACTAAACAAAATTGCTGCAACAACTTGTGAGACATAATAGAGCACAGGGATGGCAATTCTTGACAATGCGTGACTTGTTCAGGCTGTAAACTTTTCAAGAACATATGTTTCAAAACAAACCAGGCCAGCGCTGCTTACTAAATTAATGTGGCACTTCAAGTGGAACAGCCTGGTCTTGGCAAGAGTTTCAGCAGTGCAAATGGTCACCCAGCCGAGGTCAGACATGATATATATAGGGTTGTTTATGGTAAAATAGGGGATAATTATAGGGTAACAAATAGAGGTGAGAATCTTCTACATGGTCATCGTTTGAGAGTTTTATAATCTAAAAATAATTGGCGTGTTGAGCGTTTTACAGTTGAGCGGAGCAGACTAGCCCCCGTGGAGCCCAGACTGAGGTCCTTTCAGTTCAAATCACAATCACTTCATTCAGTAACTCATCAATGAGCCTTTCTTAGTCGGCCACTTGCGCTCGCTGACTTGCAAACAGCGACAGTTTTATGACATCTCTGTGATTTTTTGTCTTATCTAGCAGCTCTGCAAACCCACAGGTATTGAGGATTTTCTCTGCAGCGCACGGTGACACATTCACTGGCATGTGAGCTTGCATGCAGACGGACAATTAAAGAGTCAGACTTTCCTGCTGACTGTAAACGCAGCCTGCAAAAGGCCAAGGTCACGTCTTTAAAGGCAGGGTCCAGTTCCACACAGCTGTCCTTTTGGGCCTTGCACCAACATGGCGCTTGTCTTTTAAGATAATTAGAAGGCTAGCAGGTCTTGCAAGTGAGCCTCAACAACCAGTGGATTCTGGCTTCAAGCCTGGCGAGTCATCCAAGCCGAAAAATACTTCCAAGTCGAGCAAAATAGCTCCAGACGTGGGAAAAGGAGCAGCATGTCTGTTTGCAATGCATCTTTTCAGTGTGTCCTTGGAACAATTAAGCTAGTCAGCGCTCTTGTTTGTGATGCAGCTAATGACTCGTTTTGATTGATGGGACGGTGCACAATGGCAAAAATCAGCTGCAGCAGTGGCGACTGCTTCCTCCGTCTGGTTACCTTTCATAAAATGACTCTTTCCTTGCAGCAAACTCAAATTATAGTGGAGCCTGTGAAACTAAATGTATGTTAGTGGGGTTGTGTTAACCCGATAATAAAGTGAATTCATTATAACGCCACTAATTTCTTCATGCAACTTGCGAAAAAAATCAAATGAATCCACTGGTACAAATCATGTCTTACGAGCTTTTCGGGAAGGAGGTTAAATAATGCTCCAAGGTTGGGCTAAATTACAGAGCAAAAACTGCCATGGCCCTTTCCAAAGGGGTTCCTTGACCTCTGACCTCCAGATATGTGAATGAAAATCGGTTTTCTGGGTACCCACAAGTCTCCCCTTTACAGACATGCCTACTTTATGATAATCATATGCTATTTGGGGCAAGTCAGAGTCAATTCAGCACACGACACACTGATTTGAGCATATTTTTCATGCTAAATGCAGTACCTGTGAGGGTTGCTGGCCAATATTTGGCACCGTTTTGTGTTAATTGATTTCCAAAATCAAAAATATCGAGCACAGCAGTATTTTGTTTCGTGATACTGCGTCGATTCTCAAAAACACTGGCGATTTTTAATTAATAGTTTACATGCAAACATTTACTGAGTCAATGCTTAACTTAATTTGCAAAGACAAGTGCCCTCTCAGCGTATGAGCCCTAGTCCTATAAATCCGGATGTTACAGGGACTGCTAAATGTAAATTGCATAAAAATTACCTTCTTTTGCTCACATTTAATGCATATGGTGCTTTATACTATTCTCAATGAACTCAATATATCGCCTTGCTTACAGTATCGCAACATATCGCGATATATTGAACTGTAACCCCTGTATTATGATACGTAGCGTATCGCCAGATTCTTGCCAATACACAGACCTAATTTCCAGTTGTAAACTTTAAAGTAAACTTAGTAACTAAAGTTTCTTACGCATTCAATCGCTCCGTTGTTGTCGAAAAGCATTAGCCTGCAGAAACACTCAGAAGATTCAGCACTTCCTCTGTTAAATCCAAGACCTGTCACATGCTACAGGGTTAGCGCCTGGCTAAACTGGGATGTTGTATATCAAAGTAATTGCTCTCTTTATTCTACTATCCAGCCCCTTGAGGCCCATAGCCAAGAAAACCTACATATATCTTACTTTCTCTCTTGAGTCTCTCCTATTGTCAGTGTTTCTCTGTAGCCAAAGCTCCCTTTATGCGAGAGCTGAATGGCTAATGAAAATGCATCAATTATATCTTTTTCCCAAGCATGTTAGTAGTTGAACACTCCAGCAGAACTTAAAGTACAATCTGTATCTCCTATTCTCTCAAAACACATCCACTTTCCATTTAAAGTAGACATATTTTACCTATTAATTGTTTTGTTTTGCTTCCAGTATTTTCCTTCGCATTCCCTTTCTTCAGATCCGGTCTTGCCCTGCAAACCATGGCCAAGTAAAATATTCTCACCATCTGCCGCAGTGTGCTGAGGATTTGCACAAAGCCCCACAGCATCATGGATGCAAATGACCTATGAAAAAAAAAAATGAACGCAGAGGGCATTTGTGCAATTCATACTTTGGATTATGATACACTACATAAGGTTGATGTGGTCCACTGCATAAATAACAAACTTGGAAAAGGAATTTCTAAACCATTCATGCTTACATTCACACCTACGGAGTTAACAATTAACCTAACCTGTATGTTTGGATTGTGGGGGGGAAACTGGAGCACCCGGAGAAAACCACAAACACACAGAACGGCCCCAAACCTTCCGGGGGAAATCTCTTGGTGTGACGCATCAGTGCTAACCAAGACTTATCTGGCTTTCCGGATATTAAAGTCAAGATATCCCATGTCTGACATCTGATCATACTGATTTTCAAAACAAGACATGCATGAAATAAAAGAACATGGCTTGAGGCAAACTGGCATGAAAAAAGGGGATGTCTGAAAGGTACTTCTGTACCGTAGTCCTGCACTCAGACTAACGTCGGCAGGGATGGAAACCAGATGGGTAAGACTGATGATAACAACACTCCAGAGGGGAAAAAAAAAAAAACCCTCAAAGCTGTTCGGGTTCTTGCTTCAGTCCCCTGCTATGAATTCCTGCAGGGATCTTTGTCAGGCAGATGACAGAAGAATTTGTTTGAAATATTCATTTTCTGGATGTTTTTCTCGACAATTCGGCAGCAATGTCCCAGAATGGACCTTTTTAGAAGAGAAACACACCAAAAACAAATTGTGCTAACTTCAAGGACAAAGAGACAAGAAGAGAGAAGTGAGGGATATGAGAAGACTGAAAATGAAAGACATAGTTATAACCTGCTGAGAGAACGCCAGAGAATCACCTGAACCTTAACTCAGCTGCTGTCTGGCTGAGTGCTCACACTAAGCAGTAATTTGAACTGTAAATCTGTGCGGGTTTTTTCATTATTTTCACGGTCAAACTTATCACGAAACTCAGAGGGTTTCATACCAGAGAGTTTGCCGTGTCCTGCTGCTAAACTGCAGGTCAGTAGGTGAAAAATCAACAGAGAGGTCACAGCTTGAGTTACAGTGATGTGCACATGACGACAGAAATCAGTCGTACAAAGGAAAGATTCAGCTTTAAATCCAAAGCATCTTAAGGTCCTGACACACCAAGTTGTCCATTGACCGTCGGAGAGTTTGGGCCATGAGTGAGCATCTATCGGCTTTGAGTCCTCAATTAACCTAAACGTCTTTGGACTGTGGGAGGAAACTGGAGTACCCGGAGAAAATTCACACTAGCACAAGGAGAACATGCTCCACAAAGAAGGGCCCCCGAGCCAGATCAAACCCGCTATCTTCTTGCTGTGACGTGACATTGTTAACCACTGCATGGTGCAGCCCATTTTCTTGTAAAATGTCCGGTATAATCGGTAGCACAGAGTTTATCAATCGTTGATCGTGTCCCTACGGTCTATCGAACCTCCAATACTGGGAAACGAGGCGATCCCTCACGTCCAAAAACGCTCCTGTGGACTCGTAGCATAATTGTGTTCCTTTCCACTTTATCCATTAGTATGCATGCTATCCTTTTGTGCTATTCCCAGACCATTTACTTGAGGAGTGGTTCCCTGAGGCTAAAAATAATTGAGTCTCTGCTGTGTTTAATAGCCTAGACACACACAGGCTAAACAAAGTAGTCCATAAAATCTGGTTTAGTGGCGTCATGTTAAAGTCGTTGTCAGCTTTAGTATGAGTACAGCTTCATTTGATGCTGCCTAAAGCTTCTCAAAGAGGACAAATAACACAGATCTCCTGCTGTTGATCATCAATCTCACTGTGTATACAGCTGCTGGTACTGGCTTGAATGATGGGGTATTTAAGGAACAGGTTTTTACGTCTAGCATTTACCGTGATTTTATGCAATATACTGTTTTACATTTTTAGTACCTGTGCTGCAGTCAATATCACCCTGTTATGAGGCTGAGGAAAGCAGCTAACCAAAACAGTACAACTACCCCTCAAGGAAGAAAAGAGTATGAACATACCAGTGAACAGCAGGACAGCCGGGTGAGGCTTCCTCCCTCCTCGGCTGTCCACCAATCACATCCTCTTGTTCAGATTAGGTTAAACGGCTTAACCTACTGGCAAGACGTCAGAGTCAGTTCCTCCACACCACCAGAAGGGAGGGGACTCCCACACAAACAGATGGACGCACATGATGCCGAACTGGACTGCTGAATACGCAGCACGTTGGCAAAATACCTGCTAGCATTGTCAAGAATGACAGCAAGGCACTGTGGGAAATCAAAGTGCCAACACCCCTGTTGGGGGATGATGTTAATGCCTACAGGCTGCTATGAAGACATGTCTCAGTGTGTGTGTGAGGCAAACCATTAAATCAAGCAGCAGAGGGGAACACATGCACAATGTTGTACCATTAAAAAAAGCAATTGGTGCCTCGTGCGGGATGGCGGCGGCGGCGGGTACGTTTGTACTACGCCTCATGCATGTCTCGTAATGAGGTCTGTAAATCTCACAACAGGGCTGCTTTGTTTCCTAAAAGCCTCTGTAGCTCCATGGGATAATAAAATGGAAATTGTACAAGCTTTCATCTAACATGTCTGACAGTACCGCGAGCACACTTGTAGCCTCTGCTGTGGGAACACAATCCCAATGCGTGGTTTAGCGCCAAAGATCTATTATTATTTTGTAAGACATTCTGAGATTACCTGTACAGTAATAAAAAATGGATACTCTAAAGCAGAGGTTTTCACAACCGTGAGAGAAGCGAGGCAATGATACCGATTCAAGGGCGATTTCATCGACTAGAGGCGTCTTTAAAACCCTTAGCGCCCGGTTGCAGCAATTATGGCCATGACTCAGACAAATCTGAACACATAAACATGATACACGTTTTTCACCAGCTTTCTCACACCGCTGCTATGCGGACAATACTCTTCTTATCATTCCCGCCAGATGGCGCTACAGTCTTGGCACAGATTTCGTCATGTCTTGCCGATATCTCTAAACGGATGAAAGAACGCCACCTTCAGCTCAGCCTAATCTAAGACTGAGCTCCTTGTCATCCGAGCCAGTCCCTCTAAACAACCACATATCTATATCCAACTTGGACGCATCCAAACTCATCCGATGTCTCTGGCCACTTCCTATCTGCACGTGTCCAATCGGACTTGAAGCTGTTGTTTGCACTTACTCACGTTAATCCCTCCTATCTAGTTCCTTGCTTGTGTTGTACAAACTCTCCGATGTACGTCGCTTTTGATAAAAGCGTCTGCTAAATGAAATTGTTGGATTTTTAGATTCAGCGTGAGCTACACTTTCCAAGAAAAATTATTATCTCAGATGTCCTTCATGAATATACATCCATAAATCTATTTATAGATCATGGAAGAGCTACTTCAAACTGCAGACCTTGCCTAAGAAACATCACGTTTTTTACATTTTCTTTAGTATTAAAATAATCCAGTGGTAGTCCTCTGTACATCCATGGGTTTACTGCAAACAGGAATTGCTAATAGCTATTTCGGCATACTTTTTATGATGCCAATTTGCCAAAGTGTAAGGAAATATAGGTTCAAGTTGTAGCCTACACTATAACTGATGGTGCCTTCAAAATGGGGTTGTGTTTACCGTGTTCCTCTGGTTTTTACAACCTCATCAGTGGAAAGTTTCTGAAAGCTCCATGTTTACAAGTTGTGGCCTATTTGTTGATGTCAGGAGAAGTAAATTAATAGATTGTACTTTTACTTGTTGCTGTAAACAGCTCATGAACTTCATTGGAAGGTACCACGAATCCGTAACAACATTATACTTCCTGTTAATGTCCCCAAACCATCATGGGATTCGTAGTTCTTTCACCTCAGAGCAACACCGTTAAAAGCAAGTCGCAAAAGCTTGGCATGTGTTTCTGCTTGTGCAGAAACGGATGATTTACGAGCCCAAAAAAAGGGTGTGGAAACACAATTGAATAAGGTCTGCGGTAAACACATGTGTGTGTGGTTATGAAGATAAACGGATGATTTATAATTAAGGGATAGCATTTTAATTACACCACCGTAAAAAGAGTTCGGCGTAATTAAAATGGGATATCTCAGCGATATCCATTCATTCCATTCATCGTCTGTCATCGCTTATCCTTTTCAGGGTTGCGTGGCGGCTGGAGCCGACCCCAGCTGGCATTGAGTGAAGGCGGGGTTCGCCCCGAACAGGTCGCCAGACTATCACAGGGTTGACACATACAGACAGACAACCATTCACGCTCACATTCACAGTCGACAACCTAACCTGCATGGCTTTGGACTGTGGGAGGAAACAGGAGCACCCGGAGCAAACCACAAACACAAACACACAAAAAGGCCCGAAAATGGGTTTGAACCTCCAAACCTTTTGCTGCGAGGCAACAGTGCTAACCACTGCACAACTGTGGATCCCCATATTTATCTACAATTAACCTAATCTGCATGTCTTTGGACTGTGGGAGGAAACCGGAGCACCTGGAGCAAACCCACGCTAACACAGGGAAACCATGCAAACTCCCCACTGAAGGGATTGAAGCTGGCATTGAACCTCAACTTCAAATTAAATATGTTCCCTAACAGACACACTACAGTCACTGGAAATTCCCACTTATGGCTGTAAAGGAACAGTACCCCTAAGAGTCTGTGTTGAATTATGATGGGAATGATGACACTTGAGCGTCACAAAATGGTTTGACAGAGAGAGAGAGAGAGGGAAAAAGAGTGGTAATAAAAGTAAGAGAAAGGTGGAGAGAGGTGAAAACCAGAACTACTTCACCCCCCCAAACATCACATTCCTGTGCTGGAGCACTGGAGGCTGGAGACTCAGGGACACAGCAGGGGAGACGCCACTGAATTCCACCGAGGCTTCTGGGAAACATCCAGAACGGAGACGAGGAAAGAGATTAAGAAACACTTCACCTATTGAAAGAGAGGGCAGCATGCTCCCAACACACACATCCAGAGGCTTGGGAGTGAAGTTACAGGGCCTGGCCCAGGTCTGCGACAGAGACTGAGCGAGGCCTTAGAGGGGTTTAATGGGAACCAACACTTATCGAGGGTGAGAAGTCTCATTTAGAATACTGAAGCTGACACTTCGGGTTTAAGCTGCTTTCTAAAGTCTTAGCACTTCTAATCAAACAGGACTGGTTCCCATCGCCCATCTCACTCTCCAATTGCAACAACTTCAGTTGAGTTTAATTTGGACAATGCAACCCAAAAGCAACATAAACACAAAAAAACTCTAATAGTTGCTGTGTTTCTGAGGAGAATTCAAGCTCTCCATCTACCACAAGCATCCTCGCCAATGACTTTATCGCCTATGCCAAGTGAAAAACGTGATACAAAACTATTACTATCGAGAGGCGAAGTCCGCCCCTTCCGGTGGACCATCTCCATGTGGAAGCTAGCTAGAGTTTGTGACGGAAATTGCGCGAGACGGTTTCACGCAAAACTAAATGATACTATGACAAACCTACAACGAACTGAGACCTTCTTGACTTGCAAAACTACCCTTTAAACTGACGTGTGTGATTCAACAAAATCAACATAATATTTATTTCACACCATTGACTATAGTACATATTTCCTCCAAAATAAGGTCCCATGGTGGTCCACTGAAAAGGGAAGGACTTCGCCTTTCTATTAGGGCTGCCAATCGATTCAAACATTTAATTGCGATTAAACGCATAGTTAATCATGATTAATTTCAAATAAATTATACATTATTTACCTGTCCAAAAAAGCACCTTAAAGGGAGATTTGTCAAGTATTTAATGCAAATGTACAAACATACATTTAATATTGGAAATCAATTACCAACACAAAACAATGACAAAACCGTCACAACTACTGGATTTACTGGTAAAAGGACCCCTTTGAAAATGGCAATGACAATTTTGCGTAAGTTAGGAACACTGTTAGCCTCCTTGAGTCTGTTAGCCACCATTGAATTCCTGAGATTTTCTAGTGTGATTACAAAAGATTGACTGCATTAACGCGTTAACAAAATAGTGCCGTTAAAAGAAATACCATATTTTTCGCACTATAAGGTGCACTTAAAATCCTTTAATTTTCTCAAAAATCAACAGTGCGCCTTATAATCCGGCGCGCCTTATGTATCAGTTCTGGTTGTGTTTACTGACCTCAAACCAATTTTATGTGGTACAGGGCGCTCAAAATTCTGTCAAAATGTTTTATTATGACTTCGGTAAGCCACGAAGCCGTACCGCCGGATGGATTGTCGGAGCATTGCGGCACTCACAGACGCCTTCAAAACCCAAGTGAAGAAAACTAATTTGGAGCTCGCCGTCATTCCGGGTGGATTAACTAAAGAACTCCAACCGCTAGATATTGGTGTCAACAGGTCGTTCAGAGTTAAACTGCGAGCTGCGTGGGAGCGTTGGATGACATAAGGCGATCACACGTTCACCAAGACAGGGAGGCAACGCCGGGCGAGTTACTCCGGATACTCGGATAATGACGAGAGTGCCTTATGTATGAAAATAGACACGTTCATTGATAGTGCTCCTTATAATCCGGTGCGCCTTATAGTGTGAAAAATGCAGTACTTTGACAGCCCAGTCTATTTATATCATTGAGTGTAGATTTACAGCAGCGGAGACAGCTGAAAAGAGGAGCCACAAAACCTAATAATTATACACATATAGTGACATATTGTGCTCCATTAAATTAGGTTTTAGTTTTGAGGTGGAAGAGAAGGAAAATCCAAAGCCAAACCTTATAATGCACTGGGAATTATCGGATTAGGAAAAACAGGAGCCCTGCATCCAACACCAACATCTATACCCAAGTGCAGCTACTATTTTAGAGCCAGATTTTCCAAATAGGAGCTCCAAATGAGTTTTGGCGGCCTTCCAGGGTGTCTGCTCGTGATGATAAACCTACCAGCATTTGGCTAGCAACTCATGCTAATTTCCCATTGTGTTTAAAACACTATGCCAAACTGGAAAAGTGGTTGTGCTGACAAGATGTTATTATAGCACGTTAAGAATCAAAGTACCACAACTCCAATCATTCATTCATTCATTCATCGGCTGGAGCCGATCCCAGCTGACGTGCCACTGAGCGAAGGCAGGGTACACCCTGGACAGGTTGCCAGACTACCACAGGGCTGAAATGTCGGAGAGACAGACAACCATTCACACTCACATTCACACCTACGGGCAATTTACAGTCAACAATTAACCCACCCGTGAACGTGCATGTCTTTGGACTGTGGGAGGAAACCAAAGCACCTGGAGCAAACCACAAATTCATTAACACACAAAAGGGCCCCAAACCAGGTATGAACCTGCGAGCCTCTTGCTGTGAGGCAACAGTGCTCACCACTACACCACTGCACAGCACAAGATTCATCTACAATTAACCGAATCTGCATGTCTTCGGACCGTGGGAAGAAACCGGATCGCCCTGAGTAAACCCACGCTAAAACAGGGAGAACCTCCAAACTCCACACAGAAGCCGGATTTGAACATGCAACCCTCTTGCTGTGAGACAGCAGTGCTAACCACTTCACCACCGTGCTGCCCACAACTCCAGTCAAATACAGGAAATAATCAGTATCCCACTTGTAAAAATGGGAATGACAAGACAAACTTGTAAAAATAGCCACAAGCCCGTCTTGACAGCTTCAAACCTACTGAAATCCACAACCCATTTGGGGCTGTGGTTTTGTGTAGCACAGTGAAACAGAGGTACGCTGATTCCCCAAAACGGGGCCCAGCTCTTCCACTGTTGGCTCAACCACCCCCCTCCTCAACGGGGACCTCATTCACTGCAATTACAACAAAAAGGATCCATCTGCAACCAAGCAGAGAGACAGTGTTGGCCCACTCCCGGGCCGCCGGCGGACAGCAAAAGGCTTCTGTGGGAGACGGATGTGCATCTCCCTCCCTCTTTCTCCATCACAGTGAGTCTAACACCATGTCTCTTTTTCGTCCTTCGGCGGGGCCCCCTTCATTTACTTCCTACCGCCACCCTGCTCCCTCTTGTTTAGTCCTCCACTCACTAAGTAATAATCTCTCTGTCTCGTTCCTTCGTTCCCTCCTTCCTAGCTCGGAGGCAGCTCCGTCTGTGGCCCCGACTTTGAACTCAGCATGTCTAAATGCTTCCACGTGGATCCACGCACATACACCCACCTTAACAGCAAAGCAAAATGCATGCTTCTGGTGGAAAACTGCAACAGTAGCGCTGCACCTCCATGCATAATCAGTCCCGCAAAATACCAGGAGAGTGGTGAGATGACTGACTAAAAATGCAACCCAATGTTTTTAACTTCAATTCTCTCCATTTGCTTCACAGATAGGTTAAGCGTTGGGGTTAGCTACAGAAGGAAAAATAAGGATTTGAAGTAGCTGAAAGGAAAGTCAGTCCACAGTCAGAAGTCCCTCTCTGACCACAGGAATGAGACAGTGAATGCCAGCCATTACATAATACAGCACAGTTCCTCTATATGAGATCCTGTTTTCAAGCAGGCAAGAGTGGGCTTGGGACACCACATCGAAAAAGACTGATATTTCGATTTTTTTTTTTGTTTGACACAATACAAAATACAAAATAGTCATTTGCTGTATATAAAAATCAATAACTGTTTAACCCAGCAGTCACAGTTACCATCTCCATGGCAACCATTGAATTTAGTGCCAACTTGCTGTGTCCACATTGGGGATGTCACAAGAACGAATACCTAAGTCAATGTCAAACTTGTGAAAACGTGTTTTTTTTTTTTTTTTTTTTTTTATGTGACACCAGAATAAATCCAGTTGTAAGAAAAAGAACAGCCCCAAGATGGTAACAAAGGCTCTGGGTAGGCTGTAGCTTCAAAATAAAAGCCCCAAGATGGTAACAGGGGCTCTGGAGTAGGCTGCAGTTTCAAAATAAAAGCCCCAAGATGGTAACAGGGGGCTCTGGAGTTGGCTGCAGTATGAAAATAAAAGCCCACAGATGGTAACTGGAGCTTACCAGGTTCTCTGGAGTGGGCAGCAGTTTAAAAATAAAAGCCCCAGATGGTAACAGGAGCTAAAAAGGGGGTTCTAGGTTAGGCTGCAGTTCAAAATAAAAGCCCCCAGGAGTTTAACAGGTGAACTGGAGAAGGCTGGATTTTTAAATTAAAAGCCTGACAGGACAAATTGACACCTTGGGGCAAAAAAAAGCCAAGAAACCATAATGTAGTTCTGTGGAGGTCTGCAGTGTCACTCAAGATGATGCATAACCCATGTACATAAATGATTAAAAAACATTATTCAGTCATGTTCATTCCTATCAATGAGACATTCACGAAGAAGAGGATATCACATCAGCAAATCGAATCCAACATTTATTTTCATAGGGATGGAATTAACTAGTCTTAAGAGCCGGTAGAACTGCAGGGCAGGTTGTAACATGCGTACATTCACTCACTGTGTACATGTTCATGCACACTGGCCTATAAACTCACATATCCAAGTAATGTGGTTTAATGTGGCCCTCTGCGGACGATGACGAATGAGGCCTTCCGACGCTACTGTTAGTGCTGTAAGCGCTCCAAGAAAGCAGAAAGGAAACAGATTATTTGTGAGATCAGGAGCAAAGGGTTGGGAGATGGGTGGATAAAGAAGTCTCTGCCATGCTGAGATGATGGGTCATAAACTAGATCACAAAGCCGTGCAGTGTTGGAGCCTCACCCTGAAATAACTCCATTTTACAATCCTTAAACATCACCTTGGCTCTACCCACACATCCAAACCACTTCAACGTAACTGCAGAGTTTCTTGCCAACTTTAGGAGTCATAAAGAAACACAATCATACTTTGGCTTCAAGCTTCAAAATACACACTTTATCATCACTTTGTGTCTCTTTATTCAGGCTCCAGTGTAAACACCAGGAAAAGCAAAAAAAAATGGTGGAAACAGATGAGTTTTAACATGCTTCAGGGCAAAACACTGCACACTAACATCTCTAAATTCAATTTAAAGATTCTAGCCGACTCTTGTTGCTCAACAAAAAGCTTAAAAATAACTGTACAAAATTGCAACTGTCTGGTTTTGTGCACACTAATTCGCAAATATGAGGCTGCCATTAAAACTAATTTCCTTGGCTCTTGTTCGGGGCCAAGTAGGCAATGTCCAAGCTGTGGAAGACACAGTTAACCCACGAATGTGCAGAAAGCTCTCATTTGGACAACGTGACGGAAAGGCGATACATGTATGCAGTCAGATCAAGAGAACCAAACTCTTACTGGAACAAAGACAAACGCTTTAAAACGCTTCTTATCCTTCCACATATGTTATTTACTCCCAAGGTAGCCGACAGCACAAAGACCCATCCATTTGAAGCAACAGTGCGAGGGGACTTGAAGCTCATTTATCATAGGCCTCGGGGCAAGACTAGTCAATCAAATGATGTTTAGGAAGCGGTTCTATCATCCTAATACTCATAACCCTCCCCCCTGTGGTCCTGTACCTATCACCATCTC
Organism: Pterois miles; assembly: GCA_947000775.1. Lineage (NCBI taxonomy): Eukaryota > Metazoa > Chordata > Actinopteri > Perciformes > Scorpaenidae > Pterois > Pterois miles. The sequence continues at coordinate 3,805,557 of CAMQGK010000500.1, read as the reverse complement.
TCTTTTGGGTACAAAGTCAAGCGCCATGCGGATCGCAAAGCCGCAATCCGATCAGGCAACAAAAGTGATCGTACTGCACCTGAACAGGCATACCTCCCGCACACATGCGATCACGTTAACACCGCTCGGCCTCTCCTGCTATCAGGCGGTCGGTTTTTAAACCTTCTGACATCCACCGAGGGAGATGTGAGGATATACTGGATGGTCTCGCAAGGGATTAAGGTCAAGTAAGCACGCTAGACAAGGAGATATTAACCAAACGGACACCACTGATTGGGCTGCAAGGTGGTTTGGCGCCGTCGCCTCGCAGCAAGAGGGTCGCAGGTCCCTTCTGTGTGGATTAGTGTGAGTTTACTCGGGGTGCTCCAGTTTCCTCCCACAGTTCAAAGACATGCAGATTAGGTTGAGTGTAGATAAATATTGGGCTCCACAGTGGTGCAGTGGTTAGCACTGATGCCTCACAGCAAAAGGTTCGGAGGTTCAAACCCAGTTTGGGGCCTTTTTGTGTGTTTGTGAGTTTGTGGTTTGCTTCGGGTGCTCCTGTTTCCTCCACATTGCACAAAAGCGTGAATGGTTGTCTGTCTCTGTGAGTCGGGGGGATGGATGGACTACACCACCCCCTGCAACCCTGAATAGGATAAGTGGTTACAGATACTGAATGGATGGACACCACTGATTGATACATGAAGAACGCCATACTCCTGAACTGAATAGGATGTAAGAGTGCACCCACCAGTACCACTATACTGTAAGGATTATATATTGTTTGCATACATCGTGAGGGAAGGTCCTTTGTTACCATAATATGAAGTTAATCTGACAAATCTGTAGTGAACTTCAGCTGCAGGTGCCAGTCATGGAAGTCCACAAGCGAATAAGGACAGATCAATGTTTACAGCATAACTGTGATGGGGATGCTGGTGGGTTTCCAGATAAGATCCAGTTCAGATCCGTCTTGTGATATTCTATATTTTTCCCCACTGTAACAGAGGAAAAGTACTTTCCAACTCCTCTGCCATTTCTGTGGTACTAAACAAAGTAAATCTTTAAAAAGCATTTGAAAACAGCAGCAGCAGGTTGAAGAATTACCCAGGAGGCAGTTTGTCTGGGACTATTTTCTGCTGCAGATTAATACATGTTTGGTGGACGGTGTACTGTATATACAGTGGGTGGTGTTCAGAAGATAAACCACAATTTGAGAAACTCTTGTGAGATAGTTAAGGTTAATGAGCTTGACTAGTTAAAGTTAGGACTTGATCTCAAATATGTAAGGATAGGCATTGATCTTGAATAGTTAATGTTAGGTACTGACTTCAAATAGTTAGGGTTAGGTATTGATCTTGAATAGTTAGGGTTAGATATTGATCTTGAAGAGTTAGGGTTAGGTATTGATCTTGAATAGTTAGGGTTAGGTATTGATCTTGAATAGTTAGGGTTAGGTATTGATCTTGAATAGTTAGGGTTAGGTGTTGATCTTGAATAGTTAAGGTTAGGTATTGATCTTGAATAGTTAGGGTTAGGTATTGATCTTGAAGAGTTAGGGTTAGGTATTGATCTTGAATAGTTAGGGTTAGGTATTGATCTTGAATAGTTAAGGTTAGGTATTGATCTTGAATAGTTAAGGTTAGGTATGATTACTACATTAGTCTTTGGACACAAACAGTGCTTAAAGGATCAATTTATTGTTGAGATTGTTGACAGTAAAAAAATAGAACATTACCAGATTTCTCCTGCTGCTTTCACAAAACTGAATATATCTCAAAGAAATCCACTATTTATTTGCTTTGAGAAACAGGTGCGAGTTACAGTGAAGTGCAGTCACTTGTTCCTTTTGCGCTGAGTTTTATTAATCTCCACCACACAAACCAAAATGGTTTCCTTTGGAAAATTCCCTCCAATCTCTGGACGCTGTGGCCTCACGATAAACCGAGGGAAGTTTCACTGGTAGACTCTGACAGTGAAGTAAACACTGCAGCTTTACGGGATTAAAACTCTCACCAAATCAAATATAAAAAGGACCGAGTGTATCTGCAGCGTAGAGCATACGACCAGTGCTCAGTGGAAGAAAATGCATTCGGTTGCATTCTGTGAATGGTTTCACTGATACTGAATGAAACCAACTGAAAGCAAATGAGTAGCACACATCCACTCACCCTCTCCACCTTCAATTATTCACCAGGTGGGAGTGAGCGACGATGTTCTGCACTCACACCCTCCACCACGCTGCTACCAATCCACATTAATAATGAAGTCGCCACTAATGCAGTGTGTGCCAATGTCTCGTCATGTTTTATTAATGTAATGTACACTCAGACAACGTACAGTGTAATTATAATAACTTCACATCCTTTGCTATGAGCAGAAAATGAATTTTTCCATATGAGGGGGAAAGCAGCATTTGATTTAAATGGTATTCAGGCTCTGATAACAGAAAGGTCCAGATAAAACTTCCCGCATGGGAATCTGGCTAAAACAGTCCGTCCACGTTCCCAGCTGAGAGCTTGAGGCGAAACAGCTGATTTTATAGACAGAAATATCATTGTGTGAGAGTGTCAAACCACCTGGATCCAAGAAATGTACCTGGATGTTTTGAATATTACAATACTCCTTTTCGAAGCTGAATCTGCCACCAAATATCACTGAATAACAAAAAATAGGTCACATCCGAGCCACGTCAGAACATTACACTTAAGCCTGAACACAAAGGTGGATAAGAAAATCTGTAATGGACCTTACTTTTCTGTTAATACCTTCCTTTATAAAAGTAAAAAAATATATATTAAAAAATACATGTATTTTTTATTATTTAATTATTTGAATTATCTATTTATTTATAAGTAGGCTACATACTACTACTAATAATAAAAATAATAATAATAATAATAATTATTATTATTATTGTTATTGTCCCATTCTGTTAAAAATTAAAAATTAAATAAAAAGTAAAAACACAAAAATAAAAAATAAGACTGAACCCTGATGTCTAATTTGCACAAAATGCCATTTTTTATTTAATTATTTCTATTTTTAATTTATTTAGTTATTTATTTATAGGTATAATAATAATAAGCATTATTTTATTATTATTTATTATCATTATTATTGGAAAAAAGTAAAAATAGAAAAAAATAAGATCATTATTATTTGATGATCAATTATTGATAATTAATCAATTCAATCAATCAATCAATTAATTTGCACAAAATGCCATTTTTTATTTAATTATTTGTATTTCTGTATTTATTTATAAGTAGACTGAATAATAATTATTTTTATTATTATTAAAAAGGAAAAATAGAAAAAAATAATGTCATTATTATTTAATGATTAATTATTAGATTATCAAAAATAAGACTGAACCTTGATGTCTAATTTGCATAAAACAACATTTTTTAAATTTAATTATTTTTATTATTTATTTATTTATAGGTAGACTAAGTAGGTAGATTGTTTTTATTATTATTAAAAAGTAAAAATAGAAAAAAATAAGATCATTATTATTTGATGATTAATTATTAGATTATTAAAAATAAAACAGAACCTTGATGCCTAATTTGCACAAAAGCACATTTTTTATTTAATTCTTTGTATTTTTATTTATTTATTTATTTATTTATAGGTAGACTAAATAATGATTCTTTTTATTATATTCAAAAGTAAAAATAGAAAAATTAAGATCATTATTATTTGATGACTAATTATTAAATTATTAAAAATACGACTGAACCTTGACGCCTAATTTGCACAATAGGCCATTTTTATTCAATTATTTGTAGTTTTTTTTATTTATTTATGGGTGGACTCAATAATCATTATTTTTATTATTATTAAAAAGTAAAAATAGAAAAAAATAGAATCATTATTATTTGATGATTAATTATTAGATTATTAAAAATAAGACTGAACCTTGATGCCTAAGTTGCACAAAAGGCCATTTTTATTTAATTATTTGTATTTACTTATAGGTAGACTAAATAATCATTATTTTTATTATTATTAAAAAGTAAAAATAGAAAAAAATAGGATCATTATAATTTGATGATTAATTATTAGATTATTAAAAATACGACTGAACCTTGATGCCTAATTTTCACAAAAGGCCATTTTTATTTAATTATTTGTATTTTTGTATTTATTTATAGGTAGACTAAATAATCATTGTTTTTATTATTATTAGAAAGTAAAAATAGAAAAAAAATAAGATTATTATTTGATGATTAAAGTGTAAAGAAACGTGACTGTTCATGATAAAGAACCCTGTGTTCTGGATCTTTAAAATCTATTGCTCTTATTGTGCAGCCCCCCTGGCTGAGCTTTTACGATAACAGGGTCAGTTAATGAGCTAGCCGTCCACATTTACCTCCTGTAGCGGTGAAATGCCCAATCGAGTGCCTGTTAGTGGAGCTGCAGGCTTATCTCTTGATTCATACGTTAGACTACACCTACTGCACAAATACACTGGCCGGCATTGGAGCAGAAAGAAGACGGATTATGCGAGTCAATCTCAAAAGACAATGCCTCCATTATTTCAATGAGTCTGTGATAAGCACTGAAAACATTATAAATTTCTTCTATTTCTTCTATTCTAGCAACCAAGCAGCCTGGAACAATAGTGAGTGCAGTATTAGTATTTTGTGGCCACGCTGCTGCTCTCCTGTGGACTGAGCCGTGACGTCTGAAGATGTTCCACAGAGATAGGACTTATCATTTGTGTGTGGACAGAAAAAGATAGGGTGGAGGAGAGATCCCTGTCATGCTGCTGCTGCTGCTTTGTGGAGAACCACAAGCTCAGTGTCCCTGCATCAATTTAGGATTTTCAGCAGCAGATGACATCCCAGATCTCAGCCCATCCGACTATCCGCAGACACATCCCAAGGCGTTAACAAACCACCACATTCTTGGCATTTCCACGGGAGCCAATTACAGCTCCCCGCGGCTCTACAAGCCAGCTGAGACGGCGACGCTGATAACTCAGCAGCTAGGTTTGTCAAAAAGCCACGCGCCACCCAACTTCTCTGTCAGCTTGCGGCGAATCAGGAGGCTCCTCCCACCTGATGGACTCCCACCTCCGTCGCGCCGCATCGCCGACGTCATTAAAGCGTCTCAGGGGACCCCTTTCTCTAAACAGCATTAGGACGCCGGGGAGCTGCTGTAGACAAACGCATACCTCAGACTTACTTAAATGCAAGCACACACACTCAGCTCAGCTCACACAAAGATTCAAAACCTGTGCGAGTCCTTAAACACCTAATTTCTGAATATCAGTATCAGCTCCAGCCACCCTGGGACCCTGGATAGGATAAGCTGTTACATATAATGAATGGATGGATGAATAATCACGTTCACACACCCACAGGAGTCAACTGTTAACCAAACCGTCTTCTGACTGTGGGGGGAAACCAGAGCACCTGGGGAAAAACTCGCTGCCGTGCTAACCGCTGCACCGCCTTGGACGGGTCGCCAGACTGTCCCGAGGCTGACGCGTAGAGACAAATCACATTCGCACCCCTGCGCAATTTATCGTCAAGGTCATCGGTCAACCTAGCCTGCATGTCTTTGGACTGCAAAGGGAAACTGGAGCACCCGGAGTAAATCACAGGGAGAGTGTGCAAACTCCCAAGCCAGATTTATACCTGCGACCCTCTTGCTGTGCTAACCACTAGGCCTTCAACTGATTATACAGTCAATTTATACTACCACAGACCCCATTTTGAGAACCACTGCTTTAGAAGCCAGATCAGGGTGAATCCTCAACAAAGAATATACAATTAGATGTTTGCAAGTAAAAGAGAGAATGAGAATAAGAATATATGGATGGGAAGACAGCAACACGGGTGACAGACAGAGGACAACCTGTTATAATCATGCCATATATTTTTAGCATCAGCAGCCTTGGTGGGAGACCTGTCGGCATTAAATCGGCACTCAGACAAGCAGAGGCTGGGATACAGCGAGAGAAAAAGACAGCGTGGGAGCAAAGGCTGCAGCAGGTGTGGCGTGCTTTGACAGGAAGCTGGGTTCTAGCCAACGTCCTGTATACCACCAGGAAGTGTAGATAATGTTAAAGGTAAATGGAGCATAATGCGCAACCGCAACTGGCAGTGAAATACATAAGGGCTGAGGGAAAAATGTGACCAATGATACGCCAGGTCTTGTGTTTTGCAGGAGGCTGATAAACAGTTAAAGGAATTTACGACTGTAATCGTCCAACAAAACACTTACTGAGATCTGGAAGACTTCCTGTGTGTCATCGAGCATCTGCACCCTGATGGAGACTTGTCGCCCTGGAGGCTGGACAGGAGGACGTAGGCCCGGCTCCAGCGTGGACACCCCAAAACTTTCGGGGGCGCCCAGCCTCTGTCCGGCTGTAAACGGCCTGTCGGCTGGTTCCGCCATGGCGGCAGGCGCTGCAGCGAGGGGGCTCTCGATCTGCAGTTCACGTCTGGAGGAGAAAGGGAAGAACACTCAAAATGTGGGGTGTGCTGCAAGCCAGCGAAGCCAATAATCTGCTCAGGCTGTGATTTTGTGTATTTTTGGGCTTCTAAAATACATAGCAGGCAGTTTGAAGCCTTGAGGGATCCTGCATTTCCTCTTACATCCAAGCTTCTACATCCTAAATAGCATCACATCCTGTGTGTTGGGTAAATGTATGTGCATAGTTTTCTTGGAATGTATTCCTGTATTATTTTATGGGAATTGTCGAATGCTTGTGGGTATTTGATAGATGAAAAATATATGAGCATGAGCATTACCCAGATTAAACCCATGCTAACACGGGGAGAACATGCAAACTCCACCAAATAAAGGCCGGGTTTGCGGGGTTTTACAGCGCTAAACACTGCACCACCTCGCAGCCGCATGTCTACAGATATTTTTAAAAACTCATATTTTGCGGATATTTTTGAAAACACCTTACGTCTAATAACCTAAAAAGTGGTTATTTTGTATCGGTGTGGAGTGGATTGGTGATGTCCTCTCTTCTTGCTTTGCATAATGAAAGCTAGTTTATGTTTAGTTGAAATGTGAGAAAATAAAGGTAAAATGTTGAGCTGGATCGGATATCGGGCCGATACTGACTAAAACAGCTAGATCCGGTATTGGTGACAATGGATTCAATCTACTCAGTCCTGATGTTTCCTTACACTGTAAAAGAACAGTCACTTCCACACAGTGAGGCATATAGCTTATTAAATAAACACTGTTGCTTGTACTTAGCATCAGCCAATACCCTATTTCTATCGGTATGAGGACTGAAAAAGTCAGATCAGCGCATCTCTAGTTAAAAGTTCCTTAAATGTGGAAAAACAATTGACTTTAAAAGGAAATACTGTTGTGGCAACCTGGGAGGGAAACTTTGTGCTTAATTAGATGTGATAAATCTTGCCACATTTATTCAGTCGGCAATAAATTGACCTTGCACAACGTACAAGACAGCATGACAGCTAAACTTTGGCCGACGCACAAAGAGGCAGGCGGACATGCCTCACACCTTGCTAGACACTCACTTCTTCCAGCTGCAGCACATGGAGGTGGGATTTCCTACAAACCAACCAGCTCTGTCCAAGACCAGTTCAGACATGAATCAAAGCTTCAGAAGTAGGGCAGATGAGATTCGGTCTGAGAGCAAACAAAGACGCTCATACCCCCCCCCCCTCTTTCAGACAAACTTTTCAGCACCCCCACCTCCATCCCACACTTGATAAACCTCAACCTCAGACGATAAATATGCCCTCAGACGGTTGCTGACATCATGGTTGAGGAATGCTTTAGAAGACGGTCGGGGGCAATGCAGGGTAACACGCTGCTGAACTGTTGGACACCGGTTTGCCTTTTTCTTTGCTTTCTCCCAGGGGAAATTGCCAGTTTGTTTGACACATTTGGTCATTAATAGTCAATAAATCATTAAATAAATGTCATTAGGGACCTATTGTAAAGACCCTAGAGTAAATAAATTGTATATATCGTCCATCCCATTAGGGGTCGCGGGGGAAGGCGGCGTATGCCCCGGACAGTTCGCCAATCCATCGCAGGACTGACACATAGAGACAGACAACCATTCTTCACCTCACATTCCCACCTCTAGCAATTTAGAGTCATCAATTAATCTGCATGTCTTTGGACTGCGGGAGGAAGCCGGAGCGCCTGGAGAAAACCCACGCTTACACGGGGAGAACATGCAAGAGCCCCAACCTGTGACCCTCTTGCTGTGAGGCGACGGTGCTAACCAGCTGCACCACCATGCAGCCCAATGGTATATGTCTATACTAGATAATTATATCTATAGAATATGCATCCATCCATCGTCAACCACTTATCCCGTTAGGGGTCGCCGATCCCAGCTGGCATTGGGTGAAGGCGGGGTTCACCCTGGACAGGTCGGCAGTCCATCGCAGGGCACATATAGACAGAAAACCATTCACACTCACATCCACACCTACGGGCAATTTAGAGTCATCAATTAACATAAGCTGCATGTCTTTGGACTGTGGGAGGAAGCCGGAGTACCCGGAGAAAACCCACGCTTACATGGGGAGAACATGCAAATATAGAAAACACTATAAATATACCCGACAACACCATATACAGTCATCTGGTCCATCCTCCAACTTGCTTTTGCCCAAATCTGGAGAATAAAGCTGGTGTATAATTTGGACCCTTTTGTAGACTATCCCAAAATCCACAGAGGGCCGGTCAGTTGTCTCTGTGAGGCCAAGACAAGAAGTACAGTGACGCTTTATGGTCAAGCCTCTGTGCACCACCTACTTTGGGCAGAGGGTGCAAAGTTCATCCAACAGAGTAGAGCTGCAACTATTATGATCATTTTGGGGGATTTTGAAAGTCTGGGTATGGGTATGAGGAAATAGCGATGGCCAGTTTCTACATTTCGAAGCAATTATTTTTGCGATTAACTGAGAACATTACCAGCAGATTAATTGAGGATGAAAATAATTGGTAGTTGCTGCCCTACAGCAGCAGTCCTCCGAGGGCCAGAGACTCCAAAGGAAGAGGCCCCGGATATGGCACCCAGCCATGAACGCCTACAAGCTCCAAGGGAGCTACTCTGTAGCTGACCTCTGACCTCAGTGTAAGTGGACTTCTTCATTTCCCTGAATCACTTGCCAGGAAATATACTAAATGAACAAGACGCTTCCTCTTTCTTTCGCACCTAATCTAGTCTTTTTATCTCTGACGTGAGAACTGAATTCAAGTCCTAATCCCTCCACCTGTGCACACAAACGAGTAGCTCTCTTCACCTCAGTGACAAAAGCCGAAACTGGAGCCCGGCCAATGAAGCGACCTGACAATACAGGGACCTGACATCCAAGTTACTCATTACACCTGTGGGAAAATTCCTTTGTCCTCGTGTGCTACTTCCCCACTGCACTTAAAGCAACGCTGTGCTGCTCGGTTCCTTGTTTATTAGGAGTTCGGTGTCCGACAAAAAGAAGTTTAGCCCCGCCCCCTAAAGTCAACTCGGTGTCACCCTTCAAAGCGAAACGAGTGTCGACTCAGAGCCAGCTTTACAACTCTATCATTCTCGAACAGCTAGGTGCCAATTACTCGACAAACATCATATTGTGCAGACGGCAGTTTGTTGCCTGCAGTCTAAACAGTAGGGGTGCAAGAAAACATTGAAAATATTGAACAAATATTAGGGTTTGTGATACTATATCGATTCTCAAAACCGCTTTATCCACTTTCAGTTGGTAGTTGTTAATAGTTGCATAAAAAATTATGTATAAAACTAGATTTTAAAAATAGCAATATAGCGCCTTCTTTACAGTATCGCAATATATCATGATATACTGAATCGCAACGCCTGTATCATGATACGTATCATGTCGCCAATAAACAGCCCCAATAAACAGGCTCAATTTCAGGCTTTTAAGGCTGTTTTGTCACACATTATCACAAAACTTAATATCGCGATATTCAAGATTTTCAATAAATAGTTTACATGCAAAGATTAACACGGTCAATAGGGACTGTGATTAATGCAGATCCCACTGCATAAAAAGTACACTTTAACTCAAATAATATGCATATGTGTTGTCTTTATACAGCAGTTTTCCTCAAATTGAATTCAAAATTTTGCAATATATCGCCTTCTTTACAGCATCACAACACATCGCGCTATATTGAATCGTAATCGTGATAGGTATCGCCAAATTCTTGCCAATACCTACAAAACAGGGTCAATTTCAGGCTTTTTAAGGCTGTTTAGGGATACTCTGTTGATTCTCAAAACCACTGTGTCAATTTAAAATTAATAGTTTCCATGCAGATTTATTCAGTCAGCGATTTTTGCAAAGAGATGCATCCTCTCAATGCATGGGCACGAAAGTAGCGCTATGATGCTGGATGTTACAGGGACTGATAAATGCACATCCCACTATTCTGACTGCATAAAAAAGTTTTTTTACTCAGATTTCAGACTTGTTAAATTTTAAAAATTGCAATATATCGCCTACCTTACAGTATATCGCGATATATTAAATCGTAACCCCTGTATCATGATACGTATCGCCAAATTCTTACCTACTAAACAGGGTCAATTTCAGGCTTTCAATTTAAGGCTGTTTTGCAAGAGAATACGTTTCCACAGTTAAACATGACACAAAACATGCAAATAAGTGTCGAGTGGCTCGATAGCTTGGGTTGTTAACGTTATCTCCCATTCTGGACAACTAAAGAGCGGAAATTTGGGAGCAGAGGTTTCATCATGTCCTCAGTCGAGGCTGGGGATTATACGAGGAGTTAGTTGAGAGGAATACAGAGCGAGCTGGTTACAAAGGAAGCCACTGTGGGAGCTTCCAGCAGCAGCGGGGCTTTAAACCCGGGAGGCCTCTCAAACCAGCCTTTCAACTGGTGTTAGCTGAAAGTTTCCCAAGAGTTTGCGAGGGGGAAGCCAGGCTCTGGGAATCGGATGCGAGAGTGCGGATAAACAACTGCATCTACAGAGGAGGCTTTATCTTCAACAGGCATGAACAAAAAAAATCTGCTGTTGATTTTTTAGACTAGGGATGCACCGATACCAACACCAGATCGGATATCAGGCCGATACTGACCATCGGGTATCATTAACAGTGGATCCAATCTATTCTATTCAATATGTATGTACTATATGCATTATATTATAGCTTTGATCATTTTTTGGCTGCATTGAAATGTTTTTTACTTGAATTGTAATTCCTGTTAATTTTGAAGATTTTTACCAAGTTACTGGTGTATAATTTATTATTTTAACAATTTTTAAAAGTACTTATTTTGAAGATTTATTTGTCAAATTGCTGGTGTACAGTTTATTATTTAATAATAAATAAAAATTATGTTTATTTTGAAGATTTTTTTTACCAAATTGCTGGTGTATAATTTATTATTTTTACAATTTTAAAAATGATTTATTTTGACAATTTATTTACCAAATTGCTGGTGTACAGTTTATTATTTAATAATAAATAAAAAAATTATGTTTATTTTGAAGATTTATTTATCAGATTGCTAGTGTATGATTTATTAATAATAAATAAAATTATATTAATTTTGAAGATTTTTTTACCATGTTACTGGTGTGTAATTTATTATTTTAACGATTTTAAAAAGTATTTATTTTGACGATTTATTTTCCACAGTGCTGGTGTACAGTTTATTTAATAATGAATACAAATTCTGTTTTTTGTGTTTTTTTCTGATTTATTAATAATAAATATAATTCTGTTAATTTTGAAATCACCAAGTTGCTGGTGCATAATTTATTATTTTAATAATTTTAAAAAGTATTTATTTTGAAGATTTATTTATCAGATTGTTAGTGTATGATTTATTAATAATAAATAAAATTCTGTTAATTTTGAAGATTTTTTACCAAGTTACTGGTGTATAAGTTATTATTTTAACAATTTTAAAAAGTACTTATTTGAAGATTTATTGACCAAATTGCTGGTGTACACTTTATTATTTAATAATAAATAAAAATTCAGTTTATTTTGAAGATTTTTTTTACCAAGTTACTGGTGTATAATTTATTATTTTAACAATTTTAAAAAGTATTTATTTTAAAGATTTATTTACCAAATTTCTGCCATTCCAGGTATCTGTATCGTATCAGGACTTACAAAGTAAGATCAGTGCAGCTAATACTATAATTTTAATAAATGAAGACAGCACAAGTGGAACTATTACATAAACCGAGTCAGAATATTCACATGGAGGTTGCATAATAATTGACGTTGGCCTGCAATAAAACAGGCCTAATAATTAACACTTTGATAAGTGAATTTCCAACGCAACACGAGATAAAACTGCATTGTTGATTATGTTAGAGGGAACAACACATGCCAAGAATACAGAAACGGTGTTATAAAAGAGGATCAGAGCCCATCCATCTGTACCTGCTAATTCTGTTAGGGGCGGGGGGAATTTTGCTGGAATTTTAATGTCGGTTTAAGTTTTGACCAATTTGTTGCTGCGTTAAAAAAGTTTACACTTGAATTGCAACTACTGCAAATAATTCCTGCTAATTTTAAAGATTTATTTACCAAGTTGCTGTTTATTATTTTAAAAAATAACAATTCAAAGAATTAATATCTATGTATTTATTACAGTGAGGTATACAGCTTATTAATTAAAAACTGCGATCAGACTGGTGCTCAGTACCAAAAGGTATCGGTATCAGAACTGAAAAAGTCGGATCGGTGCATCCCCAAATTTTGGAGAATAGTTTTAACAACCGTCTAAAATCCCAAATATATTCTGTTTAGCGCTTGCAAACTCGTACGAAATACAAAAGAAACCAGCAAATTTTCGCATTTGAGAAGCTGGAACCGGTGAATTTGGACTCAAACCGAGACAGCAAAGCAGAAGGACAATGACAAGAAAACTATGCGACTAACGTTCAAAACACAAGCTCAACTTACTCGGCTATTCCCGGCCCATCTGTTATCACTTGAACGAGATCCAGAATTCGCCGAGGAATGCTGTGGGACTCGGTCAAAAGCTCCAGGAACAGATAAGCAAGCTGACCTTGCGTTACCGCATACTGTGCAGTTTGTGTTGTGCCTCCATGGTCAAGAATGAATTCATGCTCATTCATGCTCTCAGAAGACTCTCTGTTAAGCTAAGCATAACAACTGTGCGATAAAGGTGACAAATTTGGTAGAGATGTAGGTTTATATGTGATATTACACATCCTGAAAAGCTCTACATATAGATAAAGAAAAGATATAGATATCAGGGTGCTGCAAATTTGGTCCCTGAGGGTCATGACAGCCATTTTTCAAACTTAACAGTGACTACCAGCAATCCTGAAATATATCCAGCAATATCTCTGGCAATATTATAGCTAATGAAAAGATATATGCACCAATGGAACGCTGAGGGTCTCGCCATTCTTAAGGTGTATTAGTTGTCAGTCGTATCTTGAAAGCAAGGGGGTGAAGTTTGACCCTAAAGTGGTCCTTTTATTTGGTTTTCTTATTTTTCGCAGGTTCAGAGCTTTTGAAAAGCATCCTTAAAGGTACTATATGTAACTATTTACATGTATATATATAGCTTTATATCGCCATCGTGAACAACAAGTTAAAAATTGAGATCTTCCCCAACGTTCTCGGTTGCCTTTAACAGCCGCTGGACTGATTTCTACGCAAAGGACTCGGGATGGTTTTGCTTCGTAACCTTAGCGGATGCCATCATTTGCAAACGGCGAGCCGTGTGGTATCACGGACATTGGACATTACGGATCGGAATGGCGATGTGCGGCGTGATCGCGACCTAATGTCACGTCACCGGTTTGGCCGATGCCCGGGATCATCCGGGATGATCATCAGCAAGCAACAAGATGCAGTCCACTTAACAGCCACGAGTGTCATTAAATACTGTATAGTACCTTTAAAAAGTAACGAGGAGGGGAAAAAAGCATGTCTGTGATCTTCTGACATCGGCTCTCACGAGCTTGGATATCATCAAGGAACATGAAATCAGTTTTCTGTAACATTTAGCGCATATTTGGGGCCAAATTTGCAGTGCCCTGGTATCTGTATCTTTTCATAACCGATAAACCTACATCTGCACAAAAGCTGATGTTGCACAACGCAACAAAGGGAGTGCAACACCAATACTCCTGGGTGTGACATTGATTGTAAAAGTGAATTGGCAACGTAGTGATTAGAAGAAGAAGAAGAAGAAGAAGATCAACCTTTATTAGTCCCACAATGGGGAAATTCAATTTACACTCTTTAAACTCATACATGGTACATGCTACCTAAACACACAACATGCATTAATGAGAGATGTCAGAGTGAGGGGGCTGCTCCTGACAACGCCCCGAGCAGTTGGGGGTTTGGTGCCTTGCTCAGGGGCACCTCGGCAGTGCCCAAGAGGTAAACTGCACCTCTCCAGCTACCAGTTCACACTCAGTTTTTTGTCCATGTCGGGACTTGAACCGGTGACCCTCCGGTTCCCAAGCCAACTCCCTACAGACTAGCACTCCGCCCCAGGCAGACCACGCTTCGACCACAATACCCAGGATCCACCAACCATTAAGACGAAGCTGATCCTGGTGTGCTGCCTCCCCCGTTGACCCCGTGCCCTGACTTCACTCTCTACAAAAAGACCACAACCCCCCCCCCATCAGAGATCAATAAACGAAAGGGGTGCATACATTCACCAGGGTTGGTGGGTCAAGGTTCCCCTGTGACAATAAGGGAAATAAAATAAACCTACATAAAAAGGCGCACATAGCAGAGTACAGTTGGCGCAGAGTGCAAGCTCCAAGATGTAGGTTAGCAGAGTAATCCTTTAACCCGGAGTAAAGATGTCAGTAGGCTAAAAAGGCAACCTGGTCAGACAGGGTTGCTGTGGGTGTTTCTGCAACTGTTCCAGCATTTTTAAGCCCCAGCATTAAAAAAAATTGCTTAAATTTGCAGAGCAATGCTTGATAAATGTATACACAATTTTATCACCCATGTTGACATTAAAATAATTACTAAATAATGTGATTTAATAAAAGTTAGAAAGCATTTTACGGGTCAAAACACCCCTTTTCCCACTGCTAATTCAATTCCTTTACACCACATTAAAATTATTTTTTTTGTTTGCATTTACATGATTTTTTCAAAAACTGACGCCATTGTAAAAGTTTCATTCAAAGCCAAACAAATCTAGTTGCTATGGAAACAGAAGTCAGCGGGTGAGCGCCACGGATGACAGGTCGGGCCGTCCATACAGGTAGCCCGAATAAAAACAAGTATTTATTGTGTGTCCTTGCCATACAGCTTTGTAGCATTTCAAACATAAATTAATATTACTGTTGAATCTACTTATGTTAGACGTTAAGCATCAAAGCAGACCTTGCGAACTTTCCGCAATCATTTCCGTTTTTAGAGTTGCAATACCTGTTTATGTATGATCTGTAGTTACTGTCTAGTTTTTGTCAGAGTGAAGAGAAAAATCCCAATTTTTAAAAAAAATGTTTGTATATCAATATTTACAATGATGCACAGAGCTTGATGAAATTTAAACATCTAAAAATATTCCAGAAACCAATTTGTCGCTGCATTAAAAAAAAAAAGTTTATTTAAAAGGTAAATGTATATCTATGTATTTATTTGTCACATTTCGGGTAACGTCAGGCTTGACGTAAACATTGTTTCCCTAACTTTAGAACACAATACGTGACCAATAAACCTATAAAACGACAGATCGGAACAGATTCAGTGTAAACCTTTAATGCAGCTACAACTTGGTCAAAAATTGCATTATATAATGTATATAGTATGCAAAAATAAAATATAATACATTGCCACCGATTTAGCTATGTGAGTCAGTATCGGCCTGATATCGGTGCATCCACACACTGAGGTATACAATTTCTAAACTAAGCACTGATGTTGGATCAGTACCCAGCTATCGGCCCAGGTTTTGGGACTAAAAAAGTAGAATAGGTGCCTCCATAATTATGTATTACATACTCTGAAGGTTAAGATTTAAATTCAAAGTGTTTTTCTTTTTAAAGAAATGCGATCCAAAAGTGGTCGTCTTTGCAGAAACACCCATATACGTGTGTTCAATAATACATGTGATGACAATGCCGAGTTATTGTAAGGTTTGGTGAATGGAAAGGCAGCACTGAGGAGAGAAAAACCCCACGATACACAACAGCATCCGAAGTCAGTTAAAAACTACCGTTCACAACAACTGCGTTGCAATGCGTGTAAATGTTTGAAGCACTTACCCTCGTCTATCATTAAGCTTACAGTAAGAGAAGCTCTGCTTAAAGCTCAGCCGATTAGGAAAACGAACAGGCTGGTTGCAATGGAAGCTGGTACTTAAAGATATCACCAAACGTCACGCACTGTTGCGTTAAAAGGTCCGTAAACCAGACACGTACATAGGAAGAAATGTGGCTAAATGGAAACACAAGTGTGCGCAAGGAGTAGCAGAGAGGCTACGTGGATAGCACCATTTCCTTACCGCGTCTCTTTCCTCGGGATTGTCCGTGAAGAGCTTTTTTTTATTATTCCCCACGCACACGGTGCCGTAAGTTTGGATCAGTGTCCTCCCCTCGCAGCCGAACCGCTCCCTCTCAGCTGGGACGTGGTTTCGGTGCGGTAGCCATTGAGACGAACGCGGAGAAAGCGAGCATTGAGCTTTCTGCTGGAACAATGAAGAGGCTCCACATCGCCTCCCCTCCAGCGCTGGCAACCCCCGGCTCTGCGGTGTCACAGGCGGGCTGGGAGAGGGGCGCCGCCGGCGGTGAAACAGCGACACCGAACGGTAGTACGGGGAACTGCAGCGTGGACGCATAGATGTGCCTTTTTCTTTATTTAAAATCATCTAATATATATAGAAATATTATAAAACGTCTATCTTCCCTTTTTGGAGAATTAAACTGATATAAAAATGTCATTAACTGATGATATATATATATATATATATATATATATATATATATATATATATATATATATATATATACATCAGTATATAAGTTTTTTATATATATATGTAAATACGTTTTTTAAATTAATTTAGAATTTAATTTTAAATATATATATATGAATACGTTTTTTTATTAATTTATATATAGAAATTAATTAAAAAAACGTATTTATATATATATGCAAAGAAGTGTTTTAAAATTAATATATATATATATATATATATAGAAATTAATTTAAAAGTAGTTAAAGGAAAGAAAATAGTTGTAATTATATATATATATATATATATATATATATATATATATATATAATATTAAAAGGATTAGCATTGAAAAACTAGGTTTTTAAATTAATTTATATATACGTTTTTTAAATTAATTTATATATAAATTAAATTAATTTAATTAAAACTTATTTATATATAAATAAGTTTTTTAAATTGATTTATATATAAATTAATTTTAAAAAAATAGTTAAAGGAAAGAAAATAGTTTAATTAGCTCTACAGCGACCATCTACAACAGTAAGATCTTGCTTACAGTAACATATCAGTGCTAATCCTTTTAATATTTTTGTGTAAAAATACATAACGATATGTATATATGTATATATATATATATATATATATATATATATATATATATATATATATATATGTATTTTTTATTTATTTATGTAATTTACATAATTATATATTACGGTTTATTTTGGGGATTTTGCACCATATAAAGTTAAACATAGAAAGGTTAAGACTGGAAATATATAATAAAAATATTCTTAAGATTTCTGTGATTATAAAAATAAAGTATGTCATATGCCTCCATCACATGGAGACAGACAGCCATTCTCACATCCACACCTACGGGCAATTTAGAGTAATCAATTAACCTAAATAGCTTCGTCTTTAGACTGTGGGAGGAAGCCGGAGCACCCGGAGAAAACCCAACATGCAAACTCCACACAGAAGAGCCGGATTCGAACCTACGACATTGTTGCCGTGAGGCGAGAGTGCCAACCACTGCACCATTGATCTGAATCAATACTCCCTTATAGTAGTACTCAGGCAGATACAACATAAGCTGTATGACAATTATTAGCGATTAGACGATGAAGACAACCAGAAAATTTGATCCGTATAGTATAATGACAGAGAAGCGCCTTATCGTTTTATGTTCAGCACATACAGCACATGGCAAAAATAAAATTAAGGTAGCAGGCAGTTTATTATAATACACAGAATAACCTTTAGATGTATTTTATAAGACAAGTGGGCGGGAAAGCAGCAGAACTGGCAACCCGAGCCGCTCGGCGCGGCGTGCACTCTTTACGCAAAGGCGGAGGAGAAGGAAGGAAGGCAGGAGGAGACGAGGAGAAACGCCCCGACGGAGAAATCATCCTATTCCTCTTGGGAAGCTGTTGAAACGGTATGGCTAGATAGTACTTACCGCCGCCTTCAGCTCGTAAACCATTTTCGACGACAGTGAGGATGCTGTGCTGCTTCCGGTTTTGCTAACGAGTTAACCCGGTTAGCTAGCGCCACACCCTGTTGGCCTTCACACATGGCCGTCAACGTCGAAAGTCATCACCTGACCGACCGCTATTCTTTGAAAAAAAAAAAAATTTTTTTTAAATTTTATTCGGGTGTGTCGGAGCACCGGTGAGCTGTCTGCCGGGATTAGCCGTGTAGCTAATCGTGCGCACTTTGCTAGCTAAGAAGTGGCTGACGTTAGCGACGACGTGTTAGCATGTTAGCTAACGTTGGTTAGTTTTATGTGCGCGACAACAACTTTAAGTACAATACAACGCATGTAGCGTTCCGGAAATATTTGTTGTAGCAGTAGTATTTGTAGTTTAGCTTTTTACGTGGTGTTTTAGCTAATGTTAGCCGTGCTGAAGGAAGCACGAGGTCGGTAGTCTCATAAATCTCCCCGTGTCCTCTAGACACTGTCAGATACTTCTGAGTACTTCTGTAATGAATCATTGAATTTCCACAGTTACTCTAAAGTAATACACTTCTGATTGTTTGAACTTTGTAGGTGAACAAACATGGACGAGTGGGATGAAGAGGTTAGTGCCATTAGGTTGAAGTAACTTACAGATGATGCCCAGGTTGGTTGTTGCTGCCGTGGAGTCAGATGATCAACGCCTGATCTGAATTTCCTCGTCTTTACAGGGAACTAGTACTTGTACTGCATTAACCAGCCACACTCCAAGTGAAGGTATGTCTACTGCTCCGTATGCAGATTGTCCAGTGACAATAATTTGCCACTTTTTAAGCTTTAACAGTGCTTGTGTATAGTGTTTTCACAAATTTCTGATGGCTGAAATGTCATAACGCTGATGCTGAAAAGCTACCACAGCGAAAATCTCAAACACCAGGGAAAGTCATGTAATAATAGATGTTTAAATGTGTAAAGTTATTCATTTAAAAATGTAATGTTATGCAGTAATCTGGTGGTCATGGTTGGGGTTTCTTCGATAGTTCATTTTCTGTTTCCGTCATTTTTCTGATAAAACCCATATTTATTTTATTATTTTCGCATTGAAACAGCCATTCTTACATTATCAGCACTCATAAAATGGGGTATCATGTTGCTTTAACGGCAGGGCATCACAATACTTTTCTAGTAATGGTGTACTGTGCAACACCACACACATACTCGTACATCCACTGTTAACATGAAATGAATTCTGCCCGTTGGCATCTGCTGAAATCACTTCTTGTGACTGAAAATAAAGGGTACTTGCAGTTGGATCAATTTGTCACCTATTTTAGTTATGGTAATGCATTATTGGACACTTTTAGGCACAGAAGGAGGCTCCTGGAACAGCGACGGTGGTGAATTTGGAAGGGGTAAGTGTGGAAATGATGAACGACGACCGTCTCGGCCCTAGAGGACAGCGACGACCACTGTTTTTCTGTTCCTTTCCAGGTCGTGGCGGAAGAGGCCAAGGCAGACCAGGAGGATTTAAGAGCTCGTTCCCCTCAGGTTCGCATGCATCTCATTTTTGACCGAACATACAAGAATAGATTTTATTTATAGGCGCATTTCAAAACACTCAAGGTCACTTTACAAAGCGGACTTTAGGAGAGTTTTACAAGTATAAAAACTATGGATTCAAGATACATAATTGTCATAATCAACCATCAGTCGAGTTCACTGGAAAAAAATTAACAGCAAGGCTGAGCAGTGGTGCTGTATCCCGTCCTTATACATCCGTGGTGGGTTTTGCGACCACACCACTAAACCCTACACTGTCACCATTGACCGTTGCATACTAAACCGATTCTACGTTCAAGAAGCAGTGTTTCTGCTTCCAGAGATCAAGCAGTAGTTACGTGGTTGGGTTAGAAATAGACCCCTGATTAATCCTTAAATTATGATCACTTTGACCAAGTTGAATTCCATGGACATCTTAGAAGGATTTAATCTAATTTTGGTGCTTTCGCCTTTGTTTTGTAGGTCCTGATGACAACGGGAATGGTAAGCACCGAACAGTGGTATATTAACTGGTGTCTGCAGCTGCTCAGTTCTTGGTGTTACTGACTTTGCTATTTACTTTTTGCCGATGCAGACATCTGGAACCATACAGGAGGAGAAGGAGGTGGTTTCAGAGGTAGAGGAGGCAGAGGTGAGACATAACTTCATTGCATTAGACTTGATGTAACCTTACATGAATGTTTTTTTGTTTTGTTTTTTTGTATTTTTAAGATTAGGGATATTTTTAAAGACTAATTTCCCAAAATTAGACTAGTGGAAAGGTCTAAAAGTGAGAGAACAGTCAAAATAAATCACAATGTAATCTATAAGGTTAAACACAAACAGCAATTTGAAATAATTTGTCACATAACCAAATTGTATTTCAACCATTGTGTCTTTCTCTTAAATACATACACATCACTTCCTCACATTTTTGTATTTCTTGGATTAATGTTAGCAGTTATCGTGGTCCTAAAATTGCGTATCGGCGCATCTCTACTAGGTTTAAGGCTCTGTACGATATAATAATGGCGTGGAGGTAGTCAGCTGTCATCTTACTGTTCATCAAAATATTGAAGAAACTTTAAACCCACAAATATTAAAAGAAGCATCCTGGATGAGAACCAGTATGAACTAGCAGTATGAAGTTGCCCATTAAACCTTCTGAACAATACAAAGAGCAAATAGTGCATCACATTAGCAGATTAGATTATGTTTATCCGTTTGAATGCATTGCACTGTTTATAAAATTGTCCTGACAGAGTGTTTTATTTTACTAGGGCGCGGCAGAGGATTTGGTCGGACAGATCACGGTGAGTTCAGTGGTAATGATCCTCATATGTTCGGTTCTAAGTCCGCTGGAATCGGGTGTGTTAGCATCCGACATTTCAGCGACATGAATTGCCTTGATTTTCTTTTGTCTTTTCTTTTTTACACAGATGATGGAGTGCATGAAAATGGTAGGTTGACTGCTGGAATGCCTTTTTTTATGTACTCATTATGAATATTTGTATTTCAATACTGTTTGTTCTGAACAGGGTTTAGAGGAGGAAGAGGCAACAGAGGAGGAGGTTTCAGACAAGGTATTGCTTGATTCAGTCCTGGTATAGTATAGCAGGGCAGCTTTAGCTTGACGTCACGAAACACAGAAATGTATTGTTAAATGATGTGACCCAGTCTATTTGAAATGCGACGTCATCATTAACGGTTGATAATGTGTTGAAGGTGGTGCCAGAGGAGGCTTTGGAGGAGGTAAATGACCAAATCCCTTCACCTTTTGTAAGCGTCCTTGTTTCATTTTGGTTAATTTTGTCTTGTATCATATTGCAGGCTACCGTGGAAGAGATGAGGAGATCTTTGCTGAAGGTAGCGATGGCAAATGACTTGGAAACATTTGAAGCATTTCAACGATGTGTGACCGACGTCTGTTTCTGTTACAGGGGAAGCTAAAGGTCCAGAAAAGAAGGATGAAAACAGCGGCAACAGTGAGTTAACTGTAGTACGATTAAGCCTGGACTACTCTTGCGCCACATAATTTGCTCTGCCACCCACAGGGCCAAAGGTCACATACGTCCCGCCATCCCTCCCCGAAGACGAAGACTCCATTTTTGCCCACTACGAGAAAGGCATCAACTTTGACAAGTATGACGACATTATGGTGGATGTCAGCGGAACCAACCCACCGCAGGCTATCATGGTAAGAAGTCCTTTTTAGGGGCGGGGAGGCAGGGGGTCTTTTGGGGTGTGCATCATCTGAAAGCTGGGAACCTGAAGATTAAGAGGTGCAGCTGAATGCTAGTACCTCACTAGGGTGTCACCTTAAGGCAACAAATAGGAAGCGTCCCTCGAAGCTGTTGTGTTTGATTAAAGCTCAGTCAAAGCTTTTTCCTCCAGACTTTTGACGAGGCGGCCTTGTGCGAGTCGCTGAAAAAAAACGTCAGCAAGTCGGGGTACGTGAAGCCGACGCCCGTGCAGAAGCACGGCATCCCGATCATCTCGGCTGGCAGAGATCTCATGGCGTGCGCGCAGACCGGATCTGGTAAAACGGTGAGCGGTAGACACACCCGTCTCGGTGAAAGTAACTTCGGATTGAGCGTAAAAGTTGTCCTCCCCTCCCCCAGGCTGCGTTCCTGCTCCCTATTCTGCAGCAGCTGATGGCCGATGGTGTGGCAGCCAGTTCCTTCAGCGAGGTCCAGGAGCCTGAAGCAGTCATTGTGGCCCCAACCAGAGAGCTCATCAACCAGATTTACCTAGAGGCCAGGAAGTTTGCCTTTGGGTATGTTGAAACGGTGGCTTACACAAAGTGTTTCAAAAACCAAGGGTGCGCATGTTCTCCAGGCTTCTAATGTGAGTCCTCTGACTGTTTTAGGACATGTGTGCGTCCAGTAGTGGTTTACGGTGGGGTCAGCACTGGACACCAAATAAGAGACATCTTAAAGGGGTGCAATGTGGTGTGTGGAACCCCGGGGAGACTGCTGGACGTGATTGGAAGAGGAAAGGTAAATTGTGATAATGATATTTGAAGTCATACACTCTGTAGTTCAAGATATTAATGGAAATGAATGGTGTACGCGCTCCAGATTGGGCTGAGCAAGCTGCGATACTTGGTGCTGGATGAGGCCGACCGGATGCTGGATATGGGTTTTGAGCCCGACATGCGGCGCCTGGTGGGTTCCCCCGGAATGCCGTCCAAAGAGAAGCGTCAGACTCTGATGTTCAGCGCCACCTTCCCCGAGGACATCCAGAGGTCCGCTGCTCGATCAACCTCGGTGTTTTACTGCAGAAACCAGCTTAGCGCGTATAAACACGCATGTGTGTTTTTTTGTTTTTTTTGCAGGATGGCGGCCGACTTCCTCAAGACGGACTACTTGTTCTTGGCTGTTGGGGTGGTGGGCGGAGCCTGCAGCGACGTGGAGCAGACGTTTATCCAAGTCACCAAGTTCTCCAAGAGGGAGCAGCTCCTCGACTTTCTCAAGACCGTCGGTAAAGTAAAGTAATAAAGTACCAGTGTCAGTTTCCAAAGTAAGCTGCTCAGTAAGGTTATGAATAACGTGAACACGAGCTGAGTCAAAGTTTGGGAATGATTGGAAGGGTTGATTTGAATTCTTGGAAGTATGTGTACTCCATTCACAAAAACAGTCATTTTGCCTCTCAGAACGCTGCTGATCTACCGCTGCACCATCATCACAAGTTGGTGTTCGCCTTACAGTCTTGATTTTTGGGCGTTTCAGGAACGGAGCGCACCATGGTGTTTGTGGAGACCAAGAGACAAGCTGATTTCATCGCTACGTACTTGTGCCAGGAGAAGGTTCCGACCACCAGCATTCACGGGTAAGCAGCGCGTCCGGGAATCCTACATTTCCGCCTCCCTTTTGAACACAGACGGTAACGTGCCGCGTTCTCCGGCAGCGACCGAGAGCAGCGGGAACGAGAGCAGGCTCTGGCAGATTTCCGCTCCGGCAAATGTCCCGTCTTGGTGGCGACTTCTGTAGCTGCCCGCGGCCTGGACATTCCAGACGTCCAGCACGTGGTGAACTTTGACCTCCCCAGCAACATCGACGAATACGTCCACCGTATTGGGAGAACTGGCCGCTGCGGCAACATCGGGAGGGCGGTGTCTTTCTATGACCCTGAGGCCGACGGCCAATTGGCTCGCTCCCTCATCACAGTCCTGTCCAAGGTAAGAGCAGTCTCCCCCGGTTTCCACGTTCATATTGATCCTTTTATTTCATTAAGCTGTCTCTTGTCTATAATAAAAAAATGCAATAACTCTTACGCTGAAAATCAGACATTTTCAAACAAGTGTCGCAGTGGTATTGAATCAGATGCGTCATGTGTTGACTTGGATTGACAGGCCCAGCAGGAAGTACCCTCATGGTTAGAGGAAGCTGCGTTCGGCGGCCCTGGAATGGGATTCAACACCCCCAAGAAGAGCTTCGCCTCCACCGACTCCAGGAAGGTAACCGAATCCACTCCTCCGTCCTAGAGTTGACGCTTAGACGTCGGTCTAACTGTCCGTCCTCGCGCTGTCTTCCTCAGGGAGGACCTTTCCAAGACAAGGATGCGACGAGCCAGCCGGCTGCTCCGACTGCAGATGAAGAAGAATGGGAATAGAGGGAATATCAGAGCAACACACGGCATTGACCTCCAGTTATTTTTCTTTTCACGCGTTCCGCTTGCTGTAGTTTTATCAAAGTATTTTTGTTGGAAGAGGGAAAAAAAATGCCACAGGACAAAAGCAAGATGTTAAATGGGAAACCAGGTTTTGTGTATGATGCGCCAACTTAATCAGTCTTTACTGACTGTCATATTGTTTATTTGTTACATACAACACATGGTTAATAAGGAAAACGATGCGTCTGAGCGAGACACAAAACTTAAGGATGTCATTTCCAATTATATTGTTTCATAAAAGTCACCAATAAATAAGTAATTTGTTCAAAGCAAAGCCTGCATTTATTGTTGTGTATTGTTGCAACCACTAAACTAACATGAATATGAGTATTTCAGCTTTTCTTTCCAGGTATTTACATCTAGATCTTTACTATCAAATGAACATATAAATTATGACGTATTATTATAGATGTCTGTTGTTTTTCAGAATAAAAGCAAACACATTTAGCACACTTTATGGAATTGTATTAGATCATCTTAAATGAATGAAAAATGAACAGATTTTTATTTCATCGCGTTCTTATTTCAGTCAAAATATGCAGATTTAGGCGGGATATGATGGAATATGATTTTTCGATTTCTCTGATCGGCCCTGGCTTAATCTCCGCGAACCTGAAACGGATACGCAGTTATGGATAATGAATGAACGTGTGAAACATAGATGTAATAAAAAGCTATATTTTTCATCCAAAGCCGACTGTATTAGGCCTAATTTAGCAGCTGTCATAAAGCCACAGTCACATAAAGATGTTTTTTATTCACATATACACAAGTGACATTTGATGGAACGTTAATCCATGAAGAAGGGAGAGCACCACCATGTGGCCATTTATATTTTAGCTGAAAACTGATAAACTCATCAGGGAGATGAATATTTGACCACTTCTCTTCCTGAAAAAGGGTTTCAGGGCGTCACGAAGAAAACCAGTTTACATAAAGTGCAGAGAATATTGCATCCGAAGTTACACAAAGTCACCAGGCTCTCAAATATGAATGTCTTATAATATTTCTCGACAAATGAGTAGTGATGGAGCGAATGAACTGGCTGGCTTTTTTCGAAAAAATGCACGGTGCTTAAGTCGTACTTGTATTAAAATACCACGCATTACTAAACCTCCATTAAAAATCCCAGTCGATCGTGGGATTATTTGCATTCAGTATCTAATAAATTGGTAATAAATTAGCTAGTAAATAAATTAGTATGCATATTTATAATTTTTATTGTTGTTATTGTGGCCATTTCTGCAGAGACATTAAAATTCTGACAATAAAGTAGGGATGATTTTTGTTTTTTGGTATGGCACTTTGTAGGCGGATGTATGACTGGTGTTAATATGGTCGTCGACAAAATCTCAAGAAGGCAGCTAGCGAGACCGAAATATGCTCTCACTATATGAAATTGGCTACTATGGGGACTAACGTCATTATAGTTGGGCTCGTTGGATCCACAAGAGTCTGTCATACTCAATTCCTGCCGTTTCAAGACACTGTCATCAAAATGTTTACGCCGACATGACACACCTGACGGCATTTCTTTAGATCGCAAGCTGGTTTTTCAGTGTTTGTAACCTTGGTTTTAATTCACTGTGGCCCAGCTCTAGAAGTACTGGTTGGATGAACAGGAATGTGAGCCTCATAGACTTGGGCTAGTTCAGATACGCAAGTCCAAAAAGAACGCACATTGTTGTTTTTGGCAGGTCTTGAATGTCGTCCATCACGACTTCTCCCTCAACGGCGATTGTCAACGAGGCTGGACTGAGATGCAGGGAGGGCGATCCCGGTGTCGGCGTTGCAGAACGAGTCGTCATCATCAGAGTCCTTAATAAATGACAGCACAATAGTGATTAGTTAATAGTGGTCTATAGCTGGTCTACCGCTGCTTTAGTCTGCTCAAAGACTAACTCAGTCAATACCTCATTGAATTTGCAGAGATGTGCCCTGTCAGTAGCGCTACAACGTTGGATTTTACAGGGATTGTGATAAATGCAAATGCAGATCCCACTGTTATGATTGCATAAAATAAGTCAACTATTTTTAACTCACATTTTATGCATAAGGTGGTGTGTACTTTCTACGTAACAGTGTTCCTAAAATGAGATTTAAATAATCTAAATATATCGCCTTGCTTTCAATATCACAATATAATATATGGAATCGGCTGATCGTTCTGGCCAATACAGTCCTAATGGACTCAGTTAAACCAGGTTAACATGAGCAGGAGAGGACTGACTGGTGCTGGTTTGACTTCTGGGTCAAAGCTTTCATTTCTGCACTATGAAACTGAAGCAGACTAAACAGAAAAAGAAGAAAAGGATCAATATCGCACTGTTTTGGACGAACCAAACGGGCTGTGGCTTCTGAAAACGCCATAAATAGGACTGAAAAGTGAAACTGCACAAGGACAGAAAAAGAAATGCATGCATGTCATCTGTAATCAGAATGAATTTATCATTTCAAAAAAACCTGCCGGGTCTGTAAATATTTGAATTTGTTAAATAATTAAAGACAGAAATAAAGCCTTAGCATTAATTTGATCTTAAACATTGAGAAGAAAACCTTTCGTTGACTCACCTCAAAGCCGGCGGGGGGGTTGTCCCTCGTGGTCCGGTAATGGCGTCGTCGTTCCCAGGAAGCCCGACATTTTTCCACCATGTCGGAGTCGTTGACGGACTCCAAACGGGCCTCCTCCACCTGCTCCACCATCTCCTTCCTCCTCCTCCCTCTCTCGCTTGGCATCCTCTTTGGCCATCTGGGCCAGACGCTCCTAGTAAAATAATTACACCATAATTGTTTTGAAACAATAGTGTAATAATAATAATTTGATCTGTAAACAAACCAAGCATCTACACTCCTAGTTTACATGTTGAGCCACTCGGTTTCTTCTGCTGGAAAGATTCACAGCACAAAAGTTAAAGTTTTCAACAATAGTGTGGCTCTGATGTATCCAGGTTGTTTTCACATCATATGAACAAACTATGAACAAAGACATTAAAATATGAGTCTTGTTCGTAAAGCATGAAGTCTCACCTGCTGTCAGATTAAAAACATCAACAGTGAAGCTTTAGGATTCAGCCCTCACTGACTGTTGGTGACTTTAAATCAGCCGACTTACCAAAAGAAAAACAGCTGGTGAAAACGTGGAAACTGTGTGAAGCAGGCGGTGTTTTCTTTAGTATTCCTGAGCATCTGAATCTTCATTTCTTATAATGGAATCGGTGGATTCAAAGTATTGTGGGTTGTTCAGACAGCAGGCGGAGCTGCACAGGTGACGATCAGGCTTCTGCAGAATAGACGCCTCGCCGAGAAAATAGACGGGATTTCACCATTTAAGCATATGTGGGATACGTTAAGGACCAAACAGCTTACATTTCTGGGACAAATTTTAAAAAATGTTTCGACTCCACAATAACCGTATTTTCCAGACTATAAGGCACACTTAAAATCCTTTAATTTTCTCAAAAATTGACAGTGCGCCTTATAATACGGTGCGGCTTATATGTGAATTCTGGTTGTGCTTACCGACCTCCTCGAACCAATTTTATGGGCGCTCAAATATCTGTCAGAATGTTTTATTATGGGTTTGGTAAGCTTTGAAGCCGCACTGCTGGGTGGACTGTCGGAGCATTACGGTAACAGTAGTCAGGCGCCTGGCGGAGTTATACTACTGACAGTAGTCAGGCGCCTGGCGGAGTTATACTACTGACAGTAGTCAGGCGCCTGGCGGAGTTATGCTACTGACAGTAGTCAGGCGCCTGGCGGAGTAATACTACTGACAGTAGTCAGGCGCCTGGCGGAGTAATACTACTGACAGTAGTCAGGCGCCTGGCGGAGTAATACTACTGACAGTAGTCAGGCGCCTGGCGGAGTAATACTACTGACAGTAGTCAGGCGCCTGGCGGAGTAATACTACTGTTACTGTGCTTCAACAGATAGGCACCGTAACATTATCATGTGTGCATAAGGAGCCCAAAATGGCAGCTGTGAAGAGCCATGCTGACGAAGTGGATTTCAAGCTTAAGGCTAGACAGCGATATTGATATTTATTGATAGTGCGCCTTACAATCCTGTGCGCCTTATGGTCCAAAAATACTGTACCTAATGAAGTTATTAGGAAGATGCTTGGAGACATCATCATCCCCGTTACTGTCTTTTCGAAACTCTATCAAACACATTTTCCCCAAGGATATCATATATTCCTTGCGTACTAAATATCTGAAATTTCCAATAAATCCTAAAGCAAAAGAAATCCACTTAAAAATCTTAAATGGTGCGTATCCATCCAGTGAACTGTTACAACAACGATTCGGTTTGGAAACAAATAACTGTGTTTTTGTGATGAGACTGAATCTGTGGATCACTTGTTTTTTCAGTGCATGTTTTCTGAAGCTCTCTGGACTGATATATATGACTGTCTGCATACAAATATCAGACTTGAACCATTCTCCCAAAAGGACATCATCTATGGTCTTATCACAGACAATGAACCTGTTAAACAATATTCGCATTCTTAGTACATTTTATATACACAAATGTAAATTTTTGAAAGTGAAACCTAGATTTAATGTGTTTCATAATGAGTTTCTTATATTTACAAAAGCGCTTAACATAATGAAGGATACAAATGCAATCAAGCTTCTAAGTCGATTTGAAAAATTAGATTTGAAAAACAAGCCCTAGCTAACTCAGTTTATTTCTATTTTCATTATTATTTGGCATATTTTATTCATCACAGATTCTTTCATCTTGTATGTTTCCTTATGCTGCATCTGTTCCTATGGAATGATATGCCATATTTGTATATTTGCTGATAAAGTTTAATTTAAAAAAAAATTCATAAAAAAAAAAATCCGAAAGGTAGGTGAATCAATACTACGCTGATAGTTAAAATTTGTATTAATAATTAGCCATAAATACCGAAATCAGAAACGATGGCTCCTCGCGGTAAAATCCAATGGGATCAGTAATCAGTAAACCAGGATTTGACAACCGCTTTTGGGCTTTGAGAGGTTGCTGCACTCCCCGTTCTCTGCTGAACACATCAGCCTTGGTTCAGAGTCTCTGTACACTCAACTTCAACTATATATTTTGCAAGGTCACTCTCACTGAATCCTTAGCATCGCCCAAAATGATGGCGTTTCATTTAAAAGAAATACAAACAAGCCAGAGTGATTTTTCACCCGATCTCAACAAGTGGTTCACAAACTCAGGGTGCAACAAATTCAAAGGGTCATCTCTTCTGACTCTTTAAAATTATTCATATGAAACAATCATTCCCGATACGTAAATGTTCAAATAGTCTCACTCCCGATAGTGTAAAAGTTTTTATTGGAAAGATTGACATGGAAGT
The DNA here is from genome assembly GCA_947000775.1 of Pterois miles. Taxonomy (NCBI): domain Eukaryota; kingdom Metazoa; phylum Chordata; class Actinopteri; order Perciformes; family Scorpaenidae; genus Pterois; species Pterois miles. The sequence goes on along the minus strand of CAMQGK010000500.1, from coordinate 3,775,615 downwards.
TGGTTCAGATATTTCTGTTCCCCTATGAACTTCTAGTGCCATCGTCAGGTCAAAATTTCAATTTGTCCAATACGATGAAATACAGACAAAATTAAACCTTTGTGTGGATCCCTAATTAGCTAATGTACGGATGCTAATTTAGCAGCGCATGCCTAAGTATAGCCTCAGAGTTGCTAGTGTGGCTGTCTACTCCTGTTCTGAAGAAAACAAAACATCAGACAGGAGATGTTATTTCTGTTTATTTAAAGATATTTGGTATGATTTTAAAATCACAAAATGAACAGTAAAAATACACCCATACATAACAAAAACATGATTATTGGGGAAATAATTTCCTACTGAAAGTTATTGCATAGAGACAGCAACTTTTAATTTTTTAAGTGCCGCACAGTAAATGACCATGTCTGAAAATAGTGCAAAGAATTTGACAGAAATGTGGAATGGATGCACAACGCCTAACTGTCAATGTACTGAATGCAGGCCAGTCCTCTGCTTAACTGGCGAGTGCCTCCACCATCAAAAGAAATGTATTTTCAAAACTCGACAGTGTGCCTTATAATATGATGCGGCTTATATATGAATTCTGGTTGTGCTTACTGACCTCCTCGAACCAATTTTATGTATTTTATTTTACGCTCAAAAATCTGTCAAAATGTTTTATTATGAGTTTGGTAAGCGTCAAAGCTGCACTGCTGGGTGGATTGTAGGAGCATTACGGTAACAGTGGTCAGGTGCCTGGTGGAGTAATACTACTGACAGTCGTCAGGCACCTCGCGGAGTAATACATACTGACAGTCGTCAGACGCCTCGTGGAGTAATACATACTGACAGTCGTCAGACGCCTCGTGGAGTACCATAGTACGTACTGACAGTAGTCAGGCGCCTCGTGGAGTAATATGTACTAACAGTAGTCCGGCCTCGCGGAGGAATACGTACTGACAGTAGTCAGGCGCCTCGTGGAGTACCGTAGTACGTACTGCCAGTAGTCAGGAGCCTCGTGGAGTAATATGTACTCACAGTAGTCAGGCGCCTCACGGAGGAATACATACTGACAGTAGTCAGGTGCCTCGCGGAGTAATACGTACTCACAGTAGTCAGGCGCCTCGCGGAGTAATACATACTTACAGTAGTCAGGTGCCTTGAGGAGTAATATGTACTTACAGTAGTCAGGCGCCGCGGAGTAATATGTACTAACAGTAGTCAGGCGCAGCGCGGAATAATACTACTGTTACTGTGCTTCGACAGATAGGCACCATAACATTATCACGTGTGTAAAAGGAGCCCAAAATGGCACGTGGATTTCAAGCTTAAGGCTATCAGTCAGCAGCAGAACATGGGAATAGAGCAGCGGGGAGAGAATTTAATATTAATGAATCAATGGTACGGAAGTGGAGGAAGCAAGAAGATGACCAGAGCCACGTAAAGAAGACCAAACAGAGTTTCTGAGGGAACAAAGAACAGTGGGTTATTCAACAGAGAGCAGCAGGTAGGTCTCTACAGTTTCTATTCGACTCAAGGCAGCAGCTCCTTTCGAGGAGGAGAAATCAAGAGACCGAACGGCTTTTTCCGCAACGCTCCGCCCCTATTGATCTGTGAATCCATGCGTGCCCATCTAAACGACACTGTCAAAACGAAAGTGAAGAAAACTAATTCGGAGCTTGCCGTCATTCCGGGTGGATTAACTAAAGAACTCCAACCGCTAAATATTGGTGTCGACAGGTCGTTCAAAGTTAAACTGAGAGCTGAGAGTGTTGGATGACAGAAGGCAAACACACATTCACCAAAACGGGGAGGCAACGCCGGGCGAGTTACTCCACTATCTGCCGATGGATCAGGAAGGCAGGAATGTTGAGAATTATTGAAGTTATTGAGTTGATAAATTAATAGAATCAAGTTTGACTTATCTGACCGCTTACAATCCGGTGCGCCTTATAATCCGGTGCGCCTTATATATGAAAAAAGACAGCGATATTGATATTTCTTGATAATGCGCCTTATAATCCGGTGCGCCTTATGGTCTGGAAAATACAGTAATATTAACAGTAGTGACAAATGTGTTTCATCCAACTTGGCATACAATTTTTAACAATTTTACAAATAAATACTCGCTTAAATAATTCAATATTTCAACTGAATTCAGTATTCCACATAAAGGCCAGTATTTTCAGCTTTGAGTTGACTAACCTACAAACATTTGGTTTTGAAATACTTGCTGTGTTTACGGCTATTTTCAAATATTTGTGAATTTTTCTTGCATTTTTCTTTTACAGATGCAGATCACCTGAAGCTGCTTTATGATAATTCAAGCTATGCGGTTATTTGTTGACAGGAACTCATATTTGCACATATCATTTATAAGCAAACTGATTAACATGAAGCATCACTGTGATTGTACTACATAACACACAAAGTATTCCTTATATAAAGAGCTAAAGTTATAGAGTTGCCATTTAAAGAGCTATGAATAGTTTGTATTGATGTTAAATGACACATGAGACTTTACAACAATAAAAACTAAAGGCTGGCACGACGCCTAGCTGCCTACAAAAAACATAAGTGTGTAACATTTAGACAGTGGAAAAAGAAAAGGCATTATCTGAAGTGCTCAAAAATAAGGTATGTAATTCACACTGTTGCACTTTGTGACATGTTCGTTGCAGTAATTAACAGATATAAGCAGCCTAACAGGTGAGCAATGTAACATTTCAAGCTTCAGCAGCCTTGTTTCATTCATTAAAGGTGCATATTGATAAACCTGACACAGACATCATCTGCGCCAATAATTATCAAACATAATCTATGCGTTTACACAAGGAAATAATACATATAAATATCTTTTTGGCTGGTGTCAAATATAACTAGTGTTCATTTAGCTTTCTACATCAAGTATAAGGCACCAACTTCAATAAGCTGGGAAATGGACAGAAATGGATTTCTGAACATTTGTAACATTGTGCGACGTTTAACAGATGAAGCCTTTTGTGTGATCAAGCTGCGCTGATCAATGTTTTTAGTCAAACGTGCTTACCTTGTGGAGTCACTGTATGCGAAAGGCTTATCAATATCTATCATTACGACCTATCTGCAGGAGTTGGCGTCTCTGATTGGAGGGGAGTCCGACTCCGTTTCTTCGCGGCCGTCGTCCAGGACCTCGTTCTCCTGCTTGGGGTTCCTCCCGGAGGCCAATTTGCAAAGCCCGGCGAGGAGGAAGACAATAGAAATAACGGTGAAGTAGCCGCCATAGACGAAGAACTGAGGGAAGGAAACAAGACATGCATGTGTGAAATCTACACCGTGGGAGGTGGAGTAAACAGCATAGGTGCCTCCATCCATGTACGTTGTCATAGGCAACTAAGTAGGGCTTGGACGATTCACCCACTTCCTATTTCGATACCATCACGTTACCTGGGTGGCGATTCGAGATGCATTTTATATATATATATATATATATATACCTTTAAATTAGTATTGCAATTCTTTGATATTATGATTCATTTATTCTGATTTTTGATCACTTTTTTAACACTAGACCAAGTTGAATTATACACTTCTAGGGACTTTTACTTTGGAAAATATCAAAATGATGTCCTGGAGTCAAATATAAGAAGGAATAAAGACGTTTCAATCACAAATCTTAATTTTACAAATAATGTTTTATATGTCTGGTAAATATAATCCAATCAATCGTATTTCTATATATGTATTTTGTATACACAGTTCAACACCTTATTTTAAACTAACTTCTCCAACAGCATCCCTAGCTTTCCCGCCAGCTCCGTTTGCTTCATCCATCCATGGTCAGCTCCATCTGGGCCGTTTGAATGCATTTATTATAAATGTCAGTATATGGGTGCCATAGAGTTGTAGTGCTGAGTGGCTGATTTGGCCACGGAGATGAGAGCGACAGTCGGCTGGACCTTACGTTACTGCAATGCGATCACATTTCCTGTCTATGGCGTACGGAGTTAGAGTGCGGCTTTAGCCGTGACGTCTGGCGCCGCTTTAAGATAAGATGAACCTTTATTAATCCCCGGAGGGAAATTCGGGTTTGCCACTTGGAATTTAGACTGTGAGGGTGCAGGTCGTATCCAAGCCAACCCTTCGCCGTTTTCTCGTCTCGGCTTGCTGCGGTTTGATTTGGTTGACGGGTACGGAACGGATACGCCACATTACTCAAACCGCAACAATAAAAGCAGCAACTTCCTTCTAATAATCGGGACACATTGGTGAATCGATCTTATTCCCTACCCCTACAGTTCAGGTCTGCGGAGACTGTTGTAGCCCCCCTCACCTGAGTATAGACGTCAAGGCCGAGGCCAGCTGAGTCCACCACCACCACAGTGAGTAGAGACTGCAGCAGCAGGGCCACGAACGTGTTCACTCCAAACACCAGGGCGTAGCGCTGCATGTTGAGAGTGGCTGCGATCTGGTATCTGAAGGGTCAACAAGAAATAAGAAGAAAGTTTAGAACCATAGTGCACTATCTCTCTTTAATATCTCATTTAAAAGACAAAGAAGAAGCACAGTAAACCTTGTAGTGTAGCGGTTAAAAAAGCTGCCGTCTAAATCCCCCCACAACCTGCTGCCTCGACTAAACGCCAAAGTGTCCGGAACGAAAGAAAAACACAATAATCCCTCATGATCCTGCAGTTCTGATATTAGTATGAGCTCATGTTTGGTTTTAGTTGGGTTGGTGATTCAACAGTGTTGCCACACTTCTCAGACCAGGACATATTTAAGCCCTAAGAGATGAATGTGTTTCTTACACTGGACTTCTAATATTCAGAAAATATAGTCAACGAATGCTGCAATCTGGACTGTAGATGGATGCATTTCTCTTTTCTATCTTGCCTTTTCTCTTTAAAGTTGTCTCTGAACTAAACTGACAAAGAAATGCTAAAAAAATGACTACTTACGGGCATCGCCCTTGTTAACCTGTTATAAAAGCTTGTTCCATCCTGAATACACCCTTCCTCCTTCCACTTTCACTCAGGACACAAAAGTAGACATAGACATAAAATAAAAACCTAAACCTTGGATTCTTTATCTAAATTATTTTTTTTTATCTGATAAAAGGAAAATAATTCCCCAATTTTATTCAACATTTTGGCTAGGAAAGACTGGGTGGCCATTTTCAAATGGGTCCCTTGACCTCAGACGTCCAGATATGTGAATGTAAATGGGTTCTATGGGTACCCACGAGTCCCCCCTTTACAGACATGCCCACTTTATGATAATCACATGCATTTTAGGGCAAGTTATATTCAAAAGTTTAAGTCAAATGCAGTACCTGTGAGGGTTTCTGGACAATATTCGTTATTACTCTGTGCTGTTAATTGATTTCAGATAATAGAGCAGCATATTTGCCCACTCCCGTGTTGATAGGACTATTAAATACTCGACAAATCTCCCTTTAAGTTACATTTCAGCCGATGAAAAAATAATCATAGTAAACTAAAGACATTCATGAGGTTGAATATTTCATCGAGAGACCTTGTTCATGTGTGAATGTATAGGTATTTAATGGTATGCCCACCTATCTGCACAAAAAGGAAAGTACTGCATATCTACTTCCTTCTCAGTAACCCATACCTAGTAGTACCCATCTACTTCGCAGTACACTAGGGGTGTGACGATATATGCTCAGCTCACGATACTCTCAATGCAATGTTAGACCGATGTGATAAATTTAACAAACCTTGAATGATGTAATATGACTGGAAAAAGTAGCCTCGTACTCAAAAGACAAATTATAAAACAATACTGTTGTTTGCCCTATAGTTCCATTTTTTTATGAAATGGTAATGTTCTGACTAGTAACATAGTATAACCTTGTAATAGAGTGTGTTATGGATCATCAAATGAACTCATAGACGTTTTATCATATTCGTTTTAGGATGCTCTGGATTAGCTTACGTTGTCCATGTAAACGTGCATGTAAAAAAACTGGGCGTGCTCATCATGTAAATAGCTCGTGGTTTGAGACTGTAGTTTTTTGCAATTTCAGCAGATTTGTTACAATTCGGGAGAAGATCTTTCGTCATACAGAGAGATAACACCCAGCTCCAGGCTGTGTCTGTGTTTTTCGCTGCCCCGTCTAAAGCACAGTGATCCTCACTGTTGGTTGGCTATTGCCGATGACGTGTAACCAATCAGGTGGTGCTGTGGGCGGGACGCCGAGCCAGACTACACGGTGGAGTCCGAGTGGACAGCGCTGACAAAAAGAGGAGGCTGATTCGAGCCAAAGTTGCGCATGTTTAAATAAATTTCTCGCATCTCCAAAATATCACGACCCAGTTTTTCATCTTGATCGTGCATATCATGTTTTTATATCGCAATATATATCACGGCACGCTATGTTGTCATACCCCAACCTTTGGCACTTCATATACAATAACAACCTGATCCAAAACAACTAAGGCTCCAAAGCAATTTGCTTAAAAGTTGTCTGTTTTTCTATTTAAGTTTCAGTCTTACATTAATCTAAATCAGACTTGGGCAATTTACGGCCCTCGTGATGGTTCTGTCTGGCCCGCAATGTCTCAGTCAAACCACACAATTTACCCTACGAAGCTAAAAAAAAAAAAAAAAAAAGTGAAGAAAATAGCTTTTATTTTGAAATGCTCGTATACTGTTAGTGTGCTTCTTCCTGTCACACTTGGCGGGTGCTGCCGTGGACCCCTCCCCTGTCCAGAGGTACTCAAACCTGATCCAGTCCTAGTCCACAGGGGGCCAAGTCCTAGTCCACAGGGGGTCCAGTCCTAGTCCACAGGGGGTCAAGTCTTAGTCCACAGGGGGTCCAGTCCTAGTCCACAGGTGCAGCGGTCCCTCCAGCTGTACATCTTTAATAAGTCATGGACTGCTAAGCAGTTTTTCGCGGAGGTTGATGGTAAATCTGTGTGCTTAGTTTGCAAAAGTCATGGCTGTATTCAAAGAATACAACTTGAACCGTCACTTTGACACAAAACATAAAGAAAAATCCAGGAACCTGTCTGGAGATGAGAAGGAGAGGACAGCCGAGGGGCTGCTAGCTAAGATACGAAAGCAACAAGGTCTTTTTACAAAGTTGCATGCATGCATGTCCTGTATGGTATTTTTTTGGCCCCCGGAAACAATCTGGGTTTCTCATGTGGCCCCACAGGAACAATAATTGCACCCCCCCCCTCCCAAGAAAAGTTAATACGCAGTGCGTGAGAGGAGTACCTTAACGCTGCCTCTTTGTACTTACGTAGCTACGGTGATGAGCAGCATGTATATGGTTCTGAAGAGGACGTATGAGCTGTAACATATCCAGATGTTCCTCAGTGTGTCCATGACAAACACACTCACAGCCATCAGCAGGGAGAGGACACATAGAGCCAGTTCCCCCCACAGAGCCCAGCATACAGGCAGGTAGCCCACCAGCAGGGCTGCCAGAGCCCCTGTAGACCAGAACACATGGTTAGAAATACTGTTCAATCACGCTTCACTTCAGTCCTGCTGGCCAGTCTGAAGCGGGGGGTTTACGCTTACACTGGACTTTGCACTCAACATTTTTGTTTATTCCAAATCTGATGAAGTGGCAATCATTTGTGGCCCCCCTCACCTAGCAGCGTGGACAGTGTCTCTACGTAGCCGTTGTAGATTTCGTAGTCCTGGGACGGACGAACTTTCTCCCATAGTGCTTGAGCGTAGTTGATGACCTGGAAGTAGCCGCAGGTGGCCAGAGCCCACCACAGCGACCAGGCCAGCAAGGGCCGACAACTGTAGCACTTCCGAAAGTCATCAAGCAGTACCCGTAACACCTCCGTGAGACCATTGCTATGACTTCCTGTCTCAGACGACCTGGATATCTGCAGAGTGACGTTGGCCAAAGTGACAAAGCGAGCGTGTCTTATCATACAAATACAGTTATTCCCATTTTAACAGATGAATCCCTATCATCACCCTGGTGTGACCTGTACAGAGCAGATTTTCACTCACTGTGGAGACATCCTGGGTGTTCAGAGGCAACTTCCTTTCTGAATCCTCAGCCTTCTCCAACAGGGCTGTGCTGCTGCTGCGTGGCTTCTCCTCTGCAGCTCCTGAACTCTTGTGGAAGAACAAGCTCCTCTTGGGCATGGGTAGAAACCAGGGAGCAACAAAGGCCACGGCGGCCGATGCCAGGGTGATGATCACGAGGTGGACCAGCTGAACTTTGGCTACAGAGAGCAGGAGTTGACCTGTCAGAGATCCGGCAGCTGATCCAAACAGAGTGATGCTGCGGCAGTAACCCGTCACTCTCTGGTAGTGTTTCGGGTCCACCACGCTGTAGATGTAGGAGTAGTAGGCCACATCAGAGGCTGTGGCCAGTCCAAAGAAAAACTCTAGGAGCTGCATGGCCAGCATGCCCTGCGCCTTCAGCAACATAACATAGGTAACTACTAAGCTGGTGGCCTGCAGAACCAATACAGGCTTATAACAGAGGTAATCAGTGGCCAGGAAGATGGGGAACAGCAACACCAGGTAGGAATATGTCCAAATTGGATAGATTTCATTGACGACCTGCAGAGAACAAATTACTGTAATAAGAATTCAATCCCTGGCACAGTGGTTAGCACTCTCGCCTCACAGCAAGAGGGTCGCAGGTTTGAATCTGACTTGGGACTCTTCTGTGTGGAGTTTGTATGTTCTCCCCATGTAAGTGTGGGTTTTCTCCGGGTACTCCGGCTTCCTCCCACAGTCCAAAGACATGCAATTTAGGTTAATTGATGACTCTAGATTTTCCCGTAGGTGTGGCTGTGAGAATGGTTGTCTGTCTCTGTGCCCTGCAATGGACTGGTCACCTGTCCAGGGTGTACCCCGCTTTCGCCCAATGCCAGCTGGGATCGGCTCCAACCTCCCGCGACCCCTAACGGGATAAGTGGTTGACGATGGATGGATGGATGGATGGATGGATGGATGAATGGATGGATGGATGGATGGATGGATGGATGGATGGATGGATGGATGGATGGATGGATTTTCAGCATTTATGCAGTCAGAGATGTCCTGAAGTCCAATATATCTGTCACTATCAGGAATAATTCATTTTTCCCAGCAAAAATCAAAGAATAAAGACATTTCCCTCACAAATTAGTAATATTTCCTTTTAAATTTAAGGGATACCTCTAGTGAATATAATCCAGTCTCTTATTTCCAGACATGTATTTTGAATTCACAGTTCCCTTTGTTAACTCCCTTTGTCACACATGTATACTTCCTCTAACTTCACCAAGGCCATCACTAGGTGTTGACAAAGGGAACTGCACAGTAGATATAAAATACATATATGGAAATAAGATTGATGGGATTATATTCCCCAGAAGTACAAAACATTAGATGTTAATATATATTACTGAAATACTTCTATGGCTTCATACAAGCTGAAAATCTTTATTTACAGATTTTCCACAGTAAAAGGCCCAAGAAGTGTACAATCCGACTTTTTCTCATGGTGTAATGCTATAAAAAGTTAACAAAAATTGTAAAAAACTGTTGATTGAGTGCATTCTGTCATTTCCCAGAGCAGTTAAGAACTTGATTGTGTGCATACCTATACCGTAGATTGCACAACCACAATGACAGTGGTACATTCCTCGCGGCACGTTGTAACCGCATGGGGCAACAGACATCCTGGTTCCTCCCAACAGAGTCCAAGCCAAGCTTTTGTAGTTAATTTCCAAAGTAAGAGTTTGTGTAGAACAGCATCAAATGCCTTTTTCAAGTCAAGAAACAATGCAGTGACTTCCTGTCCATTAGTGGATGCTTTGATATGCGTCTTTGGACTGTGGGGGGGAACAGGACAACCTGGAGAAAACCCAAGCTAACACAGTGAGAACATGCAGACTTGATTCTGACTTTCCTGTTGTGAGGCGACAGCTAATTATTTAAGGATTAACCAGAAATTACAGAGGATTTAACAATGAGGAATTATTCTGTCTGCGGCAAGTATGTCTAGGCATAGAAATAACGAAAAAGGACTGAGCCATTCATATCCAACTCTATTATTACGAAGCAATCCTCAACACATCAGCAGTGCTTTCAATGGGAATGGATGCTAGAATAGTAGAATATGAAGCTTGGGTCAATATTGGCTTTCACAGAGGCAAGGGCCACATAATGAAGAAACATGTTGGCATGAGGAATGTGTGTCAATGCAGTTCAGCTCTGACATAAGCAGCTCGAATGGTGGCGCAACCAGAAACAATGCAACATCACGGCTTTCGTCTCGGTCCGTGCATTAGGAAGTGTTTGACGGACAGACAAAGGAAAGGAATGGTGAGGCCTGTTCACACTGTTGAAATAGATGGCTTCAGATGGTCAGTTCACCCTCGCTCTAACCCCAACCCCTAACCCTCACCCTCAGAGACAAACCACAGGTGTTGTTCAATAAATGTTTACTATAGTTGAGAAATTTGGTGTATCATTCGTTATTATTAAGCTGTTATATTTTATCAGATGGAGGGAAAAAAAAGAAAAAATCACCCAAACATATCAGCCACAAAAACATCGCCATCATACATCAGCCATCCTGATTCTCCAATAAATCTGCATCGGCCATAAAAACCCACATCCGTCGACCTCTAAATGTTAATACTAGCAGTGACTACAGTACTAAAATTAGTATTACCGGACAAGCAGAGCGCTACAACTACATTGCCGTGGGAGTATAATTACTACCATCAGGGACCACAGCACTAACATTACTACAGCAGAGACTGCAGTACTAGCATTACTACCTGCAGTGGCCACAGTACTAACATTACTACTATCAGTGACCACAGCACTAACATTACTACAGCAGAGACTACAGTACAAGCATTCCTACTACCAGTAACCACAGTACTAACATTACTACCAGCAATTGTGAATTTCTCCACTGTGGGACTAATAAAGGAATATCTTATCTTAGCAGTCATCCAAAAGTTTATTTGAGAAAGTTTAGTTTTTTTTTTTTTTTTACCTGTTACATGTATTCAATATTTAGATTCTACACTATTTTGTGTAGTGTACTGTAGTTCAGACACAAAACGTAGATTGGAGAGACAGACGGTAGGTGTTATTAAATAAATGTTTAATGTATATATAATAAATGTGAACACCCCCCCGCCCCCAAAAGAAAAAAAAAGTTTAACCGTGTCAATATTCTTATATAACGCAATACAGGCTGCAAATTCATTCATGAGGCTGCTGAGAGGCTCACCGGTGGGTTCGTGTTATACACCGGTATGGAGCCCCATGGAGCTTTACATCCGAGAGGCAGGTGTTTCTGGTACTACTTACAGCAGAGCCTTGTAAAACTTTTATTCTTCGTTCTGCTGCTACCGAGCAAACGGACTCAGTCGTACAGGAAATAAAATAATAATTCAGTTCAGTTGTGTCAAGATCAAATGTGATGCAATGTCTCGTCAGTGCATAAACGTCTTTAGCTAGCCTTTAGCTAGTCGGGCTAAAGGCTAGCTAAACGCGTTAGCTAGCCGAGCTAAAGGCTAGCCTTTAACTAGCTTTAAAGGCTAGCGTTCAGCTAGCCTTTAGCAAGCTTTAAAGGCTAGCGTTTAGCCGACTAGCTAACCCCTTTAGCTAGCCTTTAGCCCGGTTAGCCAGCTCACCTGAGTCTCTGTCAGGTTCTTGTCTGGTCCCATCAGGTAGGCGGTGAGGAAAGGCTCCGACGGCCGGAGGTTGGAAAAGAAGCCGTACATACAGAGCAGGAGAGCCGGGTTGAGCACAGACATCTCGGACAAGCACGACCTCCGGCACATACTGAAGCTTTCCGTCCTGCCGGCAACTCGTTCACCATGTTACTGACAGCGGAGCGCTTCTTCTTCTCTGGCGGATTTCTGGTAGTAACCGGCCGGCCTTTAGGCACATTACCGCCACCAGCTGGTCTGAACGTGGAGCAGCAGCAGAGTAGAAAAACTGCAAATGCAAAACTGCAAAAACTGCGAACTTTTGGTGAGGATAAACCGGCACGGCCATTTTCAACAGTACCCCTTGACCACCAGATGTGAATGAAAATGTCTCCCCTGTACCACTTTTAATGCAGTATAAATGCTATTTTCACCTTTTCTGAATAATATGTTTGAATATTCCCGCATATTTGGGATCCCTAACTGTTACTGTAAAGCTGAGACCCAGTTGTATTCACGTGATGACGTTCGTCCCCATAGCATTAACGGCCTGTTTAAAGGTTAAGAGGCCACAGCATCTCAGTCGGATTGAAGTCTGGACTTCGACTAGGCCACTGCAAAACCGTCATTTAGTATTTTTTTAAAGCCATTCAGAGGTGGATTTGTCGGTGTTTTTCGGATCATTGTCCTGCTGCAGAACCCAAGTTGGGTTGACCATGAGGTGACGAACTGATGGCCGGACGTTCTCCTTCAGGATTTTCTGGTCGAGAGCAGAATTCATGGTTCCATCAGTTACGGCGAGTCGTCCAGGTCCACCACCACCATGTTGCTATGATGATGTTTTTATGAAATGCTGTTAGTTTTCCTCCAGATGTTACAATAATTTCTGTTCCCAAAAACATTTACAAACAAATACGTGTCCAATTGGTTTTGCTGGTAGAGTGATATTTTATGTACCTAAGCTTTGTCGAACCAAGGAGGATTTTAGATTTAGTGCCCCATACTCTCACCTCCACCCCAATAAATACACATAAATAGCATTTAGTTTGCAATAGTTGGGCAAATCTTTATTGATCAATGTTCCTAAGATGTTGAGGAAGTCACATCAGGAGACTAAGACGGTAAAGAGTGAATATTTTAGCCAACTATCAGAAAACAAGGAAAGTACAGCAAGGATTACCAAAGGTCCATTAATGAGTCACTGTCAGACACGTTACTGTAATAACCCAAATATAGCCTGTAATTCAAAATCTTAAAACAGAATAGACCAGAAATTCATTGGTACGATTAAAGGATGTACATAAACCGATGACTAACGGCAGCGCAGGGCATGCAGGCAGCCGTTTTCGGCGAAAAAAGCTCAGATAAAACGGCTTTCGTGTCATTTTTAATAACTCGAGGAGCCGGCATCAAGCAGCTAAGCAGCGTGGAATGGGGTGAGTTTTAGCAACATCGGTGAAATCTTATTAACGAGAACTTTTGTGAACACTCGCCCCATTGTGGTCACAACGTAGAGGTGCGGTCCAACTTTTTGGGGACAACAGGTTCTGCTCAGTTTTACTCGGATTCTGGTGGAAAGATGGTTTCATTTCCGTGTGTGGGTCAGGACGTGGTTAGCTTAGCTTGGCACGAAGACTGGATGTAGGAAGGAAGTATTAGCCTAGATTTGTCTCGTTGTTAGCTAGCTAAGGGTTGCGGAGGGGGGGCGATCCCGGGCTGACATCGGGCAGTCCAGGGTACACCCTGGACGGGTCAGTAGGCTATCACATCGAGACAACCATTCACGCTCACAATCACACATATAGGCAGTTTGTAGTCAACGATGACGCTAACCTGCACGTCTTTGGACTGCGGGAGGAAACCGAGAACGCCCATGCTAACACAGGAAGAACATGCACACAATCCTAAAACGATACAACACAAATATGCGACAGCTTGGACTTCGAAAGGTGAACTTTTCACGCCATAGCTAAGCTAGCAATACATTTATCTCTGTACTGGATGCACACGGATTAAACTGATATTGCTCTTTTCGACGCTTCCCGAAATGTCGGACTGTTCCTTTAACAGTCGCAATACCTCCGACATCCCCCGTGTCCTGCAGCCACCCAAAGTGTCTCAGAGTAATACAAACACCCCCCGAACTGGTTGTAATCGCACCAGAACCGATATAATCTCAACACAGAGCCGATCGTTCCCATGTTGCGTTAGCAAATCGAAGAAGCTACATGGTGAAGTGTCTCGTGTAGTCATATTCTATTGTCGGAATGACAGCCTGGACAAACTTGAGGAAAATCAGAAGATACCTGAAAGTCTAAGTTAAAGAAAACACAGAGGAGAATGTTCCCTCTATTATCTCTTTCATATTGCTGTGAAAGCATCTCATTAAAACATTAATTTTAAATGACTACATTTGAAAGCATCATGATAACGTTAAAATTTTCATTTTTTTACTGAACAGAGCTTGAATGTAACTCAATGGAACCTCTGTTACGTTTCGGAGATATAGAACACCTCCCAGAAGAGTCTACGACAAACGGTTAGCTTTTGAAAGGGGGCGTGGCTACGGTGTAAGGGGCGGGGCTAATATGTTAGCCACACATCCTTTCATAAGTCATGAACCGTTTGTTGTAGACTCTTACGGGAGGTGTCGAATCCCTCGGCAAGGAGGGACTAATTCTATCAATGTAACTGGGACTGCTGAGTGATATGACACCTCCCACGACAAATGCTTCATGAGCTATGAAATGGCCGTGGTTAACGTGTAAGAGGCGGGGATAGCATAAATGGCCATGCCCCGTCGAGAACTCATGAACCATTTGTCGTAGACCCTTCCGGGAGGTGTCATATTCCATCAATGAAACAGGAACTCTCTGCTGAATGATAATTACACTTCCCGCAACAGTCTACGACAAACGGTTCTTGAGTTATGACATGGGCGTGGCAAATGCAAAACAGTAGCCACGCCCCCTTTCGGAACTCTCTAACTGTTTGTCATAGACTCTTGCGGGAGGTGTCATGTCACTCAGCAGAGAGTTCCTGTTTCATTGGTAGAATTATTCCCTCTTTGCTGAGTGAGATGACACCTCCCTCAAGAGTCTACGACAAACGGTTCATGAGTTACGGAAGGGAGCGTGGCTAATGTGTAGCGGGGCGGGGATAACCACACCAATGAAACAGGGACTCTCTGCTGAGTGATATGACACCCCACATAAGAGTCTACAACAAACGGCTCATGTTTTTTGTGAAAGGAGGCGTGACTAACGTGTAAGGGTTGGGGGATAGCAACAGTGACCACGCCCACTTCCATAACTCATGAACCGTTTGTAGTAGACTCTTGAGGGAGGTGTCATCTCACTCAGCAAAGAGGGAATAATTCTACCAATGAAACAGGAACTCTCTGCTGAGTGATATGACACCTCCTGCAAGAGTCTACGACAAACAGTTAGCTCATAACTCAAGAACCGTTTGTTGTTGACTCGTGTGGGAGGTGTCATATCAGTCAGCTGAGAGTCCTTGTTTCATTGGCACGGTTATCTCTGCCCCCTACACATAAGCCACGCCCCCTTCCATAAATAATGAACCATTTGTCATTGAGTCCATAACCATACCAATAAAACTGGGACTCTGCTGAGTGATATGACACCTCCCACAAGAGTCTACGACAAACAGTTCATGAATTATGAAAGAAGGCGTGGCTAATATATAAGGGGCGGAGATAGCAACAGTGGACACGCCCCCTTTAATAACTCGTGAACCGTTTGTCGTAGAGTCTTGCGGGAGGTGTTATATTACTCAGCAGAGAGTCCCTTTTTATTTGTATAGTTAACCCCCACCCCCTACACATAAGCCACGCCCCCTGCATCTCTTGATAGTAAAGGAGCACAAAACATTTTTTTTCTGCTGTTTTCCTTAAAGATCAATGGGAGACTTTTGGTAAATCTTTTTAAACCTCATGTGACTAGATTGTTTCAGTAATTCACTTATAAATAACTACTCATATTCCTGTAAATCAGTGTGAAGGCTAACAGGCTGCTGCTGCTTTTTTGTCTTGTGCTTCACTAAAATAACTTTGGCTCTGAACAGGAATCCCTTAAAATAAGATGAAAATTTTCATTTTCTGTGGTGCAAGTGGCCCTTTAGTATGAGGGCAAACACAATTTGGCTGTTCGGTGCCTAAGAATAGGCCACAAAACATTCGTAAGTATCCTCCCTGTTGCACCTTAAACCAAAATTATTGTTGACAATAACCAATTATTACCATGAAAGGATACATATGCACTCCCAGCTCTCCTCCCCCTTCTGCCACAGTCTCAATGATCTTTTTCATCACTTCAGCATGTCTGAAAGTAAAAGTTTGATTAGCCAAAAGTTATTATTAAAGTGTCAAGAAAGATTAGAGACAGACACTCCTATACTAATCATTTTTATACATCACTAAACAAAAAAAGTCTATTTAAATGTTTCTATCTGTGAACCACTAGTTGTAGTATCTCAACAATGGCTGTCATGGCAACCATAACAACACATTAATGCAAATTTGTTTTAATGTCGCTGCTTCACATTAACGTGAAATGTGATTTTTTTGGCAATAGGTGGCTCACTTTTAAAGCTACACTGAAGATACTGGCCTCTAGAATGACGAGTTCAAGCACAGGGAAGATACCTGTATGTGCGCCTCTAAAGAGGAAAATTAGGGGTTTTCCATTTGTCTTTTCTCACCTGCAGGGGTGGACAGAGCACATGGCAGGGGGAGGAAGGTGGGGATGATTCTCAATGGTGACCGTCTTCTTCACATGGTCCTGGCTGATGTCCTCGTACATCTGTTCTACAGTCAGCGGTCGCCTATCCTGGGAGACGCCACAACAGCTTGATGAGCCGATAGCTTATTAGCGCTTGTGTTTGCTGCAGCTTTCAGCAAAAGTATATCAGCACCACATTAATGGTTTTATTTTTTTTTTGACCGGTTCTCAAGATATGTGAACGGCAGTCTTAAGTCTGGGTCATGCTCACCATAGCGAAACTGGCGGCACGCTAGAAAATGACGCCACCCGGGCTTTCGCATTTTGAAGCTGAGGGAAGTTAAAGACAACCAGAGCCATTGCACAAACATTGACCAGAGCCAGTCCAACCATATGGAACGTCCTGAAGAAGAAAGAAACCACTGGTGTACTGAGCAACAGGCGTCGAACCGGTAGACCAAGGAAAACATCAGCAGCTAGTGAGAAAAACGGAGCGAGAGCTGTAAAGAAAACCCCTTTTTTTGGCTTTTGTCAACCAAACTGATCGGGGAGATCCTTCATCATGCAGCAAGACAATTGCTGCGTTTACATGGACACAAATGATTGAAAATAAAGGCTCAGTCAGATTAAAAATGCATCATGTAAACAAGTCAATCGGAAGATTCTGAGGGGTGGTTTATGCCGATCGTTGTTCCGATCGGCATTCATGTACACATCCATTGGGATCACGTCTTCCTGGTTGGGGTAAAATTATCTCCAGCGTGACGCGTGACGGGCATTTGGTTACAAGACAGGCAGAAGTACTGCTTCTTCTTCTACGATTTCCCGGAAAATTAGACAACTCTGCGCATGCCCAAGGGATTTATTTTGATTAAACGCTCATACATACGTATGATTGGATCATTTAAATAGTGTACATGTCAACAGTGGATTTGGAATTTCTGATCAACCAAGCTTCAGATCGGATTGGAGAAATTTGGCCTCCACCTAAAAAGGTACGAAAAAAAAAAAAAGATATGATAAAAGATAAAGTATTTTTTGTAATATAAACCCTGCCCACAACATTTGAGCAAACTTTGAGGGCCAGCTATAGCAAAACTATGTAGAACATCAACAATCCAAAAATTTTGTCCAGAGATGATCGGCATCAAATTGTGTAGTAGGAGTAGTGAAAAATCAGATTCGGACACCATACAAAACAGCAGAAACCAATCTAGACGCAAATTGGCATGGATCCACAAAATCTAGACAATGGAGAATTTTGTTTCTGAGAAGTAAACTTCGTTGTTACAGTGCCGCCACGTGGCCAAACTGCGCCATAATCAACACTGTACTCTCTTAGCTCCTGGGCAACACACCCGCCAAATGTGAAGTCGATGGGATAAGCAGTTCTCAAGGTATAAAAAAGGACATACAGGCAGACAGATTCCTTGCTCAGGAGTATCTTCTGGTACTTACTTCATCGTATCCAAACAGCCAGAGCCGAGGGGTCTGGTAGTATTTATCATATGTGATGTAAAGATCATATGTTCTAGTCTGGAGAATGGCGTCTTCACTCCCAGGCTCTGCTTTGGCTTTGGTTTCAACCATTTTACTGGTGTCCAAGGTTGCCTAGTCAGGGAAAAAAAAGAGTAAGGCGGCAGCTGGACTGATGATAATTGGCACTAGATCACATAATTAATGATAGGCGGCAACCCTTCGAGACGTCTACCTCATCAGTTTCCAACAGGCCACTTTCCTCGTACTCTGAAAAGACATTAAAATTAAATTACAGGCTGTCTGAAGGAAACAAAATGACTGCTTCATTGTTGGTGGTATATGAGTACCTTCCATATCTGCTGCCTCTCCGTCTTCGTCGTCATCATCATCATCTCCATCACAACATGCAGCAGATGTGGCATTCATATTCTTATCCTAGAGGAATACAAATGAAAGGACCTATTTGCATCCATCCATCACTCTCCACTCAAAAAATGTTTAATGACGATCCTTAAATGATAAGACTGACTTCATTTAAAGGTGCTAAATACAAAATTGAGGGTATTTCTGCTGCCTCTCAGCAGCTACGGTGGCGAGCCATGGCTAGCAGCTAATGGCGCTAAACTGTAGAAACAATGGTAAAAGTGCTAACAGAGCTAACAGTGGACATTGGGTGCTACGCGACAGTGCTAACCACTGTGCAAAAATATTCCTTTATTAGTCCCACAGTGGGGAAATTTCCGAACACATTCATGAAGCATACCTTATTATTGTCCAGTGAAATTTCTCGCACAGCATCTGTGACTCCTAACACACCTGCGGCAACAAAATAGTGTCATGAATGTCTTCTGAACCACGGTTTCATAAGAACTGGAACTGCTAAGCAAGTCGTTTCAAATCTGTCAATTCTAATTGATATCCAATTCGAGGCTTCGTTGGCCTAAGGCCGGCGCCGGGTTGGCGGCCGAGTGTCTTTTTTCAAGGGGGCCCGTTGTGGTACCCTGCATATTATATATGCATATTATACTATGCACTACATGCTCAATAGGTGTACTTTTGTTCAACATCATTTCGTGTGAATAAACAGTCGTACGTATCTTTTCAGACACACTGAACTGAAATTTCCGTCGTCACTTCCCGAGGACCGCATTGCCGGTTGAAGACGTGTAACCACGATAAACCGAGTCGACCTCATGAGAAAAACAGCGTGCTTACAGTAAAATACCTGATTGGCAGCACCTGAAGCTCAAAACAAGAGTCAATACCAACAGGGGAATACATCGTTTGGCACTGGCGGAGAATTTCGGCAAATTTCGCTTGGGCGCTACCCACATGATCAACGACGCTGCTCATCCCACAAATGCGTGATCCTTACAAGTTGGACATGATTTTGAAGGTAAATAAACAGGCTATCCAATGACGTGAAACACAATGCCAATTATGCCAATTACCACTGAAACAACAGAGAAATAATGCACCAAATTTCCAAACTTTTTTCAGAGTTTAGCGTGTGGAAAAAAAACTGAGCTGCTGTTTTCCTATTGTGATCATGACTAACATCAGTGACCACAGTACTAACACTACTACCAGCAGTAACCACAGTACTACCATTACAACAAAATATGAAACTTATCAATCCAACGTGGGTTTCTGACAAATAAAAACTGAACTAGATGCAGCCATGCTCAGAATATACAGTATGCAACGTATGGATGTTAAGAGATGGCGTCCAACCTGAGTTGTGGTAAGTGTCCACCCAGCCCCCATCTCCATCATCCTCCTCTATGATGGCTTCCAGCTCATCGGAATACTCCATCTGTTTACAACGCTTGTAACAGGGAACTGCAAAACCACAAACAGACATTAGACAATGTGTAGCACTATCGCATGTGAGGGAAAGGGGTGACACTCAGCTTCAGATATTACCCACAGTTAACAAACAATGAATGTAAAATTAATATCAGGATTTACCCGGGTGCCACCAAGTTTTCCAAAAACTGGGAAAAATAATCAAATCTGACTGCATTTAATACTTTATCAACTAAATTTAGTTTGGTATTAATATACCATTCAAACAAGAAGCACCAGGGAAGAGAAGCAGTTTGATGTTATAAATTAAGACGTGGTCTAATTCAGGTTTAGAGTTTGTGGATGGATTCCCTAATTCCTCCTGTGTCTAATATTAATTGTTAAGTTTGTAACTGATCTTGGTTATAAGTTGACTATGAATTGATTCATCAGTCTAGTTGTCTATCATCTAGATATCACCCTCGCTGAGTAGATGGTAGATGGAGGTTGTGCTGTCTGGAGCAGAGTGGCGGCAGCTTCTGTCTGGAACACGGCAGTTTGGATCTTGTGGATCCAACGGTGCGACTCGGCTTGAGTCGTTTCTCTCCCTCAGTGGCTCTCTTTGGTGTCCTTGGGCACCCTCGTTTTTGGATGGCTGGCATGTCACCTCGAGCCATCTCTCTCTATCTCGCGAGGCATCTCTGTGCCATTTCTTCAGACCCCCCCTCCTCGAAGCTGGACGGGTCACTCGATTCAAAAGATTCTGGACCTAAAGTCTTTCTTTAAGTCTCTTCACAATGGCTGGATTCACCAGCACATAGATACAGCGGAGCTGCTTTAGGCTTCAGAGGGGCACAGCTCTAAGAGTTGGACAACCCCAAAGAGCCTGAAGCCCCAAAGGTCCCCAAAAGCCCTAAAAACCCTCCAGACTAGCTGTGTGAAGCTTCTTATTATCAGCTGAGAAAGGGGTTGCAGCGTTTATTTGGCGGGAGCACAGGATTCTCCTCCCATCTGAAAAACTTTTCTGATTCTTTAGCAAAACGTCCTTTGTTAGATTAAACTAATCGACTCATTTAAACATGATTGATTCTTCCATATTTCAAATTTGGGCTTCATCACTTTCAAATACATACCAAACACAAGACATCAACCACTGAATAAAACTTGATCAACTGAATTAAAATGAATGAAACAATTACGTCACACAGATGAAACTTGTAAACAGAGTTGATTATCATGAAATGAAATCTATATGATCTGAGCATGTGTAATAAAATGAGTGAATGGTTCACAGTCACTATAAAATGGTGTAATACACTTCAACTAGGTTGAAATATATATCAAATATAACATTAACTAGGCATTAGTGTGCACGCAGCTTTATGTTTAATATCACCTATAATTCGTGAATAAGATACACACGTAAAGGTATTGATGCAGCCAAATATAATGACCTCATTAGCCTAAAAGATAAGGTTTTGGTCTAAAACCTGCAACTATTTTAGCTCGCTTTGGTTGAATTTATGTCAACAACTTCCTGCCACTAGACCACACGTTAGTGAAGCATCACACACCAATTCTGTCTGTCGCATGCAATTACATGCCCCTCAAAATTAATTTGCACTTCTTTTCCATTCACATGCTTCCCTTTAATTTAAAGGTGCGGTGCGTAGGATTGGCAGCATTTAATGGCGAAAAGTCTCAAATGCACCAAGCATGTATAAGAACTATGGTGGCTGACGGGAGGACTCAAATCGCTCTCTCTAGAGCCAGTGATTGTTTGTTCGTTCTGGGCTACTGTAGAAACATGGCGGCCGGCTCCGTGAAGGGGACCTGTGATTCTTATTTTCACATGATTACACACTAAAGAAAACATACTTATTAATATTATATTTAGGGCTATGAGGGTTTCTGGACAATATTTGTCATTGCTTTGTGTTGTTGATTGAGTTCCAATTATAAATATACACATACGTTTGCATAAAGCAGCATATTTACTCACTCCCATGTGGCGTTGCGGAGTGGTAGCTAACATTCAGTTAAGAACAAGAACAAAACAAAAATGAACAGCAGTCCTCTTACCATTGCGTGTCAGGAGAAACTGTTTATCCTGGGGCAAATATGGCTTCACCTTCACTTCTTCCCCAGTGGCCCTGAAGGGGTGGAACCACAGACAGAAAACATACAGGATTATTTGTCCTTACTTTAAACTTAACTTAGTTTGCACCAGTTTTAGGTTTCATAAACTCCTGTTTTAGGGTTAGAGGAACACAAGCTGAAATGATTAAAATGTAATTTGAACGATCCGATTTGGTGCCAGGCAAAAACAGGCAAAAATGAGTATCAATGAGTGGCAGGGGATTACACAATCACACACAACTTCATAGATACAAAAAACTAGTAAAAAAAGTAATATATTTTGAATTAGTTTCCCAGTTTTTGATAATGTGTGGACAAGGTAATAACTGGTGTGATGCAACTTTGGTTTCCACAAGAGGAATACTGCATTATACTGTGAAATTCAACAGGAAGAATAGAGAAGTGAGTACTGTAGGGCACACCCTCAAAATTTCAGATATTACTGTAAAACCTGTTCATCATTTTACAGAATCATAACTGATGGTGCAAAGAAGGGTGGAGTGACACTATTAACCACAGTACTAATATTACTACCAGCAGTGACCACAGTACTAACACTAAGTCTGTGAAGGTTCTCATTCATCCAGGTCATATTCATTCTGGCAAAAGATTGAATCGAAGGCAACTGGACTTAGATTTGTCCTACTACTCGAAGGACCACAGTATCTCCCCTTACTCCAGCAGTGACCATATTACTTCGAACGTTCTGCAGTCTGACTAGTCCCCATTACTACAGTCAGTGACCTATACATGTCAGACTACCGTGGGGACTAGTCAGTACTAACATTACTAACATCAGTGAAGCCACAGTACTAACATTGGACTACCAGCAGTGACCACAGTACTGACACTAAGTCCAGCAGCTCGACCATTCCAGTACTACCATTACTACAGCAGTGACCATATTACTAACATTACTACCGTCAGTGACCACAGTACTAACATTACTACTAGTGACCACAGCACTAACATTACTACCATCAGTAACCACAGTACTAACATTACTACCATCAGTGACCACAGTACTAACATTACTACCGTCAGTGACCACAGTACTTACATTACTAACATCAGTGACCACAGTACTAACATTACTACCAGCAGTGACCACAGTACTACCACTACTATCAGCAGTAACCACAGTACTACCATTACAACAAGCAGTGACCACAGTACGAGCATGACTACCATCAGTAATACCAGTACTAACATTACTACCATCAGTGACCGCAGTACAAACATTACTACCATCAGTGACCACAGTACTAACATTACTACCATCAAGGACCACAGTGCTAAAATAGTTACCAGCAGTGACCACAGTACTAACATGACTAACATCAGTGACCACAGTACTAACACTACTACCAGCAGTAACCACAGTACTACCATTACAACAAGCAGTGACCACAGTACTAGCATTACCACCATCAGTAACCACAGTACTAACATTACTACCATCAGTGACCGCAGTACAAACATTACTACCATCAGTGACCACAATACTAACATTACTACCATCAGGGACCACAGTACTAACATTACTACTAGCAGTAACCACAGTACTAACATTACTACCATCAGTGACCACAGTACAAACATTACTTGCAGATATCATCACGCTGAATACTTTGAGGCAAGATTCAAAATCAGGAATTTAACAGTACTAGCCTCTTTTCATACTATCTCTACCCAAATATATGAGCAAACATCACCTGTGTAGTACTGTATGGGGAAAAATCAACACTACAAAATAATAATAAATAATAAATAAGTACTGCAGTTGATGTGTGAACTCGCTCTCCCAACATCAGTCTCATAATAATAATAAGATAATAATCATATGTCACGTGAGTAAAAGCGGAAGTTACCGTGAAGAATCCATACAGTTTATCTGCGAGCCAAGTGGACACTCACCATTTCCATGTGGGGCAGTGGTGAACCAGGTGATCTCCAGCTGCTACGAACTAAAATAAAAAAGAGGATTATACTTAAGAGTATGGTTTTGAATAAATATTAAGTATAGTAGTACAATGTTCTCACCTCTTCTGGTGTAATGACTCCGGTTTCTTTGAATTTCGATTCCTGTGATTGATAACAGAACCGATACTGTATATCTCAGTCAGGGCTTTATAACATAACATCAGCGTTAATTAAATAGTCGTGCTGCGCATAACGCTGATAAATATGAATAATGATGACGCATGTTGCTATAAGATAGCTTTGATAATCTGTTTATGTGTTTGACACCTCACAGTAGCCACCAGCTAGCAACATGCTAGCTCCGGTAAGTTTACCTTTAACACTGGAGTGAGAAACTCGGCCACGCCGAGAGCCGTCCCTTTCACCGTGTTTATGACGTTCTGCATCTTCTACGGCTCCTTTGGGCTAAAACGTGAAGTTCTTCGGCAAAACCGTCCCGCGAAAATACCAATTATTTCGACATAGCTAGCTGCTCAAGCAGAGTACCAGCGACGTCACATGATACGCCTAAACGCTTCCTGTATGTGATCTCGCGAGAAGTGCGGAAGTGACGTAATTTCACCGAGCCCCCGGAAGCTGTTTTTTTAATTTTTTTTCAGAGTAGGGCCCGCATTTCTTTATTAAACTTTATCAACAAATATAATACTACTAATATAATATAATATAATATAATATATAATCAAGAAACAAACAAACGCCAAATAATAATGAAAACAGAAATAAATTAGCTAGGGCTTGTTTTTCAAATCAAATTTTTAATTTTTTTTTGCATTTTTAGCTTTCATTATGTTAAGAGTTTACAAGAGTTTTTGTAAATATAAGAAACTCATTCCGAAAAAAAAAAATTTACATTTGTGCACATAAAATTTACCAAGGATGAGAATATTATTTAACAGGAAGTCATGTTAATTGTCTGTAATAAGACCATAGATGATGTCCTTTTGGGAGAATGGTTCAAGTCTGATATTTGTATGTAGACCGTCATATATATATATATATATATATATATATATATATATATATATATATATATATATATATATATATATATAATTGTAATATATCTATTATTCGATACAGTGAAATTGCGATTGTACAGAAGCTTCCAATATAAAAGTACTTGTTGACAATACATAGATAATTCGACCGGACGTTTTTGAATGATAAAGTCACATAAATCCACAACATTAGGTTGAAATGAATGATTTAATAAAAAATTAAGAGTGGCTAAGGGATATGCTTACAGAAGGAAGAAAGACTCGACCTAATAAACTAATATCTCTCAATAACCAGGAGTTAAGTTTAGTCCATAATTCATATTTTCTCTTTCAGTTAGGTTTTTGGATATATGTATTCCTAAAACCTAATTCCTAATTCATAAATATTTGACAGCTGATTTTATAGGGATGTTATAAGCTTCAGTTAAGACACTCATGAACTGGCATAAATTCACATTTGTTTAGATTAAGTTTAAGCCCTGAGGCAAATGTATTAAATATTTGTAATATTTTGGGGACCTCAGTTAGCTGTTTCATAACGATGGTCGAGTAGTCTGCTAGCTGGCTAATGACAACAGGCAATCTGATCAAATTCAGAGGAGCAATGTCTGAGTTTTTAATAAAAATAGAAAGCATTTCTGAGGCGACAAAGGTTCAACAAAGCAGCTTGAGATGATATGAGCTGTGGCGTGGTGCATGATCCTGCAGGAAGTAGCCAGAAGATGGGTACGCTGTGGTCGTAAAGGGATGGACATGGTCGGCAGCAATACTCGGGCGGGCTGCGGCATTTAAACCATGCTTTCGTCCAGGCCTGTTTCATCACTTTAATTTTTTTTTAATAATTCTGTTGAAGCGCGGTCGAAAAGCAACGTCTGACTTTCACTGGTTAAATTTCATAGAATTTGTATTTATTATTACTTATGGCAATTTTGTTGCTTGGCTTTCATGGCTGGCGCCATTTTGGTTTTGCTTGCAGCAGACATTTTCACACACCCACGCACGCCCACCTTACTGATTACTGTGTTTGTTTGATTATTTATTGTTAGTTCAATAAATCAACGGCTTTTACTATTTTAAAACTGCTATTTTTGTTGCAGCCTTTGAGTTGCAACTGTGTATGTATTTGTGCCTCCGCACCACGAGGTGGCGGTAATGCACGAAAACGTTGTTTGCCAACCGGAAATAAAACCGTAGAAGAAGAAGCGCAACATAATAATAATAAAGTGAGTCCGCCTGTAGCTGACGACGCTGTATTATTATTATTTTTATTTTTCTATTAAAGGCGCGTGAAGTCGTTTAAACAGCGCGTCGGTCTAAATCGAAGGTTTGTTTTATTCATATCGTTGCCACCAGTTGCTAACATGGTAGACTTTTCCCCGCGTTTATGAGCAGAGTCGAGGAGCTAGGCTAGGCTAGGCTAAGCTAGCAGCGGCGACAGTATGTGGTCAGTGTTAAAGTCAAAGGTCTTCATCGCAGCTCAGTCCGGTAACACTGTCCGATTTAAACCGAGTAGATTCTGTAGCGGCGTTTCGGGGAAGACATGGCTGACACCCAGCGGGTTTGACACGGGTTTAAAGACCTTCAACAGCCTGACCAAACGGAAAGAGCCTCTCATTCTCGCAAAGGAAGGAGTAGCTACCTGGTAGGGAATACCTTTATATGATCAACATACACAGTATGCTTTATAATCTTACACATATGTTGTGTTCCAGGTACAGCTGTGGACCTACAGTATACGACCATGCTCACCTGGGTCATGCCTGGTAATGATATAAGCATATTTAATGTACAAGCCAGATAAGATGAAATGACCAGCTATAAACGCTTTATGTGTTGTCCCAGCTCATATGTCAGGTTTGATATCCTGCAGAGGATTTTGTCCAGGTTGTTTGGAATCACTGTCATCCACGCAATGGTCATCACTGACATCGATGACAAGATTATCAAAAGAAGTTGGGAGGTGAGATCACGACAGCGGGTTTAAATTTTGGGAGCATTTGTCGAAAGCGTAGTTATTCAAAAATGGGTTTCCATTGGTTTCTAGGAAAATGTGTCGCCAGCCGTCATAGCCGCGATGTATGAGGACGAATTCAAGAGGGATATGCTGTCATTGAAGGTGTGTGATAATGGATTTATTTTTAGGGATGCACCAATACTGATACCGACTCGGAAACTAGATCTTGTCCACAATGGGGCTATTAATTTCAATTAAATGTATATATAATATATACAATATATTATACTGAAATTTTAATTCCTGTTTTAACCAACTTGTTGCATTTAAACACTTGAATTGTCTTTTTTTTTTTTTTTACCAAGTTGTCGGTGTACGATTTATTATTTTAATAATTTTTTTATTTTCTTTTTTTATTTAACAGTATATAGTGTTTTTTTCACGTTGAGCAAAATAAAATGAAAATAAGATAAAAAAAAATGTAAAGAAAGAGAACCTAACATCTCAACGGCTGTATGATTTATTATTTTAATAATTTTCCTTTGTTAATTTTCTTTTTTATTGAACAGTATAGAGTGTTTTTTTTTACATAATGCAACGATGGTCACACATGACTCGCCATTTGTAAATGGAGGTTTCACATTAACACATTGGTTTACATGATATTTCTATACCATAGCATAACTATTTTTGTGTGCATTGGAAAATATTTTTGTAGAGTTATTTATATATATATATACATACAGTAAATTACAAAATACATTTGTGAATCCTGTGTGCATTCATTAATATTGAGACTGACTAATAAATGCTATGAGAGTGGAAAAAGTAAGTTGTAACGAGGCCATTGTGAGATATGTTTAACTCTTCTATTCTGTGATTGTTTTTGAGGTGATTCCTCCCGCAGCGTATTTAAGAGTCAGCGACAATGTGCATCACATCGTCGCGTTTATCGAGCGGATCATCAAGAACGGACACGCTTATGCCACAAAGGAAGGTAAACGCGTAGGACTTCGTAATTTCTCCTACGACGTAACGGCTGCATCGTCACTTGTGGTGTGCCTTGGTTGTAGGTGACGTGTATTTTGACATCCAGTCCGTTGGCGATCGTTACGGCAAGTTTGCGGGAGCTGTGGGTTCTCAGGGAGAAACTGGTAAGTGTTTCTGCTTCGGCCATTTTGTTATATTCGAGCTTAGTTTTCATAGTGTAGCCTCAGCTAATTAAGTAATGACCACGCACACGCACTGACTATATGTTAGCTTCACTGACAATTGACGACAAACTGTATGGTTTTTTTAGGTGGCACAACAAAGCGAGACTTTAGGGATTTCGCTCTTTGGAAGCAGCGCAAACCACGGGAACCATACTGGGAATCTCCGTGGGGCAGAGGAAGACCTGGCTGGCATATTGAGTGCTCTACCATCGCTAGGTTTGGATTTACAGCAACCCGTCCGCTTCATTTATTCCTATTCTCAACGCGAGTTTATCCTTGACCTTTCTGAGGATGCAGGTTCACCATGGTCAGGTCCTCAGCACGTAAAGAAAAGATTATGTGGCCGAAATGTGAACTACGAGCCACTGCTTTAAAATTGGAAAGCTGGAAGAAAAACGGGACTTAGCAAACAGGAATAATATGAAAGGATTTTCAGCACAATTCATATGCAATTTGTTACTATTATTATTTAGCTAGGTAGGGGTGTAAGAAATGATGATGAGTATCGCTATATCGATTTAAAAATGCTGTGTTGAATTTTAATAACCTCCAAAAAAAAACCCAATGGCCAGTCCACGATTTTAAAGGTTTCATATGAAACCAGAAAATCTAAGGTATCTATTGGCGCCAGCCATGACGTACTCGCATGTCACGAAGGAGGCTAAATAACGCTCAAATATCACATTTTGACAAGGAAAAACTGGCTTTTCGAGGCGTCCCTTGACCTCTATGGCTACCCACGAGTACCACGAGAGGGTACATGCCCACTTTGTGATAACCACATAACCATGCAGTTTTTGCGGTACAAATGTATTTTCACCTGTTCTAAAATGATATATTTGAATATTAATTATACTATGATAGTTTTCCTAAAATTGCAATATTGTATCGCGATATATTGAATCATTACTCCTGTAACATGATGCGTATTGTATCGTCGGATTCTTGCCAATGCACAGCCCTAAAGCTCGGTGTACTTAATAATTAATAATTTCTAATGTACTGACTTGTCTGTGTCAGTTTGTAAAGAAAAATGTGAATGCAGTATTTTCTCCATATTATGATAGTATCAATTTTAGTCATTTATCAAGTATTTTTTCAGTTTTATATCAGTGGAAGATGAATATCAAAATTTCCAGTTGCAAGAGATCACTATAGATGAAGCTAGAACTTGTTGATTTACATTTTACAGGATGAATTCATGGGAATAATAGATTACTTATTGATGATATTTAATGCTCCGTTTATAGTGTTTTTGTCTCTGGTGGTTTCAGCTCAGTGTTTGGGAGTCAGCTGGATATCCACTCTGGTGGTATTGACCTGGCGTTTCCTCACCATGAGAATGAGGTTGCTCAGAGTGAAGCCTATCACCAGAGTGGACAATGGGCAAACTACTTCGTCCACTCAGGTAAATCCCAAAAACTAAAACTATTAAATTGTCTTGTGGTCACGCGTTCACCAGAAACGCTCCTTACACCTGGCATTAAAATATGCTGTAATCATAAATGTGCCAACTCCAGTTGCAGCTCAAAAAATGTGAATATTTTGGGAAAGTTCAATATTCGTCAGTTAATTAAGAAACAAACCAGAAATCTAGAATATAAAAACTTGTCACTTATTTCACTTATATTGAAGATTTTTTTCAAGATGTCATAATTTTCTGAGCTGCAGCTGTAGGTGGTACTTTCAGATGCTGACCACATTATTCTGAAATCAAATAGTCCAAAAAATGTCCCATTGTACCGAAAGTCAATTTGTCCAACAGTGTCTTCCCGGAAAACTGGCCATTTTTCTGAGGGAACATTGCTCTGAAAATACACGCATCAAACAGAAGCACATGGCTAATTTTTATGCGGAACGATGCAGATTTTTTTTTGGTTGGTTAGGTTTAGGCATGAGGAGTGAGAGTAGTTAGGTTAGGGTAAGAATTTCAGGGTAAGCCAACCAGAGACGCAGTAGGTTGGGTCATGCCTCATCATGGCAAACAAATATCGCAACCGCAAGGTCATTTTGCGTCATTAATAGCCGTGTGCTTCTGTTCGTTGCATGGAGAATTACTTTATTTGGAGCAATGGGCTGTCAGACAAATGGGCTTTCGATCCAAAGGGACATTTTTTGGGTTGATAGGTCTCCCACGACTGGCGATAAGATGATTGACGTTAGGCATTGACCTAAAAATCTTAAAGCTATAGTCGGCAATGTCGAGCAGCTACAATATAAAATATGTAATTAAGCCCAGCCGAGTGAAATGATTGGACTGCCTTTTTGTGTAAGAGCATTTGATTTATCGATTGCTGTCGGGGGAATTTCAACAAATCTAACAAATGTTTTTTGAAGATCAACCCGAGCTGTAAGGTTAGGATTGGTTTTCACAAATTGTGGGTTACCTTCTAGGCAATTTTCGGACTATTGGGGTTTTGAAATAATGGGCTGTCGGAATAATGACGTGGCATCACTCAGCTACTTCAGATTAGATTATTTTTTTGGTCTTTTTTGCCTTTATTAGATAGTACTGACGAAGATAGACAAGAAATGACGATGGTTTTAGCAAGTTCTGAACCCAAAATATAGGATCAATTTTCATCGGTTTCATCTGTTTTTGAAATATGTGCACCTGATTGGTTGTTATTGTTTTTAGGGCACTTACACCTAAAAGGCAGCGCAGAGAAAATGTCTAAATCTTTAAAGAACTACATCACCATCAAGGTAAAGTCATCACTTATTGTATATCTCCCACACTGTATATTGCAGTTTGTGAAAATAATAATGTCTTTTTTTTGTCTTCATTAGGATTTCCTGCAGGTTTACTCTGCCAATGAATTTCGGATGTTTTGTCTTTTGACCAAATACAGATCAGGTAGATTGTATAATCGTCATAATTCAGACAATTAATTAAGACAATTCAGAAATTCAAATTATTGGCACATTTAACAATAAGTGTCAGTCAGTTAAACTCAATGGAATTTACCAATGGGG
This sequence comes from Pterois miles, assembly GCA_947000775.1. Taxonomy (NCBI): domain Eukaryota; kingdom Metazoa; phylum Chordata; class Actinopteri; order Perciformes; family Scorpaenidae; genus Pterois; species Pterois miles. The sequence continues at coordinate 3,744,715 of CAMQGK010000500.1, read as the reverse complement.
GGAAAAAAAAAGTAACAGAGCACTTAATGAAGACCATCTCTTGTTTGAGGTCAAGTTTTCAATATTGATCAGACGAACATTGATTTCTCGCGGTGTCTCCACAGCGATTGACTACAGCGACAGCAGCATGTTGGAGGCTCAGACCTCTCTGGGAACCATCTCCAACTTCATCCATGCTGCTCAGGCCTACATGAAGGGTCAGCTGCAGTGTTCACCTGTACAGGAAGCTTTTCTCTGGGATAGGTAGTAACTTCCTCCACGGTTTCAGTCAATTGGTGTGAATGCTGTTCAACACCACAATGCGTTTTCTTGAATTTTGCATCAAACATTTTGCCTTTGGAGCATCCCATTGTTTCAAGTGTATCTTAATATTTTTACGGTGGGGGTGGCATATATACTCTCCCTCACTATGATTGTAGTTACGTTTCAGCTGTGTTCTTGTGTTTCAGGTTGGCTGAGACTAAATCGAGCGTGGTGAAAGCACTGGCAGATGACTTTGATACCCCGAGAGCCATCGGTGCTGTGATGAATCTGGTTTACCATGGAAACTGCCAACTCCAGCTTGTTTCTAAGGTAAATCGTACCGAAAAGACAGCATGCATTACGACAATTTTAAAGTCGCTGCACTGGCTACCTGTTTGCTTCAGAATTGATTTTAAGGTTGGTGGCTATTTAAGTATTCCTAAAGTCAGAACAAAAACCCACAGCGAGTCATCCTTATATTACTGTGGTCCACGCCTCTGAACCTGAGGACCTTACGGCAGCAGAGAATTCATATTTTTTTAAAGCAAACTCAAAACCTACCGCTGTGGTCTGGCTTTTTATTGAATTGGCAGGGGGGTACTTTGTTACATTTGATTTATATGAAAAGTGATATACAGTTGCAAGAAAAAGCATGTGAACCCTTTGGGATTACTTGGATTTCTGCATAAATTGGTCATAAAATGTGCTCTGATCTTCATCTCGGCACAAGAATAGACAAACACAGTCTGCTTAAACAAAGGTTCACATACTTTTTCCACCCTGCACTGTGAAAGTTAACATGTTGTGTTCAATAAAAACATGAAAACATGTACTTTTTTGTGCGGTATTAGTTTAAGCAGACTATCAGTCTATTGTTGGGACTTAGATGATCAGAACACAGTTTCTGACCAATTTATGCAGAAATTCAAGGATTCACTTTTTCTTGCAACTGTAAATACACTGATTGAAAACAAGCCTCACCAGTCATGTCCTGAGTTGCTAGAAGAAAAACTAACAGGGTCATTAGATCAAAAAGTTCATTAGACACTGTAGGTTGACTGCAACTAACCATACCTTACCATCTTCAGGCTATCACTCGCAGGGAAATTGTTTGTGTGGAGGGTCAGTGGCAATAAGCGATCAAAAACCTAGATGACCCTTGGCTGGAATGATGGTTTAACCTTAATGTGTGTGATATCTGTTCAGTCTGAAGGAGTGTCTCGGAGCCCTGCGGTGTTTGGGGCGATGGTCAGCTACATCCGAGACGTCTTGGATGTGTTCGGGATCGACCTGCAGCACAGTAAGGTCGGAGGTCACGTTTACACATGTAATTTTTTTGAGGCCGTAAACTGAAAATATAGATCATCAGCAGACTTCGCCTGTGCCGTCGTGTGCAGGAGGCCGACGCGTCCGGTGGTGGCAGAAGTCTGGAGGGCGTCGTGGAGCAGCTGACTCGTTTCAGAAGTGAAGTTCGGACGTTCGCGCTCGCTCGTCAGGATGGTCCAGCCACTGGATCCGCCGCCAACAAACCCGGACTTTACCCAGAGAGAATCCCTCTACTCAAAGCCTGCGATGTCCTCAGAAGTAACCTAGCACCCTTGGGTGTGCTGATAAAGGTAAGCTGGGTTGGCTCACATAAAAATAAAAACTGGTGTTTACAGGAATATCGGACTGATGTATATTTTGTTTTTTAGGACAGAGGAGCCAACTCGACATGGGAGCTAACTCAGGGAAAACAGAGTCAGAGAGGACTGACAGTCCAGGATAAAGACCAGGAGACATGAAGCTGAAACATCTCTGACTATTTCAGACTTGTGGACTCAATTTATCTGGAAGTCTTGATGAAAACAACAGATCAATCCATCCTGATTTCATGGCAACAGAAACTTAAGGTTAAACGCCTGATGTGCCTGTCAGCAGTGTATGCACTCATACTCATCGCTTAATAAGTTCGAATTGCACAATAAATTCTGTCTATTTAAGTGTTTTCGCACATTTTTTATTTGCTTTTTATTTTACATTTAAAATGTACCTGAAATGGAGATTTGTCAAGTATTTAATACTCTTATCAACCCGGGAGTGAGCAAATACGCTGCTTTATTATTGGAGCGTTATTATAAGTGTCTATTCAAATTAAGCTGACATTTTGGGAAATGTGTACTGCCTTCATGGGCAGAAAATGAAGGCAATGTAGTTAGAAAATATGTCACAGCAACAGTGTTTTTCAGGTTTTACCTCCAAGAAATGACCGTAACTATGCTGAATTAGCATTTTAGGCATTTCGCATGAAACAACTGCGCTAACACTTCACCAGAACGGGTAGTTTTATGACATTAAAAGGCAAATGCCAAGTACGAAGCAGAGATCTAGTAGCGTTCTCTGCATTGCATGGCCGGATGAAGACTACGATGCCACTTTCTGGCTCACCCTCTAAATAAATATTTTTTAAAATGCTGGTACGCGAACCTCATTTTCTGCGTTAATTATATGTATCACGAAAAAAAAAATTGGACCTCCGCATTTAACCTTAGGCTGCTGTAAAGCATTCAGCACTCACAAATATTAAAGGTTCATATTATATTATTTTTGGAGCCTTTTTCCCTATTAGACCAAGGGGATGACCTGCATATTAACATTTTTAACCCAACAATATCAGGAACTAACTGTTTATTTATATTATTATAAATACAGTTATTTCTGAAAATAAACAACGTAATTTTTGTCTCAAAACCACTGTGATGTGTGTTGCGGTTTTGGGGGCCTTTGGGGTTGCATGTGAATTTTGCCTAGTTTTAAAGGTGTTTCGTATGATTCAATTAATACAATCATCCTCTCACACAGATGTAATCAATGCCAAACATAAAAGATGTGACAAACCAAAGTATTTTTTCCCAAATTTTAAAATAAAAATGCTAAAACACTGTTTTTTATGTTGATGGGCTTGTCCATTTAATGTTGCTTTCAGTGTATAGCCGACTCAGTCCTAATCTGTATGAAGGCTGACACCTACTGGCGAATAAAGCTGTCCATATCAGGCGGTGCTCCGGCTCTCGGGCGTCAGGTCGATCAGAGAGTTGCTGGCTTGCGCCAGCTCTGCGATGGACACCCTGCCTCTCCGTCGGACGAACTGAGCCACCGAGTCCAGCTCTTCCGGAGTGACGGAGATGAACTTCCCTCGGTCGTCGATCACTCCTGCAGAAAATGCACGGCGTGTCGTTTATCCTAATAACGAGAGCTCGTGTTTCAGCCATAACTGCCCTGGTTACACGAACCTGTGAGGGAGCCTTCGGCCAACAGGTCCTGGAGTCTGCCGATCGCGTCCTGCGTCCTCATCCCAAAGTGTGACGCCAAGTCTTCCAGGAGGACAACCTTAGAGCTCTGCAGGACAGAGGAGACGCTGTAAAGACACTATATTCAGATACTTCACAGGCTGGAGTGTCTCTCACCTCGATGTACTGGATGAATTCTTGCAGCAGGTTGCGTGACTGAAAGTAAAGAACATAAACACTTGTAAATATATATACAGTAGAAATGGGATGTTAAAATGATATGCAGATATGCAACCTGGTCCTCAGTGAGCTGCTCCTCCTCTCCCTGGTCTTCTACGACGAAGGAGGCTTTGAGTCGCAAGTACTCCTCCTCCTCCCGTTTTTCTCGCTCCTCTTTAGCCCGCCGCTCCTCCTCCTCCTGAACAAACAACAGCACAGTCTCAGCATCCCTTCTTGTCAACGCAAAAGGGAGGAAACGGCTGGTCGGGCGACCAAGCGAGCGACCTGTCTCAGCTCCAGCTGTCGTTCCCTCTCGTCCTCCTGTCGTCGCTCCTGCTCTCGGAGCTCCTGCGTCCTCCTCCTCTCCTCCCTCTCCTCCATCTCTGCCTGGAATGCACAAACCACATAATGCCGCTGCAAACGTAGTGTTTCGACCTCAACGGGACACCTGAGGTTGTCATTAGATAGTGCAGCTAAATGGTCTATCTTAGGCTGTGGCATCCCCCTTTCCGCTCTCCGTCTACGCATCACACTTCCAGTATAACTCTGAGGCTTGCCACCAATATATATATACATATATATAAATTATACTGTCTGTATATGCATTCTGCATATCAAGCAGGCCTCGTCTGGACCCCTCACCTCTCTCTGGGCTTTCTTGGCCTGTTTCTCCTCCAGCTTCTTCTGCTTCTTGGCTCCAACTTTTGCGGTCGGCTGTAAGTCCAGCTGCTCTACCTCCTCCTCCTCCTCCACGTGCTCCTCCTCTGAAATCAACACATCACGTGTCACAAGACTCGCATCTATAGAGACGGAGGCAATTCGACCACTTACTTGACTTTATAAACTGCAACTTCTAAAAACAGTTTGGCAAGCCATCTGCAGGTTCTCGCACTTTTCAATGACTGAAAATTGCATGTAGGCGCCACATAAGAAGCGAACGTTGTCACCCACTGTGGACTACCGTTGTGAAGCGTTGAGTTCGGCGTTTTGGCCGTTGCCATGTTGTGTTTTTGGAACTAAGCACAACCTAACACCAAGTAAGAGGTGGCCAAAGACGTTCTAATTAACTTTCATGAACTGAAACCGGACAACGCCATGGTATAGACCTGGCGATCACAAGGTAGCCAAGCTCCAAAGAATACCCTGCTTTACGGTCTATTTGACTCTACATGGGGCCATAATTGACCAAATGAATATCATTCTGTATTGAAGTAAACATAAAACTAGCGACTGAGACCATAAACTCACATTTAATGAGGTAAGTGAGTCATTTTCTCATAGACTTCTATGCAATCGGACTTCTTTTAGCAACCAGAAGAGTCGCCCCCTGCTGGTTTATTAGAAAAAAAAATGCATGTTTAAGGCACTAAAGCACTGGCTTGACCTCTCAGACCCGGAGGTAACCTACTGGAAAGAAGCCTGTAGTATGTTCTGCCTCTTGGTTTTGCTCCATTCTGAGATTCCTCAGAGTTTCCTGACAAATCCTTCAAATGCACCAAATGTAATGCTGAGATACTAGTACTGACTGATTCAATTTAATCATTCCTTACCATCTGGACATTCTACGTTTTGTGGCTGTATGCCTTTTTCATACATCTGATTAATAATACAACTTCCTATTTAGGTGATTCCAACACAAGCTAAGCAGAAGCTCATTACGAAACAATAAAACAGACTCTATATTGATCAGAAATCAAATGTGTTTGTGTATGAATGTGAATGTGATGACATGATTGCAATTGTAAGCATTAACGGCTACATTAGATATGTGAATAATGTTCGAGCCGACGGTGGTTTACCTTGTTCCACAGCCTCTCTCTGTGGTCGCCTGTTGGCCATCACTGCAGCGAGGTTCCTCCTCCTGCGAGGCATCCCGGCTCCTCGCTCCGCCGCCACCGCCCGCTGAGGAGGCGCCGCTGCCCGGACGACATCCCTCCGCTGCTCCTCGTCACCTGAGCGTGGAGAGGGCAAACGACATACCATAGTACGGCCTGGGCGATACACATAAAACACTCACCGGCCACATAATTAGCAGCCCATCATCTTCAAGGGTCAACATGGCCGTTCTCTGTAAACCCTAGGGATGGTTTTGGCAACAACTGAATCAAGGGCAACTGGACTTTGTCTCTGAAGACATGGGGACTAGTCTGACTAGTCAAGACTGTAGCATTACGAACTGATGAAGCCACTTGGATAAGGGGCGAAACGTCTTCAGAGACAAATCTAAGTCCAGTTACCTTCAATTCAGTTGTTGCCAGAATGAATGTGACCTGGATGAATGAGAACATTCACAGGCCCTGGGGATGGTTGTGCGTAAAAATCAGCAGTTTCTGTAATACTCACACCATGCCACGTTCAAAGTCACTTAAATCCCCTGTCTTCCCCATTCTGATGTTTGACCTTCAGCAAGTAACCATGACCAAATCTACATGCCTACATGCATGGCTGTGAAGGAGGGAGACATTTAATCGGCTACAGATAATTCCCTGTTGCTGATTTTATGAGCGTTAACGACAAAACAGGGAGAATGACACAACAAATAAATAAAGTAGAATCACATTTGTGTCTCCGTTAAGAGGAGGTAAATAACACAGGTCCGTTTGGCCCACTGCAGCCTCCGTAGCGTCCGGCGGGTCGCCAGCTGTGAGCTGACGTTGCCTGAAATCGGCCCTTAAAAACCAAATAACGTCACACCGCACGCTATTTCAACGTGACTGTTTCCCCACAACGTAAATATGTATTATAATGCCAAAAAATGACACAGTGTTGAAAACCTGACGTGTCCAAACAACGGCTAGTTAGCCACCGTGCTAACAGTTAACGTTAGCATCTGCTAACCAACAATGTAGTGTGAACATAGTTTAAAGCTCCTCACCTTCCTGTGTTTTCCTCCGCACCTTCAGCGCAAACAAGATCAGCACGACGAGGATGGCTGCGGCTATCAGGTACAGCGCTATATCCATAGCTGCTATCAAAATATAATTCACGAATGTATTTTGATTTTACACATTCATTTCCGTCCCCAACTGTGGAGACCGGAAGCACCGGAAGTCGTCTTCTTCTTCTTGTGTTTATTATTTGCGAATCGCAAACTGTCGTAGAAGATGTATAATACCGCCACCTACTGGACGCTTTAAACATGACATAAAATAATCTATGTTAACTGTTTAAGAAATCAAATTATTACCTATATCTTTTTTTTTACTTAAACCTGTTTGTATAATTGGAGCAAATAGGTATTTCATGGAACAGAGGAAAAACAACCAGCTAGAGGCAGCGCTGATCAAGTACGAATCAATATTCTGTAGTGTGTTGTTTAGCTGCAGAATAAAAACAGCTATTTCTGGTCTTCACCATACCCAACAACCAAAACCTTTTGAGATGGAGGTCCCTGATGCAAAATCCTATCAAATGGGGTCAGGAACCTTATCCATTAAATGTATTAATTTATGGGTCTTGACACATAAAAGGTTGAGTTTTATAGCTGCTTTCAATGTAAATGGGCGCAAAATATATGCAAAATATACAGAACCTTAAGACATAGTAAAAATAAATTAAAACTACTACTACTACTAAAACTCCACCAGTTGGAAGGTCAGTGGTTTTGATCCCCAAATGATGTGAATTATATTTAATATTTCTGCATACTGGGGTCCCTAAACAGTCTCAGAATTACATAAATTGGGTGTCGCTGTAAAGCTGAGGCTCTTGTGGATCCATGCAGTGATATTCATGTGTGACGGCGGTGGTAGCCATATTCGCCATTTCAATGACCTCACTGTATAAAATGACCTGTGGTGACCTCTAGGATAATTGCAGCCTCATGAAACTTTACAGCCACAAACTAGAGACCTACTACTACTACTACTACTACTACTACTACTATATCCTGGTAACTCGAGACCTGGAGCATTCAGAGGATGGATGGTTTTAGTAGCTACAATGACCTCACTGTATAAAATGACCTCTGGTGACCTCTAGGATAATCACAGCCTCATGAAACTTTACAGCCACAAACTAGAGACCTACTACTACTACTACTACTATTACTACTACTATATCCTGGTAACTAGAGACCTGGAGCATTCAGAGGATGGTTGGTTTTAGTAGCTAAAATGACCTCACTGTATAAAATGACCTCTTGTGACCTCTAGGATAATCATCATCGATATACATCATCATATCATGACGTCCTAGACACTTATATACATTTGCGATTTATTTTAATTCATTAATTCGTGTTGTTCTTTCTGATTTATGACTTGACAGTGCCGAGCTGCATCTCAAATTAATCTTCAGGTTCCCAGCTTTCAGATGATGTACTCCACTTCTATATATATATATATATATATATGCAGAGGACACAGTCTCTCTTCTACGATGTGTGTGGAAATGCTGTGTCGCTACTAATAACACAAGTCGGGCCGGTTAAAATTGTGTGTGTGGCATCTTTACTCCAGTGACGGATGGAGTGGAGAGGGTTAAAAAAGATGAATTTCACACCTCGTTTCTCCTCTGTCCGTCCCAACGCCACACCTCCGCTTTGGTATCGTTCTAATCTACCTGGTGTGCAAAGGGTGTATGAAAGTTGAAGGTGAGCATTCGAAGGACACTACACTTGCCGCAGTTATTTCCTGGTTCAGCGCTCAGGTGATCTACAAGGGGGGGGGGGGGGATTACTGCAGCTCCTCTGGCTGCAATTTACAGCTGAGAAGCAGTTGTGGGCAGATGACTCGATATCCACTGTTCCTATGTCAAACCTCCAGAGGTCAGCGTGGCTTCAAGTCCCACGTGAAAGCATCAGCTGAGTGTAGGTGTAGCGTGGACGGAGTCATGTAGATCTAAAGAGGAAGTAGTGGTAGTAAGGGAAAAGGGGGGGGGCTGACGGAGAGGCAGGAAGAGCCGCAATGACTCAAGGTGACTCCTCTGCAGGACACGAGCGTTCATGAGCGTCCACGTGCACCTGCAGAGTCAGAGGGAAAGCTGGTTGCACACGAACACACGCTTTATGACAGGAAACAAAGTGCGTTATGATATTTACCACCCAAAACTGCAGGATTTGAAGGTTAAAAGGTGCTTTTACTTGTCATTTTTACAGCACAGGGCTGTGCAATGAAACATGCATTCACGCTGCAAAACGTTAAATATTACAATGAGTATATCACAATAGACTAATTTACTGGAAATACACTTTAAATTGCACTTGCATTAACTACAAAATGAGCTGCAAGTACATAAGTATACCCACTTGTAGTATAGATCACTTCGTGCTCAGTGGTTACTGTTCTTACGCTTAAAGTGCATTTAAAAGTACGCTTTTATGAACGAAAAAGTGGACCGAGGAAGTAGTGAAGTAGTATAGTAGTATAGCTGAAACAGCTACTGTGCCTGGCTGATGATGTGTGCGAATTCAGCGGCTTCAGTACAACGCTCGATGCAAAAATTACGACGAGGTAATGCGAAAGGATTTCAGAAATATTCCCGGCGTGACCCTTTCGACTTTTTTTCTGTTAAAAAAAATACAAAAAAGTATTCATTTTATGAACTTCAACATAGTTTGAGTATAATCCCAAGTATACTTAAATAAACTAATATCAATGCACTAGTAATATCCTTGAAAGTGTACTACTTGAATACTTCTTGGGACTATATTGGCCCAGGATACTTTAAATATAATAACTGTAAACTTTGAGAACACAAGTTTACATCCAAGTTGTATTTTTCACTGCAACTACAATATATACAGTATACTGTTACTAGTTGTATACTTGTATCCCACTGTTTTAGTTTAAGTGTTTTTTTTTCAATATAAGCCTATATAAGTATACTGATAAGTACATTCAAAGTAAACTGAAAGTATATTCATAGCGCACTTGAATAAGCTTCCTTTTTGTCAGGGTGTTGCGGTTTGTTTTGGAAATATTTAATATATAATAGCTTTTATTTGACAGTGATGGTCGAGAGATGACAGGAAATGGGTGTGGAGGGTAGTACACTTGTTTTTCTCTTCTCCCTCCCCCCTCCTTTTTTTGTTTATTTATTTCTTTATTTCCCCTGTGGGGTTGGGTGTAATGGTTTTTTTTTTTTTTTTTTTTTTTTTTTTTTCCCCTTTGTGCCCTCCCCGGTTCCCCCCCCTCCCCCCATCCCCTGGGTCTCCACTGCCGCCCCCACCCCCCCCCACCCCCACGATTAGCGGTTACATGATGATGGATGGGTAGTACACTTCATATGCAAAGACATTTCAATCATACATTAACCCTCTGAGACCTACAATACCCGTTTTTATCTTATTAGGGACCCCGGTGGGTAGAAATATTAAGATACCAAATTTTTAGGCAAAAATAACACGTTTACATGTATATCGCTTAAAAAAAATAATGCATGCGGTTATTACACAGCAGAAAGAAGTGTGACTATGATTATGGCATGTGACTATCATCAGGTCATCAAGATAGTCGAATGGCGTTCTGGCTGATTGGTGAATATAATGTAAAACCCCCAGTAAAAGTACGACTACACCTCGGCATCAAATCCATTTTCAGTCGTAGATCTTGACAGCAAATCGCCGCGTGGCCTGCTTTCCGACGTGCTGGCACGACACGTTCGGTACCCACGGACAACCGAGCCCGCCACTGAAGGACGGTAAAGTGGAAAATGTAGCGTAAAGCAACCAAATTGACGCAACAGCGCCTGAACCTGCTTTGTTCGCTGACGGAGACGTGCGGCTGGAAACTCTCTGGAACGCTATCAATGACGCTACCCTGTTGCGTGATGTGAAATATACAGTAGGAGCCGGTTTGACCCATGCCAGTGGACCTGCACTTGGACGTCATCCATTCACACACATTCTGATCTTAATCCTCATTCAGACGCCGATTTGGGTGCTACCGATCTTGCGGTCGTTCGACAGTTGCTGAGCCCAAACTCGCCGCCAAAGGTTCCAATCTCACCCGCTATGGAACTATGGAAGTAAACTACATAAAATCACCGGACTGCCACTTTAACTGAGCCAACCACACGCCGGCGTTCTCAACGGGGGACAGGTAAGAGTCAACAGGTGAAGGGCAGGCCACAGGGAGATTGTCCTGTGCTTTGTTGACACTACGCGCAGCCGATTCGTGATCCGGAACGATGACGTCGTTGCCGTCACAATGAGACGTCCACCTCTTGTGGCTCGCCTTTAAGTTTCTTGTCATATGAGGGGTAAAAACACAGCGGTTACACCATAAAAATCCCTAATCTGTCCATGTCCTTTCAGTAAAAAAAGTGAAGAATTTCAGTTATGAGGTAAAACAGTAAAGCGCACCATGCATCATGAAAACGCTGAAAATCTGTTGGTTAAACAGGGAAAGGTCATCATCCCTGAAGTGGCATTTTTTTTTAAATAAAGCAGGATTCACTCTGCCTGCTCCCTGGTTTACAGCATAACACTCCCTTATCAATCCGTCGGAGGATCTGTTAATGTTTGTGGGTTTTATATGGCTGCAGGTCGCTTCGGATATGCTGCGCTTCACCTTGGGCTTCAAGGGCGTCGTGGCGTCACAGTGAATCCTTTGTCAACTCCGTTGCGCCTTTCAACGGGTGTTAATCCGAGGTCACCGCTGACCCGTATGAGATGGCGAGGAAACACCAAGCAGTGTCAGGAAGTCAAGGGTAGAACTCCATAACTGATGCAGTGCTAACCAATGGGAGCTTTTACTCGAAGTCCTCGAAGGCAGTAACAACAGAAAAGCTTTTCCCAAACCGAAGTGCACTTTCAAGAATCTGCACAGAACAGCCTCAGTTAAAGTCTCTTTTTATGGACAAGAAAAAATGGGTTGAGAAGTGAACAATAGTATGTACGCGACACAGCCTGTTGTGAAGCAGTCGCAAAATTTAATCGATTTGATTTGCCTACGTAGACACAAATATTTTTTTTTTTTGTGATGCTCGGCATGACTTTCAACAATGTATTTTTAGTGCTTTTTCTAACAAGTGTCGCTCAATTTTCTCTCAAGTCTTTTCAAATAGATTCAGGAATACGTTAACTTGGTTAGGCTTAGGCAACAAAACAACTTAGTTAGGTTTAGGAAAAGATTTGTGTTGAAATAATACTCAAAGTGTCGTAATTTAAGTACGGAAGTTAGGTGAAAAAACTACTTAGCTTTCGGAAAAGATCACAGTTTAGGTTAAAATAACACCCATCCACTCCGACCTCCTGCCTGTGCGGCGTTCACTGCTCTCTATACTCCCTGCTAGCGGTTTTATTTTGAAAAGCGCAAAGTCGTGCTGAGCGTCCCAAATAAAAGGGAAATTCGAATCTGTGTTCATGAATCGAGTGGATCCGATCTCGCAACGACTTCACGAACAGAGGTGAGGCGCCGTCGCGCACAGTGGAGTAGCGTTCGATTCGCCGTCGGCATCAGCGATTTCACCTTTTCGCAACGCGCAACGCTACGAGGACTGTTTTTGGCATGCCGTCTTTGAATCCAGCTCCAATGCTAACCTGCTGAAGCCACAATCATCTGACTTTGCAAATAAGCGGATTTTCCGGTGGTGAAGTGTACCTTTAACATAAGAGTTTCCTCTTCAAAACCTCAAAATTTCATAATCTCTGTAGTGTAACTGTGTAATGCTGAATTGCTCCCAGTTCAGACAGCTGGAGTCTAATTCTGTAGATCGGGTTATCTATCTGGCTCAAATATTAACTATCACATGAATTATTGGAAGGAATGAGGACTAAACTTTGCACTGGGGTTAGCAGCAGCTAAATATGAGTGAGATGTGGATTAATTTGTAACCAGCGCACTGTTTCGCAAGAGCATAGTGTCAGGACAGCAGTCCGTCAGTCAGGATGGGGAATCTCCGTCGAACAGGTTTAAAGCATGCAGCTCAGACAAGAGGCAAAAACAATGAAAGTTTAATAGACGGGGTGTTCGTTACACAGCGGACAACAGCAGCTGGTCATATCATATGCACCTTCTGCTTTCAGAAAGTACCAGCACAAGCAGAAACCGTTGGCACTGACTTCCAGCTAAAGGTTTTATATCAATATTAATCCAGGTGGGTTTGATCCGAATGTTTATCTCGAAACTCATTTCCAGATTCCACTTTACTTCCGACCCGTTTTTGGAAGTAAGTTTGCATGTTGATGGCAGCAAAGGAGCCGATGAAATGTCAGCAGCCATATCAGTTTCCCACCTTCGGGCGTGACATCACGTCCTGCCTTCAGGGGATTGGGTAACAAAGGAAAACACTCACCTGTCTGGGTGTAGCAGCAGCAGAGCGACACAAATGCAGGTATTACAGAAAGTAGTGGTACAGTTACTCATTTGAAATAGCTCATATGCTTTTTGATGTCAGGATCAGGTTTATGATATTCCTATTAATCTCCAAGAGTGGAAAATTCATTCACTATTAAGCCACCATTTTATGTTTAAGCTAGATGACACTGTAATGTCAGTATTTTTCTAAACCTGAGTAATTTTGTTGCCTAATCCTAACCAAGTCAACCCTTTCCTAAACCTAACTAAATAGTTTTGTTGCCTTAATCTAAGTCAATCTTTTCCTCAACTTTAATTTTGTTGCCTAATCCTAACCAAGTCAATCCTTTCCTAAACCTAACTAAATAGTTTTGTTGCCTTATCCTCACTTCGTCAATATTTTCCTAAGCCTAAGTAGTTTTGTTCCCTAATCCTAACCAAGTAAATATTTCCCTAAACCTAAGTAGTTTTGTGCCTAATCCTAACAAAGTTGATCTTTTCCTAAGCCTAGCTAAGCAATTTGTTGCTTGATCTTAAGCAAGTCAGTCTTTTTCTAAACCTAAGTAGTTTTGTTGCCTAATCCTCAGTCGATTTTTTTCCTCAACCTAAGTTTTGTTCCCAAATCCTAACCAAGTTGATCTTTTCCTAAATCTAAGTAAGTGGTTTTGTTGCCTAATCTTAACTAAGTTGACCTTTTCCTCAACCAAAGTAGTTTTGTTGCCTAATCCTTACCAAAGTCAATCTTTTCCTTCGCCTAAGTAGTTTTGTTGCCTAATCCTAACCAAGTTGATCTTTTCCTCAGCCTATCGAAATAGTTTTATTGTCTAAACCTGAGCAAGTTGTTCCCAGTGAGGATGGAAGTTTATTTTGGAAAGGCTGCGTGCATATAACGAGTGGAAATTGACGCGTGTTGCTGGACATTTATCGGAAAATGAGTGAAAAAAGAGGAATAACATTTTTGTAAGTAAGTATCTATTCGGCTGTAGTTTCTCGTGCATTTGTTGGGGACTATTTTTATTGGATTAATCCACACTATTATTTGGGACCGCAGGATCGATAGAATGGATACAGAATATAGAAGGGCTTTTCATTTATCATCTAATCATCAGAACTGATTATCTGTTTCCCACTGTTCCACATCAGCAGCCTTAAATTTCTTGTTGTCTTTTCGTTCACTGTGCTTATGAACCGTGAGGTCCCGGTAGGGGGAGGTGGGCTGAACAGGTTAAATGAAACCAACTCTTACACATTAACCAGTTTCCTTTGAGAGAGGACATTTAAACTTTCCATAATCACCCTCTGTCAATTATTGACCTCTGGGGCATTATGATGTGGCCTTCAAAAGGACTTCAGCCATTCTTTGTGGCAAATGTAAAGGAAAGCGCAGGGAGGCTTTACTATCTATGTTCCTTTGCTTATCTTTAACGGGTTGGAGCAGTATTACTACTGCTTTAAGTGCTGCCAATAATTTCTATAATTCGATTAATGCAACCTCTGATTTTTAGGTTGTAGCGGGCTCGGTTTTAAAGCTAGAGAGAAGATAAGGGTATCATATGAAAATAGAAAACCTAAGGAAGCCGTCGGTACCAACCATGTAATACTAGCTCGTCCAGGAGGCTAAATAACGTTCCAAACATGCATGAATCTTGGCGAGGAAAAACTGCTGTGGCCGTTTTTAAAGCGCTCCCTTGACCTCTGACCTCCAGATGTGTGAATGTAAATGGGTTCACCAGTCTCCCCTTTCCCCTTTGCTTTATGATAATCACATGCAGTATGGAGCAACTATACGTTTAATGCTAAATGCATTCTGTACAATATCTGCCATTGTTTTGTGTTATTAATTGATTTCCAATAATAAGATATGCATAAAAAAGAAGATTTGCCCACTCACATGTTGATAGGAGTATTAAATACTTGACAAAGCTCCCTTTAAGGTGCATTTTGAACAGATGCAAAAAAAATGTGCTGTTAATAAAATAATGTGATTAAATGCAATTAAATATTTAATATTAATTAATAATATATTAATATTTTTGCACTTAATATTGCCATTTTTTAAACTGAATTTAATAGAAAAGTCCACAGTTTTAACCTATAATCATATCTGTTTCATTTTGTTTTTTATGATAAATATAAAATGTAATAAAATGGAACCAATGGGCTTGGATCAGTAACTGGCAGGTTCGTGTTTAAATCTGCAGTAGGCAGAATGTTTATCACTGTTCAAAAAAATACCATATTAACCTTTCAGCGTATCATAATTCACGTGTAGATTGATAACTGCACCTCTTCATGGCTCTGTTTTTAGGTTTTAAAAAATCTAGCCCAGGATGGGAGACCAATCACAGGTCACTTCAGAGAGAGAGCGCTCCTATTGGCTGTGCTCTGGCCGGTGGGCGGTGCTTGGCATTTCCTCAGCTGGGTCACAAATGTCTTCATTATACATCTAAACGGTACAAACACGACGTTTCTGAAAATATTTGAGGTGAGAAATCGGCAGTACAGTAACAGAATATTGATTCATATTTAGAGGAGGAGTTTGCGAATGATTGACAGCTGCTCGCAGCTTCTTATATTGTTTCTTATCACCAGTAATATTGTCCATGTGTCAGTCCGTCTCTCAATACTGACCCCCATGCCTCTGGCTCTCAGCTCCAAGCACACTGGTTCCTACTGATATCTATTTTAAAAATACATAACATACAAATGTTATGTGTCCCACTCGTTCCAGTTTATGTTGAAAACAAACCCCGGCCAGTGAATCCACTCCCATCCCTCAGCTCTATGCCTTTGCTGAAATACCACGTACCAGTATCCTACGACAAAATGTACTACGGCATTCCTGCCGGTGTTTCACCTATAAACAGCTACACTGTACACAGTATGGTCAAGGTCAGGAGCTTTGTCTGTGGAGAAAGGTGGAAATGATGTCTGAAAACCTAAAATATGATGCTCTAGTATTCTGTCTATATTCCAAACTATGGCTCGGTACTACTGCTCTACTTACAGTGTTATTTTAATCAAAACTGTGATTGTTTCCTAAACCTAATTAAGCATTTTTTCATGTAAATTCGCTACTTAAGTTAGTCCACTTCCTGTGTTATTTTACTGTATTCGTCTTTCGCACGTACATTTTACATTTCTCATGATGAACATTTGACCAGTGACAGGAAATGACAATCTACCGTAGCTTTTTACCCCCCAAAATGGCGGCATGGCCCAGAATGCTCCACGATTCCCATTTCCTGTTTCGCACAACATTCTGGTTTATTACCAAATGCTAAACTAATGACACTGGGTCGAGCCTCAATAAACTTTATGTTTACTTGTAGTAGCAAATGCTAGCATGCTAACACGCTAAACTAACATGGTCTATGTCTGACACAGTATACCAGCCGTACATCAGCATGTTAGCATTGCTAATGTGAGCGTGTTAGCATGCTGCATTTAGCTCTCTCTGAGAACGAGTGAGCTGTCTTTGTCTTTTTAAAGGATCATTCTGCTGCTTTGGGAAATTTGTTTGTTCGCTGTCAGAAAGAAAGACTGCCGTGTGCCCTTTACAAAAAAGTATACTTGGCTTACACAAACAAGTATACAGAAAAATTAAGTGTACTTGGCAAGTACACAGAAAAGTATATTTGGCTAAGTAAAGAAAACTTGCATTAAAAAGCTATTACACTAGCAGTTTACTGGGAATATACTTTAAAGAGTTCGACTTAAAAAGTAGAAGATTCTTACTCTTAAATTTACTTAATAAAATAAGGTATACTTGTTTTTTGTGTTTAGCCCAGCACCTTTCGAAACAGTTTATCTCTGATGTGAAAAATGATTCAACATCTGTTTACAGCTAAATTTCAAAAAGACAGCAAACAAACATTTCCCAGAATATCTTTTGGTTGTAACCACATAAATTGTGCTAAATGGGCCAAGACATGCAACAACACCAGCATGTTCATTTGAGACCGGTTGGAGGGTTTTCCTCGGACAGGATGGGTGTTCGGGAACAGCTACAACTCGGTTTCATGAGTGTTACACACCCGCATCAATTGTGAATGCCAATAAAAGCCAAAGTAGTTGAACATTTCTGTGGGAGCTGATATAGAAACTTGCCTTTGTGTGAACGGTAGCTTGTGACCTGTGAGACTCACTTTCACCTTGAATCCAGCCTCCCCCACATACCTTTACACAGTACACATGTTTATTGTGTAAATAAGCTGACAAAAGGCAGCTGTCTAGGCGTGGTCGCTGTTGGACTCCAGGCTGTATCATTAGAAAAATGGTAGGCTTTATCTCTCCGGCTGCTCCACAAGCCTTGTCACTGTGATTCCAGCCTGATGGATACTGCACCTTCACATGAGATCTGTCATACAAACAGAGGAAATGAGTGTTGTAGTTGGGCAAATTATGACCAAATTTTGGATCGGGACAAGTATACCGTAGCAGCAGGGTTCTCAGCTATTATTAGAGCTCGGTTTGGGGTCATGGTTTAGGTTCAGTTTGTTACAGTGTTTATGGTACAGCAGAGAGGCCAGGTTCAATTTGAACAGCTTTTCATTTATTTGCCAAAATAAGTCAACTGTTTGCCTGAACAACAGTAGACTATGCTAACGTAAGGAACAAGTGCTCGTGTTGGATGTCCATACGTCTGTAGTCAGAGCTACATGGTCTGGGTTTTCACGACTCCTTGTCGTGTCTGTTCATACAGTTCGGGAATTACCGTGTAGCTTATGTGTCTCCGAGATGGCATATTGTAGCGCGGCTCAAGTACCCGAATCATTGCACTTTCCTCTCGGACTCTCTCCTCCTTGATTCATTTACGGAGATATCACTCCTGTGTGTCCATTGATAGCACATCATAGTGGAAGTATGCGCGGTAAAATCTGGTCCGCCCTCGCCGAAATGGAGCCAATAACAACACAAGACCGCCTCTCTGTCCCATCCTCTTTCCATAGGCCTTGATTTCTAGTGTGACAATAAACGCGACGAAAAAAAATACACACTCGGCCTCATAACCTTTTTCAAATGAACCAAACGGTACATACACGACCCGAACCGTGACTATGTATTATCTCGAAGAAGTCGTGGTTGTCAAGACAACCTACCAATGGCTGGAAAATGCTGGACTGACAGACAGCTCAGAGGCCCTAATCATGGCAGCGCAAGAACAAGCGCTAAGTACAAGAGCCATAGAGGCCCGGATCTACAAGGGTAGATCAGACCCAAGGCGTAGACTGTGCAAAGATGCCCCTGAGACAGTCCAGCACATAGTAGCAGGGTGTAGCTGGATCAGTATGTAGTCTGTAACCAGTATGGAATAGAGGTACCCTAATCCCAATGGGCTATACCACAGAAGGTGGCTGAGACCACCAGGGCCAAGGTTCTTGTGGGACTTTAGCTTCCAGACTGACAAACAGCTCCTGGCTAACCAACCGGACATAGCGGTGGTGATAGATGTGGCGATACCAGCAGACGGCAACATCAGAAAGAAGGAATACAAAAAAGTTGAGAAGGACCAAGGGTTGAAAGAGCAGCCGGACCGGATGTGGAGGTTTAAGGCTAGCGTGATCGCCCTGGTAGTGGGAGAAAACATATATTTTGTCATGAAAAGCCAACTATGTGTTCGCCTCTGGGTCCTAGTTCGCATGATATCTTACGAAAAAGTTATTTGTCTTTTTTTTTGTACATTTTCCTATGAATGTCCAGCAACACGTTTCAGTTTCCACTTGTCACATGCAGTCTTTTCTAGGGCGCTTTGGCTGATACTCGTATACTATTAAGTGCATTACAGTAGGTAAAGTTAGAAAAGAGAGCAGAATGACCTGATTTTGGAGATTTTCTTGAGAAGCACGACTGGACAACATGATCGCTTAATATTTTAGAAAGGGAACCAAGCTTATTGAATTATCTGGCTGAGAGGAAGCATGTAGTATATTGAAAAGGAACATGTTAGCCAATGCAACGGTGTGGCTCTGTGATGTGTTTTTAATAGTTTCTGGACAAAGGAGCTCTATGGCATGGAGAAATAAGACATGTCAGGCTCACACAATGGGTCTATTGGTTTGTAGGATACATCCATTGTCGGTGAGTGAGTCTCAAGGCCAAATTGTAAAGCTGTTTTGAATGGCCACTCTCAAAATGAAAGCCTTCGTCGTGAGGGGCTAGAAGCGATCGCAGGTCAAACTGGCATGCCAATTCTATTAGATGATCCAACAAATACTACTGAATCATACTGAGGCTTTGAAGGGGTTGAATTATTTCTGGCATGGCTCTTTATGACTTGAGGAGTGGCTGGATGTATTGAAAGTTCAGCCACGAGGCAGGCTGCTCTCATACAGTTTGTAGCTATACCTATGAAAACAAATGCACTATAATTTGGAAACACAGTATACCGTGAAAGCAATTCGTATGTAATCCACTGATCCATCCATCCGTCCGTCTTGGAGCCAATCCCAGCTGGCATTGGGCGAAGGCGGGGTTCACCCTGGACAGGTCACCAGTCCATCGCAGGGTTAACACATAAAGACAGATAACCGTTCACACCTATGGGCACTTTAGAGTCACCGGTTAAGCTGCATGTCTTTGGACTGTGGGAGGAAACCGGAGTACCGGAGAAAACCCACATTAAGACGGGGAGAACATTCAAACTCCACACAGAATCCCAAGCGGGAGTGAACCAGGGAGTATAAAGAGTTACGAACACCACATACAGACTAGGACCGGGTGGGTCAAAAAACACTGGACTTTCACCCAGGAGACCGGCGTTCGTGTCCTGTGTAAGGTCAACGTTGATTTATTTGTAACTTACGTACTTAAGAAATGCCACTTCCATAGTTATTTTAACCTAAACCACAATCATTTCCTAAACCTTACTAGGCAGTGTCGTGTAGGTCGTGTTGTTGCCTAAACCTAACCAAGTATTTCAAACATAGCTGTAACCAAATGATGTAGCTTTGTCGCCTAAACCTAGTCGTTTCCTGTGAATATATAAGTCTATTTCGAAGACTGCATGCATGTAATAATTTTAATGTGACACGCGTTGGTGGACATTTGTAGGAAAAGGAGGAATAACTTAATTTACCCTAAACAGCGATCTTTTCCTTCACTAAGTGGTTTGTTACCTAAACCTAACCGAGTAGTTTTATTTTGAAAAGACTTAAATAGAAATTGACGTGCCCCACCCGTGTTAAGAGCCCTATAGAGGCAATAGAAATGCTCCCAAGCTCACATTTACCATAACACCTATAATGTCATATCTAAAGCTCCCATCATTTAGAAAGAGATTATGTTTTTTCATAAGTTTAGTTTATTTAAAAGGGGACAGTGCAGTTTCATAAAACAAATGATTATACATGGTTTAAAAAAGCCAGAGTTAGCCAGAAGGCTAGTTTTCATCTGTAGTCCCCTGGCCATGATGTAAAAGTAGTCGCGTTACAGTAGTGTCAAAATGTAGAAAGATGGGACTCATTATTTTGATTATAAGCAGGTTTTTGTTTCAGTTACATAGAGCTGGATAGCAATAGTGGTTGTACTCCTCTTGTTCTTGACAAGACATTTAAAGGTCAACCCCCCCCCCATGCATGTAACCAATCACACGCGGTCACACGCATTTCCATTCACACGAATGTACACGGCTCAAGACCGATGGCGGCACATTGCAGAGCGATTTTCGCCACATGCATGAATGAACACAGCTCGCACAGCCGCACAAAAACTCGACGGACTCCGTGTTGTCGGCAGGTTGCAATCGCTTAAAACAAACCCGAAACCATTTTCAAGATCAATTCAGTCGAGGCGCTTGCTGCGCTGGGTCCAGTCACTTAGCACTAGGTAACACAGTATAAATTAAAAGCCTCTTATTTCGAGCTCAGATTGAAAATTGGGTCATCAAGCGGCCCCTGGCACTGGCGGGAGAAATGCCCTTGGAGCCGGCTTTAGAGGGAGGGTTATAGGCTGTAGAAGGCTGGATATATATACAGGTTTCAACTATGTGTATACTTGGCAATGCTGTGTAACTAGAGCTTATTATCCCTGTGGTGTGACGGGGGGGGGGTTGGTTGGCTGTGACGAGGAATCCACTGCACACAACAACACAGGACACCCACCAAGTTAAAGTGGGAACAGATACTAGCGTGAGCCACACTGGCTTCAGCTAAATGAAGTCCATCCCGTTGGCGAAGCGAATGACGTGACTGTATTGTTTGCAGCATAATGAGTGTTTTAGAGCAGCCACCGACTTGGTTCGGAATTGCAGGTCGGCGCACTGTAATCTGGCGTTCTGTGTGTTGTAATTGTTGGCACGCAAGGATTTATCCCGGACAGTCATGCTGAATTACGAGTCTTTAGCTACACATCCATTAGACCTGCTCGTAGTTTCGAAAACCTTGAGTTACACTTCCACTCTTATGCTGGTATGGCACTTAAACCCACAGTGAGTAGAATATTTTTGGCACCATTGGGCTAAAATTTAAAAATCTAGCCTAAAAAACTATAAATAACTGTTGTTACTGCTCAATCCATGCTGTCCCACTTTTCAAAAGCATATTTCCAAAAGTGGGTGAGCACATTTACACCATATTATGATACTTTTTGGCGGAAAAATATATCGTTAAAAACTAGCAGGATTGTTTTGTTTGTAATGAATACTCTCATGCATGCTTGCAAAACTCTGTTGGTACTCTGAGGGTCCAAGATGAGTAGAAATATTAGTCGCTAGTCTTGCTCAACCCTCAAAATTCATATCAAGATATATATAACTTGATTGCATACTGTATATATACAATTAAATTATGACTGGCATAACAAGGTAAGATAAGATATTCCTTTATTCTCCCACAGTGGGGAAATTTATATCTTGAACTGATAATTCTGTCTTGTCCATATTAGAATAAATTGTAGATATTTGGAATTACAATTATTACAATTTCTGATTTTCTGATCCATTTTAATTTATTCGATTTCCTTTTTTATAGGTATCTTATTTCTGTATAGTTGTCTGTATTTTTCCTATATTTTTATGTACACTTGGGTGTTTTATTCTAGTTTTAATTCACATTGCAGATATCTGCAATGTCATTTTCCCTCCAATTCAAGATATCCGTAATTACATTTTGACTAGGCAAAATGAAGATATATCCAAATGAGATATTTTAATCAAAATTCATATCAGTGTATATATATATATATATATATAAATAACTTGATTGCATTCTTTATAAATGCAGTTAAATTATGAGTAGCATAACAATATCTTGAGCTGATAATAATACTGATAATTACTGATTTTCTGATTTCTGATCCATTTTATTTTATTCTATTTCCTTTTCTATAGGTATCTTATTCCTGTATATTTGTCTGCATTTTTCATATATTTTTATGTGCACTTGGGTGTTCTATTCTAGTTATAATTCAGTTGCAGATATCTGTAACTCACCTTGCAGATATTTGTTATTGAATTGTAGATATCTGTAACGAGAAACCCCATACACATGAATGGCAAAAGTGCTTTCATACCAGTCAAAATGCAATATTGATATCCTAAATTTGTGTCTCGACTAGGCAAAATGACATTGCAGATACCTCTAGTCTAGCTATTAAATGTTAAAACAGCCTGACATAGCTCGGTTTGTAATGTTGTGGTTAATAAATTGGAATTTCACTCTCCAAATTCTACTTTATAAGCTATATACAGATTGTATGCATGCATGTATGTAGCTATGTTTATATTATACACATCTACAGGCCTATATGAGAAATTATGGGACAATTTTGTTAATGTTAAAATCAGAGTTTTGGGAAAAACGCCTGAAATAACTGTGCACAGTCTGCAGCTATGGGCTTCCTGTCCGTCTTCGTGACGTCAGAGCTACGCACGGCGTCTGCGCTCTCTCATTGGCTGCCGCCGCTCCGCCCTCCTCCTAGGTGACTCGTTGAGGGTTTCGGGCGGAGTCGTGGAAAAACCGCCTTATATTCGGGGGGAGCCTTCCAGCGGACCGAGCTGGGTCCTTCCTCTGCCTCCGGTCGGGACGCGGTAGCTGCAGAAGTACCGGGGACGCTTTCACTTCTGGAAATACGTCGGGAGAGAGAAAAAAAAATGCCTGCGACCAAAGACGACGGCGGGTGGAAGAAGTTCCTGTGGAACTCGGAGAAGGGGGAGCTGCTCGGTCGCACCGGGGGCAGCTGGTGTGAGTACGGACGTCTTTGTGGTAACATGAGAAGCGCGCGCTCCGAGCGCGAGCGCGCGCCGGGTAGCCTCGTGCTCCCTTCGCCACCTGTTTGATTTGCTGCATTCAGGTACAAAACGACAACTCACCATTCTGCTACGTCCGCCCGCTTTTCATAACGCTATTAAAAGGCGTCGTGGCGGTTTAAACGAGGTCCACCGCGGTGGAAAGCTCGCTCCCGATTGGCTGTTTGTTATTGGTGGTGGTGGTGGTCGTGGGGGGGGGGGGTTAACTCGTCTCGGAGTAGTTTTTTGGCAATCAAAGGGTTAAAAATGCATCACGGTCCAAGGTGAGTCAAGGTGATAGGGCCTGCTCGGAATTGGACACAAAGCCCTATCGATCCGCTTCCTGTGATCGGATGTCACCGTATCTCTCTAACGATACAGCTGATTAACTTCTTCGACCTTTCTTCTCACGTTTCTCCGGCAGCGCCACTGCGCATGTCCTCTGTTGCTCCTCTCAATGTCACGCAGCCCGTCGGTCCTGTCTAGACACTAGCACCTGGGTGAAAATGATATTCAGTGTCTCATATTTGTCCTTCTGAGGTCATCTGGGGGGTAAAAAATGCTGATGCGTTTGCGAACTGTGCCATGCGTAGTGCTGATAAGACATAAGACAGCCCTGTTAACAATCTCCAGCTTTACTTGGGTGGTGGTGGTGGTGGTGGTGGTGGGGGGGGGGGGGAGATTTTGGTGGCTCATCTGATGCCACAGATAAGCCATAGACCAGCTTTCATCATGTGTCGTCCCGTCAAATAAGCTGAATCCGTGTGTCGTGCCGCTGCTTCCAGCTGTCGTGACCTTTTGACATTGCGTCCTGCAGCGAGGCAAGCTACCTGCGAGGTTAACCAGCTGGGTATGCACCGCTGTGATGTTTTCAGGTTCAACGCTGAGGGTGATACCTTGATTTTGGGTGCCAGCCGATCCCGAGTACTGGGGCGCAGAAGTGACTGGGATTGGAACGTCGGACGACCTAAGCGTTGCTTTCCTAACTTTGTCTGATCCGGTATCCATAGTGTCGCATCCCTAACTTCGGTCGCCCTTCATTTATTGCTTCACAGTGCAGACGGTGGTTTTCATGCTCTGTAATTCAGCATTTTCATGCAAAACAAAAAAAAAAAAGCAAAATGCTCACAATAAGGAGCCAGCGGCGCCGCAGGGAATTACCCGGGTGTCCCAGGATTCTTGTAAATCCGGAAAGACGTTACAATGGCTGCCACTGTTGGGTCGCTTTATCGTGAATGCAGGCTTTGTAGTTCCTTACATTCATGGCGGGGGTGTCATAGGCGTCGGCGCTATGTCAGAAAGCCGTTTCAATTGGTGAAACAGACTAATTAAATTTGTTGTCTCCCTCGTCTGCAGAACTATTCAAGCTCCGCAGAGTTGCACTCCGAGGGAATAGGGTTACCGTGTCCGGGACAAATACCGGATTGGATTTAGTCGTGGGATCGGATTTAGTCGTGGGATCAGATTTAGTGTTCACTTTTTGGTTGCTGCGTTGTTTTGACCTTTGACCTACATTGGCGGTGTCCACGAATGTGCAGGGATGGCAGGTTTCACCCCGGGGTTGTGTGTTTGCCCGTCTCGCATGGAGTCAGCTCAGTAGCCGAAAAGCTCAATTGATTTATGTATGGTCTGTAATTTTATGGTCTCATGAGACCGTAAAACCCTCTTCCACTTTATCTCCGTCTCCTGTGTCATGTGAGGCTTTTGTTTTTAGAGGGAATGATCATTTTTCATCATTGATCATTGATATTGAAATGATTGTGGTGTGAATTTGCTTGCAGGGATCTTTAACCAAATCGGATGTTTTGTTAAGTTTAGAGAAAATTACTTATAGAGCATTAAAGATGGTGCTTCTTTTCACCCTGAGGGTTGTTTCTGTGTATAATCACCCCTATCTAATCAGACCTGGAGCTGTTGTTGGCATTTACTGACATTGTTCCTCCTTATCTAGATCTTTGCTTGTGTTGTACAAACGAACATGAAATGACGCCATTGTAGATCATTCAATATGTTGCAATATTGTAAGCAAGGTGATTTATTTATTATTTTTTAAATCGCTGTCGTAGTGTTAAGAAAGCATAAAATCTCTTTTTACGCAATCATAACAGTGGTGTCTGTATTTGGTACTTGAGATGGTGCATCTTTTTGCAAGTTTTATTCATATTGACCAGGGTAATGTTTACATGTAAACTATTGAAAATCACAAACATTATTCAGTGTTTTCTACTACTACCTAAAGGACTTTTCTTGATTTTCTAAGACACCCATAGTGGTAGAAAACTTTGCTGTTTCACTCATCGTTTCTTTTTTGTTTTCTCCTCCTCCGCAGTCAAAATTATATTGTTCTATATCATTTTCTACGGCTGCCTGGCTGGAATCTTCATCGGTACCATCCAAGCCTTGCTGCTCACCCTTAGCAACTACAAGCCCACCTGGCAGGACAGAGTCGCACCCCCAGGTAAGAGTCGGCACCCCACTTCCTGTCCAAATATTTGAAATAACAGAAATTCATGATCACGTTGTGTCTTTACTGACAAACTGATTTGTTCAAAGAGACTCTTCATATATCTTCACATCATGATGTAGGTGTGCCTGCGCTGATGTTTGTTGCCGCCTCTGCTGTGTACACACAGTATCCCAGTTTCCATGGCGAGGAGGCCAGCTGGGATATGGCAGGTCAAACTGAGCGTGTGCGGGATACAGCCTGCCGTTTGAGTAGACACGAGGAAGGCCGGTCACCTGCCGTTTGAGGCCCGCATCGAACGGGAGGCGTACCCGTGAGCGCTCGCCCGAGGTCATCCGAACCCAGTTGCGTCACAAGGAGTTCCGCGGTCGGCAACCCGGTGTCTGGTCAGCTGATTAAAAGTTGCTCTAAATGTGCAGCTAATAGTTTAGATGCGCCAGCTCAGGTCAGGAGTTGACTTAATGTGCGGCATCACTCGGTCTTGCTTTTAGAAAAAGGATTGTCTTTTTTACCCGGAGTCACGTGTGAGCTGTCGGTGTCATCTGAGTCCAGACACTGCAGGTCCGGTCCGGAAACGGTATCTGTATCCTGGAAACACGGACGTGACATTAATATTGATCATTTCGTCTGAACCTGCACAAGATAGCATAGTGTGGATTTCCCACACAGTCAGTGTTCCTGAACGTGTCACAGAAACTCTAAGGGGGAGGTTGAGCCGATTCTGGACGGCAGCATGTACCGTTATGCTAGTGATGCTAACGATCGGCCGATGTGTTGTCCCCACAGGCCTCACACACACCCCACGATCCGACAAAGCCGAAGTGGCCTTCAACCTCAATGACCTGGAGACCTACCTGCCTTACACCAAGGCCTTGAGGGAATTCCTGGCCAAGTACGATGACGAATTCCAGAGGGACCAGATGAAGTTCGAGGACTGCGGAGGTAGGTGTTAACTCTGATCGTCATCCCAAGATCCCTCCTGAAATGTAAAGGAGTACACACAAAATCCCAGAGGCTGTTTTTTATAGGCGTATGGGTGTGTATATGTCTCTTTATGCACATGTGAATATACTTGTCCGTTTTTGGTATGTGCTCTCATGTTCCTCATTCGTCCGCCACCGCCAGATGAGCCCGCGGATTACAAGAACAGAGGCGACCTGGAGAGCGACGTAGGTGTCAGGAAGGCCTGTCGTTTTTCCAGGAGCCTGCTGGGACCCTGCTCCGGCATTGAGGACCGCGAGTTCGGCTTCAAGGAGGGAAAGCCGTGCCTGATTGTAAAGCTCAACAGGATTGTCAACTTCCGTCCAAAGGTAATTTTTTTTTTTTAAACGAACGCCCGTTTGCGAATGGAATGGCACTCTGTTGACAGATGTCTTTTGAGTATTAATAGATTAATAGTGGTGTCCGCGTCGTGAATTGTCTTTTTTTTTTTGTTCTATTCAGCCTCCCACCTCGAATGAAAGCATCCCCGAAGAGGCTCAACCCAAGGTGCAGCCCAACATCATCCCCCTCTACTGCACCAACAAGGTACACACGTCTTTCACCAGTTCTTTAGTCGAGACCTCGGTACAAGTACGTGATTTCCTATGCGTCTTCTTTGTCTCGCCTTAATTCCAGAAAGAGGAGGATGCCGGTAAAATTGGGGAGATCAAGTACTATGGCATCGGCGGCGGATTCCCCCTGCAGTATTACCCCTACTACGGCAAGCTGCTGCACCCACAGTACCTGCAGCCGCTGGTGGCTCTCCAGTTCACCAACCTGACCCTGAACACCGAACTGCGTATCGAGTGCAAAGTGTTCGGAGACAACATCGCCTACAGCGAGAAGGACCGCTACCAGGGACGCTTTGACATCAAGATAGCCATTAATAGTTTATGACCGCCGTCTGGAGCGTAGCGCTTTCCTAGGCCGCCCCCCTTTGCCCTTAACTAAAAATTTAATGTAGGAGATTATAAATGAAGGGGTAGGCTGTAAGTCAATCACAAATAGTCTTGAATAAATGAAAGAAAATACCTGATAGGGGACCGTAAACTTTTCTGCTTTCATCACTACACTTCTGTCTAGCGTTAGAATGTAATTTAGAGAAGTAGCAATACGCCTAATAAATCTATTTATTCAGCTGTAAATGAGACTTTTCCACAAGCCGTGGGACATTGTTCATCGATGACTGTAAAGTTTAATTCCACCTCTGACGTGTAGCGAGACCTCGCGCGGTTTCGGTAGATATTTTTTGGAGTGTGCGCGGTTCTTCCAGACCACGCCGTTCTTCATTTTCGTCACGCTTTTGCAGGTTTCTTGTGGTTTGTTCGCCGCGCTCGTCAGACATGAACACACACTCCCGCTTACTTATTGATTGAAACGGGTTTTGACGCTCTCGGGATGGTTGTAAGGAAAAAGGCCGCACTCCAGGGAACTTCTTTCCTCTTTGCTTTTACACCCGATCACTCTTTTTACTTTTACTTTGCCTTTCTTTTCTTGTCGTTGAATCATTTAAATGTGTGAAGGGGTTTTATTACTTGGTTTCGTGCCTTTTTACTTTGATTTTTTTGATTTCTTTTTTTTTTTTTTTTTTTCGTATGTCCGGCCTGTCGGCCCGCTGTCCGGGCGGCGGCGCTAACCGAAGTCGTTAAGATTCGTCTTTGCTGGATCCATCACAGCGTTGTGGTGCTGAATGTTTTAGCCATTAAACATGGTGGAAGAATTTTCTATTTATGCAGTTGTACATTTTGTTTCTTTGCAGAATATTGTATAAACGCAATACCAAAGCGACAAGCTGAAGAGCCATGAAAAAGCAATACAGTCCTCGTTTTTAGGAGCTCATCACGTGAAGTGCTTACGTCGGCGTCTCGCCTTGCGACCCACCGGTGGTTAACTCTTGATTTGTGTTTTGGCCATGAATGTAGTTAAGGTGTAGAATGATCAGGTTTGATTCCGCAATGACCTGGTTTCATGCATTTAAAAAAAAAAAAAAAAAAAAAAAAAAGAGTTCTTCCAGAGCTCGGTGGCTTTAGATGATTAATGATGTTGGCTTTAATATTCCATAGGATCTCATGTTGGTGTAAAACACTCGACTTAAACATCAGTCAACGTCGCATCAGTTCATCCAGCTTTGTCATTTAATCAAAGATAGAAACAAATAAAATCATAATGGACCTTTGTCTTGTGTTTTCTTTTTATATTACATTATGACTTGCTCAACCAGTCTACACCCTAAACTAGACTGTACTGTACATAGACGCTGTATTGGACACTTTAGCCCTTTACGGTGATTCATTAACGTATTGGACGCCCACACTGGCCTGTAACGTATACAAGTGAATGGAGGAGCTGCCGTTTTTCTGGATAAAATGCACCACAATGTCTAGGTTTCTCAGCCAATTTCAGCGAGTCGATATATTAAAAGGTTTAGTCCTCATAATAGTACGGTACATAAAGATTTAGAGCTTTACAATAGAAGAACGCAACGAACCGCTATAGAACAAGAGTCATGATTTGGTATCAAAAACTTTTGGAGAATTCGACAGAGATGAAATATCCACCGACCGCCGTAACCACCTCTGGCCCCCTGGGAACCTGCTCCGGATAATTCGTCCCCTCCGTTAGGACACCGGAGCGTGCGATTGGTTTCCGAGTCAACATGCGCGTGATGCAATGGGTCAAAGGTCACCTTTGTGAATGTGCGGAAAAAAAATGTGGTTTCACGCGTTGTTACTGTACATTCATCTCAAGCCAGTTGTCCGCAGAGCGGGAACATGAATGTGTCATTAGATAAAGTATATGGTGGCCGGCGTTCCTGCAGTAATACTGTATTCATGTCACTAGTACTAGAAAGTAACTACAGTACATTTAACTTCTGTAAGGTAAGTGTGTTTTTGAGGTTACTTGATATTTCTATTATAGCCAATAATATCCATCCATTGCAGGAATTGTGCCACTGCATAGCTCCATTTTCTTTACACATTACACACACATTACTGCTGTTGCTATCAGTAGCACCCGAATCTCCCCCTCCGGGATCAATAAAGTACTATCTTATCTATTTTAATTGTGGTCAGATGCTGAAAGCTTGTTAGAAAACGCAATGCTTCCCACAGATTGGACTCACAAATTCAAGCGATTTACACATATTTGCACGGAAGTCAGATCACCGTAATGGTGAGAAGGTGTGAACAGACGGGCTTAGAGCTGTCCGCAAACGTGATCGGATCACCCGGGGTGCACGTTAACGCGAGGCCTGAGGCTTTGAGGGTCGTTCTCACAAAGGACGTTTCGGATTCAGGGCTGTCAGATCATCAGAAGTCAAGCCCGAGTGCTTTCTCGCAGGCATTTTTTTGGGGCGTTCCTGCTTTGCCTGACGAATTACCCAGAATTGTGATGGGCGTGATATACGGGACAGGCGTCCACGTATAAGTATTAAGAGCGAGCGCCAATGGAAGCGTTGCATGGTGAGGATGTGTTTAAGGGAGGGAGGGAGGGAGTAGTCCGACCTCTATCTCGTTCGCACAGTCACCCGTCGCAAGGTGATTTTCACTGATTACGCTCCGTCATGTGACACACTGATGCTACGTGGTTGGCCATTTTTCACTTCTGTATAAGCCAAATGTACATTTCTTTACGTACATACGCATAGTATAGTGCACTTTATGTAGTAAGTTAACTAAAATCAATGTACAAGTAATATGCATGTAATTCATTACATCATGGGACTAAATTGGCCCACTTTTAATTGATAAAAGTACACTTAAGTGTACTTTGAAGTTTATGAAAAGTAAACACAACTAGTTTATGTCTTGTATTTTGTACTGCCGCTATACTACAAGTGAACTTATAGGTAAACTGCGAGCGGTTATGTATGTTGTCAATGTAAGCCAAGTATACCTTAGTATAATTTTGTCAATAATTTTGCCTCCAAAACAAGTGGAACAGGTAAGCAAGGCCTTTTATTTTTGCTGCACTGCGAAAACTTCTGGGTTTGACATGAGATACGAGACAAGAGATCAGTATTTCAGCTTCTATTTCCAGATCTGTTACACAGCTTGGGTGGCGGCATCGTTTGGACCAGGCCGCCGCATTTTCAGGCGAGCAAAAGTATAGGAAGAGATAGATTTACTGAACATTTAGCTGCAATAAATGTTGTCAAACCCAAATGTTTTCAGTGCGTGTCAAAAATTAATTGATTTCCAATATAAATCTATGGATACATTGGCATAAATCAAGCACATTTGTTGACAAAGCACTTGGCAAATCCCCTTTTAAGGTGTATTTTGAACCGAAAAATGGGATTTCTTTTGAAATGAACCGCTGTTAACTATGGAAAATCATGCAATAAATCGCACTTAAGTAGCTAAATCAATTGACAGCCTGAATTAACGCTCAGCTTTTGTCTTCCCTGGTGAAATTACACATGCAGGACATTAATATTGTGCAGCCCAGCATTTCCCTGAGACATATCTGAACACAAGAGGGCAGCAGCGCTGCATCGGCTGTCTGAAATGACCGGAGTAGTCCTGTAGCTGAACGCAGAAAGGATCTATTCAGGATCGATTTCCAAACCTTGTACCTGGTACCTCATGGTACTGTACTACAAGTGAACTGAAAGGTATACTGTTAGTTTAAAGCTATATATTTGTATATTTGTTGTATTTTCTGCAAGTATGCTTCTTAAGTGAACTTAAAGTGCTTTACCAAGTATACTTTTTTTAACTTTTCTGCATACTTCTCAGTGTAAGCCAAGTATACTTGGCCTTTAACACAAAGTCATCTGAAAACTTATTTTAAGCAGACAGTGATGTCAAGTTAAAAAAAATGGTGGAAATACATTGAAATGGTTACTATGGGGACTAGTGTACACATGAATAAATTTGGATCAACTGTCAGCTTTACAGTCATAGTCAATGGATGCAATTCAAAGATGGTATGTAGAAGTAGTACTCAAATATGTAATTTTAGATTAAGCGAAAAGAGCATTCAAAATACTGCATGTGATTACCATAAAGTGGGTATGACTGTAAAGGGGAGACTCGTGGGTACCCATAGGACCCATTTACATTCACATATCTGGAGGTCAGAGGTCAAGAGACCCCTTTAAAAATCGCTGTGAGAGCATTTCCAAAATTTAGCATAACTTCGGAGCGTTAGGCTTCGGAGGCTTCTTCCTCGATTTCGGTGAGGTCGGACCAGATTTTACAGCCAAAAATACGACCCGATGACACGTGAACGTTTGAGTATTTTTTTTTTTCTTTTTTCCCGAACGCTCAACGACAACCTCCATCGTAAACGGCGACGGGGTTCATACCAGGAGACCGGTGGCGCTCCGGTGCTGCAGATTTCAGAGGCCGAGGACTTTGTAGCCTGATTTTTTTTTCCTCCGAATGTTAGAGGATACATCTGAAGATGTAAAACTGT
Source organism: Pterois miles (assembly GCA_947000775.1). Taxonomy (NCBI): domain Eukaryota; kingdom Metazoa; phylum Chordata; class Actinopteri; order Perciformes; family Scorpaenidae; genus Pterois; species Pterois miles. The sequence goes on along the minus strand of CAMQGK010000500.1, from coordinate 3,712,648 downwards.
AAGAATGGAGCACAAATATATAGTTTCATTTTTGAAAAGTACCTTAGGTTTTGGCAGATTTACTCACATGGGAGTAATTCATTGGGACTATTTTTAGCTGCGGATTAATACACATTTGCGCCTCATTCCGCAGCTGCTGTGTTCTTTTATACTGTCTTTTACCCTGTAAATACATAACCTTTTTTTTGGGCGTAGTAGGCCCCTACTGACTCACATCTATGGATCTTATGGTGACAGTCATAGTCAGCCTGCTGGGTTTGAGTTTGCCATGTTATGATTTGACCATATTTTTATGCCAAATGCAGAACCTGTAAGGGTTTCTGGACAATATTGTCATTTTTTTGTGCTGTTAATTGATTTCCAGTAAAACATATAGTCTCTCAAAGCAGCATATATATCCACTCCCATGTTTACAGGAGTATTAAATACTTGACTTATCTCCCTTTAAGGTATATTTTGAACAGATAATGATTGTGATGATTATGATTAAGTATGGACAATAATGTGATTAACTGCACAATCCCTGATGAAAGTAAATGTACCTGAACGCAAGTCCCTTCAAAAAAAAGGGCCAATAATATTTAATAAGTAGACCAATATCAATGTACTAGAAGTGTAAGTGTACTGCTTAGGTGGGACTAAATTGGCCCAGGTTTTGTACTGCAATTACAATATGAACTATACTACTTTCAAGTATTCTCCTAGTAAAGAACTAGTTTAATAGTTTGTACTGGAAGTATACTTGTAAGTTTTATTGAACTCATAGCCAGACTTACTTTTCAGTCCAAGCCAAGTATGCTTGGACCTTTCTGTACACTTGCCAAGTACATTTAGACTTTTCTGTATACTTTTTGGTATAAGCATGCAGTATAATTTTGTACATAACTGTGTCTCCGTTAGAGTAGATTGCCTCTTTTTAAGGAGGTGAACTGAACTGACCTGGGGCTCTGAGGTAGAGGAGGAGGAGGAAGAGGTGGGCGATGCAGGAGCCGCCACGACGCCGCGGTCCGCTGAGGATGCAGGCAGCGCCGCCCCTGAGGCGGCATGAATTTAATTGGCGAGTCAGATCAGTGGTGGATGTCAGCGGCTTGTTAACACATCAGCAGCACTGGGAATTTCAAAGCGGTGAATCATTCTGCTGGATGCCTCCTGACGGCGAGCGGTGCAACCTGGGAGACGCTGGAGACAACAAGCTGAATTCGTAGCAGCTCGGCAATTACTAATACACATGGGGCCAGCGATTATCCCGTTTCATGAAACGAGCGTCGCGGCCCGGAGACTCTGAGATCTGTGACTTCAGCAGCAGCTTGTGAAATAGTCCCAAAATTGAATTTACTTGGTTCTCGTACATGGCGTGAATTCTGAAACTCGGAACGCCTGACGGGTAGATAATGCTGCGAAGTTTTCGGTTTCGGCCTTTTTCAAAGAGGTCCCTTGACCTCCGACCTCAAGATATGTGAATGAAAATGGGTTCTGAGGCTACCCACGCCATCCAATCAGCAAAATCACCAGATGGCTTTTTCTACAGCATTCCTCAAAGTCTTGGTGTCTTAATGTGCTATTTTGGAGGGATTAATGATGAAATTTAGCACCAAATCTGTGTAACAAATAGTCCCAACCCAACTTATAAAACAATAAAGCATGAGGACGACCATAATATAGCAGTATCCTCAAATTAATCTTCAGGTTTCCAGCTCTCAGATGACCACTTCTATGTGACATGTACTGCTATATCGAGCTTTTATATCCCCATAAAGACCCCCTGTAGCCCCTAAATAAGACAAAAATAGATCTATGACTGATTGAAAATGAAAAAGAAACATTTTCTGCGCCTTGTACCGATCAGTTGCTTTCACTTCCCCAACAGCTCCCAGCTGTCAGCCACCGAGCTCAGGGTCCCAGGCTGCTGACGGAGGCAGTGATTAGCTGAGCTGAGGCTGCTGGGGGGGGGGGGGTGAGAGGTGGAGGTGGAGTCTGATCTCTCACTTTAGCTGTCCACACGCTAAGAGGATTTACTCCGACTGGAAGGGATATAAATAAAGAGTCTCCAGCTCCAATCAGTCCTGTTTATCTAAATTTAACCATTTTTTTTAAAGCACTCAGGAATTGATCAAATGATCAATAATTCCTCCTAAATACCACATTAAGACACCTTGAGGAACACCGCAGTAAAAGTCATGCTGTGATTGTTTCCTCCCTCCTCCCGCCTCCACCACCTCCTCCTCCTCCTACCCTCATCCTCTGCTAATGCAAATAGGATGAACAGAAGGGGAAGATCTGTGACGAGCGCTCTTTGCTCCTGTGACATATCGTAGAAAAGAGATATATTGACTCCTTGACAGCAAGATTCATAAACCTGGACATCGACCCTCCTGTCAGTCTCATGTTGGATGTGAAGGACAACGAACAAACAAGGAACAATATGGAGTTCAATCCAAGCTCGTCGTGACTTCTCCTCACCGTCCGAACCACCCATTGCCATCACTCACATTCAGGTAAGCTAAGTCTACAAGCGGGTAGTAATAGTTTTTAATGTTACAAGACAGAAAAGCAAACTCTGACGTCCTGAGCTTAGCAAGTCACACCAGGTTGAAGATCTAATTTTGGCTGACTTAATCTGGGAGGGAAGGCAACATGCTAATCTAAGCTATATGACTACCTGTTGACTGGTATGAATGTGGGCCTACTCTACGTGGTCGGTAACATTGAGGGCAGAACTGTATTTTGTGGGACCAGAATATGGACCCATTGAACTGTCCATGTACCGACGAACACTTGAATCACAAGACAGCTACTCTAACCTTTACTACGACAAAGGTGCAATGCGTAAGATTAGGCGGCATCTAGCGGCGCGACCCGTTTTCACTTCCAACTCGTCCGCCATTTGGCAAGCGCTCCTCTGCGTTGGCACCCTTCAGTAACAGTGTGTGATTAACTACTACGATGAACTAACTTCAACGAACTCCAAGGCAGTATTCAACGGTTGGAGTGAGTGACGTGGTATTAATAATGTGAGAAGTGAATGTTCAGGATAGGAGGGAGGGGGTGGTGGACAGGTCCAACAAATACAGAACTTTCAATCAGGAGACCGTTGTTTTTGTCCTGTGTGAAACTATTAGTAACATTGACTAGCTGCGTGACGCTACGCTATTGTCAGTCCCATGAATGTCGACCATGACTGTTTCCTAACCTAACCAGTGGTTGTGTTGCCTAAACCTAACTTCCCATGACAGCAAAAGTTTATTTGACGCTAATAGTGTAAATTGACATTATCAAGGTCACAAATTGCTGCTGAAACTTTTCCCATGTGCCAAGCATGTAGAAGAACTACACGAATGTATAAATGGCCGAACCTGTTTGGTCTGTCCGTTCTGGGCTACCGTAGAAACATGGCGACTGTCTCCGTGAAGAGGTCCTGCTCCCTCTGGAGATAGAAACAGCTCATTCTACGGCAACAAAAACACAATCATCCTTACTTGGATCCACAAGAATCACAGATTTCCAGTGATCCCCAATTCAAAAAACTGCATGATGGTAATGTCTGTAAAGGGGAAACTCGGGGTCACCCACAGAACCCATTTTTATTCACATATCTTGAGGTCAAAGGTCAAGGGACCCCTTTGAAAACAGCCATGCCAGTTTTTCCTTGCCAAAGTTTAGCCTTCAGCGTCATTTAACCTTTTCTCAACAAGTTAACATGACATGGTTGGTACCAACGGATTTCTTAGGTTTTCTAGTTTCGCATGATACCAGTACCGGTACTCAGTCTAGCTCTAAAACTGAAATAACCACTGATCTGTATTAGAGCAGTGGTTCGGAGGAAGTCTCAGGTCATTGTACACAGCGATGGGAACGTCTTCTCCTACGATGCGTTTGTGTGTCTGATTTAGGTCGTTTTATGTCTTTTCCAAGGCCGTCCCACATGATGCGTACTGGGAGGAACAGTGTTGGCCTGGCGGAGTCCAGCGACGGTCGGTGGGCCGTGGCCACCCAAAACATGAACAACTGCAACAACAATGATGGGTAAGATGATATATGGATCCTCTCGCACGCACCCTTAACCACACTAATTCACTTTAAATAGAGATAAGGTACAATCTGTTCCAGTTTATCTTGAATGAAAATGAACAAATGTGTCACCACTGTCCTGTAGATATACAGTATGTATATGTAATAGCCCATCGTATATCACCAGATTTTGTGGTGATCTGTTTAGCAGATGATATGTAGATTATATGTCACTGTGGACCAATGGGAAGGTGAGATAATCAGCCGTCAGTGGGCCTGCAACTGCAACTTCAAGCTAGCTTCAGAACCAGCTTTAAAACTGGTGCATTCAAAAGGTCTGAAGTTACGTTCTGATTCGGTTGTATTAATTTGTGCATGACAACTTGAATGAGCTAGGGCTGTCAAACACAAATTCATTTTATTGCCTTCAATTTCTTTAACACAACATTTTTTTTTCTTCAATGCAAATTTTTAGGTTGTAGCACAGTTTTAAGGCTAGAGTGGTATCATATGAAACTAGAAAACCCGAGGAATAACATGAAGGAGGCTAAAGTCCACGCCAAACTTCCACTAAATTTTGGCGAGGAAAAGTGCCTCGGTCCACTGACCTCTGACTAAGCAATGTGAATGGGTTAGGTGGGTACCCATATGCCACAGACACGCTCATGCAATTAATCGTAATTAGCCATGGACAATCATGGGATTAACTGCAATTAAATGTTTTAGTCAACTAACAGCCCTAATTAAAACAGTAGTGTCATGGTTCTGTGGCTCTGGAGAAAATGGATCTTATATTCAGATGTAAGTTTGTGATCTCTTTTGCAAACTTTGCAACTGTATGAAAGTGCAATTTTAAATTGTTGCGGTGTACCGCTTTGATAAAATTTAAACCGAGAACCCTGCGATCAGATCAGATCAGAGAGTCTTAAGTGCACAGAAATCAGTTCTGTTACTCCTTATGACCTGAGCAGGACTTTAAACAATGTTTGGGCCCAGTGCCAGAGTCTGTCCCAAAGTAAAACCACTGAGATGACGCAATTAGTCCTGATTAGTTACGGATAACCAGGCAACCATTCATTCACAGCTATGGGCAATTTTGAGTCAACAATTAACCTAACCTGTAAGCCTTTGGGCTGTGGGGGGAAACTGGAGAACTGGAGAAAACTTTTGCTAACATTGGGAGAACATGCAAACTCCATACAGAAGGGCCCAAAACCTTAACTGCCTCTCTTTCTGGACATTTACAGTAAAAAAGATGGCAAGACAGAGGAACCCAAAAAGGATGATAAGAAAGACGACAAAAAGGATGATAAGAAAGACGACAAGAAAGACGAAAAAAGGATGACAAGAAAGACGACAAAAAGGATGATAAAAAGGAAGAACCGTGAGTACCACATCCTTTTCTGTGGCTGCAGCTCTCCACCAAATGGCAATTTTAGACAACTTGTTCATAGTTTTACACATTTTCCCAATTTTGAGTTAGATTCGGTGTCTGGGAATTTTGAAATCTCGACTACAATTTCAAATAAAGTTCTGTGGATCTGGACAAAGTTTGTCCTCACACACACCTCCACACCAATAATGTTTAGGTGTCATACTTCTGGAAACAGCTGCAACGTTATCATTACTTTATTTCAGGAACAATTAAACTAATACCACTACCACCAGTAATACCACTAGCTGTAGTAACATTAAAAGCACTTGCAAGCAGTTGTAATCTTGCTATCTGACATGTACTTAATCGTTTTTAAATCTATACTATTAAAAATCAATGTATCTATTATGATAAAGAATAAAGATCCAAATCTGTGAAAGTCTCTTTGGAAAGACAACTGATTTTCTCATTCAGAAAGGAGGTGTGGATCATGGACCCCGCCACAGATATGTACTATTACTGGCTGTGGACGATATCCATACCAGTGTTCTACAACCTGATGTTCCTGGTGGCCAGGTCTGAATTCATGTTATTTTTGTATTTTCTCTTTACCCTATTTCAAGGGTTGATGTCATGGTTTTGCTTCTCTACAGGTCTTGCTTTAATGAACTGCAGTATACGAATAGAACACTGTGGATGGCTTTGGATTACACTTCAGATCTCCTCTACTGCATTGACACCTTTGTCAGAGCCAGGACAGGTTAGTGACAGGAACTTTGCTGAATGTGCGAGAATTAAAGAGACTTTTGAGTATGATAATGCTAATAATGTCCCAATGTGTCAACAGGTTTTCTGGAGCAAGGTCTTCTTGTAAGGGATGCAAAGGTCCTGAAAGAAAAGTACATGAAGACACGCCAGTTCAGATTAGACATCATATCAGTGATTCCAACTGATATTGTATTCCTCAAAATTGGAGTCGACAACCCAGAGTGGAGGTTCAACCGCCTCTTGAGGTTAGCCCGACTCTTTGAGTTCTTTGACCGGACTGAAACTCGAACAAACTTCCCGAACATCTTCCGAATTGCTAATCTTGTACTTTACATTATCATCATTATCCACTGGAATGCTTGCCTCTTCTTTGCCATCTCCAAGACACTCGGCTTTGGCTCAGATACCTGGGTATATCCAGACTTAAGTAAGCCGGAGTATTCTCGCCTGTCCAGGCAGTACATCTACTGCTTGTACTGGTCCACTCTTACCCTGACCACTATTGGCGAGACACCGCCCCCTGTCCGAGACATTGAATACTTTTTCGTGGTAGCCGACTTCCTCACCGGGGTTCTGATCTTTGCGACAATTGTAGGTAATGTTGGTGCCATGATTTCCAACATGAACGCTGCGCGTGTAGAGTTCCAGGCCAAGATTGACTCTATAAAGCAATACATGCAATTTCGAAAGGTCACCAAAGATCTGGAGGTAAGAGTGGTGAAGTGGTTTGACTACCTGTGGACAGAGGAGAAAACCTGTGACGAGAAGCTTGTGCTGAAGAACCTGCCAGACAAGCTAAAGGCTGAGATAGCCATCAACGTACATCTGGAAACCCTTAGAAAAGTACGCATCTTTCAAGACTGCGAGGCAGGCTTACTTGTTGAGTTGGTCCTTAAACTTCAGCCTCAAGTTTTCAGCCCTGGGGACTACATCTGTAAGAAGGGGGACATTGGCAGGGAAATGTATATCATCAAAGGAGGAAAGCTGGCTGTAGTAGCAGATGATGGGGTTACCCAGTTTGTGGTCCTCAGTGATGGTGCATACTTTGGAGAAATCAGCATCCTCGGTATCAAGGGCAGTAAGGCAGGAAACCGAAGAACAGCCAACATCCGAAGCGTGGGCTACTCTGATCTGTTTGCCCTGTCAAAAGACGATCTGATGGAGGCACTCATTGAGTATCCTGACGCAAAAAATATGCTGGAGGAGAAAGGAAGGGCCATCCTGATGAAAGATAATCTCATAGATGAGTCGTTGGTCGCTGCCGTTGATGCCAAAGACTTGGAGGATAGAGTCAATCAGATTGAAGCCAGTTTGGATGTCATGACGGCCAAATTTCGAAAGCTGACCACCCAGTATGAATCTTCCCAGCGAAAACTCAAACAACGGCTCAGCAATATGTCAAACCAGGTCCGAACTCTCAAAGTAGATGAGTGAGTGAGTAAATGAGTAGCTCTTGGTTTGGTCAGTCTTCTGAGGTTATCCCATGGTACTGTAGGACTCGAGGACTCAGTATGGTCAAACAGAAAGGTTGCCTTGAAAGTTGACCATTCTTGTAGATTTTCAGATGGCTGGATAGTTCAAAACCCTACGTACTGGCTGAATTGTGTCCTACTGATTTTCAAAATATGGTATACTGGTCAGATTTTCAGTCGTTTAATTCCTTTCAACAGTTCTTCTCAGATCATTTACTTTATTTTGCGCCGACAGATCCAGGCGAAGTTCTATTCGATTGAGAAATGCATTTTGTTAAATAGAAAACAAAGTTTATACTCAGAAAAGGCATCAAAAAATGTACCAGTTTGGTCTCAGAACTAAAATTTGTCATATTTGAAGTCATTTCAACAATTCCCAACCCTACAATGCATTTCTGTGATCAAACACCCGTCAATGCTACATGTACATTTAAGACAATGAAATTCATGATATGACCTTTAAAACCACTGTCACTTTGCCTAGATCTTCAGTAATACGTAGTTCCTCAAACATCAAACTTAACAAGTAGCCTATGTGATTAAATAAACACTGATCTTTTTCATTTTTATTAGTGATTTTTTTTTTTTTTTTAAGCATGTTTTTAAAAGCAACGCCGTTACCAGAATTACTGTTGCCTGGGTCAGTTTTTCACAAATGGTTTTAAATAAACTGATTTAAAGTCTGTCCGTGTCCATTTCTGTCTGAAGCAGACCAACAGTGATTCAATTTACTAAGTCAAATATAAGCTAACATTATGGGACTATTATTATTGGTAAAGGTAAGTCACATGTGACTGGTAAGCATGCTGACTGGTCTGAAGACCCCGCTGGTCTAAACCAGTGGTTTTACTATTTTATGTCAAGAACCCCTAAATTGATGCACATTAAGTCACAGATCCCAATTTGATAATATTCGCTTGAGGGACCTCCAACGAAAAAGATGATCAGACTAGTTACTGACTTGACTCTAGTGAAAAGTCCCCATTTTCTTATGATCCCCTGGTTGACAATCACCGCATTGCGTCATAAAATCTTGCAAAATTCAGTATGACTGTTTGCTTTGTACGCTGCTTTTGCCCCTAAAGTCCCTAGAACTACTTCACCAGGAACAAAAAGGTTCCCTACAAAATGCTTATGAGCTAGCTTGGTTTTAGACTTGCTAAAGCCATTAACAATTAAAAATGGTCCAAAAAGCTTAGCTTCTTAGCCTGATATACTTTTAATGTTGCTTGTGTAAATATTTGAGTGTATTCAGCAGAAATGGTTTCATTAATAGGGTAATTCTGTACCGATGTTACATCGATGAGGGGCTGAATGGGGAATATTTGGGATCTGTGGAGTCAAATCAGGATTATAAGGCAATGCAAGTTGGAAAAGAAAGCCGTCATCTTTATTTAGCATGTTTCCACAACACTGAATACTTGTAGCCTTTCATCGGTTCGTATCTTTTCGAATGTCAAACCAATCGATGAAAACTGCGTCCCTTTCCGAGATCGGGTTCACCTTTACTTGGCCCTGGAGCCCTTTCCCACGTCCACATGAGCAGCATCTTCAGCATTACAAAACGGAGGTACAGAGTAATGTCAAACAGCTGGAACCACATCTTGGCTCGATAACAGTTGGAAGTAATCCTTAACCTTTGTTTTAACCGCCACATGATTGAGGTTGCTGCTAAGTTGGCAATCGCACAAACATACAGTATGCCGCTGTAGTGCATTTCCAGGCAGTCTGTCCAAAGTGACCCCGACGAAGGTTAAAAACAAGCAAAAAGTTAACATATCCAACATAATTTTTTTCCCGGGTCTGTTTGAAACGTGACGATTGGATAGCAAGGACAGAAATAACGACTCAATATTGAAATTATTGTGTACTGCTGTGCTCTGAGCGCTATGGTTTAGTGGTATTTTGTGGGCACTGTCTAAACAATATTACATAGTCCTATTGTAGACAGCGGACGCCAGCTTCTGAGCGAGACATCACAGATTTAATCTCCAGAGACTTTTTCTCAATAATCCGGCTCGGCAAAAAAAAAAAAATCATAATGCTTTTGAACCACATCAGCGGATAGAGTTTGCTCGGTTACGTTAGCATCGCCCTTCGTCAAACACCATCTTTGAACAGAAGCAGAACGTACGACCACGTGGTATCCCGGGATTGGAGATTCGTATGTAGGTCAAGTGATGACACCCGAGCCAGCTTCATTTACTGATTAGGCCCGTGAGATGTGGTTGAAATGCTGTTCCACTGAATAGCGAATGGGAAACTGTTAAGACAGCTTAACTGGAGTGTGCCGAGTTAACAGTTTATCAATTAAAATGATCTCAACCACTTATTTAGAAGTAAAACAAAAGGGAAATGTTACCACTACGCACCGTGTGCTTGATGACTGTGGTCAACTATGGATTTTTGAGTGTATTTTTCACACTGTTTCAAGGTTGCCATTGGCTTCCGGTATGAAAATCTATACGCAGACTCTCTATGTCAGTAGTAAAATGTCTGTCTGGTACTAAAGATTAGGAAAAGCCTGGCTTGAAAGTATTATCTCAGAAGAAATCAATCAAGAGTCTGCTGATAGATTTTCATACTGTACTGATGCACAAAATGGTAGAAACATGTATACATGTATAATATACACAGGCTTACTTTTCACATGCTTTTGGGTGAGTTAACGGTATTACGTATGTTTTCGGATGCAGTAATTGATCACAAGAGCCTCTGTGCCAGTTGGGAGGCGTGTAACCATGGCAACCAGCGCCAATCTCACGACCAAAAACGACAGTTTGTGAATTGATTTAATATATATTACGCCTAGCTTACTGTAATATTTTACTGGATATAATATGCAATTTGCATACTGTTGGTTTCACACTAAGGTTTTGGACAGACTAAAATATCTCACGACTAGACACGACCAACAGCGAGCTCCCGCTTATCATGCGGTAGTTACCGGATGTGCAACAACCTGTTAAAAGTACCATTTCACGTTTTACTTTCACTTTCAAATAAGTGGCGTAAATAACTGTATTTGTGTTAAAAACCTGTCTGATGACTTGTGCCGCTCACCCTAGTGCACTCCGCTGACAGCGTCAAAGTATAAAGCTTGTATTACTCAAGTCCTTTACAGGTACAGCCTGTTCAAATGAACAAAAATACAACTCTAAATAAAGGATCTGTCTGTTCTGCGGGAGGAGGATTTCACAGTTCGTATTCCAATCAATGTTGAACAGAAAAAGTGCGCTCTTTACTCGTATCTTCCATAGCCGGCAGTTACACCCGTTTTCATTCACGCTGACGCCGTCACGTCCTTATAGAAATCCGATCACAGCGGCGTGTCCGAGCGGTACCGTCTCGTCAGTTTCAATGCTGTTCGGTACAGCGGTACGTGGGCTTTCAGATCGCGCTAAGATCCTCGCTTGCCCGGCGTCCGATCGCGGCACGCCCGCACTTCGGGTCACACGTCCTGTTGTCAGAAGACGCGTTTCATTAAAACGACAGGTGTAACCACAGCCAGAGACTGCCAATCACAAAGTATTCCAGCGGTTCCCGATAAACCGAGGCTGCACTGAACGGACTCTGCGGCGTATTCACAAGATGTGAAAGTGCTAAAAGGGGGTTTCATCTCTCAACTGGCTGTAAAAGTTGGCAACAAGAAGAGCATCAGTGACCGGTCTGCACGAGTACATCCTCCAAAACGTTCACAATACGGTATTTCCAACCGCACTGATATATAAATACTGTTTTTTTATTTAGAATCGTCAACACAGGAAGACATGGAAATAAAATGCTTCAAACAATCGTGGCAACCTGTGGCCAAAAAAAACAAACATTCTGAAAATGTCTAAGTGCACTTACACAGCTCTGACAAGATTTTAGTCTAACCTGCGGCGGTGCCTCCCATCCCTCCCCTCGAGGAAAAAAAAAAAAAAAAAGGCCCAAAAACAACAATTTCATAATTTCGGACCATTCAAAATGCTTACCGATGGCTGAGTGGAATGGTCAGCGAGAGCTCTTTCCGTCTGGGGACTATTTTGTAGTAGCAACGACTCTAAAACTAGATATTGTTTGTGAATAAGAGCTCAAGTCTACTTTAACATTTTTGTTCAATAAATGGGGTTTATGTTGAGTTATTGTCCCAAATGTACATACTTTAATATTAACCCTCCCCCTTTCCCCAAGTTGGGAAGCTATCGCGACAGGCAGGCATGAAAAATTTTACCCTTAAAATAAATAATAAGGAAAATGATCCTCTCTGTACAAAAAAAAAAAAATAAGAAGACGGGGATGCTGCTGCACATTCACATAATGTGGAGGTTTTGATCAGGAGGTTTCTGTGCTTACACTGACTGACGTGGGATGATGCAGGCACAGTAGAAGACCTACTGGAGCGCTCTACGGGAACCATTTCTCCTCGTTCGTGGTTTGCTTTTCTTCAAAACGCCTTTTAGGGTGGATAAAGGAAGGGCAGGGCGGGGTTCGACGGGCTGTCTGAGGAGGAGTCCGTCTTGCTGTGGGTGGGTGGGGGGGCTTCAGAGCATGCCAAACCCTTTGGCGTACGTGATGGCTTTCAGCAGTCTCTCCCTCAGCTTCTCCTTGCTGCTGTACTCAGGCAGCAGCAGCACGTTAAAGCAAGTGTGGGATGTCGGTAACCTGCCGAGACCAAGCAACACACAGTCAGTCAGTTTTCCTCTGATTGGGCGCATACCAGCCTCCGAATTGTCGGAACAGTCTGAATCGAACCAACTGTCTGATGGCACGAATGTCTACAAACAGGCAAAATTAAGAAAAGATGCCGCGGGTCGACGTGATCTTCACTCCTTGGAGAGCACGTCTGCAATTCTGTTTCTTTTCTATATCAATCATTTTGTCCATAAAATGTCAGAAAATAGTGAATAAATACAATTTACCAAAGCCCACACGTTCAAATTACAGCCTAGTATTTCAGTAGGTATCATACTAGACGATGGAAATTACCCAAGAACTTTGCTCAAAAAAATGCCAAATATTATCCCCAGTAATCGATTATCAGACATCGCTGACTGGGGTCCATTGAGTCAAAGGATCCGGGATGTCATTTATAACACAGTGCGTAAGATCCGCACTAAATGTCTGCATGCATACAACTGAGGAAATGTACATGTCACAAAAAATAATAATATTTATAAAACCAAGCAACCACTCAAATATTAATCGGGATCACGATTTGGGCTCCCCGCAGTTAAATTAATGTGATCGCTTGCATTATTGTCATTTAAAATTCCGCTCATAGGAAGCTCTGCCTCTTATCAAAGCGAGCGCTTCCTAGAGTACGAGTCAGCCGGTGACGAAAACGTTTTGGTTTCGCTTTTGGGGAACCGTCATGTCGCTGACTTTTTTAGGATTCAATTAAATGAATACATTTTAATTTACGCATTCACACATCAGCGGTTTTTTCTTTCTGCATTTGGCTGCTTCAGCTGTGATAATTTCAGCCTGGATTAATTAGGTAATGCCACATAATGAGAAGACACACTGGGTATGTTGATCTCAGCATGCCCTTGTGTAAAATAGCGCTTATACACTATCGCCACTTTGTGGCCACTTATAGGTACTGCAACATATGCGTCTCAAGTCTATAGATATTTAAGCAAAAAAAAAATATGGAACATTTGCAAAAAATTTGCAAATAGACATGAATTCACGGCGGGTGACGTGTATGGTGCGAACGAGTTGCAATATTTCACCTCTAGGAGGAAAGTCTTACGATGCCGTGTCGTGATAGTCTATCAGTGTTGAGGCAGGAGGGAGCATATAATGGATGGAGATGGCTCACCTGTCGGTGTCAGGGCCGTTCTTGGCGATGATCATCTTCAGCTTGCCCAGCCCACCCACGGGCGCTCTGTCAGTGCCAGTGGTGAACTGCAGGAAGAGGCGCTTCTGCTCCTCGCCGAACGAGTGCAACGTCTCCCAAAACTCCCTGCGGCGCAAACAAAACATTTCATGCGAATGGTGACAACGCAGCAGAACATATTCATGATCTGTGGGCGCATGCTGTACCTACAAACGCAAATGCTTCCTTACTTGATTATTCGAGAATCTCTGTTGTAACCTCCATCATATTCTGTTGTTTCTTCAAGTGCTAGAAAGTCCAAGTTCTGCGGCGTGTAACAAAAACAACACATGGATGGAAAATAAGCACTGAAGCAAATTTAAATGACTTACTAACAATGAAACACTCAGTTTGGTAACATATCTCACCCTGCTTCCACAGATCAGGAGCTCGATTTCCTCTGGTCTGAACAGGTATTTGAGCGGAGACTCGTTGGTGACCATGTGGAAGCCTCTCCTGAAAGCTTTGAACTGCTTCTCCACACTTTTGTTCAGCATGTACTCTGCATACTGAGCCACAAACTCCTGCACAAACACATTGGGTTAATGTCCAAATCCTGATGGGTATTTTAAGCCTTTTCCCCACTAAGCCTAGTGGTACGTCGCCTCGAAGATGGCTTTATTAGCCACAGCAACACATCTTATCCCTGTGAAAAATCTGCAGATCTCACATGAATCATTAAATAAAAATAGAGGTGGTGGCTCACCTTTCTGTTTTCATTTGTGACTGGAATCTTGTCCCCGTTTTCCCTTAAATCATACATGAGTGGATTCCCAAACAGGTCTGTCTGGGAGATCTGGAAAGTGATCATCATGTCCTCCTCCACGCTGCCCTCATACTCCAGCAGCTCCTTCAGACTCTGGTACAGAACCTTTCCAACAGAGTTCAGCACAGTCACACGTCATATTCTACACTGCTAAATCAGGAGAACATCCAGCACCATCTGCCAGTGTTCTCCAAAGCTAGAGAAATTATCCAGCTAAAGAGCTTTCAGATGAGGTAGTCCTTACCGGGTTGGCATCAGCCAAGTCCCTGAAAGTTCCTTTCTTGCCCATCAGCTTCCTGTAAACCACCATAGGAAAGTGGACATCCAGAATACAGTTGTTATAGATGGCCAGACCGAGGACGATGCCAATCAGCGTGTACTGGCCCTCGTTTTCGAATGACGACGGGTTGAACCAGAACAGTTTGGTACGCTCGTCATATGTGAACATGCCTGCAGTAGGAATAGAGGACACGAGAAGGTGGAAATTAATAGGTATATTTGAACCAGCACTGACGTTTTCAGCAATTTCAGCTACAGCAGCTCTTCTATTGCGATAACACGGTGTGTTGTACGCTACTTTATGTCCTTCTCTTGACGCAAACAGACACTTGTTAATGTTAAGCACATATCCGACGCATTGAGTTATTTCCTAAAGGAGTTTACTACTTGTATAACACATTTTAGTTAAAAGAAAAAGCATCTTAGAAACACATAATACCCCAATGTTTGGCCTGACGGGTCGCCAGCCGTTGTGCTTTTCCTTACCAATATCTGGGTTGAAGATCTCCTCCACCACCAGCTGGAAGAATTCTTTGGAAACGCCTCCTTCATCAACGCCTTGCTCCCCTTCAAACTCAACATACAGCTGCTTCTTCAAGTCTGCAGGATTCTCCATTGCTATCATTTCCAGCTGCAGGGACGAAAGGGAAAGATCAGTGCAATGCGTTTCAGAAGAAATGTATTAAAAATAAGGGAGCTTGTAATAATTGTTTGCATCGAGGCGGCACACGCTTACCCTGACCAGAGCGTCGTCGATGATGTGGTCTCGCCGCACTTTGAGCCTCAGGTAGGGATTGAGCTGTTGACCCTGCACCAAACTGTAGAGGACAGTAATACGCCGCTCGCTGTACATCCGGATGCGGTTGTCGTAGTACAGGCCCAGGTTCTTGGTGACAGCATTCAGGATGAAAGGGCAGGTCATGAAGGAGAACTTGTTTTCAGTTTCAACCTTAAAGAAAGTGTAGTCCTTGTCCATCTCCAGCACCTCGTTTAAAGGCTCATTGACAAACTCCTCAAAGGCAACGAGCGGCCGCCGGCAGTCGTTGGTGCGGATGCCCAACTCCGTCTCCAGAGGGTCCACCCGAGGGCCCTTCTTGTTCCGCCGTTCCTCGCCCAGCAGCTCCTGCAGCGTGAGCTCGCTCGACTCCGGGATGGGCTCCTCATCCTCTTCCTCGTTGTGCTCCACGTCGAGGTCGCCGCCCAGCACGTTTGCGTAGTAAACGATCTTCAAGCACTTGGTGGCCGCCACTACCGCGTCGTCGTCGTTGACCAGGTTGCGGCTATTGAACTCGTTGCTGATCACCTTGTAGGTGATGAGCTGCTGGAAGGTCTCCACCATGCGTCGAATCTGCTCTGCGCTGTAGTGCGACCACAAGCGGGCCAGCTTGGCCTGAGCCGCCAGCGGGAGTTTGCTCATGGCCTTGCAGAACTGCGGGAGGGCGATCTCCAGGTACTCTGGGCTGTGGAGGTTGCTGTTTTCCATCACTATAACGAACAGGTTCAGGTAGTTTGGGTCTCGTGAGTACACGTTGTGGTACGTCAGATCGCACTCTACGTTGGGTGAGAGGTAGACCAGCGCATTCAGGAAGGCGGCTTCTATCTTTTCGTTGGACAGCAGGCGCTCGTAGACCCGCCGCACGGCGTCGATGTCCACCGACACTTCATCGGGGGCTAGCTTTTGGACATCGTTTTCCCCCGAGGAGCCCTCTCCTAGCCTTGATGATGAAGAGGAGGCGGGGGAGTCCTCCTCCATCGCTGTAGCAGAACAGGCGGCAGCCTCCTTCTCATCCTCGTCCTTGTCCTCGTCCTTACCTTGGAGCGACTTGAGCTCCTCCTTAGTGTGAGGTTTGGACCTCCGGAAGCTCTGCACCAGGCCCTCAGCACTGGAGAACACCCTACCTATTACCCTGATCAGAGGCGAGTAATCTTCCTTCTCTCCACAGATGTCCAAGATCTCATACACTTTCTCCTCTGTCAGGTAGTTTACATCTATATACAAAATAAGACATTCCATGGTTACACGAAACGGATTAAACTATCAGATTAAACAGTCTTTAGCTGTATAACAGCATATTCTGTCCATTCATTCACTAACGGTGTGTAAATCTTGAATGTCTGGCATCTACTCACCTTTAAAATTGTCCCGTACAGAGTGGACATCTTTATGGTTCAACTTCCTGTTGCTGCAGGCTGAGTTGCTGTGAGCGCTGCTCTCCAAGTAGGCCGAGGCAGTGACTTTCTTTGAGGGGTGGGGGTCGCATAGCTCGGCGTTGACCTTGTAGAGCTCCAAGGCTTTGACCGCCGCTGCGTTGTTGTCCATGCGGTTGAAGCCGACCGAGGAGGCACACCAGGAGTTGGAGCACGACTCATTCCCACAGCCCTCTGTTAACTGGTGGTAATAGCGCTCTATTAGATGTTTGGCAGCTGCTCGCTTCCTGCATTCAGACGAAAGGCACAACGGATTATAGGTACTGCGTGAATTAATCCACTTTTTTCATCATTAACTACACTAGTACCATACAGGCTGGGTGGTATAGAGACCGATTCCCATGTTTACAACTTATTTTTCTATTTTCATTTCATCTGACAACTCAAGACAGTTGTATGATGCCAGATTTGGTCATAACCAATAGAGACCCAAGAAGAGATCCCCCATGAGCATTTTTATGCAACAGCGGCAAGGAAAAACTCCCCTTTGGCACTTCCATACTATTAAGCATCAATCCGGATATATTAGAGCTTTCAGAAATTGTTCCAACATCGACATGAACATTATTTGCAAGTCAGCAACTCATCATCACACTGACTCCCATGTGAGATAACAGCTGAGTATCGGAGCGCCTGAGAGAGATTTTAGAGTTATATATATCCAATATTGATATGTCAGATGCTACGCATATATTAATAATGGCTGTCAAAGTTAATGCAATACTTCATTTTAACACAACTAATTTCTTAAAAGCAATCGATCTTTTGGAGGTTGTGTTGCAATAACCCTCCAATACATTTATATAAAGCAAGCATTAGTGCGAAAGCAGTACTAAATACATGACAAAGCTCCCTTGAAGGTACATTTTGAACAGATGACGTGTGATTAATTTGAGATTCAATCATGAACTATCGTGCGATTAATCCTGATTAAATACACAAACACAGTTTCCACCAACATTTTGATAAGGCTTAACAGATAAAAAAATAAATATAAAAGTTCATTCTTGACCTTGTCGTCAATAACAAAACATTTTCAACTCAAGGTCTGGCTTTTCAAAGAGCTTTCAACCTTATCTATCAGTCTTCTTCATGCTGATGCGGACCGTTTGTTTGCTTTTTAAACTGAATTTTGCACCTTGAATAATTCAAGTGATCTTTAAACTGTTTAAAATAAGCAATATTTATGTGCAGCGTCACAATTCATCTACTGCATCGCTGCATCCATGTTCGGCATCGATAGGTACTCGGCCAGCTGAGCTTCGCGGGGACGTACGTTGATCCAAATCGATCTGCAAGGTACACAATCTGTAATCTGTATCGATTTCACAAATCCGCGCCTTGTATTTCGGCATGGCGAACGTTATATATACAATCTTGATAAGTGAAGGAATGTTAAACGGACTCCTGTTCACTTGCGGCAATCTCAGAAAGATGACAACAACTACTAAGACGCACTTTTTTTTTGTTCATATCATCGCTCTACCTTTTATTTTGAAAATGAGAACAGAAGCATCAGGTTAAACCACGATTCAATTAACTTGAATAGAAGAACAGCATTTTTTTCAAATAAAAGGTTTCCGTATGTGCCATTATTCATTGTGTTTACTTGTTTATATTTATTTATATCACATGCACAGTGATTAAATAGTTGGCAGAAAAGTTACTGTATACACTTCAAGTCATGGAATCGCATCATATCGTTCTAGGTGAGCTCAAATATCGTCCTTGAATCGTACCAGAACCATGGAAAGCGATGGGTATTGTGAAAACCTACTAATATTCAGAGCTCGGCACCACAACAAGAGCAACTTGGAGGAACGTGTCAGGAATGATGTCTTTGAATATGATCATAACAGTGTCATTTTTTGGTGTTGCTGTGGTTCTGGCTCACCTTACACAACACAATAGTGATGGAGGTTTGACAGCAGGGAAAGAAGAGAAGTGAGAACAGACAAAACAGTCGTGGGCTGAGCAGCTGGAGTGGAAGTACAGTGTTAAAATCATGCTCACGGACACACCTACGGTATGTACTAGTATAAAATGAGTTGGACTTACATTCGGCTTGCTTCTGGGTTTTCTATTTCAGGCTCCTCGTATTCTCTGATTGAACAGCAAACAATCATAATCAGAAGTACAGCAGAGGTCACGCTGTGCTGCATTACAACAAATACAGACTTTCATATACAAATCGCCTGACGAGAAAAAATGGACATGCTAGCTAGAAAGGCAACATTCGTAGCTTTAAAACCACAGCCGGCGTGCTCTGCTCAGAAGTGGCTGCCGGTTGTCAAAATAAGCGGCTGGTGGAGTAGAGGGATGACAGGAACCCGTACGTCCCGGCGCTCACTTAGCTAGCTAACGTAGCAAAAAGCTAGCTAGCCGCGTTTCAGCTCTATTTCGCACAGTTTCCAAAGTAGCAGCCGAGTAATTACCACTTTTTAAATAACCAATACTTCGTACTACTTTGTGTATTTATACGGGTAAAGACAACAGAGCAATAGCACGGAGCTAGCAGCAACACCTAGCTAGCTAGCGCTAAGATGAAGCTAAGCTAGCATCCCCGACTCTTTCCCGTCGGCGTCCCCACCTATAAGGTCCTCCCGCGGGGCTACTCTCGGCCTGTGGTGGCGCACACTCACAGTCCTCCTTCTCGTCGGGATTCATACGAGACTTTATCCTCGGTTGTTTGTTCTTCTGTTGCTCTCCGTGAATGTGCCGGGTCCTCCCGCGGGCTGGTTGCCACTTGGACAGCGCGCCGGGTTCCGTCTTAAAACGGGCAGCAACGACTAATCTGTTATTCAAAACTTCATTCACGGCCTTCCCGCAGCGGGCTCTCTGCGCTGCCTGAGGTCCGCGGCCATCTTGACTTCACCGTCGACCCACGTCCCACAATGCACTGCGTTCTCGCGACAACACATACCGGAACGGATCACATGGTACACGGAACTGGACTCTTTAACCAAGAAGCACAGGGGAACGCCAATAAATATTTATTTACCTTACATGTAATGTACATTTATACGGTGTACATGTATATTATTTTACCATATCTTTTTAAAAATTATTCTATTTTTATAATTGGTTAAGGTATGCGCTGAAAAGCCCCAATCAAGGGTTCCATCACAATACGTGTTTATGTAACATCAAAATGTACATTTTAAATGTCTAAACAAATCAAATTTAAATAAATAATTATGTCATGATGATGCGCTTAATTTTGTGATGGAAAAAAATGTGTTAGGTTCAGGTATTAAAACCAAAAGTTAGGTTTAGGAAAAAATCTTCCTAGCTGTGAAATTTTTGATTTATGTGCAAATTTGCAGTACAGTGTTTGATAAATCTATAATAAATTTAATATAAAAACATATATATTATATAAATATAATAATATATATAATAAATATATACACCCCTCTTAACGTGACAAAATAATTACCACATAATGTGATTTGATAGAATTTATGGAGTGTTTCATGGGTCTAGACCACAAATGTGGTCTCAGTGTTGAGATACGTAACATGAGCTAATTAAAATATAATGTGACTTTATTACCTCCGCCAAGGAGGTTATGTTTTTGCCGGCGTTTATCTGTCTGTTTGTTTGTCTGTGTTCAAGATAACTCAAAAACTTATGGACGGATTTTGATGAAATTTTCAGGGTGTGTCGAAAATGTGAAAATTCTGCATATCCTCCATTCTGCACATGCAGAATGGAAGAACAGTCCACATCCCGGAGCTGCAGGCGGCAGGCCGAGATCACAACCACAGAGAAGAATTTGCTCTGTGCCCATTCGGATGAAGGAGCTGGAGCCTCACAGTAAAACGCCAAGGCAGCAGTGACCCCCTCTCAACGGGATGGGGGGTCTCCTCTGAGCACCACCACAGGAATCCAAGAGACTCGATCTGTTTGGGGAGCAGAATGAGTCACCCTTGGTAGGAGCTCACTCCTGTCCTGCACAGCAATGGACTTTAGAAGAGAGCATGTTAACCAAAAATGGCAAGATGGTGCTCAGCGTGGCAGATGTGTTTGCTCTGTGCTCTCAACACCAGCGCTTCTTCTTATTCATTTTTCTGTTATTGTGTACCTTACACATACAGTTTTTGTATGTGACCATAAGATACAGTAAAGAGGAACTTATGAACATCTGTAAATTTCATCATGAGCTCAACCACAACCTGCTGGACTTTGACGTTCTCCTACGACTGGACCCAGCCCAGTCCAGCAGGCAAGGCACCGGCCTCAGCTGAGTGGCATGAACAATGTGGCAAGAGAGGTGGGCTACATGCTAGGCTAAAGGCAAGGGCTACACGACCACCACTTCCTAGCCTGTTGCTAGTTAATGTCTGCATCTTGAAAACAAGATGGATGAGCTGAGAACCACGATCACATCTCCGTGTGAAATAAGGGAATGTGCTCTTATTTTCACTGAAATAAGTGCACACTAGAGCAAACTGCTATACACACTCTTCACATATGACTGTCGCCTTCCAGACCAACGCCACTAATTAAGTTCACAGATGACACTACAGTCATCGGGCTGGTCACTGGTGGGGTTGAGTGGCAGATCTGGTGGCCTGGTGTCAGGAAAATAATCTCCCCTTAAAGAAAGACAAGACCAAGGAGATGATAATTGATCCCAAGAGGTAGAAGGAGCAGCACATGTCACTCCACATTGGTGAGACGGTGGAGGAGAGGGTGAAGGTGAAAACCTTTCAATTCCTCAGCACCCACATCAGCCAGGATCTCAGCTGGTCTCACAACACACAATGTAATCAAAAAATCCCAGCAGCGACTTTACTTCTTAAGAAGGCTGAGGAAATTTGGCATGTCGACTTCTACAGGGGGGCGGTTGAGAGTGTCCTCACCAGCTCCATCACAGTCTGGTATGGAAACAGCACTGCCCAGGACGGGAAGGCCCTCCAGCGTGTGATCAAAACTGCTCAGTTCAGCTCTGGACCAACCTTCCCCTCACCTCAGGACATTTAGAGCACCAGGGTCATCAGGAGAGCCCACAACATCAAACACAGTCTCTACAGGAAGGCATGAAGACCAGGACAACCAGACCAACTATCAGGTCCTGTTCACAGGCCAGCAGGCAGCTGAAAAGTAGCATCAAACACTGCCTCCCACCCACCCATTCACTATCACTTTAACTGCCACACCTGGATCAGTCACTGATGGACAGATACTAGTGACTGTGACAAGACCACACTGCAGTATTCATCTGTGTAATACTTAATTCAGTGCAGTATATTTATACTCTTCAATGCAATTCATGCAATATATTTATATACTGTGCAAGAAACACCAAACTACTGCTCATTACCCACATATCTCTATGATGCATGTGAACTAATGCTTGATTTGCAGCATTTGCAATATTTGCATAGTTCCTGTGCACTGTATTCTTTATTCTAAATTAATTGCTTTTATTGACTAATTTATAGATTGCATTACTTATTGTTTGACTTGTATTTTTCAATGATTACTTGTATGTATGTGAAGTTTTTATGGACTGTGGTAAATATGAGGTGTCAATCATTTTATTTTTTAAAAGAAAAATCTGTTCTTGTCAGTTTAATATCTGATATGTCCTCTAAAAGGAGACATTTGGAAATCATCATTGGGCTGCCACGTCAATCTTGAATTCCTCTTGTTGCTGAGGTTGTCCTCCCTGAACAATGGTACACATACTGGGTGTGTAGTTAATAGTAATTTCAGACTCAGCCTTTGAAATTCAAACGAACCCTATAAGCTTCGTCTTTTAATTTCTAAAATTATGATGTGTCGCCATCTTGCATCAGTCCATCGACGGGCCTTGAGCTATTACCAAAAACTAAATATGCCATGTTATGTTAACTGGCAATGTTCTAAAAGCATCTCTGAAATTCATGCTTATGATGCTTATCCACTGGTAGAAACCCTGCGAGGACAGATACTGCATGTCAGCAATCAGGTTGATGAATTTCATTTTCATTTCACTGAGCTTGAATAACAATAATCACCCCTCCTTTTTAACTTTGTTATATTTTGCTTGCATGTTTTTTGTGCACTATCCCTTTTGCTCATGTACATCATAAATTTCCCCACTGTGGGATTGATAAAGGAATATCTTACCTTATAATGGGAATTATGATACTAATGCCCTTTTATCTCCATCCATCCATCATCAACCACTTATCCCATCAGGGGTCGTGGGGGGGCTGGAGCCGATCCCAGCTGGCATTGGGTGAAGGCGGGGTTCACCTGGACAGGTCGCCAGTCCATCACAGGGCACATAGAGACAGACAACCATTCACGCTCACATTCATACCTACGGGCAATTTAGAGTGATCAATTAACCTAAACTGCATGTCTTTGGACTGTGAGAGGAACCCGGAGTACCTGGAGAAAACCCACGCTTACACGGGGTGAACATGCAAACTCCACACAGAAGAGTCCCAAGCCGGAATCGAACCTGCTTCTATCGTGGACAGCCGAAGTCTAAGAAAAGGCCGATTTCAAATATCCTGGGACGCCATTGGAGGGAGGACAATACTAGATATGTGATGACATTTTGTTTTTCCACAGCAGCGCTGCATTTTGTACCAACTGCAGCCAGAGATGAGACAACTATTCTACCCAGATAAAGAGTTGCAGCAGTCTAACCAAGAGGTAATAAAAGCATTGATAACAAGTCTTTGGGAGGCAGATGGGCCTGGACCTTTGCTAAGAACCTTAACTGGAAAAAGAGGATTTTTACAACTGAGCTAACTTGTTTATCAAATTTGAAGGAGCTGTCAATAATCACACAAGATTTTAACAAAAAGAAGCCAAAGGGCCAAGAATACCGGCGGAGTCATCTAATGCGTCAGGTTGTCCAAAAATATTGATCTCAGTTTTATTTTCATTAAGAGGAAGGAAGGAAGATTCTTCCCAGTTGTGATATCATTTAAACAGTTCAGCAAAGGCTGCAATGAATTCTCACTATTTGTTTTTATAGGCAAACAGATTAGTAAGTCATCAGCGAAAAGGAATATTATGTTTCATAAAAATGGACCCCAAAGGCAGCATATGCAATAAAGAGAGGGCAGGGCCCTGATCCTTGAGAAACCCCATGGGGAAGTGAGGCTGCAGCTGAAGTATATTTGCCAAGATGAACTGAAAAATACCTGACGTACGAGGTACGACTGGAACCGTGAGGGCAGTCCCCTTAACGCCCACACAAAGCTCAAAGGCAGCAGTCAGGTCTAAAAGCACCAGAACAGCAGAGTTCCTGCAGCTTAGAGATCATTAAAAACTCTCAAAAGAGCGGTTTCAGTGCAATGGTGTGATTTACAGACCATAACATCTCAGAAATGTTATGGAGGTAGCCTAATGTTTACTACGTGTCTGTTTAGTGTGTCAGCATGCTATGTCTGAACAGAGTAGGCCTACAGCTGAGGCGGATGGGAAAGGCATTAGTTCTGCAGGTATTTCATCTTTAATCAAAACATTATCTCCGTGTCTGTGGTCACCTATACTGTGCACAGCATATGTTGTGTTTGACTGGAGTGAGAGCCAGGCTCTAGTTTCACCATGTGGAGGTAAGAAAGGGGGAAACACACAACACTCAGAACAAACAGCTCACACAGGTAGTGTGAGATCACTATGGCAAATGCTTGCAAAGCACGTGCTTTGACCACAACACCCAGGCATGGCACACCACCTTGTAAAGAGGGTTTGATCGGCTCGTCTCCGAGCTGCAGCTGCTCAACGTGAGGGGTGGTTTGAAATGACAGCCGGTCAGCCAGCTCACTTTTAACACAGAAGGGGAGGGGCCTCCGGATACAAGACCCAATCAACTTCATTAAAAAAACCTGCTCCCACAAGGCAACACTAATTGATGGACACACAAATAAGTAGCTGCGTTTACATGGACACAAATAATCAGATTAAAAATGCTTCATGTAAACACGTCAATCAGAAGATTCTGATCCGATACGGCCCAATCGGAAAGAAATTTCATTCCGAATGAGAGCGGTGGTTTATGCTGATCGTTGTTCCGATCGGCGTCCATGTACACGCCCTTCGGATCACGTCTTCCTGGTTGGGTAAAATTATCTCCACTGAGCATGTGCGCTACGTCACCGTGACGCGTGACGGACAACGCGACGTTTGTTTATAACACAGGAGGAAGAACATCTTCTTCTTCTTCTACAATCTAATCCCATTTTTATGAGCAAGTCAATGCCATTGTTAGACTTGTGGCTAAAAACACAATCCAAAGTCACATTTAGCAGCTATTTTAAAATATTTAATGTTTAATTTTATATAATTTTTATTCTATTCTGACCATCTCTTACTGGATGTCAAATTGAATATTGTAAGATAAGCAAGTCTAGTAAAACATTTCAATTAAAAAAGACATTTTATCATTCTACTCAATAGGCGGCACCCAGCCCAGCCTCTCAAGAGTTTGTGAAATAATCACAAAATTGATTGTATTGATTCATGTACATAGACACAATTTTCACATTTTTTTTGTGATGGTCAGCACTAAATCTGCTCGTATGTAATGTACTTAATTGTGGACTGGGAAGGATAAATACCAGCTGACTGGCTCAAAAAACACAGGACTTTCACAGGTAACCTCGATACTTAAGTTACTGAGTTATTTTATTTAGTTTTGTTAACTGACCCAAAACATGTCAATCTAGTCCTAATCCTAATGAAGTAGTTTTATTTTGAAAAGACTGGAGCAGAAATTGACACGTGTCACATGTTGTTGAAAGTCATACATCACCAGAAAAAGGGAGAATCATGTCTGTGTACACAAATCAATCAGTTTTGTGACTATTTCACGAACTGCTGTGAGACTGTTGCAGCATCGGCACACGGTTTACTGGAACTTTGTGTTATCTGGGCAGAGAGGTGAGGGTGGTTAGACAGCTCCATCATGGCTACAGGTTCCCCCTTCACTCACATTATTTTTTTAGATATTTGATGTACATGGAAGCAACATTCAAAATCTACTGTATGGAGGGCTTTGTGTTTGCACTTTGTCCACCAACAGTTAGTGTGTATTTACAGCGATCATTTTAGGTTTAGTTGTACATTGTCCATGCTTTAAAACTGACTCTTTGATGCACATGAAAAATAATTTGTTCTGCTGGTTGGGTCCACCTCTGTCCCTGAAGTCTAAGTACCAGATCTTTCCTCCCAGCAGATGGCACTATGGCATCACTGGAACGGACCAGTACCGTTTCAGTGAGTCAGTCCTGCATAATTATGCATGATTGGTTCTGAAAATTGTTTATGTACATTTTACCTCACTTAATTGGTGCTACTTGTTACTACTAAATGTTTTTATCATTGGAATGTGTTGTTTGACCAAAGATTTTTTAAATATAAGTATCATTTCATTTCCATAAAGCAATACTACGACTATAAACATCTTCTGCAGGTGACAGGAATCTGCCAAAATATGAATGGAAATACAAAGCATATCTTTGTATTATTTCCATTCATCGCTTTGATTAGTACACAAAAAGTACTGATACTAGAGCATGTACATGTACCACTACTGAAAACTATAAAATGTGCTCATGAGAGTGCAGACCTTGGTGCAGGTACGTATTAACAACAGGAGCTTAGTGGGATTCCTCTTCAGGGTACTGGACCTTCCCCTTGGCCTCTCCATCTTTATTCATTAAAAATGACTTCTGGTTGGTTTATAACACATGCAGATATCCAAAGTAAGAAA
The DNA here is from genome assembly GCA_947000775.1 of Pterois miles. Lineage (NCBI taxonomy): Eukaryota > Metazoa > Chordata > Actinopteri > Perciformes > Scorpaenidae > Pterois > Pterois miles. The sequence goes on along the minus strand of CAMQGK010000500.1, from coordinate 3,686,179 downwards.
GTTAAAACATTATGGCAATGTTTTATTGGGTGAAAAAAAGGATTACAGTTAAAGACCTTAGACCTAGGACCTGGATGCAGTGTGCATTGGTTCGGGGGGAGGTCACTGAACCCCTCTTATCTGCCTTGGTCTTGGGGTGTTACTGTAAAAATGATTATGTTTGTAACTTCCAGTGAGCAGATTCAGCAGTAAGCTAGTTAGTCCAACAGGTTAATCATAGTGGCTCGGCACAGATATTTAACGTTAAATTAGCATTTTCGAAAGTGTCCTTGCGGAGCTCTGCTCTGTACTCTGTTCTGTACACTCTCTGAGTTTAAATGGTATATACTGTAATTCTACTTGTTGTTTAGTTAATGGCTGTGCCACCTCATGAGAGGACGTGGCCGAGGTGAGCTGTGGAGCACAGCGTGCCAACATTGTGTATTTATGAAATATATGCTCACTGTAAATATGTCCATTGTGATTAATGATAAGAGTACGAGGGGTTTACTGTACCCTTTTGAGTGTTAAAATGTTTAATTCACAGCATGACATACTCAGTTCCCGTCCAGATAATAAATAGAAAAGACAAGCAAGCCTCTTCATTCTACACACTACGCAGAGGCGAGGGGTCACCTGAACCAGCCAGTTACACTGAACTGTTACTGGTCACGATTAGATTCGTGTGCTCATTTTCCTGGGAAATATCCATCAGTTTACACTTTGACTGGTGTCTTTTGGACCGAGAGGTTTGGAGAAAAGTGGGGCAGAGTAATGCCTCCACCTGTGTGGGAAGATCATTGAGCTTAACGGTGATCCATACAGAGCACATAACATGATTTCAGCTGAGATTAACGAAAATTTTAAATGTCAAAATATTCAACTGATGTAATAAATGCAGTCAGCACACACAATTCATGTTAAAATGTGCATTTGAAAGCATTAATTCAACAACGGGTAATACAGTATATTTAATAACTTCAACCGCTGAGGGGTTAAAACTCCTACCAAGATGACAACTTGTGTGACAGATGAGATTTCTCCGACATAATCCCGTCATGTTAAACTCAAACACCATACGGTATGTGGTCGCTCTGATGGTCGGATCTCCTTCTGACCACACTGTCCGTTTACTTCACAGCATTTATTTTACTGGTTTCCAACACAAATAAGCATCTTTTTAAAATGTCATTGTAGTGCTGCAAATCAGCGGAGTAAATGTTTATGTTGTTTTATTGGGAATAATGAAGTTTGAAGATCTCACATCAGCTGCACGATAAAGAAAATGTTTTCAGACTAAAATGTATTGGATTGAGAATCGACCCAGTCAGCAGCACAGAGAGGTCAAACACTCAAGTTTATTCAGGAGAGGCCAACAAATTTATGTCCTAACCTACCTATCGTTAACCCGCTGTGAAATCTGAATATCTGAGTCGAAGACCTGACAGACTTGTACAGAGCATGTGGGGAAAGGAGCCCTCAGAGGAACCTGTGGATCCCTGGACAGGAAGGCTTTCCAGTTCTCTACATGGAGAGTTCATTGACAATTTATAACAGATCTAATTTATCTGTCTACTTTCAGACTGAACGCACATCATGCAGCCAACATGCATGAGGACTTTTTATGTTCGGCCTGCTCGCCAGGTAAATGTTTGTTCCAGTCTCCACCAAGGATGCATAAAGAGAAGACACTGGAGACCTCGATCATCGCCTTCAAGTGGGACCAGAATATCAGTAGCCTCACCAAGAAGGTTCAGCAGAGGTCAAATCAATTTAATATTTATAGCCCAAAATGAGGCTTTACAATCTGTGCAGAACATGAGACCCCTGTCATTTACAGTACGACCCTCCCATCAGATCAGGAAAACGAGGAGACATCAGGAAGCAACAGACGACAGATCCGTCCTCCAGGATGGACAGATATGCAACAGATGTTGTGTCAGCATACTGAAAATATGGACAATCCATATAACAAAAACTGATGCTTGTATTGTGAACATAACATGTGCTCCCTTCATTTTCTCTACCTCTTCTCCCTTTGTGTAAATACTGTGTTTTTTCCCCTTGAGGGTGTCATATGTTGTACAGACTGAGTCGCCACACATTAAATTTGGACAGCAGTTCAATGTCAGTCGAGCAAAAACGTGGGAGGAGACAGGTTTCATAAATTTTGTGATGGGCTTCATAATTCCTGCCAGATTGAAGCATATGAACATTCTGCTCACCACATTTTGGTGGAAGTTAAAAAGTTGCAGCACATATGGCTGATTTCTTATGACTTTTCAAAGTGTTAACCTTTAGATAGTTGATGTAGCAGCACCATCAGGACTATTAGCCCACAACACCAGCTGGCGCAGTTTGGCATAGGACTGGACTAAGTGCAAGGTTTGGTTTATTTTCATGCATGAGAAGGCAGATTTCCTGGGAAGAAGAAAAAGAAGAATATTGACGAATACAGGAGGAACCGCAGCATAGCTGCCTGTCCCCTAATTGAAACAGAATTTTAAATGTGTACTCACAGAACGCTACCAGCATTTCCATGAGGGCAGCTGTCCAACCGCCAAGCAGCTGGAAAACATATCAGCAGGGTGAAATCCTTCATCTGTTTCATGGCAGAGGGAAACAAAGCTATTTTATGGCAGTGCCTGTCAAATCGGCTCTGACCAACATCACTAAGTCAACCACTAAGTGTAAAGGCTACCAGGATGTTGAGGTCCCATGAGCTGACATGGGCCTAAGTCCCTGGGCTTCTGGGTAATTGTTGCGTGATGTGTGTCTCTCTCCAAGGTGCTGAAACTGCTTTCCTGTTCTCTCTTTGCCATGTCCTCCAACACATCCCAGCTATAGTATAGCTTTCACAGGTATTTCTTGGCCTTCATTGCGTCCATCTACGGTCACCAACCATGGGTCTTCTCCTCCATGAAAACATGGCCGCTTTGTAGCTGACAGAGCTAAAGGGGGATTTAGGCCCGTTGGTGTATAATGCTTGTGCCTCGGTATCAGACACCAGGGGATGTGATGAAGTGGCGGCATCTGACGCCCTGAATGGGCTGCACACGTTGCAGGCTGTTTCTGGCTGCTACACCCTACGTGGGGCGAAGCCCAGAAATGTCCTGAGAACAGAAAATAAGAAGAAAAGATAATCTACAGGCAGAGAGCAGGGTCTCTGTAGATACCAACACCACCAACTACTTCTAGTGGGTCGTAGTGATGACTGAGACGGATTCTCTTTGTATCCGTCTATACACAGTTTGTTGCAAATTCATGCATATTATGCCTTTAAACATAACAGTGTTTTCCATGTTTTGCACATGAGAATCAATACTTGTACTAATACTCATAATCTGGTTTGCATAAAAGACAATATGAGCCCAGAGATAATCCTGCCACCAGGTTTGGGAAAGCTATCTGTTAGTGTCTCTAAGGTTTCAAAATGACAGGAATTGCATCGGTTTTGTGGCTCAGACGTACAGACGTCACAGTGAAGCTCACCAGCCCTGCTGACAAAGAAGGGGCATAGGGCTGATAGATGGAGCACACTGCTTTATTAGGGTGCAATTTTAGAAATGACTTGAAATGGCGCATAAGCACATGAGTAATTTGAGAGCTCACACACACACTGGCTCATACCGAGACTCTCTTCACTGTAGTGGGTTGTGTAAGAAGATAATGGCTGAGCCAAAATCAGCCCACTTCAGCC